>CM023621.1:17498158-18098158 GCA_013358685.1 Antennarius maculatus | reverse complement strand
GGACGGCTGGGCTCAGGTTGGGTGAAAGGAGAACTAATACATCTCCCACTAAAACATCAGCAGCAGCTTGACTTCATGCCGTTCACTCACGTCTAAAAATGAGTCATTAAAAACCTTTGCAGTGTTTCGGCCAGCGGCTCAGACGTCTCGCCTCTTTTTCCTGACGTTACATCACAGCCTCTGAGGCAAATAAAAGGTAATCAATTCATTATCGATGTTTTTTCCCCATAACTCCTCATAACTCTGGCATTACAGGGTCCTAATGTGGGCCCCTGGGGGTCCTGCCTGCTTGTGGTGAGGATATCTAACAGAGGGGTTTATCTGCTGTTATGATCAGACCCTCAGCAGACCTGCCCAAACACATCTAATCTCTCCTCTGTCCTGGGTCGCATCCAGCCCGGCTTTTAAGGCTGATGTGCAAAGTCCCAGTCAGACAATTCATCCTGAAATCACAGGAGAACCCAAACCTGACAGCCAACGCTCCATCAAACCCTCACCCGCCGCTTTGAGGCTCCTCCTCGTCCCCCCCCTCCCACGGTCAGACCGCCCACCACCACCGCCGCCACCACCTCCCTGGCTCCATTGCTCCAGGAGATCCTATCATTTCTCCCGCAGACTAGATTTCTTGGGTGACTTCAAAGCTTGTTCGCTAAGTGTTTAGAAGAATGCAATGGAAACAGGAAAATAATGTTCTGATTTCTGTAAACTTTATAACATCTGCTTTTGCTTAGTGCCGGTGCTTAGTGTGAAGCAGGGGCTCCATACTTTTTCTTCCCACAGTTTAAATCTCGCACACTGTGCATAGAGAGCGTCTTTAAGCCCGAGGAACGTATCATTACCGCTAACAAAAAATGACATCAATGACGGTTTGGTGAGAGCTGCTTTTTAAGGAGGCCAGCTTGATTCCTCGCCGTGTCACACACCATTTGTAAAGCAGGTGAGGATGAATCCCACAAGAAAGGTAATAGTTTAACCCTCTAAGACCTAATTTCCATCGCTGTTTATATAACCTCCATCTTCTGAGAATTGGGAGGATGCAGTGAGTATGTTTCCACTGAGAGGGAAAGGAACCAGGCGAGGCTTTGCCTGTGTCCCAGAAGGCCGGTGAGTAATGTTACTGGCACCGTGCAAGCGTACACACAGACTAACGCTACCTCTCTGTGTATACACAAGATGACAAGCCGTTTTTAGGGCCAGGCCAGATAACTCCATCACAATCTCCCCCCATGCTAACAGGGCAGCATGACGAGAGCGCCGTTTACACACACACACACACACACTCAGCATCCGACCGGCAGCCTCGGGGCTCCTGTCTCCTTTCCCATAACTCAATCATGCTCAGGTTTCACTCTCGCCCATCCGAGGCTAACTGGCTTCCTCTCTCATACCCCCAATCCTTAAAATCCTCAGCCCACATCCCACCCATAAAGCATCGCTCCAATATAAATGTACAGCCGCCGCCATTTTCATCGCCGATTCATCTTTAAGTTGTTTTTACGATTAATATATTAGTCTAAAACACCAAAAACGTTTGAATTCTGGAGCTCAAATTAAAATCTGAAAACCCAAAGACTCTTCAACTGTCAAGAAAAAGCATCAAATGCTCCAGTTAAGAAGCTGGAAGCGGAACATATTTGACATTTTTTGAATGAAAAACTGGAACGGCTCCCAGCTGAGGGTTTACCTCCACCAACACATCTGTTTGGAGGATATAATAAAGATCTCAATAAAAACCGACCTCTGTGAATATTTATTTTGGTCAGACAGACCTGGATTATTATCTGAACACACTCACATACATAAACACCAAAAATATGTAATTTATCATGTGTTTTCTGGATTATTTCCTGAGAAATTATAGGATTATTATGAAAAGTGCACACAGGCTGCTGGTTAATGATGGATTATTTTATTACCTGAATCTATTTCTATAGTTTCGCATATTTATTACGTCATTACACATACCTGTTTATATCTGTTTATTGTTTATTTAGTGTTGGATTTTTACTTTTTTTGTGTATATTGAGTCTGTTTCTTTTCGCTCTTTGCACTCTGCCTTACATTTTTGTGCACCAATCCTATCTTTTGCACCAACACTGCTGCTTTATGTGCCATCAATTGCCCCTTGGGGACAAATAAAGTTCTTTGAATTGAATTGAATCAACTTCTAACCAGGATCATCATTCTTCCTGATGGAACAGACTGTGATTGGCTCACTGGTGGACCACAGGCATGTGCAGCAGCCCTGCTCTTCTTCCTCCTCCTCATCACCTCAAACAGTTAAATTAGTTCATTATAATTGTCTTAAACTTTCCCACTGATTTCAGTTGTCATATTTTGGGGACAAAGAGCCGGTGATTATTCTTTTTCCTCTAACAGAGGACTTCTTTTTGGCAGGATGACACCAGGACACAGCTTCAGAGACACCAAACTCTCCATGATCACATTTTAAGGAAAAATCCACCTTAAATCATTCTGACACCGTCGAAGAAAAACAAGAAGCACACTGGAAGCACACCTTGCTCTTCTCTATTTCGTCATCTAATGTGTACTATTTGTAATATTCCATTCAATGCGCCAAAACACCACAAACATGAAGTCATATGAAGCCATTTCCTGTGTGGCTAAACATGTGTTTGCCAAGTTTGAAAGGATAAACCACAATGCATTGCAGTCAGAGGTTTCTGATGAATTGTCCTCTTGGTGAACGTTCATCAAATTCGCTGGACATTTATTGAAACATAATATTCAGTGACAAAATAAATGATGTCTACGAGTTGTTTCTGTTTCATCAGGAGGACATTTCAGGTGCGCGGGTGAATTGCAAACTGAAAGGTTCTTTTTTATGCTTCCTCACCCAGAACCAGCCCAAGTGGCGGCTGATACTGGTCCTTCCAGTCCAGACCGCTGGAGGTACTCAGAGGCTAACTCAAGCTGAACTAGGCTACATGCAGGGGAGCCCAAATCCATGTCAGGCCTTCATGTGAGGCTGAACATGCGCCGCTCCGCCCGGCTCTGGTCTCTGTTAGCGAAGGCTTCACACGTTCACTGGGAGAAACGGTGACAATGCCATTTTTGTTTACAGCATTGTCGTAATGCACATGTTTCAGGGGTTAATGATTTGCAGCTGCGGCGTCAGGTTTGTTTCCAGGATGAGGAACTAACAGGGTGTTCAGCGCCGGACACGTTTCTGAGGGTCGAATCAGGACCGGGAGTTTACGTGTTCACATGTTTCTGATGGAGAAGAAATCTGGTTTTCTTCCTGGTCGTCATGTAAACTGTCAGTGTGTGCAGTGGTAATACTGGGAGGCCCTGTGGACCCGACTGGCTTATTAGTTTCAGCAATTTTTCAGGCCTTTAAGTCAAATACTTGCTTCGTCCAAGTTCTAAAAGGTAAATATTTGTTGCTTTCCTTTGTCATGGATGTGATGGTAAATAACAGTGTTTGGGTTCTGGAGTCATGGTTGTACAACTGAGAATTTAAAAAAAACTGTCAATTTGGACATTTACCTCCAGTTTTGTTATATTTTAACCTGTGACCTCTGTCTCACCTACCTTCAACTGAACAAAGAGAAAGAATTAGTGAAACTATAGTATATGAATACATTTCTTTCTCCACACGTATGTTTGTGTGATATTTGATTCTTCAATTAAGAGTTTTCTACTTTAACATTTTTTAAAAAAATGTATATAAAATTTAAGACAGCACACTTTAGTATCTTTGATAAACATATATATATATATATATATATATATAGAGAGAGAGAGAGAGAGAGAGAGAGAGAGAGAGAGAGATAAATAGATAGATAGATAGATAGATAGATAGATAGATAGATAGATAGATAGATAGATAGATAGATAGATAGATAGATAGATAGATAGATAGATAGATAGATAGATAGATAGATAGATAGATAGATAGATAGATAGATAGATAGATAGATAGATAGATAGATAGATAGATAGATAATACTGTAATACACACAAACACACACAAGGGGGCCTGTAAGCATGCAACGGGAGGTAGAGTGGCAGGCAGCCCCTTTGTGGAGCGCCCCAAATTTGAGGGAATAAATTATTTTTTATGAAACTAATGTTCAACAAAAAAAAAAAATCTGACCTACTGTTTTGCATAATGACATATATATTAAATACTGAAGTTTTATTTCGGCACATAAGTGGAAAGAAAGCTGTAAAATCTGCCCTGAAGTCAAGTCAATCCAGGACATCATGTCTCACCTGAGGAAACATCTGACCACACATTAAATTCATGAAGATGAAGAATGTTTGATAGCCCGAAAGACAACTCCTCTGTTGCAGCCCCAGCTAATGCTAACACATCTGCAGCTAATACTGAGACTGTTCATGTTAATCTTAATCTGCCATGAAAATTTGAAATGACATCTTGGTGACCACGAGGTGGTTTCTAGAGGTAATCACACCTCGTTCACAGATGACCATGTCGGTCAGGATGAAGGAGCCACTAATCTTCCTGGTCAGGTCTCACTGGGTAAACTGCATTTCATGGCCAGTTGGACTCCTGGTCTGGTGTCATCTTTCCTCTCCCCCATGTCACCATTAGCCCTACAGTGTCCGGCCCTGGTCGCCCACCGCTATGATGAATGAGCCCAAGCTCTATTCGATTATGCCCAAAGTGCGAAGACGCAGGGACAATGAACCTGGCCTCGGCGGTGTGGTGCAGACCCTCAGAATTCTTCTGAACAATTTGGTCTAATTAGCATCAACTCTGCCCCATCCATCATACTCCTCAAGAAACACAAACAAACTGTCAGCTCTAGCGTAACAAACAGATCGCCCAGCTACTTAGCACAAATTATTCTTACATGAAACGCAGCTTCTCTAGCAACCCCCCCCACCCCCCTCCCCACCCTCCTCTAGGCCATCTGGGGGAGTGGAGAGGGATTAAAATTGAAGACATATGTTGGAGTCAAGTTCAGCTCTCCAGAGTGCTGCAGTGGACACAGTGACAGTTCCCTCTGTTGGGACCGAATGTGAGTGTGTAGAGGAGTGTGTCGAGACTCAAAGGACCAGGTTGGTCTTTATCTATCGATGTCAGCCTCCAGGTTGAACTCAGAAGTTCTCCATCTTATTTATTTTTGTGCACACCGCTTGATCCTTGAATTTACTAGCTATACAAAAGTGCTTTAAACAGTCTATAAGAGTGTGGGAAAAGGTAATACAGATAGAAGGCTTAATATCAGTACGGCGAGGGTTCATAAACATTTGAATTACTGTAAATAATAGTTTTTCGGTATATAACGGAATTTCATTTTTTGCGGGTGGTCCTGGAATGCATTAACTGCAAGTAACGAGGGATTACTGAATTAATAAAAATAGATTTGCGATCATTTTGAAGGACAAATTCAGTGAGATCAATCACTGATGATGGGTATGTAGGTTAATTAATTTGTGCTGAGCATCAGCAAACACTTGGGGTCACATTGAAGACGAGTTTGATCTTGTTGAATTGTTGAGTCATGATAATCAAATTTTAAACGTCTTTGTAAACAGTCCAATCCTGCATCCAATCAGTCGAGAGATGTCTATGACAAATAAATTACCTAATCAATTTTGGCTAAAGATGTTTCCTGTAGGAATGACAACAGGGCTTTAAAAACCCATCGCGATGCTGATTGGTGTAAACTGGACAGCAGGTTTTTTTGGGTGACCATATGTTGTGTTGGACGACAAACCACCCTCAATCTGCTTCCTCTCTGATGTTTTCCAGAGTGTGAAACGCTTCACTAATTATCTGGGATGTTTGGCAGGCCGTGCTTGTTGTTAGCCTCGCTCATCCCTGAGAGGGAGGAACTGTGCAAACTCACAAATAAACCAGACCCCCTGCTCTGTGAGCGAAAAAATCAACTCAACACAACCTGAGCAGCAGCATTTCCTCCTCCACATGAAACACACCACAGCGAGAGGAAAGTCTCCAGAGGAGCCGGGGGAGGCTTTGACAGGCCGACTCTGCGCCAAGGTGAGAGTGGAGGCTTATTCTAATCAAGCTAATTCCCTCCAAACCTCAGGATGATGTCATCCAGTGTTTGCTCATTAGAGATTCTTGTCAGCAGGCCAAGACTAATTCTCACTCAGTCGTGAATGCAAATACTCCTCCTTCTTCTTCTCTCTTTTCACAAGACTAATTTAAACATCGTACATCGTATGAAACTATAAAAAGGGAGGGGGGGTTTCACTGGAAGGTCCATCGAAAGAATCACATTTGTCATATCATTGGCCCACACTCAAAAACGCCCAGTTTTCCTTCTCGCTTTCCCACAAAGCTCAACTTTTTCACATGGAGTTTCTCTTCAGAGTTTTCTGCCCCGTTTCCTCCCTGATGGGCGTCACTCATGATGCGTTAAGCTGCTGACCCGATCATCCACCAATCAGCTCAGGGATTCGATGAACACACACGTCAGTCCAGAACCGCTCTACCCTCCGCTCATCTCTTACAGTGTTGACAGGCAAAGAAACCTCATCCTGACATTCTTTAAATCCAGCCTGCGTTCATATTTGTTGAGCTCAGTGACGTCTTAACAACGCCAGCTAGGATACAACGACAGATTACTTTCATCATTGTTTAGTCTGCAGTGATTTTTTTTAATTTACTGTTTGTTTAGAAAGAACGAACAGTTAATTTTGCGATCATAGAGGTCATATTTTACAGCTGGAAAGATGGTCCTGTCATTAAAGTGGGGCCACAGAAAGATGCACTCATAGTACCACTAATGAAGATTCAAACAAAAGACCTATTCCTGATGTAAAATATGCTAAAAAAAACAATTAATTGCGATTCATATTTTTACAGTTTTACAGTTTGATCGTTTCACAAACAGCAGACAAAATATCAGAAATTCCAGTTAGGAATTTCTGATATTTTTAAAGCTAAATTGCTCAGATGTAATTCTGAAAACACTTCAAGTGGTCCAGTAACAGAAGGGCAGCGAATATCTAATCAGCGCTGCTTCGCTCCAGTCTGATACATCTCTAAATCTGACCTCTGACCTCTAGGCTGAGGTAGACATACAACACCCAATCCTAGAGGATGACCTGGATGTGTGGTTGCAGGCAATCTATAGTGATTAATATTGTATATTCATACAACCAATGCTGCAAGGATACAAACTGGCTGAAAATTTCCCATCTTTCCATTAAATCCAGTCACTATCAGATTAATCCCTCGATTGATTCGGCTTTAATCCCATTAATTACAGCAGAAAAATCCTCTACCCACAAAGAAACGGGTCTCAGTTCCAATTTGACAAATACGTTCCTGGTTAGCACTGAGTTCTGTTTTTATTAGATATGAATTATTTTCTCAGTTAACATGACTGAACATTTGGTTTACAAAAATATTCATCTTTTTATATAACTCCTTTTTATAGAACTTCATTTTATAGAACCCCTAACAGATGTGTTTCCTAAACAAAAGTCAAAAATAAATAAAAACAACTCTTTCTTTACTCATAAGAAAAGAAATGTTTCGTATATTTGATGGAAAAATGATTGAATTGAACATTAGAATATTTATTAATTTACTGTTGGACGAGTACAGAACTTTGTGGTACTACTTTTACTGATAGAGATTCAATGTGTTGCTAATTTAGCATTTGACGTTTTCACCTCATGGACTCATTAGAGATGAAATATATTCATCCGCCAGCTGAACTGAAGTTTTTCCTTTCTTTCTGAGCCTGGCGCTGCATACTTCCTCGTGTATTTAAACTGATAGAACTTTAGCGGTAGCTCTATGCAGCTTTAAGTCTCTTATACATTATTTTTCATGTTAACGATTCAGTGAAATAAAATCAACCGCAGGAACCACGTTTGTGTTTCATATTCACGTCCTCATTAGGCTGCTTTTCTTTCTGCAATGAGTAACGAGCAGCAGCGTTACGACGTCGTCTGAAAGAGTCTGCAGGAAAACAACAAACTCCCTCCTTCCTGATTTGCTGCAGAGCTTCCAGCACGATGAAACCCCGACTGCAGGATTTCATGCAAAGCAGGCACGCCTAAGCGAGGATGGTGGATCATCCCTCCCTCTGCTGACAGAGGCTGCAGAGCTTTTTTCAGGTGCTGCTCATCTGGCAGAAGTTTCAGAGTCCTGCCTCCAGAGAGGGGAAAACAAATCTGCTTCCCCGCCATCGGCTCCCCACGAGCCAGCCAGCGGCCTCCGGGAGGCCGTCCAGCCGCTCCGGCCCCTCGGACCAGGATGTTTGGGTTAGAAAATGACTTTCCTACTCCCCTCAACCCCTTTCCCTAATTGCCCAAAGGGTAATTACCTTGTCTCCTTTCCACTTAGGAAAAACCAAGAGCTACGGTGTTATTGTATAGAAAGCAAAGTTGGCTAAAAATTAGCGCAAGTCATATTTTCATAGCGATTATTCCAGTTATAATAATAAATGCAGTAAGACAAATAGAGAAGGTGATATGAATATCAAGGAATGGTTAAAATAAGGTGGAGCGGCTGCTTCATAACGTGCGTTCTGTGTTTATCCAGCCGTTCACAAGAATTAAATAATCCTTAATTTCACTAACAAAACATTTCCTCAAGTAATCACAATAAAAACAACATCTGCAAAACCGCAAAGGTCTGCGTACGATCACTCAGGACGGTTCCTTCATGGGGAAAACACACACCATCAATTTAACATGAATTCAAACTATGCTGGGGGGGCTGAGTGTGTCGCGCTGCCTTCCTCTTCCTCCCCCGGCCGGGGACTGATAGATTGGTGCGGAGTGTATGATCTCCCATGGGTGCGATACATCAGGCTGCAACGCTCCAAGTACCATTATGAAACACACCCGAGAGGAAGAAGCAGAACACCAATGGAGACCGCTTCTTGTGCGGTACAGGAAACTTTTTGCTCCACGAGTTAAAAAACAAAAAGAAACTAAAAAAGATGTGCTTCCAAAAAATCCTCCACAGCTTCTGATGGCAAAAAGCATCAGTCAGGCCTCCTGATTGGCCACTGATAACCTCCCTCCTCCATCTACCTGCTGCAGAGCCACTGGGCCGCCGCCATGTGTGGTCTACGTCCCACTAAAACCATCTCAGTGTGAACTAAACTCACACACGCCATAGAAAATACAGTCGCAGCTGAGTCATGATTTGGACCCGGACGTCAAAGAATCAAAGAGCTGAAGGAAAGCTGGACACCGTTCAGAATAAATAAAAAGGGATGGACTGATACAGTTTAACAGCCAATAGCAAATCAAACAAAAATAAAAAATCCTCTCGGTGTCAAAATTTAGAACAAAGTGGAAAAGCATATAGATGTAGTCCTCAACCTACAAACACAATTGGTTCCGAGTCATTGTTTGTAAAATGAATTGTTCGTAAATCATTATTTATTTTTCAATCTAAAATCACCGTTTGAAGTCATTTAAATGTCATTACTGCTCTAAATGCTGAAGCACTATTCCCTAAAACTTACCAGAAACAATTACAGGACATAAAAACAACACATAATAATATAATATACAGGTACAAGTTTGTTTGGAGTTAAGTCGTTCTGGATTATATGTCGGTTTTCACAAAATACATGGAAAAATAAAAATCAAGTTTATGTCTTGACTGTCGGCCACAAATATTGGAAACATTAAAATCACTAGAAAACCATTAAAAACATGTAATGCAATGTTACTTTATAATAAATAGGAATAAAACCATAATGTCATTTGAAAATGCGTATGGATAGTTCCAATGTCTACTGTTATGCGTCACAACATGATCGTTTTGAATTCAGATTATTTTAAGGTACGATTTTGCTCCTCAGAATTTAATCCTTGAAGAGAAGAAGAATAAAACGCTTCAAGGAACTCTCGACCAGTTTTATAAGCTCATCCAACAACAACAGCCAGAGTCAGCTGTTGATGATCCACTCTACGGTACTCCAGCATATAGAATGTAGCATGTAGAGTTATTGGCGGTGAGCGGCAGCGTTGTCATCAGAGACATGACAACAGACAACAACAAGAGGGGGAGTTGAGTGTTGGAGGTGAGCGAATGCAGTAGTGCTGCTCGGCAGGAGTTGTGGCCGAAAGGGGAACTGCAGTAGTCAGATATGAAAGTGAGCATTTTTAAGCAGAATGTTTGTATCATAAGGACCACCTGTAATTAATGATTTCACACTCTTAATAAATTTGTGTACCATCAAGATTCCGGTCATAGAAAACACACCACAGTGTATGGTTATGATTTCGATATACAGAGATATTTTTTCTAATTGAAGGAAATTTTTATACACAGTCATAATATAGGATCAGCTTCGTATTTGTCATTATTCAGCACGACTGTCGGTGAATTTCACGTCTCACTTAAAGAAGCAAGAGATGTCCGGGAAGGGGAGTTTCCTACCTCCACTAGAGTCCCTTTAAATTACATTAGAACAGAAATCAAATCACAACCAGACATGGACGCCATCAAAATGGCTGCCGGTAGCGTTCTGTTCAAGTAGGTGAAAAAGAAAATCATGGATCCACCTTTTCATCTAGATCAACTCCAGAGTTCAGCTGCTCCGTTTCTGGCCCACGCTCCGCTCTTTCACCACAGTAATCACCGCGTTGACAAAAAGGTTCAGCATGTTACCGTTTCCACTCAATGAGATGCATAAAAAACTAGTTTGTGCACATTTGTGCTACTTTGTGTGGCTGTAGGAGTGTTATCTATTAAAGCTAACGTTTGCACTTAATGCAGTACCTCTAGCATGATAAATAATATTAATGAAGCAGGTGTGTTGTAATAAAAAAGGGGTGTCCCCTGATCAAATGCAGCCTTTCTGCACTCTGAGGGGTGAAAATGGAGTTAGTGATGAATGACAGGTTGTTTCTTTCATGGAACATACGAACTAATTATTCAATAATTCTCCTTCATGTTTCATGAGGAATAAATTACTGGCTGCAGGGTGTTCAGCCAGTAATCAAAGTAACCCCTCATTTAATATGGAAAAAATACACTAACATTCCTTCAATAAAAGATTTATAATCTCTGTCAAATAATTACAATCCTCTGCAAGAAATTAGCTAAATGTGAACATGCATGAAGTCTACTGGCAGTCGGTTTAATGCACTACAATCTCTGGCATCCCGAAATAGACTGTAGGAATCCAAAACTAGCAGTGACCAATAGCGGATTTGCAAAGGTCAATAAAACAAGGATAGCTTGGAGCAGGAAGACGCTGATAAATCATCTGAAACCGCCTCCCTGCTCATGTGGAGTAAAGTTCACACTGTCGGACATTAATAAGACTCTCATCAAAAGCTAAAGTCTGAGTCACAGCAGTAAAAGGTTGAATAAACAAACACTTCTAATAAATACAACCGATCAAACTGATCGTTAAAATATAGGAAAGAGATGCGTCGGTTTCTCTGAAAGTCAGGAATTCCAGCTGAGAGATGAATGCTGCACAGTGATTGGGAAGTGATCAATCAGTGCCGACTGATCGGCTGAACCAGTGGGAATCAACCAGTAGCCTGTCCTGGGTTATCAATACTTATCAATACAATCAGAGGAGTGAATACCTCCAGTTCAGCCAGATGACAAGGGTGCAAACGTTCCCATTGCTGTGAAAGAGATAACAGCTTTATGTCTATATGGACTGACTATTATTGAGTTTTTCTTTTTTTTATTGAGTATTATTGAGTATTTCTCTAAACTCCATGGGAACAGTAAAACTCTTCAGTCACTACTTTCCTGGCTCTCTCCTGCCCTCTAGTCTCAGTCGTCTCAGGCTCGGCTCAGATTCTTCTATACGAGAACGCTTAATTCTTTATAAAGAGCTGTGCAGAAAATTCATGACAACTTTTGAGAAACCTGGATTTTTTTTTCCTCCTATTTTAAAAGAAAAGGAAACCAGGTAAACTAACAACCCATCTTCATCACATGACTGCCTCATTTTAATGTCAAACAGACAAACAGACTGAGAACCAGCGAGAAGCTCTTCCTGCTCCTCAGAACTTCTTTCCAGCCCGCGACATTTACGTCCGCTTTGATTTCAAAAAAAGATAATGAAACGGTAAACAAATTCCATCACTTCCTCATTAGAGATTTTTTCCTGGTTGTCCTGCCAGTGACCGTCTTTGAGCGTGTCACCCTCTGACCGCTCTGGATCAGGAATAATATAAAGTGTCTATAAATCTGAGTGTCCCTAATTAAAGCCTTGCTCCGAGACACGGCCACCAGGCACGGGAAGTTTCCTCTATCGGACGACACAAATTGGCTCATGAGCACAACAAATTACATTATGATTACCGCACCGGCCCAAACGTCGTTCATCTTGATAGAGACGAGGGCGGGCCCGTCGTCTCCGGAGCTAAAAAGGGGAGAAAGAATTACAGTTTTTGGCTGGGGCTTACTGCGAGAACCTGTGTTATAAATTTCCAGCTCATCCAGAGAATCACAGGCCAGACGCACACAATGCACACACATGCATGCACACAGCCATGTAATTCAGGGTTTTAATTTGCCCGCTTTTTGTTTTTTCACAGTACTTATTATGTTTATTTATATTTCGGTGCTTACGGCAGGAGCACGCAGGGGTTTGTAATTACTGTATCTGAATCGTGTATCAAGTTCGGTTGGAATAACATGAGGTTTGTTTTGGCCTCGGCTTCTTCTTCCTGAAACAAAACAAAAACTATTAAACAAGAGATCGAGAAGCGGTGAGCCTGAAAAATAAGCATTAGGATTCGCACAGGCCGCCGTGTAGCGGCCCACATGTCCGCCCCATGAGGCTGCGAGCTAGAGGGCACCAGGTTAAACGCAAAATTCACCACTTTTCAACACACGTGTCAGAGCTCATGAGGAACACGATGGTAGAGGATAAACAGAGGGCATGCTGGGAGCAGGAGGAGCGTTTTATAAAAGTCAATCTTTGCCTTTCTCTGCTATGGGTACGGATTGGTGCATAAATAAAAACAGAAAATGCAACATCCTGTCAAAGATTAAAATCAGAGACAGTTTGCTGCTGTCATCACTAATCTAATCCAAAGGATTAAGAACAACCTGCTTTCACTTAAACCCCAAACTAAAATGATGCAATTAAATTTTTTAAACTCCAATTTTTTGGGGGGGAGTAAGGAAACAAACTGTGATGTGAAAATTTGTTTTCATTTTTTTAGAGGTCAGAGATTTGTTTAATCAGGAAACAATCTCTATTAATGCTCTGTCATGTTTGTTTTCTCTACTAGATTAGAGGTTTATCAGTGTTACCTCCATCAGCGACGGGTGGAGGTGATGTCAGGTGAACCGCTCTGTAGTTTGTGTTGGACAATATCCTGGGAAAATTGTAAAGATCTGAGGTGGATCCCTGTACGTATGTAGTCTGGATGTCGTTCAACATTTTAAGACAGAGCTATGTTGAATCCGATCATATAATAACAGCCAATAATGTAATAATATCCCATACCATAATATATACTATACCATAATAAATTTGCAATTTTTGAAATGTACTAAGCCAATAAAGTAATAACTTGCCAATAACGTAATAAAAGTCCTGAACCAATAACGTAATAATTTTTGGCTGAGGGTTAGGGGTTTTTTTGCAAGGCCAAAAACCGGCCAGAAATGATTACATTATCGGGTCAGGAGATTTATTAGTGGCCAGTTATTATGTTATTGGTCAATTACATTTCAAAACAGGGCAATTTATTGCGTTATCAGCTTTTATTACATTATTGACTTTAACAAGCCCTAATATCACCAAAAATAATAAAACAAACAAAAACAAAAAACATAACAAATGAATGAAAAAGTGTAAAATCCAGACGTGAATAAATCCTGACGTTCCACCACTATGTGAATCCAGATGTGGATCCTGATCTGGTTCCCGATCCAGATCTCCCTCTTTCATGTGTAGGGACGCGTCTTAAATAATAAAGGTTTAAATTAAAAACACTGCCCCCTACAGGTAGCACTGATAAAGCAGGCTCAGAGTTCTAAAAGGATTAATTTATCTGTGAGGTTAAGAAGTTCTGTCTAGACTGGAAACAGATCCAAATCCAGATCCAGATCCTCCGTTGTGGAAAATCTGATCTATATTGATGATTAATAAACAACTGATGACAAACACATGAGTACAGATCTAAGCGGAGTTTTACAGGGTCAAACAATCAGGTAGTGCCACTTCATATAATATGAATGCACATCGTTGAAGGGAATCAATAATGTGTTCAAAGCAGAAATTTATTCACGAAACTACTGAATATTAGTCTTCTCCCATTCTATGAAGAATTGATCCAGGCATAATATTGATAAAAAATAATGAACAACAATAAAATAGTCAAAAACTAAAGGTGAAGAACAAATAAAACCTCTTATTACAGTAGAACAGGAGGTCTGAGAGTATGCACTGCACGGATACAGATGTGGAGCGTACAGTATTTGTTTCACCGTCAATCACTAGTGCACATATTCTCAATGTCTTACTGTGTGTTTGTGGTTTTCATGGTGTGTACATGATTTTGTAACTGCCCCTCAGACGACGTTTCCACCCTGGTGGCGTGCGGCCCACATGGAAATAAAAAACAAATATTTCACTTCTTCTTATGTTTGGGTCGCTTTTGGAAAAAGTCATAAAATTTCAAGTTAAAACAGATTGTCATAGGTTTCCTCTGCTGTTAAACATAGTGGAGGGTCATTTTTTGACCCTTAAGGCAGGACAAGGGTTAATTAGAAGGTTCAGGGCAGAACCAGGATCAGAAATAGACAAAAAATATTGCACGACACACACACTTTCATTTATTTCCTTGCATGCATGTCCCGCACAAACAAACGCAATTATGTCCAATTTCCTGACATATATTTCTTGCTTGGATGCATACAAACAAACAAACACTTTACCATTTTGTGGTACGAAAGTGAAGCACGCACAGGAGACCATTTTCTGTTACACAACTACACAACGAAAATGAATTCAAAAATTATGAGGTCGACCAGTATGAGATTTTTAAAATCAAAAAGGACAGTTTGGAGCATCGGGGGTAGAGAAACACACACCAGCTATCCAACCGCTGAAGAGTAAACCTGGTTAGCATGAACACTAAGACTTACGTTGCTCAACAATTGGCCGCCATTCGAGCTGGACTCACATATATTAATAATCAGTGCCAATTAAAATATTAAAACCTTTGACAGGGTCCAGTCCCACAACTGTACACTCTCATTCTCTTCAGGGTCACTCTCTCTTTGCCCCTTGACTACTTAGTCTAAGTGCTCCATTAAGCCAAGCTTTTTTAGCTGATTTCCCTCCTGGTCCGGTTATTGCTGCCATGTGCAGGACGATGCATGCCTTCACTTTCCACTTTTGCGGCTGCGTTTGGATTTGAGTGACCTCAGGTGTACTGTACATCTGTCCTTTCTCCTCTTTCGCGTACTATTTTACGTTAAATACACCCCTCTCGGTGCATGAGGAATAACGACTTGTGCTATTGCAATGTTTCCTGGTGAAGTGTCATGTGGTGAAAAGTGTTTGCTGTATAAAATCATGCGATGTGATGAAATATTTTGTGCTTCCTGCAGTGCTGCGTTCCTGCTTTTAATAATCGGTGCCTTTAAATAAGAGGCAATGATGCAGAGCGAGCCTCCCATACTGAGCAATCATAATTATCTGACTGAATCCACTCTTACCATAACAGCATAATTATTATTACTACTATTCTAGGAACACGCACATATGATAAATGTCCCGTGTGTTGCCGTGCCTGACGCTAATATTCCTGTACCGCTAAGCTCCGTTAGCACACCATAGCATCATCAACTCATCATTCTAACTGGATAAAACTGGACAGAAATCACCCGATGAAAGCAGAACCTTTTACTTCATTACAGCACCATTTTTGTTGGTAATTATTTAACTCAATTGGGTTTAAATCATCATTCTTATATGATGTGTCATTTTGTGACATCACTCCAGGAGAAAATTAC
Source organism: Antennarius maculatus (assembly GCA_013358685.1). NCBI lineage: Eukaryota > Metazoa > Chordata > Actinopteri > Lophiiformes > Antennariidae > Antennarius > Antennarius maculatus. Next base: position 18,082,209 of record CM023621.1, on the reverse strand, counting down.
ATTCACTACTCATTTTAAACCCATTACGCTCTTTCTCTCCATCAGCGGGGAGTGTCCAGGATGGGGTGGCACTGGTTTATACCCTACTACTGGATATTTATTGTGTGTTTATGTTATGTACTCAAGGTAAAAAGGAATACTTATGTATACTTCTTATGAGTGTACCCACAACCAGCGTATTTAAAAAAGCAGCCAGGATCAGTTAGCAGCTAACAGCTAACTCTAAGAAAAAGCAACTCACTGAGAATGCAGGCGATAAAACCCAGGAGTTCCTTCCTCCTGAGATAAAACTCGCCACACATAACCAGGTTATATCATAGACTTATGTGTGTAAAAAAAAGTCACACATATAGGTCTGCACCAAGTAATTAAATTTTCAAAGGTGACTGACTGAGGCTACACAGCCATCGGATACTAACCCACCTGAAACCCATTCATAGGTCCTCCTCTACCGATCACACAACAGCAGTGTGGGATTTTTACACTGTTTTGGATCACTTTGGGTCCTCTGGCTTCCTCCCACCACCAAAAACATCTAGTATCTGAATTGGTGACTCTTAATTACCTAGAAATATGAATGAAAGTGTGATTGGTTGCTTGTCTTTCATATAGTTCTGTGACAAACTGGCAACTTGTGCAGGATGCACCGTTCCCCATGCTCAATGTCAGCTGGGAGATTGTCACATGACCCGAGAGCATTAGCTTTAAATATGTTACCAATAATGTATAATGAGATCATGTGAATACTGATGTCACCCAAAACCCATTGGACCCCCTCACTGCAGAAGAGCTGACTCAGAGCCTCCAGTGGGTTCAGTGGCTACCAGGTGAGACACTACATTTAAAGATTTAATTTACTGTCATTAATGTTGGAGCCACTTCATACGTCCTCATCTTCACATGTGAAACTTTTTCATAAATCACATCATATAAATTAGGGTGGTGGGGGGCTCACACAACACATAAGACACTAAACTTGAACACGTCCGTAATTCTGCCAATTTATGAGCACAAAGACGAATCACACATTTACATAAAATATCAATACGGAACTACAAACAGGCGTTAATGATGAGCACAAGCTACAGTTTTCCACTACATCCTGGAAAATAATTCAAATGCATCTCAGTCCCCGCTCAGAAAGCTACTAGCAGTGATGCTAATGCAGACTAGAGGCTTTCAGGCCCCACCTGACTGACTGGAGGTGAGTCACATGAAGAGTGTCATACATGTTCTTGATTCTTACAGACATTTACAGAAAACTAGATTTAATGGATAAATCAAGGCGGTCATGACATAATACAGAGTCTTGGTGTTTGCTGTAATGTTTTTAATAAAGAAAATCGCCCAGATTTCTTTAGCGTAAGCCTGGAGTAGTGTTCTCAGCCAGAGGCTGTTGGTTTAGCAGTCATTAGGAAGCCACAGTCGGCCATTAGAGACTTCTTGTTTGACTCTATCCGACCTGGATGACTGAGAATCTTCGCCGGTGCGTTTCTGTCAAACGTGGTCATTAGCTACGCTGACTGGAGCGCAGGAAGTCGGCCAAATGGCACGATCGCTAGTCTTTAAGAGAGAAAGCATGAGCTGAGGTTAGTAACTTCACTCCCCAACAAAGAAATAACAGACGGTCCTGTGCTTGGTGTTAATGTGTGTTTATTAGCAGTGACCGGCGGCTGGTGGGGATTTATTTTAGGAAGAATTTTAGACCAACTGAGAAAATAAATGGTTGAAAGAATACAAATGCTACGTGGAAGATTTTTTTTTTTACAGTTAATCTGATCAGTTCCAGATTTTTTTAGTAAATTATTTCCACGTTAGATACTCAGTTCCCTATATTTATATATAAATTATACATAAATACAAGATTTTGGTGATAAATCAGATAAAAAAAGGTTTCTTTAAGATTAGGAAAAACCGGCAGATTTTTTTTCACTAATGTAAGAGAACAAATCATGAGACAGAACTGATATGAACTGATATTGTGATTTTAACTCTATTAAATTACATTTTAAATGTCTTGCAAAAGTGACGCTGAAAAGTTTTTGGTATACCAGTGCAAATTACGCAAAAATGCACCCTGAAAATTTAAGGTCAGTTACCCGAATGATAAATACAGTAGTTTTCTTGTCTCTAAGGATGATGTCCTCTTAATTTTTTTTAAAGGCCACTAAAAATTTGGATTTAGCACATTTGAAAAGATTTAATAATCAATAAGACCTTAAAGCAACCCGAGACGAGAATCAATCTGCTTATTCAGTCTCTGATAAAGGAGGGTTTTTTTTTATCTCCCACACTTTCCATCTCATTCTTATATGAAATTCTACTATCAGCCCAGCTCGATGGAAACCCTGATTCTGGAGGACGCATCAAGAACAAAAGACAGATGTCTGTTTCAGTAGCCATCCATCAGCACCATCATGGCTCATTTTATCCGAGCCATCCAGGACCCCTGAGCTGGACGCCCGTCTGTCAGGGATGAACACAAAGAAACGCGAGTGCATGCAGCCAAAGCACACACTAAATATGAAGGACGTGAGGCTGATCAAGGCCTCCCAGCCGGAGACTCAGGAGATGGAAAGGAGGAGGGAGAGGCTGAATTACTCCAAACATGAGGTCATCTAAACATCTGTCTACAACATGTCCTGTGGGACTTCAATCAAAACCCCACAGAAACAGACAATTGTTTCTGGAAATAAATATTAGGCCTAATTCGGCTGTGATTTGCTGCAGTCTCTGTCATTGGATAACACGCACAAACGCGCTCACACTTTATTTATTTAATTTCCTCCACTCCGTCTTTCTTCCTCTCCTCACTTGTTCTTTCCCAACTGGTTTGAAACCAGTTAAATCAAGCTCCAGGTCTGTGCCGGTCTGAAGGGAGAGCAGCACTAATCACACGTCCGTCTCATGTCGTCACAGTCCATTTGCTGGAGACGGATCGATTTACTCACAGAGTTTAAAGAAGGCTTCGACGGAGGAAATAACAAAGATCTGAGAGGAAATCTTTCAGCAGTGGGAACATAACTAGACAGATTTACGTTTTAATCTGGTTATTTAATCATAATGAAATTATTTTAATGACTCTGCTCAGCCACATCATCTATTAGTGGAGGTTCTTACTGAAGGTGAATTTATTTTTTTTGTGAGCTGACCTGCAGGGCAGCCATGCATCACCTCTGTCTCCATGCATCCAAATATTAGGTTTAATACACGACCACTAAATGTTGGAACGCCCCTTTACAGACAGAGAGATTCCATGTGCAGCTACTGCCCCCTGGTGGACAAACGTTATAGCACACCATCGCCACAAACAGCCAACCTGGTCATTAATACAAGATCTATAGAAGATTAAAAATATCAAATAGCAAAACTATTTTTCAGATTCAATATGTAAAGTTTGTGAGGCCGTTATGTTTAGTTTGTGAAATACACATGGAAATACTGTTAACTTCAACCTTTATTATTTTGTCATTTTTAAGTTTGTGAACAACACGTAGAAAGAATCAACTATTGACAATCAACTATTATTGATAACTATTGATAAATGTGTTGCTTCCACTTCTTCTCCAGTCATACGATCAATAAAGATATTAATTGAAACCCACCATTTCGTACATGAACTTGAATTAAAAATAGCAGTTATCTATACTTTAATTGTCTCACGAATATAAATATAATGAATCTGTTATTTAGTTAATGTAGTTTTCTTCTGCAAAGCAGCTTTTTTGAAAAATCAACATATTTTATCTCCTAACTTGTGATAAGCTGAGCAATTCTAATACATTTACAAATGAAAAAGTTAAAAATCACAGTGATGGAAACAAGAATGTAAAATCTGTTGACTCCCCAAACTGAGAAGAAAAATCATCATCAGGGCAAATACTATGTATTATAATTTAAATACTACAAAACTACAGTATTTTCTTAAAGGCCTTAAATAGAGGTAGACATAACAGATGCACTGCAGTAAGGGTATCAAAAGTATTGATAAACCGACACTCAAGGATGCACAGATATTTAAAATATTAGTTTTTTATTGATTTTTTTACATTAAATAATGGAGGCCTTTTTGAAGGCCGGTTGCTATGACAATGGAGGGGAGGCGGAGCTTGTGCCAAAGGAAAACATCTCATTTTGTAGTACATTTTGATAAAGGGGTGAATTTAGGACTTTATTAGTTAAATAACTGAAACTTTAGTAAGTATTTAGGCCCTGGTGGAGATAGTATGAGTTCTGCTGAGAACTCATCTATATTCAAACATACCAAACTGTGTTCAGTGTTCATCATTACTGTTGTAAGGTTGTTAATAAAAGAAAGGTTAAATATTCCTCACTTTTGGTTTTTTTCTTTGACTATGGTATAAAAAGAGATTCATGATAACCTTCCACTGCAAGACGTCAAACTGAGCTTAGGTTTCTTTACAGAGGAATAAACAGATTTTTCTGTGATTAATTCACGTTTAACTTCGACTCGGTGACCTTCCTACGCATAAATTCACACCAGTCTGCCTCCATCCTCGTGGACGCTGACCCAGACGGGAACAAAGAGCTGGAGGTGAAACTCTGAAGTCATTCTGCTCACAAGTTAATGCTGCCTCATCTCTCCCGGTGAAGACAGACAGATGTCCCTCAGCCTCCGGATGGAGGAGGAGGACAGGTTGTCAGACCCGGGTGGCTTATGAGACGTGAACAGGGAAGGACACAAACAACACCTGAGCACATGTGGTATCCCATTTCTCATCAAGACATCCCAGAGTTAGCATTAAAAGACCTGTTCAATTACGATTTAAAGTTAACTCAAGTTCACAGAACCAAGATAACGTTGACTGGAGACTTCACTGTTTACCACTCCTAGTGAGGCAGCTATGCACTGAAGCTAACACCAGATAGCCCTCTAACAACAACATTTTAAAACACTTCATCAATTATATGATGGTGTGGGGAAATTGTTGACGCCTCCCTTCAAGTTTTCATGGACTGCTGAACTTGATGATCAAGAGCGGAGCTGGCTACAGACATACTAACATCAGCTGCAGAGCTGGTAGCAAAAGCGCTAAAGTCAGCTGTGGCTCTAGCCGTTAGCTGCTGCAGGACGAGTCATTTGAAATTTAATGTCCTCACTAATCTGTCTTGATCCACTCCAAACATTCATTCAGTGAAATTAATCTCCTCCTCAGGGCACCAATAACAATCTGAGTAGTCTGATTTTGTTACACCACAGACAACAACTAAAAAAATATCTTTAAAAATATGTAACAAGCATCTTATTTCATCAGTTTACAAATTTTTGGAGATGTGGATTTGCAATATATGAGCTTTACAGTATGTCGTCATTTTATGTGATTAAAATATAACATATTTGCTAGTGAAAACATATTCAAGTCACTTTTACTATTTATGGTGAAAATCCCCATTTGAGTATTGAAATACAAATACTGCATCCAAATGAAACTATAGCACTAAGAGTACCCCTATGACGTAGAGGCCAGGATGAACACTGTGTCCCCGCTGGACGAATGAACTTCTGAACAGGCAGATAAAAGCAGCATCTACACACAGACATGAGGAAATAGTCTGTTTTACTGTTTGCAGCTGTGGATTTGTTCAGCTGACAAAAACAAATCTTCATGAAGAGAAATCCCCCCCACTATTCAACAATTTGCATGTTGCACAACTACACAGTGGTCAAGTATTTGTTCAAGGAGCAGAAAGAAACATCACATTTTCTTCTCTGCACATTTATTGATTCACTGGAAAACAAGAAGAAACAAAAGAAGTTAAACGGCGATGAATGAAGAGATCTTATGCATTTTTTTTTACCATTTAATTCAAATATACCACTGCTTCTGTCAATCTAAGACCGTCATCAACCTATGTCGGCTAAATACTGGAGTGTGTCTTCATCTTCATCCTTCATCTTCCAGAAAGAAAACAGAAACACTCCAGAAACAAGGCGTTAAATTATAAGTTGATTTGAACAGATGCATGTTCTTTAAAAAGGGGTTGATTTAATAAGATTTGTAAGAATAAAAAGAAATTTAAAAGGAAAGCTCACACACTACAGGTCATTTGGCAATCAGCCTGTTATTACATCAACTTCGAGAGCCTCAACTGGTGTCAATAAAGAAACAAGAGGCAGCAGAACTGCTGTCATCAGTTAAACACACAGATCCACAGTCATGACCTCCAGAGCAACACCCGACTGTAAATGTTTTACAGTAACAGTGAGAGAGTAAATCATTACACAGCGGTTCTTTTAAAGGACTACCTGCTGGAGGATTTCACCAGGTTACTGAATGTCTCCAGTCCCACCAAAGCAAGAAGAGTAGAATTTTCTCAGCACATCCAACCACATTCTTCTGAGTTAAGTAACATGATTAACTGCCTGCTTTCACCTTCACATATAGTGCACAGCGAGCTTCTATCTGTTATACAATCGTGGAAAAACCCTCCTCTCCTCGTCTTAATCAAGTACCTCTATTATAAGGGACTGACAAGGAGGAGCAGACTAAATAAAGCACTCTCCAGGCTATTTACCTTCAACACTTCACAAAATGACCTGGGTGTGAATTGCTCACCAACAATTTTTTCGTTTTTCAAAAAGACCCGGGGGTATCCTCTGGAGGGAGTTGAACTGACATTCTTTCTTAAGGTGGGCTGATTTATTAAACCGGTTTGAAACAATGAATACAATGACGTGGTTGTTTTAACTTTCTTTGCTTCAGGAGTTCCCAAAAAGCTGAAAGTCATCCTTTTTTAAAGAGAAATATTCAATCACAATGCAAAGCTGTCAAAAAGATTAGAAGAATTACTATAAACACAGAATAAATATTGACCTGCAAGAAACACACAACAATCATGGGACTCAGAATCATTCCACTTCATTTTTGTATTGACCTTGGCAGGAACTTATCTAGCAGCAGACAAGATGAGGAGAATGGTCCTTCACCATAATCTCCTGATATCTCTATTAACCCCAAAACAGTACTGCTGGTGGGTCACCATTCCCACACTGGTCCTTGCAGCATTCACGTGCTGCAGCTACTGGGAGTCTGAAGCACACCTACTAGAAATGATGGCATCTTCCTGAAGGCCTTTAAATCCACCCTCTTCCCCTCATCAGGGATTAACCAACAGTTACGACCTTGTTAAAACTATTACTAACAACAGTTTTTGGCATACTTCATCTTTAACAATAATGCATTTTTGAACAATTATGTCTGATAAGATGCCTTGGTAAAGATAGAAGTTATTATAATCCAATGCAAAAATACAGACAGTTATCTATCCAGGATAAACATGAAAATAAAGTCCAATAAACTCTTTGTGTCTAAAACGGCAAAGCAAATAAATTATTTTCAGTCTATAAAAACAGAAAACCTTCAAAGGAGGCCATGTAAAGTCTCCTCGGGCTAACCTGAGACAAACAATCACTTTAAATAAAAGAACATGCCAACCTGCAACCAAGTCACACACATATTGTACTTTTGAAACAAAATTATTTAAGTGTGATGTCATGAAAACCAGGAAGCCAGTTGATCCACGTTCTTCCGTCTGCACCCAGCCCTCACTCAGCTGACGTTAACCTGCAGCACGAAATTGTTTGAATCTCAGTTTTATCACTATTTGTAGCCTCTTCTAAACCTCTATGTCTCTGCATAATTGGATTCCTGTTTGTCAAATAATTAGAAAATCATTCCTATTAATTATTGCAACTTTAAAAAGTGAGATTTGCTTCTCTGCTATAAACCTTCCACCCCTCAGGCGGGCCTGTTCTGAATATTAACATGTTGGAGCAACGTTCATTTGCTACGCCAAACATAACTGGAACAACCTCCCACAACTACTATCAGTTCTATAGATCACTTTGAACTGTGGTTGACATGTGCTACATGAGTAAAGTACAAATGGAAAAAATACACATCTCACAGAAATAATTTCACCATCGACATCGTCATGTGCGTATGCTGTAGTCAAATTGCAAGATGTGCAATGGAGTTATGCTTTAGATGGATTCATACTATGTTGAAGACAAATATGAAGTCATGCTAACCTTGCAGCCTCAGGTCTTTTATGTCACGCTACAAGTTTTTGCCGTGCAAACCCTCGTGACTCTTACCATGACTGATCTACAAGAGCATGATCCATGGACCAGTTATAATATATTTTTAACGGACTCTTCTTGTGTAAAAATTGCCAGATATCATCTTTTTTTGAAATAGCTCTCTATTGTCATGGAAAAATGACACAAGATCTCACTATTTAGACCATATCCTCTAAAGTTCCTAATCAAAATCCGGAAGAAACCTTCTACTAGTGAAATGAAGTTTTGAAGAGGACTAATAATTAATCAATGTGGACTAATAATTAATCAATGTGATCCAAATTCCAGGGGCAGGTTTTCATGCCCCAGGAGTCACATGATGACGGTCAGATTATGATGGGACTACTGGTTTGGGGGCAAATAATGAACATTGAGGGGTTTGTTATTCCATCTAAACCTATAAAAACAGAGTCTCCTTATGAGATTGAGCCACATCTGGCGTTAGCCGCCCGGATGTTCCCGTCTCCGTCCTGCTCCGCGCCCCAGCACGTGCTCCCAACACTCCGGATACATTACGTAACAGCGCTGATAGATGACGGAGGAGAAGTTTCAGGTAACGCGCAGCGGAGCAGCGAGACGGTTCACCACCGCTCACTTCCGAGTTGGACGCAGAGTCTTTACGTCTCGTTATTTTAGTCATCAGTTCTCAGAAACACTAAAATACATTCACAAAGTCCGCTCAATAACTAATAGCCATAAACCAGAAGACAACATCCGCTTAAATCGCTTTTATTATTGTACGTCACTTCCGCTCCGGATATCGTCCCCTCTCCCGTTGACTACATACTGTAGATGACATAACGGCATACCGGAAGCTAAATCACGGCATTAAAAACGCGGAAAATGTTAATTAATTGCCACAACACTGCAGCTTGCAAATAAAAAATAATTTTACAACGAAGCTACACAAGAAAACGAGTGAAATAAGACGCTAATTCATCGTAAATCCAGATCTTATTAAGCTAATTGTTAGCAGAGGTGCCAATTAGCATAACTATGACGTTAGCGTCACCCGACCTTTAAAACTATTTATTATAAAATAAAGTCTTGAAAGAAGTTTTCTTTCACTCGTAAGAGTTAATAAAAGATTAAAGAGGGAATACATCATTAATCCGATAACAGATGATGTGACTGAAGTAATCAGTAGTGATCCCACACAACCAATAAAAGCTGACATCATTGAGCTAATTATTAGCATTCAGGTTGATTAGCATATTAGCGTATTAACACTCAGGCTTTCAAGCTATTCACAAGAAATAAAGGGGTAAAATTGAAAACTTACCCCTGGTGAGGGAAGCTTTGGTGATTCATGAGGTTGAATAATGGACTACTAATGATGGGTTTTCAAAACTGATGATGTAACGTTCAATTAAAACTAAGACAACAATCAAATATGGCCGCCGCTCTCCAGCAACACAACCTGTTGCTGAGTTCTAACGAATGGCTGCAGTTCACCTAGGGGGCGCTCTAGAGGAGCCTCAATGAATGGGAGTGAATGGAGGTAAAAGGATAAAATCACTATTCTCATCTATTTCTCGACAATACAACTTATTTTACAACAATCTCTAACAAGATAGAACTGTTTTTACATCAGAAGGGAAATGGGGAAAAAAATCATGTCAAGTAATTTTCCTTACGATGATTCTGCCCACAAATAGCTAGCATTCTGCTAACATGTGCTGACAGGTAAGTTACTTTACGACTACCTTTAGCTTCCTTTGAGGTTCTTTAAGTCTAAAGGTTTTTATAAAAAGTGTTTGTTTGGTTGTTTTTTTCAGTAGTAATGCAAAAAATCCGCCTGGTCAGGAAGTGGTTTGGAAGGATGGAATGTGGTTTGGGAAAGAAACTAATCGTCAGTGCAAATCTGGATAAAAACACGGATTATTTTTCCACATATTCCAGGATTACACAAATGACACAACCTCTGTTTAAACTGGTTAGCTATGTCCGTCGTGTTTTCTTCGGGGCACATGGAAACCATTCAGACTACCAACATTTGTATCAACACAACCAGATTTTATCTGGTGTGGTGGAACAGAAAGTGATCTGGTTGTGTTTGAGAGAGTCGTGCCAAACAGTTCACCCAAACACAAAAATTCATCAGTCCTTATCTACACACTGAATTCTGTTTCTGTTTCTTAGTTCTCAATCATTTCTGAAAATTCAAAATAAAAAATGAAAATGAATTTTTACATCGTTGTAAAAGTTTAAATCTTCATTGTGGCAACGACTAGTAAAAATACCAATAAAAAAACACATTTTGTCGATCTCTTCTTGCACAAGCTTAAACTTGTACCTGAGAGGTTTGAGCTTGTGTATCTCCTTCACACAGGCTGCACGCTAATCCATCTGATTTACAGGAGAAAACGGTCTAAAAAATGGTTTTAATTTGCCCTTTACTTCAACTGAATTTTAATGTGATGTAGTCAGAAAACATTTTTAGGATTCTTCAGATATCACCGTCAATGACTGTGGTGGAGGCAAACGTTTTTTGTTTAAAGTCTGAGTAAAAAACCGGCAGAAGTTCAGATGCTTGAAAAACTAGAAATACAAGAACAGGTAAGTGAAATATCCCCTGGACATGTATGTGTGTGTGTGTGTGTGTCTCCAACTCATCCTCATAGCTGTAATTATTCATCACAGTAATGACACCTCCACCTCCACCCCCACCACATGTTCTCTAACCAGGTCAGGATATAATGTGCTCTTAAATCATTAAGAACAAATTCAAACTTCACTGGATGCACGTAAACCATCCACATGGGTCTCTTACGTGCTAGAGTCGTGCGCATGCGCACTCCACACACGCTGCTTCCGCGGTCACAGCAGAGAATCATCTTGGTTCGTTTCTAATCTTCCGCTCAGTGTTCCCAAAACGGTCCGCTGGGAATTTAAAGTAATCGATAGTCGATTAATGCCTGTAAACGTGGTTTTTTTTTTATTAATTATTGAGATGATTATTGATAGTGACGTCACTGCAGATGAGATTTAATGGTGAATATTTGACGCCATGCGTGCCAGTCTACATACTGAGCAGCGTGCGTCTTCACCAAACTGTTGCATAACCGCGTAAAATCGTTGAAGGGGGAAACGTAAACGGGACTCACCGGCGGATCCACCGGCGATAATCTGATGGGAGGCTTCCCGTAACATGCTCCGCGGCTTTCCGCTCGTCATCTTTAAAGTTTCCCCACTAAAAAGTAAAACACGAGAGAATCGCGTTAAAAAAAAAAAGTCGCGTTTCGGTATTCCGGGTCTGCGTCCTCGGGTCTTCCCGGTGGTGACCCACCCACCCACCTGCCCGTCCCGGTGCCGCTCCTCTTGCCGTCGATTCGGTTCGCCTTTGGCCCGGCTGGAGGACGAGCAGCAGCGGGGATGTCTCAGCCACAGCAGAGCGCACAATGTGGAATCAATTACCAGGAGCTCCACGCGCTGCTCCACGCTCACCCCCCCACCGCCATCAGATGCTCCCAGAGACTGTAAATAAAAACCGACAAAACCCTGACCCCCCCCCCCCCGATCGATGTGAGCACGAAGGTCGCCTTTTAATTTTACCACCTTTAATTTGGCGTCTTGCGTAATCTATTGACTGACGCAAGATTTTTAAATATGAACAAACACCTGGAAGCAAAATGATTACAAAATCTAATTATCGGCTGTTGGAAATAAAATCCCTTTAGTTTGAATAGATCAATACGGATATTAAAGGGTTTTTACCTAAACATGACAGAATTCAAGTTGTTTTTTGTTTTTTTTTCTAGAATGTCTTGATCCTTCATGGAATCCAGAGCATCACTGAGCCCCTGCCATGCTTCACTGCAGGGGGGTGGGGATTCACTTCTGTCATGTTAATTTAGGTCAAAGGTTGTGGGATAAAAGGCATCAAAGGAGAGGTGACACTGAAGTCTGGTTCTAGAGAAATATTTGACCCTCAGAGCTTCAGAACATTCTGTTTGATGAAGCTGAAGCTGGACCGTTTGAGCGCCGGTGGGATGATGAGAGGATGCTTTGTTGCTTCAGGACCAGGACGCAAACATGAATCCTGGTCTCTACCATAAAGTCCTAAAGGAGGATGTCAGCCTGTGAATCTGAGTGCTGAAGGTCAACTGGGTCATGACATTATGGAACGTCTAGTCCTGGTTTGGATTAAACAGATCAGTTCCCGCAAACGAACCCTGAAGCAGGTGTGTGAAGAAGCCAGAGGGTAATGGTTCAGTCAGAACTAGGCAGATAGATGCACCGGATAACCTTTGACCTTATTAGATATGATTATCACTGGAAAGTTTTATTAATTGTTTAACAAGTTTGTCTTTATTCACACATCTAGAGCAAACCTCGTCACACAGCAGCTCACAAGATTCATGAAGTTCCAGCTTTGACTGGTTCAGTATCCAAATGTGGTCCTAATTTTAATTGGCTGCTCACACAAACACACACACACAGGAGGAACAGGTGAGTCTGGGCCCAGCTCCATCAAGTGACTTCCTGGTTTGAGGGCAGTTTGTCTTACTTTTTATCATATGATCTAAGCCCCGCCCCTCCGTAAAGTAATAGAAATTGTTGTAGTTGTGGAATTAAAAATGTCAAAATGTGCAATGAAAGTTAAAAAATAAATTATTGGATCTGCTAAAAATATTTTCAAAGTTTGCTGTCAGCAAAATCCGTGAAACAATGATCTCATCCATGAAAACAAGGCAATAAAAATAACACACACTTGTTGTACCGTTTATTTTGTCATCACGCACGACATAAAGACAACACCTCTCAAACACACCAGCTAAAAAATTAAATTAAAAGATAGATGTTTCAGCAAAATCCCCAAAATGCTGGAAGTAAAATAAATATGGACACAAAGAAAGTGGTTTGATCCAAAACAGTTCAAGTCATTCTCCGTCTGATGGAGCTCCTCCTCCTGCGGCTGCTCATTGGCTGTTAAACTGTGATGTCATCATGAACACGTTGAACAGACTGATTCGGAGGACCATCAGAATAAATGATGCTAAAGGTTCACAGATGCATCGTTCATACAGTAACCAGGTGTCACACTAGGTCCATTATGTTAATTAACCACTGAGGCCACGCCCCTTCTATTTGACCTGATTAGTAAATGAGCTAAAAATTAACATCCAATCAAAACAAAAGGATTAAAAAGGGTCCTGAAATATGACCTAAATGTAAGAGAAAAACAACTGTTAATCACAGCCGAGCTAAAATGAAAATATTGTGTTTGAATGGTTTCTAATTGAGCATTAAAGTTGTTTTTTTGTTTTTGTTTTTTTCAGAAAATATTCAATAGTTTACTTTCTTAGCTCTAAAATTTTTTGTACTGGAAGCAAGTGACATAAATTAGTTTCTATTTTATGGACAAAATAATAGATGAATCAATAAAGAGCATCACTGTTATTGTAGGTCTACATTTGAGTTCTATTAAATGGAGTTATTAAAAACTAATCATTCCTCCATAAATAATGTTCCTGATGGGGCCTGGTGTTCGTCCAATCACAGGCCAGACCTCAGGCGTGGACACGCCCACCAACGTGAGACCACATTCAGAGGTTTTCTGGTCCACATACGATCGCATCGAAGCTAACCCGTCCTGGGGCCACAAATGAACGTCTGACTCTCACCTGCACAGGTAAGCAGCTGATGTTTGAGAACACGCTCGACCTTCAGACAGAGGTGATGACCTTCACCCACGCCTCGCTGGTTTATTTACCCTGAACAAACCGACGGCAGCAGAACGGCACCGTTCTGCAAGCAATGAGGCGTGAGGCGTGACGCCAAGGTGATGGCGTGACGAAGCAACAGCCGTCTGATGTCACGTGACCGATGATGTCATCATCTGAATGAAGGTGAACAGCAACTCTTTCAAGATATTCTCTTCTTTGAGTTAGCTGCTAATGGCTAACAGCTGCTAGGTGCTAGGGACGTTAGCGTTCCACTCGTGTTCAGCTAACCCTGCCACCCCCCAAGCCCTAACCCCCCCCCGCCACCATCAGACACCTCTGAAGAGGAAACGTGACGCCTCAGATCTCTACTGTATTAAAAATAATCCGAACTTTAAAAAAGGAATTAGAAGACGGCATCAAAATAACGCATTTTAAAAGGTTTTTGTCGGAGCCGTCTAAGCTGGTCCCGTCACGACTAAAACTAAATATTGGTTTAAAAATAAAACAGTTAAAATATTCAGTACCTGTTGCGTAAAAAATGTAAGAGTGCGACCAGCTGGCTCCACCTGAACACAGATCAGTGGCCCTTCGGGGTTCACAGTAGCGTGGGGCCCTTGGTGGTGTAGTTCATGGAGGGGAAGTGTCGGCCGTCTACGTCCCAGAGGGCTGGGGACTGATGGGGGGCAGGCGGGACGCCGGGGGGGTTCCAGTGGTTCATGTAGCTGGCCATGAGGAGAGTCAGCTCCAGGATCTGAGGACGGATCGGATCAGATGGACCATGAAACCTCTAATGCTAACGCCGTTAGCTTCAGATGGAAACGTTTGTGGACTCCTCCAACCAATCAGTTTGCTTCTACAACGCGATGCGTTCATGACACCTACTTTTGGCTTGGTCATTGCAAAGAGCAGCTTCTCCACGCTCTTCTTCCCAACTCCGGGCTCCCTCTGCTGGCTGGAGACCACCATGAAATCGTCACGGCAACCACCGAAGGTAATCACAGACTGGTAGGAGTAGGTGACCAGCGTGTGCTGGGAGTCAGAGCGACAGGAAACACAAATGTGAAGAAGAAGAAAAAGAAGAAGAAGTGACTTCATTTCAGAGACTTCTTGTGATTTGTGAAGAGTGACACAGACGGGGTCAACAGGGTCATTGTGGGGGCGGGGTTGTGGATTTCTGAGATGCCACAGGATAAAATGACCCATAGAGCTATGCTGTGGTGGGACGCTGGTCTTATTTTAGCTCTAGAATAAAAACAGATGAGAACCTCACCATGGCACAGTCCAGCACACACAGTCCGTCTTCACTGACCGCCAGCCACACCTGGCTCTGCTCCACAGGTGAGGGGGGGACGGGCTGTGGAGGACACAGAAAGGTCATGTAACTGGCGTGATGTGTCATAGTAAACATCAGAATGTCCTCTTTGGTTGGTCTACCAGGAACTGGTCTAACCTGTGCTTTAAACAGACACACTTCGTCCCTAAGGGAACGTTTGTTTTTATTTGGGATGAGACTCAGGAGGTCATGTTTGTTTTCATTAACACTGACATGATTGGTCGGTACAGAAACATCAAACAACCTTCACCTTGGCGCTGAAGAGCTTGGCTCCAAACAGCGGCCATTTCCGAGCCACGGTGAGATAAATCCTGACGCACTCGGACGCGCTGCAGCCGCGCAGCATCAACCACTTCATGGCCAGACGCTCAGCGAGATCTCTGGGGGGAGGAAATAACAGGTAACCGTCCGGGTTCACACGGTGAAACAGTCCAGGTTCACACGGTGAAACAGTCCAGGTTCACACGGTCAAACAGTCCAGGTTCACAGGGTGAAACAGTCCAGGTTCTGTTGGATCAGTGTTCTATGTTGATGCATCTGATGCAGCAGTGACTTTCGAACAGGTTTTTTGGCCAAACGATGCTGCTGATCACACCTCATCACCTCAAGACTCTATATTTTCACTGAAACCTTGGGAAGGGGCGGGGCATTGGTCAGGACTGTGTGTGATTGGTTGGTGGGATCCACTCAGCAACTTCTACCTGAGCTGCTCTGGGCTACATTCCTGTTTGTAGCGTTTGGGGTAGAAACGCTCCAAAGCCTGCAGCAGAATCAGCTGAGATTTAGGCTGGGGGGCGACGGTGGGGGAGGCGGCAGCCGTTCTGTCCAGATCTCCATGTTCAACCTGTAAGACGACAAGAACACTCAGAAGCAGAAAACACACCAACCGTTTAAAAGTGAAGCGGTCGACAGACCTGCGCCATGAGGGCGGCCACCTCCAGAGCCAGCTCTTTGTTCACAGGGAAGTGACCCTGCTGGACTTCACCATTCACCTGGTGCACCAGCAGGAGGCGCTCTCGCTCTGTCTCCCCTTTCACGTGCGCTCTGAAGGTCAACCTGAGAACGAACGACACACAAAGACAACGCTGACAATGAAACCAGATTTCCTTGTGGAGGTCAGAAAAAATACATTTCGGATGAAACCAACGACATGAATCATGAATTTGTAGTGTGTGTGTGTGTGTGTGTGTGTGTGTGTGTGTGTGTGTGTGTGTGTGTGTGTGTGTGTGTCAGAGACAATTAAAAAAGTCTACCTGTTCTTATATGTGAGGCGGACAATCCGTGTCCCCTCATTTTTCCCAGGATGCAACTCCTTGAGCGCCTGCTCCCACTTGGAAATGACGTCACAGATCTGGAAGAAGAAAAAGTTTCCCGTCAGACACGAAGGACAATTTTTGTTTCCTCCAGCAGGTGGCAGCAGAGAGGAAACTTCACACGCTTTTTAAAAACTTTTACAAGTAAATTTAAGCAACTCTGCCCGAGTTTACATTCTGAAGTGATTCGAATGAAGCTAACACACAAGCCTGTTGAAGGCAACTGCTTTAAAATAAGTTAAACTATGGTTGTGGTGGTTCTCCGGTCTCACCTTGGCCGTCGGATGCAGGCAGTGCTCCAGGGCTTTCCCTGACGGGTCGTCGGTGAACAGGGCGAACCCGGACAGCTGAGGTCTCCTCATGCCGATCCTCTGGTTCAGTGTGTGGAGGAACTCGTCCACCGTGGTGGAACCATCAAAACCCACCACCTATGAGAGAAAGAACAACGGATCCAGATCCTGAACTCCAGATTGAGTATCCACCTCCACAACGCCTCACCTGGTAGGTGTTGTTCATGAAGTGGACCGGGATGCTGAAGGGCAGTGAGTGGTGGTAGGGGTTCCTCAGCAGGATGGAGACGATCTCCATGCGGGACGGTTTGGCCTCCCGCTCCCCGTTCTGCAGCGTTCGCTCCACGGACCGCTGACAGTACACGGCGTACTTCCCCACTTCGCTCCTAAAGATAAACCACGATGCTTCAGGGAGTTCACTCTGGAGTCTGGGATGAAGGATCGGACTCAGGCCTCACCTGGGGTCGGCGTTCCGCTGCAGGTACTGCCTCAGGTACCACAGGAGGTGCTGCTGGGGGAGGAACAGTGCCACGCAGAGGGACAGCAGCTGCCAGCACTGCATGGGCAGGAGAGGGTTAATGTCCAGCAGCGACGCCACGCCCCTCGCCCGAGTCTTCTGAGGCTCACCTGTGTGAGGGAGTAGCTGTGTGGCGTCCGCCGGTTGGTCTGCTTGATGAGCTGACAGTAGATCTCATTCTGCAGCTCCGGGTGAGTCAAGCAGACCTGCAAAGCATTCTGGGCCAGCGAGGTGTGGTAATCCACCGACGGAGACTCGACCAGCACGTTGATGAACAGTTGGCAGGACTGCAAAAAAAAAAAAAACAGGTTGAAATGTTCTACCTGTGATTCCACATCAGCGCCAGCAGGTGGCGCCAAACACACAGTAGATAAAGGAGGAGGAGGAGACAGACGGACAGCTGGGAGACAAACTGACCTTGAAGAGCTTGAGAGCTTCTGTCTGCAGAGCTTCAGAAGGCAGAGTGGTGAGAGGAGAACGCAGACCCTCCTTACAGAAGCTCAGGGCGTCGCTCCTCCACAGGGAGGATTCTGGGTAAACAAAGAAGTTTTCACTTTCATCATTTTCAAAAAAACCAATCAAAATGGCCCTAAATCTAAAGTGGGATTTCACCAGTTTCCACATCACAGTGAACATTCCTCCCAGTTAAGGAGGGCGGGGCTTGATTTGATTGCATTATTACATCACTCCGATCCTCCCTGTGAGCATCGGTTGGTTGGTTTGTTGGCTTTCAGGAGAATTACTCACAGAATTATTCACTAACATCCATCAAACTGTTTTTTAAATCTGTAACTGATAAACATTTTTTCTCTTTATTGTTTATTTTTACTTTATTTAAGTTTCTATCTCATTTTATTTTCAAATCAATTTATTTTATTTTTATTTTGTTTTTGAAATCCGTAACTGCTAAACTATTTTTTTCTCTTTATGTATTGTTTACTCTTACTTTTTTAATTTTATCCTCTATTTTATTTTTTATTTTATTTTCAAATAATTTATTTTATTTTTATTTTGTTTTTGAAATCTGTAACTGATAAACATTTTTTTTACTGTTTATTCTTAATTTTTTATTTTATTTCAAATTATTTTATTTTATTTTTTTACTTTTACTTTCTCCTCATTTCACCCAACAGTACCTACAAGTGTCCACAAGGTGACAGTAGTAACAAAAAGTCCAGCAGAAACCTTGAAGCTAACTCCGCCCCTGCCGGGCGGGGCTCTGCCCTCCACAGTCAGACGCGTGACACATAAATCTTGATCCGCTGTGTTTCTATAGATAAACACTGGCCGGGTTTCTCACCCGGGTCTCCGTCGGCGTCCAGGAGTTTCCCGATGAGCTGCTCGTACTCAGTGCCCACTTTAAAGGTAGCGCTGCTGCCCGCCGCCACCGTCAGGTGGTACAACCAGGTGTCCTGTGTGGAAATACATCAAATCACTGTATATAAACTACATTTCCCAGGATGTCTCAACATCTAATGATCCCCCCCACAGCCCACCTTCTCCTGCTTGGTGCCGATCAGCAGGTACGTAGGACTCTGGTCTCGTGGTTGGATCACTAAGGTGCAGTGTGACGACAGGAAGCCTCGACCGGCCGCCTCGTAGTCCTCGTCCGAGTCGCACGAACGATCCACTTCCTGAACCGAAGTGTCCCGCATCCGGAGGTGACCCAGAGGCAACTGAGGCCGAAGACAGAGAAACAACGTTCCACCTTCGTCTTGTTGAAACATTTTTATTTATTAAAGATGAAATGTTCCTTTAATGAGACAAAATAGAGGTAGGTGAGCAGTGGGTGGAGACTGGTGTGAGTAGACTAATGGTTTATGAACCTTGTCTTCCTGGTTCCGGTAGTAGGAGAAGACTTTCCCCACTAGAGAACACCACACCAGCTTGGAGTGTCCATGTTTGACCTGAAACAGGAAGCAGAAAAACTACCAACATCAAGACAGTCTTCTAAGAGTTAACCGATCACAGTGATGATGTCATAGGAAGCCAGGAAGGTCACATGACTCTCTGTCTTTCTCATCCGTCTCCCGTCTGAACAAAGTTACTCCACATCCCAACATTCCAGCAGCTCAGGCCTCCGGCCGTGTCCCAACCTGCTCGTCCCACCCCGACGCCCAAAACCAGTCATTCCTGACTTCCTGTTCGCCTCAGCTGCATCAAATCCAGACACAACAGAAACTTTTAAGGAATCAGTAGAAAAGAACTGTTTTGTAATAATCAATTCCACCTTAAATCTCTTTAAATTGTTCAGATAAAACACATTTTTATGATTTTCTGATACACCTTTCAAAGATTATTAGTTTTATTAATTAAAAAAGCTGTATTCCTGCTCCTTGTCCTTCAGTATAAAAAGGTTCCTCCTTCTGTTGGTGTCGTTGGTGTCAATGCTTTCTTTACCTGATGGTGGCGCTGCTGTCAACACACCTTCATCCCTCATGCTGACATCACCACTTCTCACCTTTGTCAGCCAGCCTCTCACAGTTGGCTTGGCACCGTTCTCCATGGTAACCGCGCTGCTGGCCTGGACCTTAAGGATGTTCTGAAGGACCCGGACCCACTCCTCCAGGATGTTGGGCGAGTCGGCCGTCAGGATGAAGGTCTTCTTCTCTGTGATCAGCTGATGGGGGGGACAAACGGGGGGGAGACAGCGTCAGCATGGAGGACATCAGAATCTGTATCTCAGGGTGAACGTTCCTGGGATTCCAGGTATGGTCTCCTCCCACCTGGAACGTCTGCGCTCCTTCTCCTCGTACGATTCTGCAGGACGAGTTGAGCTCAATCTGCCCCTGAGGTTTCCGGATCACGTCGCTCTGGAAACACCAAAGGTCACGCATGTAAACAATGAAATGGGTCATGGCTTAACGGGTGGGGGGGCAACTCAGGGGGGGAGAAACTCACCGGGGATTTGTAGTAGAGGATCTCTCCGTTCCTCAGGATGAACCAGCGGCGTTTCCAGGCCTTGACTTGACTCCCCATCTTCAGGAGGTACCCAGACTTCTCCAGCATCTCCTGAGAGAAACGTTTCATCATCATCACAGGGTCATGGGGTCATGGGGGTGTCTGTGTAGGTTCTCAGTTATCCAGGTCATGGTTATCCAAAGTTATTTAAATCAATCCACTGGAAGAAGTTTCGCTTCTCATCCAAGAGGCTTCTTCAGTTCTTGTGGTGGGACAAGACCAGCCACCGCAAGAACTGAAGAAGCCTCTTGGATGAGAGGCGAAACGTCTTCAAGAAACTTTCTTAAAGTACGTGGAGGTCAGAGCGAATCTAAAGGCGTCTTTACAATTCCATCTTTACAGCCAGAATCTCCACTCACCGGCCCGTTGCTCTCGCTGGAGTATGAGGAGGTCCTCTGGACTTTATGCTCCGGTTCAGAGTGGTCGCTGTCCAGAGAGTAGGCGTCAGGAGGAATGGCATAATCGCTCTCTGAGCTGATGGACGACATGGACACACCTGGACCAACAGGAGGAGGTTCACAAGAACATTCCTTCAGACTCTTTGGGTTTATGTCCTGATGTCCATGTCTCACCTCTCTTGACGGCTCGCGGGCTGCCAGGAACACCGCTCTTCCTGTCCAGATTCAGGATGGAGGTGCGGAGGCTGGCCAACGAGCCGCTGTCGTCCTCGGAGCCGGAGTCGTCATCTGGCAGAGGAACGCTGCTGATCTGAGTGGCTTTCTGGAGGAAGAGGAAGGATGAGTACGGAGGAGGATGCACCAGAGGGAAGGAGAAGAGAAGCTCCGCTCACCCCTTTCAGTGTGGTGTAAACAGGAACGTTAATGTTCTTGCAGATCAGCTGGGAGAACGGACCCGCCGCCGAGTACTGAGGTAAGTTAGACCCTAGGAAGAAACGTTGGCCAGAAGTCATCGAGGTTTTTACGGACATCGATGAACAAAACACGAAGAGAAAAATGTCCGTCAGTAGCAGTTAGCCTTTAGCTTCGAGCGCATGTGTCAAACACAAGGCCCGGGGGCCAAATGTGGCCCGCCACATCACTTCATGTGGCCCGCGAGAGCATCAAAGGTCAGAGTGTCTGAAAATAAATAGGTCAAAAGTCCATTTTAACTCTGAAAAAAAATGTTTTGAACAAAGTTAATGTCCTAACTTGTGCTTGATGTTATTTTTCTTTATTCTCTTGGATAGTTTGATCCTTGATTGTCGTTTTGTGTTTTTAAAAACATCTCCTTCTTCTTCAGGTGTTTAGCTGAATGCTAAAGGAGCACGAAGCGTAAAAATATAAAATACACTAAATAATAATCATCTCTCACTTCAAACAAATATGAAATCACCAAAATATCAGATTTGCCGGCGATCAAAATATCCCGATGACAGAAGCACCTTAAGGCACGAACATGAGAGGAAGTCAGGCAATGACCTCATCCTCAGCAGCCAATCGTCTGCGAGCTGAGGTGGCTGCTGTCAGAGCGGCTGTGGATGGTGTCGGGTCTGTAATTACAGCCTGAACACAGCCTTTCATCACAGCTGATTACAAAGTTGCCCCTCTAAACCCCCCCCCATCCAAAGAAAAGGGAGGCGGGGCTGAGAACCCACACCTGTGCAGGTGTGTGGAGCCTCAGGCCAGAAGAAGTGGCATCAAAGACTGAAATGACAGACACACACCGACCGCGACACGTCGCTTCCCGTCTCTGCAGATTGGCGATGGCTGACTCACCTCGGCCGGGGCCCCTGGCTCCGGGTCCCGCCTCCGACACCCTCATCCCCGCCTTCGCCACGGCGTAGATCCGACTCTCCTGGAGAGATCAACAACATCAGGACTGTTTGGCCACATGAAGATAAACACTCGCTTCCGGACGTCGAACCGGTCGTACCCACGAAGGGAAGCGGTGTAACGGCGGCGTCGGCGGCTTCAGAAGCTCTGGATCCCGTCTCTCTAGCTCCGGCTCCACCAAGGAGCCCCCGTTCCGGGAGGGCTCCTCGGACCCCGACCCCTCCACTACCCCGTCCATGCCGTCGGGGAAACCGTCATCAATGTCTGTTTCTTCCACCACCTGAGAGAAGGGCGAGTTGGCGGCAGTGGTTCCGGCGCTCTTGAGGGTGGAGCAGGTGGAGGAGGGGGCGGTGCCAGCGATGCTCACGCTCTGGCGCTGCAGCCCCTCCAGGCTGGGCTGTGGTTGGCTGTAGTGCTTCTTCACCAGCTGGATGCTGTCTCTGGGGGTCAGCGGCGTCCGCACCTTGGGTAACGTCATGCTGGCGCCGGACTGGTGAACTGGGGGGTTCGGGAAGGGGTTGCTGGTGGAGGGGGAACGTGACAAGAGCAGGCTCTCCCCCGACTCCGGGGAGCTCGGCCCGGGGGCCATCTCGTAGGCGGAGGAGGAGGAGGAGGAAGAGGAGGAGTGAAGGCACTGAGAGCGGAACTTGCTGTTGAGCTCGTCGGAGGAGTTGTCTCTGTCAGAACGCCCCCCAGTTTGACCCTGTCGGACCGCTGGGAGCTCGGGTCCGCTGGCGGAAACAGGGCTGCTGGGGCCCTTTCTGCTCCGGCCCTGAGGGGGGGCATCGAGATCTGGGAGGGGTAGAAACAGCGGTTAGCTTCGGGACGCTGGAGCTACCAGCTAAAAGCGTCTCAAGCTAACCTGCTGTCTTGCTGTGAGGACACGTCTGTCTCCAGCCGTCATCCTGGGCAGGTGGAGTGCCAGGGCAGCTGGGAGGAAACAGGGGGCTGCTGGGGACCAGGTGGGCATCCATCACCGGGGAGGTGGCAGGAGATCCGAGGGATGCTGGTTTCTCTAAGAGAGCTGGAGAGGAAACATCGTGAACGATGGCGGACGGATTTTGGAAGACGTCGTTCTGAAGATCTCGACTTCTCCTCCAGGAGTCACCTTGAAGTTTGTCCTGCAGCAACAGGATCTGTTCCGTCTGCTTCAGGTTGGACATCTTCAGCTGCTGGTTCTCTGCCTCCATCTGCAAAAAAACATCGATGACATCACTTGTCCAGAAAATAAACATTCACCACCGTCCTGATGGACAGTCAGGAGACGTTTCTTTGTCTCTGGAGCGTCCAAGAAAACTAAGAATACAGCATTTTCCGCACTATAAGGCGCACAGTCGGTTCTTGAAATTAAGGGCTTTTAAGTGCGCCTTATAGAGCGGAAAATACTGTAGTTTTCTACTGTAGTCTTCTCTGATTGGCTGAACCAGCTGGGATCGCTCACCTCTCGAAGCTTAAAGGTGACCCAGTCTTTAATCCTAGCCGCCTTCTCCTCGATGATTTTGGCCTCCTGGGCTCTGACTAATATCTGGGGTGAGAGGAAACAGACTCGGGGGATTATTTCAGCGTTTCATGAACATACATGGACGTCTCTCTCCCTCCTTCTCCGTCTGATTCGGGATCAGCCGTACCTGTTTTTCCAGCTGCGTCTCTAGTCTCTTTATCGTAGCATCTTTCGCTTGAACCTGACCGGTCAGGTCTTGATACTTCCTGTACAACAAGCTCTCTGATTCGCTGGTTTGCACGTTTGCAGACTTCATCTTCTCCTCCATGACGTGAATCTGAAACGCAGCATTAGAGGAGTGAAACTCTGACGTTCAAAGGGTCGTCCCAAACAGAGGAGGAGAACCTCTACCTGCTTCTCGGCGCTTTCGGCGCGCTGGTCGGCCTCCATCACCCGCTGCTCCAGCTCCTGCATCTGGAACACAAGCAGAAGATACCAGGATGTCAGACCATGAGAACCAGTTTGGTTCTCAAAGTTCTGGATTTTAATCCAACCTCTCCAAACAAATACCTGTCAAAAAAGTAGCTCTTCTTTTAATAAGAGTTAAATACAGCGGGAAAATAACACAGATTTATCTGATTTAGTTTGGTAATCCCAGGTTTCATGCAGGATTACAACAAACCTGGATTAGAATCCCAACCTTTAACATGTTAGATCATTGAAACAAGTTCCAGTGATATTAATCTGTATTCTAGTTGCCTTCAGATGATCTTTCTAAGCAGCTAAAAAGCTAATAAATCCATGACTGCAACCTAAAAGGCAGGAAAACTCCTGATTGGTCCCGTTATGGACGGTGGGACATTTCCCTAACCCCCCCCCCCCTCCCACTGGTGGAGGATTAAAATCCATCGGTTTCTCATAAAGAATGTTCTGTTTTATAAAACCATCGCAGCTGATGTTTACCAGAGGCTTCACTGACTCAGCCCTTCTCTAAAGCCTTTAAATGAATAACACACTGGGTTTAAGTGCAGGCCTGTGCTGGGGGGGGAGCAGGGAGGTGGGGGTACTACCACTCTGTTATGTTATTGCATTTTGGAAAGTCTACTTCACGCTCTTCGCCTCCTCTCTCGCCAAGTTGGGAGTGTTTTACCCATTGACCCACTTTGGTCTGGAAAAAAAAAAAAAAAAAAGTAAGAGCTGACGTCGCCGGTGACACGGCGTTTCTCCCCCCAGAGGTGAGGGAGACGGGGGGGAGGAGGAGAAGGAAGAGAAGCTCCGTTGGCCTTGTGAGGAGTGTAACAGGATGAGTACTCCATTTTAAGAGCTTTTTTTCCTGTGGATTAGGAAAGTGGAATCAACGGCTGTCAGCTGGAAGCGGAGGAGGAATATTTGAAGTCGGCGGGGCCGCGGGGTTCAGGATTACGAGAGAAAAAACACCAAAAAAGGCCGTCGGGATTAAACATCTGAAGGATCGGCTGCGTAGAGAGGAAGGAGGGATGTAAGCAACAAAAAGAGCATCGCTGTCGGATTTAAAGATCTGCTGCTAAAACAAAAGGAAGCAGCTTCCCTGCTTCAGGGGTTCAACCTCTGGGGACACAGAATGAGTGGTCCAGTCTATTTCGTGATGAGTCAACTCATCGGCCCTCGCTTAAACTCATCCACACCTGTTTCTAACTGATGAGGTTTAATCTGTACGCCGCCAGAGGGGCGGAGCCTGCAGAGTCAGAGCATCATGAGTCAGCGGCTGGTTTAAAGGAACGATTCTCGCAGAAACGACACCCTCTCCCCCCGCCAAAAAAAAAAAGGAACTTTAGAATATATTTCAAACCTTCTCGGCCAGCAGCTCCCGGATCTTCCCCGCCTGCAGCCGGAACCTCAGCAGCTGCATCTCCAGGGCGATGCAGCGTTTCTGCCAATCCACGCCGGACACCCGGACGCCTCCCGGGCCGCCGCCGCCGCCGGCACCCTCCAGCACGTCGGCCATGACGGGGACTCAGAGCTCAGACTGCAGCCAAAAGACACAAACACAGAGTCTTGTTTTCATTGTTGGTGTCAGATGAGTCACAGTTACCCACAATCCACCAGTCATGAGGCGCCGGATCAAACAGGAAGCGCTGGTGATGACATTTCATTCTGTTTTCACTTATAACATGAGAGCAGATGAAGTGACTTCACCTCCACAGACACCCCAACACCCCCCGCCCCCACCTCATTGACCCCAACTTCCCATGATTCACTCTGACTAAAGCAAACACTCATGATGAGTCCACAGAGAGCTTCACCAACGCTTCCTGCTGCAGGTCATGTGACCACACAGCTGGGACAGATCCGAACCCCCACACACCCTGAACAAAACCTCACCGGGAGCGGGGGGCTCAAGGATCAGCACCAACAAAGCAGGTCAGCCAACTTACCTACTGCCCCCCTCCCTCACCCACAACTCCCCCCCCCAACCAGCCAATCCCTTCTTAATTACAAAGCAGGACTGAAAAAGGATCCGCTCAGCACAAAAGTGACTCTCTGACGTCCTGTCACAGCTGGTGTGTGTGTGTGTGTGTGTGTGTGTGTGTGTGTGTGTGTGTGTGTGTGTGTGTGTGTGTGTGTGTGGAGGGGGGGGGGCTTAGCAAAGAAAGGAGAGTAGAATCAGAGAGTGAACGAGTGAATGAATGAGTCACCAAACCCCCCAGACGTGATCTCAGTCCATTCTGCAGATAAGAACTCCTCCGAGGGAAAGTTTTTCAGCATCAAGGAGTCAAACTGAAACCAAAAGGAGACGAAGGGTTTGTGAGCGTGGAGCAAAAGCAGCCAGACAGTCAGCAGAGCAGCAGTCGTTCAGAGTCCAGCCACCACAGCGGCAGCGGCACTCCCTGCAATTAGCATGATGGTAAATACAGGCCTCGCAAACAAATTACAGACGTCCTGCGTGTGGAGGCTTCGCCAGCCGACCGCTGGATCGGTTGGCCGGGTCCGGCTGCAGAGCTCTACCTCTCCCAGAGGGAGGGGGGGTAGCAAGGTCAGCTGAGGTGGGAACGCCAGGAAACCAGACCAGGGGGCCACGCCCTCATCCAGGTGGTCTGATGGCTCCCCAAAAAACACCTGTGACTTAGACGCTAACTGCTACTAGCCGCATTCAGAATAAACTCATCACTGCAAACAAACAGATCCAGAAGATGTGTTTTTAGTTTTAGTTCACTAAACATCATCGTTTTTTGAGTCCAGCAGAGGATCAGATGTCACCATGTGGAGACACATCGTGGAACCAGATGTGAACCGACCGTTGTGATTGGTTGACGGATGCAGGACGGATGTTAACGCCAGGCCTGAACAGGCGCTAAAAGCCGGGTGCAAACAAGTCATTAGAGGGTTAAAGAGTCTCGACACGGCTCTGTAAACCCTACAGTCAACAAACGGACTGGATCTTCCTGCTGGCTGGACACGAGGGGGAGGGTTTAGGGTCAGGGCTGGGGGGGGGGCGTAGTTAGCATCCAAGACAACCGATGCTAACAAGGTTCTAAAAGGAGGATGAGGAGAAGGCCCCAACTCTGGTGTTCTGGTGGGGAATAAGGGTCAAGTCAACAAAAACAAGTAGTCTGACATCATCAAAGTGGTGACATCATCATCAGAGTGGAGGGCAGCTGGTGTTCGCTTCTTCAGTTTTCTATTCCACATCCATAATGTTGACGTGAAAACGTGGTTAAATCTGTGCTGATGCTAGTTGTGCTAACATGAAAGCTAACAGATGTCCACTTCCTGTTCAGGGAGGAGCAACCAACGACCTCATCAGCAGACAGGAGCAGTTTCCTGTCTGGCTGTAATGGTCACATGTCTAACTTTAACCAATCAGATTCTAGATCTCCATGACGATGTGTTCAGTTTAACAACACCTCCAGGTTCTGGACCAGGCTGTCTGGTCCTGGTGCTGCTTTAGAGGCTCTCTGTCCGTCTGGATCGATGAGTTGGTGCTTTCAGACTAAGACACACACAGCTGATGCTGATTGCCTGATCAAACCTCCAATCAAATTACTCCTCTGCTCTGATTGGTCCATTTTCGTCCAAGTTTGTTTTGTTTGGTAGTTAACAAATTTTTATTTACTACTGCTGTGTATCTACTTTTACAGTGTACAAGGAACCCAGGTCCCAGATCAGTCCTCAGGTAATATGTATCACCCCCATCTCCCTACCCCCACCCCCAAAGGCCAGTCTGAACACACACATTCAGAGCGAAACTCTGCTGAGTCTGGGAGCGGGTGTTGAAATCTGGGTCAGACGCTGCAGACTCGTGTCGGTGGCGGCAGAAATGTGTACAAAAGACGACAAAGACAAACGACCTGAGAGGACGAGGAGTCAAGTGTTGGGTGTCACCTTATCTTCTCCTCCGAGACCCCGAATGTTCAACAAAGGGCCCCTGTTGGCCCCCACCCAGAGGATCAAGCCATGCTTTGGGTTAACCTCTTCAACCCTGGTAGTTCGTCCACCCCTCGCCTCCCTGGATCACATCCCTTCAGTAATCATGGACTCCTGGTACGTATTTTAATTTGGACTTAGACGTGTCATCAGTTTGGTGTCAAATAAGATTTATTTCTATTTATTACCCTCTAATATGTCAGATTTCAACTGAAGAGTTGGTCAAACCAGACGTTTAAAGGCCTCCAGAGGCCTGCATTTAAATCCTCCTGCTAACATTCATCATCTCTCAGGCTCCTCTTCATCCTCCTCCTCCTCCCCCTCCTCCTCCAGGTTAATAACAGGCCTCAGAGTTGTGACCACACTCATTACCAGCGTCAGCCGTGAAGACAGGCCTGACATTCCCCTGAGCTGAGCTGGAGACGTCCTCCTCTTTTGTTCTGCTCACTTTTAACATTTGTGGGTTCTTTACTCACAAAATGTTCACGGGTCAAAACAACCCGATATTATTGGGTCTTTAAAGAACATCGTTTCAATCGCAGCTGATAAAACGGTCCTGATGTTGACTTTAACTTAACTACAAGCTACATAAATCCATACTGGGTTAATATTTAATATTAACATCTGTTATTTGTTTTATGATAAGAGGCTAGGCTAACATATAAGCAACTTTTTAGCAGATAGAATTTACTATTAGCCATAATCTATAGTTTTACTAACATTAAGCGTGACAAAAATGATAATATTAGCTAATTAGTAGTTCGTTAAAGTCAAACAAGCAGAATATTCATGAATGCTAATCATGCTAACATGATGTTTAGTTAATTGGAGAAACTGAAATTTGAGGTATGTAAAAATAAAATTTTAAATAATGCACATTCAGAATGACAACGCTAACATTCTGTATTTTAAAATATTTGATTACCTAGATATTACATAGTAATGTAGCATAACCAGTATGAATATGGTCATTTTAAAACTAATAAAACTAATAAATTAAATGCGTAAATAAATAATGCTATGTTACATTTTCATGCTAGACATGAAAAAAAAGTTTCAAAAAAACATGTTTAAAATGTCATTCATCTTAGCATAGCAAGTTAGCATGCTAATGCCTCAGACTGCCAAGAATTTCAAAGAACTTCTCGCAGATTAATTCTTGACACATGAGATCTTTAAATCTGTAACGTTTGATCTAAAACAAATTTGGTTTCATGTAAACGTTTTTAAAAAAAGAAAGAAAAAAAACTTTTAGAAAGTTAATTTAAGAACTGAAGCAAAATCGCCTCCAGATGGTGAAACGTCTCCAGCAGACAGAGAGGCTGCTGGGAATAAATACAGTTCATCATCATCATTATCATCATCATCATCATCATCATCATCATGTCCACAGATCTTCACACATTTTCTTCTTAACTTCAACTTCAACTCAACTTTCCAGGACAAACTTTTTGTTCAAAAATGGCCACAAACCAACAGGTGTGCAGAGGAACCGCCAAACCGCCCCCCCCCCCCGCTCCAGCAGCGACCCCAGCCCCGAACCGCCTCCCGGTCCGGGTCCTGATCGCGTTCATCCGCTTACCGGAGTGGACCCCCCAAAAAACCCTCCGGGCTTCTTTACCTTGTGACGCGTGGTCTCCGTCCTCCCCCCGCTCGGCTTCCTCACGGACACCGTCCCCGGTAAAACACCGCCACCCGTCTCATAACGAGCCCTCTCCGCTCATTCATTCGGTGCTCGGTGTCCGTCCTCCGGTGTCTGTCTTCACCGGAGCTCCATTCAGACTCATCCCTTCTTCCTTTAAAGGACCCACAGCGGGATCAGGTTTCTCCGGGTTCGTCCTCCCCCCTCCGGTCAGGACCGGCCAGGAAGCCTGCTCTTATTCTGGGATGTAAACACAGACTCTGTCGGTGACGCGTTTATCACAAACACGTGGGATTAGAATTTAAAACCTAATGTAGATGCGGAAGCATAAACCGGTTTGTAATAAATCAGACGTGAATTCAGGAATCGGATTATGGTGCAGTACCACCGGAATCCATTGGGGGCAGTGGAGACACGATCCAAGCGCGACAAGGCAAACATTTACGGCATAGAAGAAGATAAAAAAAAACAACAACAAACCTTACAGACCACCGCACTTTATCGCCTTCGCTTTTTAAACTTCTTATTTACGAAGTTTATTTTTACAACACTTCTACTTTACTTTGCTAAACTATCTGTACTATAATTTTTTATGTCATAATGGTGTAACAGGAAATGAACAAAAGAAGTTTACACAACTTGGCTAACATGCTAATTGTAGCACAAACATTTTTATTTCATATACATATATTTCTATATATACATATATATTTCTATATATATATATTTCTATATATATAATTCTATACAGAAATATATATATAAATATACAGTATATATATATATATATACACACATAGAGAGAATATTTTATATATTTTATATCTGCAAGAAGTAAAAAAAAGTAGAAAACTCTAGTTTTTGTGTCAGCATTCTAAAATGTATGATATAAAATATGTTTCCCACAGTTTGTTAACATGCTAATTTTAGCTAATTAAGACAAAACAACCCCCCTGTTCTGACTAAACTTGTTATTATTTGAGATTTCATTGATAACAGGCTCACCAACACTACTTTGTTACATACTAACGAAAATGCTAACATGCTAATGTTTACCAGACATACACTGGCATGATAAAAAGCTCGCATGCAACCATTTACAGACAACATTTTCATTCAAACAATTGTTTTTGGAGCATGCTAACAAGTTAACGTCGCTGCTCTGACGTATGTGTGTCATACACGATATTTAAATTAGCATGCGAACGTCTGTTATCATAATTTCCCAAAAAATTCACTTAACAACACCTTTTAACGACGGTGAGCGTTACAGTCTGTTTACTGTCTACATTACAAATGGAGACTTTAGGGACCACCATGACGGATCGTTGAGAAACCCAAATTTGAGCGCTTTAACTACAGTACGTTTGTTTATTGGCACGACTCGCAGGCTCGGCTTACTGGAATCAAAAGTTGTTAAAGCATTATGTGCAGCTTTGCAACTGTGATGACTCATTATCTGGGCTGTAAACCAATTGTGAGGGGATAATTTGGAAAGGTTTGAGACCACACCAACAAAACACAAGTGCACTCAGATCCCCTCCAGTCCCGGGTTCCGTCTCTGAGGTCAGGATTCCCTCAAATGTTTTAAATACTTCAGAAGAGTTGCTGGAATCAGCGGCGGGGACCAAGAAACAAATAGGGTCCAATTAAATCGGCAGACTGGTGGTCCTGGCGGGAAGATCAATTTTCTCTCGAGTTTTTTTTACACGTCTGGAGCTGGAAAAGTTTCACAACATCTGAGCAGTTGACTGGATTCACCTGAAATTCACATCAATGAACTTTACATGAATGTCTTGGAATAAAACACATCAGAAAACAACATGAAAGAGAACGAACCTTTCTAAAGCGTTGTGTGTTGATGTGAGAAACATGCAGCGACACACCCTGACTGAGCAGCATGGACGGACACACTCACACACACACACACACACACACACACACACACACACACACACACACACACACACACACACACACACACACAAATAACCACAAGTATTCCTCAGCTGCTGTCCTGAGCAAAAACAGGATCAGGATGTGACACAGAAATAAAATCGGCAACACAAACACTCCGTTCAACCCCCGCAGAAAGCTATCAGTTAGCTAGTTAGCTGGTTCTGATGCTAAGGTCTCGCTAACCCAGGATAGCGTAAAATCGTTTTTCCTGATGATTCTTTAAGCCTGAGACTAATTCATCCTCAGAAACCAGTGGCTGGTTCCTGGGACAGCAGAAAGTGCTGCTTCTTTGGAGGCCATGCAAACGTGCTACGAGGCTAAATAGCTCGTCTTTTCTGACCCACATCTGGTTTAGGCCGGTTTTAAATCACTGAAAGCACTTTTTACCACCGTCTAAGAGGTAACACGTAGTTCAGAGAGTCCATCTAAGACTTTTTAATGCCTTTATCCACTGTTTGCTTTCGCGTGAGAACTGGCGGAGGTGGTGTTTGTCCATTAGCAGCACTGATAGCTCAAAGCTATCTGGAGACCTGACTGGTTCTGTTGGGCATCAGATACGAGTACGTGACCCCGATCTGAGGACAACGCCTACAAATTCCATCCTGTGACGGTTCGTGGACGTCGCAGCGACGGGTTTTCGGGAGGGGTGTCTGCAGCTTACTGACGGCCCCGCCTGGCGTTGTCCAATCAGTCGGTGCTTCAGTGCTCCCAGTCAAAACAACTGGTGTCAGACCAGCATGCTTTGCATGACTCCCATCAGACGGAGAGGAGAGTTCACCAAATTAACGCCCCGACAGCTGTTTAACCTCCACGGCTGGGGGGGTCACCCAGACTGTGAGGGGGGTCACGGGGTAGAGACCCTTCTAACCCCCCCATGTACTGGAGCTACGGCTAAAATTAAACTGGATCAGATGGATCCTAATTACAGGAAGGAGGTAGCTGCTCTGTTTTTCCAATATTGCCCCCTCCACTAGTGTCAAATGGTCTGTTCCACTTGGACTAAGAAGTCGGAATTTCCAAATTCCCAGTCAGAAGTTCCAACTGTTGCGCCCGGTTGGAAGTTGGTCAAAACCCCTGACCTCTGACCTTTTAATCCAAGATAGCCGCTGCACATCAAAAGAGTTTAAGGTCATTTGAGTTCTTCTTGGACCAGAACCGGATGAGTTGCATCCGGATCGGCCTTCATGGATCCAAACATCTACACTACTACATCCTTCAAACTCAAACTTTATTGATTTTTCAAGGAAATGACGAAAGCTGAACAATAGCTGCAGAATCTCTAATCGTTCTTTACATATTTAACCATCAATGTCTTGTCTGAACTTTTACTTTGGATCAAAATACGGAACTAGATTATCTTCAAGTTTCCTGTTGTACCCCAGGAGATAGACTGGACCGGAGTGGCGTCCCTAAAGTCCATCTACTCCAGGAACTATTCACTAACACGGATTCCTGGTCCCGAAATAAAACCACAAGACAAAAAGTTTTCAGTCAGACGTCGACGTCGCTCATTCCGTAGTTCAAGGCTGTAATTTTAGCAAACTGAAGTTTTTTATTTGACCAGAACTGCTTTTATTTGAGCCGTTTGTTTGCTTTGAACTCTTTCAGCGCTTGGACTTCATCTGACTCGCGTCTGCTTCCATATTTCTTTCTGGATGTGGTTCATCCATTTGTTTTCATACTGAGGAACATCATCACTCCTTTTCTCTCCTTGTCGACTCCTCATTTAACAACCGGGGGGTTTGTTGAGCTGACAAATATCCCTCTTCCTCCCCCCTTTCTGATGTCCTTTGAGTGTTTTACTGCTGTTCGGCCGGTCGAGATGGAACCACAGAGGGAGTGGAGGATGATGGAAACTGCGTAGAAGTAAGAAAATAAACCAAACCTTCATCTGCAAAGAGAGGACAGCGAAGAGGACGGAGACGCTGAAGCTAACGGCGAGGGAGGTGGGCGGAGAGGGGGGGGGGGGGGGCGCGCTGGACATTAGCTGCGAGGTTTTATAGCGGAAAAACCTGCTCACCATTTCATTTTTCACCCCCTGTGATAACAAGACCATAAAGCCCCCTCTCCTCCGTGGTGTGTGGTCCGCCTGCTCCTCCATCCTCAAGTTAACAAAAGGTGGTGATGCAGGTAGGGGGGGGTCAACCCCCCCCACCCCCTTGACCACTGCTGGGACAGGAAGCAGTAAACCACCCAGTTTACCCAGAACCTCTGGACAGACAACAGTGTGCTATTTGACTTTACTTGTGGAGTGTTTGCACATTTAAACTATAATATTCTATGTTTGTAAAACATTCAAATTCAATTTAACTAAATTTTTATTCCTTCTTTTTTACAATTTTACTCAAACCTGAGTAAAGATCTTGAAATTATGATAAAATATCAGCATCATGACAACATTTTTTGTGTGCAGAGTTGTATAGACAGTCGCATTAATCTATTACACACACACACACACACACACGGGACTGAGCTTGCTCACTATGCTAACACAACAGGTGGATTTGCATGAAGACACCTCGGCCCGTGATGTGTGTGTCCTCTGTGTGTGTGTGTTTGTGTGTGTGTCCTCTAACACTGGGTTTGTGTTTCAGACGTTGAATCAGACGCTGATCCTTAAATCACACACCCAGAGACTGATGATTGTTTAGTCGCTTCACACTAACACTTTTCATAAAGCGATGTGTGCACAACGAACACTTGGACACACACAAACACACACACACACCCTTGCTGACGCAGAATCCAGAGGCCGTGTGTCACAGCGATGAGATGAAGCTCCAAGTCTTAGCAAATCTATTCTCATCTTCCTGTGTGTGTTCGTGCGTGTGTGTGTGTGTGTGTGTGTGCTGTGGTTGGACAAACAGAAGGTGTTAGACCTCACACAGGTTTGTCCATCCTCAGGAAACAGTGCTGCATGCTCCTCCTGTTGATGTGAAGCCTTCAGGAGCTGGAGGAGTGTGAACACCTCACAAAGAGACACACACACACACACACACACACACACACACACACACACACACACACACACACACACTCGTGTAAGTGTCAGAAACCGCGCCGTCTCTGAACTCATTCGTTTCGGTAACGTCACCAGCCCTCTGCTGGTGGATAGAGGTACTTACTGCCCTCTGCTGGTGGATAGAGGTAATTACTGCCCTCTGCTGGTGGATAGAGGTACTTACTGCCCTCTGCTGGTGGATAGAGGTAATTACCGCCCTCTGATGGACTTTATATATTTTTTATTTTAACCATCAGGGGTCGCCAGAGCAACAGAATCTCTGATGAAACGTTCTGGAAAGTTTTAGTCCGATTTAGACGTCCTTCATCATATATATTTTATTTTTATATGTCATGAAAATGCTAACCCTGTATCTAAATTTATTATAAAGTCAGTCAAGATGACCTTTACAATTATAATCAGATATAATGGTTGGTGTGAAGAATACTTTTGTGTGTTTTTGTTTATATATTTGTGATAGAAATTTGAATGTTACTGGAATGTGTAATCCATCCTTTTCCTTGTCCTGAACCTGATGACATCACACGTGACTCACAGTGACCTACTGGACGGGAAGGAGAGCAGAACGCTCCTCATCAGCCCCCTCGTGAGTTGGTTTTTTTTTTTGGTATTGTTTCAATATAAAATATAATTAAATGAATTTTTTAGTTCATGCTTTGTTTGCACACATGAAGCTTCATCTACTTCATAAAAACATCACTCAGTCACTAAAAACACATCAAAATATCATTTTAGACATTTGTTGCACATTTATTTTTATTTTATTCAAGTAATTATTTGACAACCCATTGAGAACAAGAACTACATCTTCTTCAGGTGTTTGGAAGAATGCTGAGAATGCGGACATTCCTCCACAGCTGCGATTTATTTATCCTCACATTAAATCAGTTGTGTAATGAAGATAACGACTTTTTTCTGCACAGATCGCTGCTGTTCGGCGATATTTTTGGTCTTTTCCCTGCCGACTGCTAACCATCTTCATTTGTCCGACTAATCAGTGTCTCTATTGCGAGCTGAGAACTCCGAGTTCCCTACACGCTTGAAAGATCTCAATAATTGGATTTTGTTGTTTCAGATGATGCGTCATGTTTTCCACATGCTGGATATCTTGTTGGGACACAGCTTGTGTTTTTCCGCCGTTTACATGAGTGAATGGAAAACATTAACATGGAAGGCCATCTTCCAGGCCGCGTATGCAAATGCTTTTGTGCAAACTTCTTGCTCAATGTGTCACTTCCAAGAAGAGAAGATGCTGCACAGCTGTCAACTGTCGCTTCAATGGCCAAACGCTCTGGCTGTACAAACAATGGAGTAAATATCTGGACACAAACAGCTCTCCTCCTGCCGTCACGTCAGGAACGACCGCCAGCGACAGATGCTGCCACAAACCAAACGCCGCGGTCCAAACCGGCGTCTGCACCTCCACCTCCGACCAGCGAGGAGGAGTTAGATAGATTTCTGAAAGGAGGTTACATGTGACAGAAAGCGTCCGCCGAGCAAAGGGGGGCAGAGGGTCGCGACCTCGCTATCGGCTCCCCTTAAAAAAAAAAAAAAGAAAAGGGACAAGACAATCGAGCACTCTCTCCCACCCCCCACCCTGGGCAACGCCACATCATATCGAATAACGGACGCTTTGATCAAAACGGGGGTCGGCCTCTCGCCGTCGTCGGTCAACTGGAGCGGAGGATGGGGGGACGGACTGGTGGTCAGGCTCCTGGGCTCCTGATTAGAACACAATGGGGGTCATGCTGTGTCAGTTGTGTGTGTGTTAAAGCATCCTCCGCTCCTCTGTAGGCTGAGATCTCTCTGTGACCCACAGCGGGGGGTCCGAGGGCCACAATCCGTTCCTGGACCAGCTGTGGGGACCAACGGCAGGCCGGCGGTACCAGGACCCGACTGGGAGAGTTGAAGGTCACTGGTGGACAGATGGATGAGGAGGACGGGTCCAAAAGTGTTGGGAAATGTTTTCACTGGTTTTACTTCAGCCACAGAATTATTACATAAAATCATATATGAGAAGTTCAACCAAGCATCCAACCAATATGTGAGCCAATCAGGCAACCAACCAATCCACACGCGTGAAAACAGGAGAGTTCATTCCTGGAACGGCTTCAGAACGATTTTGAGCACATGTGTCAAACTCAAGGCCCGAGGGCCAAATGTGGCCCTCCACATCAATTTGTGTGAGAGCATTAAAGATTTGTTCAAAAACGTTTCGAACAAAGTTAATGTTCTAACTTGTGTTTGATGTTGTTTTTCTTTATTCTCCTGGATAGTTTGATCCTTGATTGATGGACTTATGTGGGTTTAATAACCTGACAAACTAAAAGGATTTATATTTTAACAGAGAAACAAACAAACATATTTTCTCTGTGTGCAACTGTAATGTTTGTAACTTGAATAAGTAATAAATTCAGAGTTATTACATCCCGCTTCAAAGCAGTGATGTGTTCGTGTGCTCGTCCGTTCATCAGTTCTTTAGTTCACCAAATATTTTCGCAGCTAGATAGAAAGATGAAACTAGATCAAGGTCAAATTTCAACTTTTTTGTACATTCAGGAACCGGATAAGATAGAAAGACGAGGGAGTAGGCCAGTGTGTAAGACCATAGATCAAAGCTAGTGCTTTGATCAATGAAAGTAGGTCAGAGCACTAGCTTTGACCTATGCAAGTAGGTCAGGATAAAATTTTTAATTTAGGGGTGTCGCGGGATGTTGCAGTCTCTGGTTGCATTGGTCCTAATTTGACATTAAGGAGTAGTTACATTTATTTATTACATTGATTTACATTTATTAGTTACATCTGGCCCTTTGAGGACAGCTGTGATGCTGATGCGGCCCTCAGTGAAGATGAGTTTGACATCCCCCTTCTAGAGTATCTCCCATCGGAAGTGATTCCTGCAGGAGGAGAGGAGGTTAGATTTTGGGAGGATGTTGTTCTGCAGGGCTGGACCTTCACTCAGGTCACCTAGAGTCTCCCTCTTGTTGGGGCAGCGTTTCATCCAGCCTGCATCTGCCCCGCATTAGCATTCTAGCGTTGGTACCCTAACTCTTGGAACCAGCCGACGAGGGGCCGAGGCAAACAGACCCCCACGACACTGAAGCAGGCAGACGGACGGCCCACCGGAACGCCTCGCGTTCCACAGAGGGAATGCAAAACATCCTGCGTTAGCAGCACCTCGGAGGACATCTGGATGGCAGATGTGGCGTCAGCAGAAATCAGGCTGCTGTACGTTCCTGCCGCCGCTACGAACACGCCGGAACACAGAACATACTCTCCGTATGCAGGGGGGGGGGGTCACGTGTGTTCGTGTTTAGAATCAAAACGGGCGGCAGCGGCGATGAGGGCGGAGGAGACACGGTGACCTCACACACAATCACCCATTCAGAGCTGGATTCTGGAAAGACTCGACCTCCATGACAGGAAGTGGGAGCAGCTTGAGGTCAAAGGCACAGACCGTGACCGGAGAACAAAAAATAAACAGCATCGATAAATCAAATTAATCTAAATTTAGAAGTGGAGACTTCAGCTTGGTTCTCATCCAAAAGGTTACAAGAACAACATCAGAAAGAAGTGGTGGAAGTAGTAGAATCAGTGTAAGAGTCTGTTAGCTTCTAGATTAGCATCGCTAGCACCAATTTATTATTACATCTTTATGTCACCAAAAGCTGTTGGAGGAAGATTTTTAGATGATTTACCACCCCTCTAATGATGATGTTACAGTTCTAATGATGATGTCACCCTCTCTCACTGTCAACCAGCAATACACACCCCGTATAAAACATGAAACAAGCCAAATTGACACTGAATCTGAACCGGGGTTTTGCAGTTTGTCCCGTCAGCATGAGATTCCTCTCCGACTGATCTCATGTCAGCAGCTGAATAATCAAAATTCAATAATTTATCAGAAAGATTTAATAGAAACGTCACGGAAACGCGGGCGTTTCTCCAACGACCTCAGATGGTTCAAAACAAAGCAATAAAAATGACACATGGTCATGGGTGGATGTCCTGGAGTTGGAGTGGGGGGAAAGATGGGATGTAAAAAAACCAGGTAAACGCCCAGTTATTGCAAAATCACTTATTTTACTGTAAATCTTTGATAGGAGTTTGATAGGAGTCGTCTCAATCTTATAATTCCCACAGGAAGGAGTTTTGAGTTTAATGCATTCGGTCTGGGGTCTGAACTGAAGCCCATCCCCCGACAGCAGCACCAAACATAAAACCTGTCGACCAATAAAAAAGAATGAAGGACAATAGAAGAAGAGATGAATCGATGAGGCCCTCAACAGGTGATGAATAATCTGTGACATCATCACAAGTAAGTTGATGATGGTGCTGATTGGGTCGATGGATCTGAGCCAATCAGAAGAGAGTGTCAGGGATGGAAAAGTGGAGCTTTCACTGGTAAAACTGGTCCAACCATAAAACAGCTGCTTTTAGAACAGGGTCTGGTTTAACAGCACATCCCCTTTAAAGACCGCCGGGAGCAGAGGAGATTTTAACATCCCAGTAAATAAGTCCAGCCGCCCCCAGCCTCACCACGACAGTCATAACAAGATGTGCATCCCTCCAAATAACATTACCGGCAACATAAAAACGACCCCCAAACAAGCAGACATGGCCAAAGGAGGCCTCCAACGACAATTATCTGCATCCTATTCCAGAAACACTTAGTCATACATTTTTAAAAAATCCTGTAATCATCTAATTTAAAATTATATTTAATATTTAAATGAATGAAAATACAGTAAAGTTAGGTTTAATCAAAAGAAACCGAAATCATACACGCTCTTGGAGGAATTTAAGTTTACCTGGAGACAACAGAGGGTCAAATTGTAGTGGACAAAGTGCTTCAGGCAGTCGTGAAGAAGAATAAAAGTCAACTTGGACATTTAAAGCAATAAAAGTAAAGAAAACAAGCAGAAAGTTATCTCAGGTCAGTTTGGCCTTCAGCAGCCAGCAAGGTACAGTTCCGCCTTCGACCACAGGGTGTCGCTTTAGCTCTGCTGGTGGATAAAAAGGTTCTTCATTAAACCACTGAGACTGAGATCCACGACAAACACACACGATGGAGAGAAACAAGAAACACAACCAAACACTGACTGATCTGGAAAAGCACTAGTAGAAAAAGAACAACATAAACAACATTTCTCTTATTCCGGGATATATTACTGAAACACCACCGAAGAAGAATTAGGGACTCATTCTGACATGATTCTGCATCTGATGCAGAAGAACAAACTTTTAAAACTTTCATTATGCATTAATCTCTCGTTTTTGTTGGTAATCTTTACCTCACAGAAGAAGTAGAAGAAGAAGAAGAATGTTCCTGTGATTTTTAAACATTTATCGCCTTGAATAAATCGTAGCCTCCTCATAAATTATTTATCATGGATCCAATGGTTGAAGTGTAAAATAAAACGAGTGCATTCAGACTTTTTATTCGTGTTAGGAAACACCTTCCCGACTCGGTTCTATCTAGCGTCCGTTTGTGGAACATGTCCTGAGTGGGTCGACTAGCTTTGAGGCCACAGCTTTAGCCTCTCGTCTTTTACAGCCTCTCCTCCATGTGTTTATCCTCCTCTCATCCCGCCGTCCCCAGGAGGTCTTGAACCGGCCCCTGGGTGTCCCTCTGGGGACCGGAGAGGGAACAGTAGCCTGATGTGACCTGAGGACAGCGACTGCTAGCTGCTTAGGCTGTTTCCATTCGCCTCAGACCTACAGGTGTTTGGACCGTGCCAGGAAAAAAAAAAAAAAAAAAGCCTCCGGTATCCTGCAGTCTCCATTCAGAAATACAATCTTTGAAATGCATAGGGAAATCCATAACACATGTGGACGTGTGCAGAACACTGTGTCTTTGTACAGGGCGTCCACACTGTACATCTCTGAGAGAAGACGAGATGGACATTAAAGGAACAGTTCACCCCCAAAAATGACCAAGTTTCATGGTCCACAAAGGTTTCTGGGGCTGGAAGACGAGGCTCCAGTTTGTCCTCGGTTGGTTGGTTGGTTTGTTTGTTGGTTGGTTTGGTTTACTGACTGTTTGCTTTGTTTGTTGGTTAATTGACTTGTAGGTTGGTTGTTTGGACGAATCCAAATCTAGCTCTGTAGTTTTCCTATCAACAGTTTTGATTGTGGCTAAACGAACTGGTTCATCTCCTCTCGTTTAGAGACTTATGCCCGTTTTGACGGAGGGTTCGGTCATCCTTTGCGAACATCGGTCCGGTCCATCTGAACCCAAACACCAGAGTCTTCCTGACAGTCTTCTCTGGAGTCATTTCATTCAACCACATCAGTGAGTGATGAGTTTTCCTGTCCGTTAATGTGTTTGTGTGAGAGGATTCCGACCAGTTATCTCCCAGCGGGTGGTAAACACTTTTAATCTCTGCTCTCCCTCTTTTCTCAATGAAAGAGTGAGTGGGCTCAGGGTGTAATTACAGTAATGAATGATTGTGCTCTACCTTTTCCGCCCACGTAACATGTCTTCTGATGCCCCCTCCCTGTGTTCTGAAGGCACCCCCCTGTTCCGCTGGATGTGGCTTGGCTGCTCAGGCCTCTTTGTTTTTGGTAAGGAGATCCCCTGTTTATGAGGAGGTGGGTGTTCTCCTGTGATCCGCCCCTCCTGCTCCTCCCCCGGCGAGCGAGTGTGTGCTCAGAGTGGTGATCAGCCCCGAGCACCAGCACCATGCTGTCTTTATGCGACACAAACTTGTGGTTTTTGTGTGTCCATAATTGTTTGTACTCATGTCTCAGGCTTGTAATAAAAGTTCTGTGTGAGCAGAGAAAGACCCCACCCCCCCACCACCATCGAGAAAGTTAGGTTTCACCCGTCTCTGTTGATTGGCTGGCTGGTTGGGTATTTGAGTTGGTTGATTGGTTGGTTGGTGACTATTCGGTTGATTGGATTGTCAGCTGGTTGATTAGTGGGTGAGCAGTTTGTTAGGTTTTTGGTTTCTAGGTTATTTGGTTGGTTGTTTGGTTGATTGTTCAGTTGGTTGTTTATTGGTTGGTTAGTTAGTGGTTGGTTGGTCTGTTAGTTATTTGGTTGGTTGGTTGGTTACTTGGTTAGTTGGTTGTTTGGTTATTTGGTTGGTCATTTGGTTGTTAACTGGTTGGTTAGTTTTTGGTTGGTGGGTCTGTTAGTTACTTGGTTAGTTGGTTGGTTGTTGCTGGGGTGGTTAGTTGGTGGTTGGTTTATCTGTTGGTTACTTGGTTGTTTGGTTGTCTGGTTACTTGGCTGGTTGATTGGTCAGTTGGTTGTTGACCAATTGGTTAGTAAGCGGTTGGTTGGTCTGTTGGTTACTTGGTTGGTTAGTTGTCTAGTTACTTGTTTGGTCAGCTGGTTGTTGACTGGTTGGTTAGTTAGTGTTTGGTTGGTTTGTTGGTTACTTGGTTAGTTGGTCTGTTGGTTAGTTGGTTGGTTGTTGCCTGGTTGGTTAGTTAGAGGTTGGTTTATCTGTTGGTTACTTGGTTAATCGGTTAGTTGTTCGCACAAATATTTTGAATGTTTGTTTACAACGGCTTGACAGTTTAACCTCCAGCTGATGATGAACGGCAAAAAAAAAGTTTTGTCTCAAACTGTAATTTCTGAAAATTACAACATTACAAATCATCACCGATTCAGCAAATAGCAAAGACTCACTTTGTGTTTTGGAGAAGTAAAACTAATAATTTAGCAAGTTTGCATCAAGAGTTCAGTTGACGGTTCCTCTAAGAGCGCCACAGGAGTGTTTTTAGAGGGGAAGGAAGGCAGAAATTGCACAGCAGAAGACAGAGGAGGAAGAGATCTGCAAAATGAATTTATATAGTGCATCAACAAAACATTAGCATCATCGGAGTGCTTGTGTCCAATTTATGACTTAATTCTTCCCACATCATCTTTACCTAATCTTAAAATCTAAAACCTGAGTGACGTTAAATTCAGTGAAGAAGAATGAGGTCGAGGGCTTTACTCCTAACTCTTGTCTGCCCTCCTGCCCTCACACCTCCTTCGTCTCTGGGTCACAGCTGGGTGAGTGTTGAGCTTTACCTGTCAGACAAAGTGAGGGGCTAAACTCCCCGAGCTCTGCTGGGATCAGAGCCTCACTGCCTCCCCCTGCCCTCTTAAAAGCACCCCCAGCAAGAGCAGATCAGTGCTGGGAGGAAAGAAATGACCGCTGACCTCGAGGTCCACAAGCAGTTCACGGAGAGTTGAGTCAGCTGAGTAAATCCTCTTCCTCAGTGAGTCTGAAAACATCATTGTCCTCCAAAAACACACAAGGAAGACTGGGGTGTCATCCTGTTTAAAACACAGGGAGGTTGACCTCTGGATACAAACTGGATGGCGGCATTTAGATTAGCTTAGCCTCAAAGAAGTAAAGACTTATTCAATTTAAAAGACCTTTTAACATTTGTCAACAATTAATTCTTCATTGTAGTTCTTGTTTATTTTATTTTAATCTCTTATTTTGTTAGTCAGGATGGTCCCACTGAGCTCTATCTCTATCTATCACTGTCTACCACAACATATCTATCTGTTTACCTCTGTGTACCTCTATATACCTCTATCTACATCTATATACCTCTCTCTACCTCTATGTACCTCTATCTATCTCTACTTACCTCAATAGACCTCTATGTACCTCGAGTACGTCTGTTTACTTCTATAGAGACAAAGAACAACTTCCTTCATACCTCAATTGGGAAATTCTGGCTTTCCAGGCCTGTCAACTAGGAGAACTGGAAATTAAATGGTGGGTCGCTACTTTTAGCCAAGCTAACTCTGGTAATATTGTTTAGTTCATCATTTTGGTTTAGATAAACTGATGGATGGTCTAATGTAATATTTCAATCACCAGAGGATGACTCTGGTGCCACTGTAGGGTTCATGTTCATATTATGATATTTGGTAAATGTACGATAATTTAATTTAAAGATTAAAAGATTAAATCTACTTTATTCATCCACACGTGGGGAAATTGTCTTCACACTCTTCACTCTTTTTGCATGTGGTTACAGTCTTTTGTTAGTCATGCATACACACATAGTGTTTTTGAATACAGGCCCCTGAACACAACACACTGGGGGCCTGTAGGCATGCAATTAGTAGCACATCACACAAACAGTTGGGGGAGGCAGAGTGACGGGTCGTGCACAGGGGGTTGCGCCCCAAACGAGCAGCTTGTGGGGGGGACGGCGCCTTGCTC
This sequence comes from Antennarius maculatus, assembly GCA_013358685.1. NCBI lineage: Eukaryota > Metazoa > Chordata > Actinopteri > Lophiiformes > Antennariidae > Antennarius > Antennarius maculatus. The sequence continues at coordinate 18,038,594 of CM023621.1, read as the reverse complement.
AAGGGCGCCTCGCTCAAGGGCGCCTCGCTCAAGGGCGCCTCGGCAGTGGCTGGGAGGTGAGCTGACGTCTCCCACCGTCAGCTCACACTCTATCTGCTCTACCGGTGAGCCACCGCCGCCCCAGGGGGGCTATTTGCAAAATACTACCAAAACCAGCAATAGTCCCCTCAAATATAGAACTCTACATAAAGACTTTCAGGAGACAACCAACACTAACAGAAACCAGGGAGGCTGGTGATGACCCAATGGTTGACCTTCATCACGTTTCAACAGTAACCCAGAATGGATTCACCTTCTAGTCGTCACATGGGATGCTGAGACGAGGCAGGCTAAGTTGGTTTCACTCTATCATCTCACCTCTAGGTGGGACTAAAACCCACACAGTGGACCCAGAATGGTCACAGGAGGCATGCTGAAGTGTGGGTATGTGTATTCATGTTTTTTGCTTCTTTACGAGCTGAGATGAACATGAGATTCCGTTAAGGCGCCTCAGAAAAAGAAGAAGTTATATTAAATGTGACTTCCTCAAAGAGCGTCTTTGTCTATATCAACTGTCTGGTGGGTCGTTGTCTTTCCAGGCCAGTCAGAACCCACCTAAATCAGATTATTTGGGTCTGACCAGCCAACTAACTGGCATGGATGGATTTTATGGTGGATGCAGCATTCTGTCAGTAGTCTGAACACTGAAAGTTTATTTTTATTATTATTCATTAAACAAACTAAACTTTGTCTTGTAAATGAAAAAGAATGATGGTCTGTGAGAAACATGCTTCTTGACTCCAGGGTGGCCTGAACTGTGCTTAGCCACTGAAGCTAATCAACACTGTCTCTCACCAGCCTATTCCAATGATCAATACTATAAATTTTTACTGTGTTTATGTTATATTTTGATGATATATTTTATGTTTGACACACCACTGGGTATTTAAAAATCAGCTAGCAGCAGCTAGTAGCAGCTAGTATCAGTTAGCAGCTAGCTACAATGAAGAAAAACCAACCAAATATGGAAAGACAAAGAGGTCCAGGAGTTCCTTATGCTCTGATTGTAGGATGAGATCAACTGACACGTAGCAAGGACGCTAAATACTTGTTGTCATGTTATTGTTTACAAAGCATTATTGGATGCATCAGGCAAGACGTCAACGCTGTTGTGTCATATGTCACGCCTCTCCGCTCCCAGGACTCTGGCTCCCTCCCGGGAAAACAAACACCGGACCATATTTACCTCGTAGAGAGTCTGGTGTAAACAAGGTAAACAAACAAAGATGTGGCAGAGACGGCCCTTCATCCCAAACGACACGCGTAATTACACGCGTAATTCTCGTTGGTTTGACAGCAGGAAAGTTTCACCCAACAGCAAACAGAAGAGAAAAAAAGAAGGCGGACGTGACTGTAAATTTCTTTCACATCATATAAAGCCTGAATTGGGTGCAAGCGCGGCACATTAAGTTACTGCTTACATAAACCAGATCACATTAGAAATTACATAACGTTCACCCGAGCTGTGAGAGCAGGGATCCATCCGCTCACACCAGTCCTGCCAGTAAGACCAACAGGCTTTAAAATGAAACACCCACTTAATGGAGGGACTGGTTCTAATTAGGCGGCGAGCTGGACCGCCCCACCAGGGCACCTGAAATTGAAGACTATCAAGCAGCAAATAATGGACTCCCATCCCATCCTGGGCTCCCCCCCGGCCAAGCTTCACAGCGGCCCAGGGAGAGGCACGTAAATCTGACCCCCTCTGAGCGAGCAACGGGCTCCGGAGAAAATAAATCTGCCGAGGTTCACGCCGAGTTCAGCCAAGCCGTGGCTCGAGTCTTCCTCCCATCAATGCATCCCTATTTCCATCTCCCTCTTTCACTTCGCCTGTCTTCGTCTTGTCTTTTGCATATTTGGTAGCAAACAAGTGCCAGAGTGATGTCATCGAACCGATGGTGACCTCTGGGAGGAAGCGGGACGGTCCCATCTCGTGTTGCTGCTCTGGTTGGGCGTCTAGTTGAATCTGGATCGGCTGGAGTTTGAGGCACCGGCGCGGGCCTCAGCTTCCAGGAGGTCCTCCACGGTGGGCGCCGCTTGACAGAAGTAATCACGCATCAGGAGTCTGTCTGAGAAGATGAGACCATGAGGTTTGGAGAGGTTTCACGCTTTAGGGAAAAGAAGCTGTTTGTATTTCCAGCTGCCTTTGAGCATTTTTGGAAGGTTAGAAATCCATAGTAGCAAAAATGGCAAAGCCTCCAGCCGACAGGAAGTCAGAGAAAAACGTTTTCCCAATGCTCAAAGGAGGCTGAAGCCACTCGTATTTGTGCTACAAATACGAGTTTCAGTTTCAGTTTTGAGCTACAACAGTGAGAATAATTAAATTGATGGTTTCATGGACAGTTTGCTCGACGTGTTTAACAGAATGTCAAATTACTCTGGAGAACCATCAGAACTTCCCGAGCGGATGCGTCGTGTCCTGGCGTGAAGCGCTGCATACGAACCACACGTGTTTCTCGTTTCAGCAGATCCACAAACATGACTGTTTACAATCCGCCTCCAGAAAGTCTCATGTTTGTGCTTGTGATGCTTTAAAATACCTAGTTACCCCCCCCAAAAAGAGATTGGATCAGAGAAAGGTTGTGTTTATCACAACTTTCTGAAGCAGTAATGTGATCTCTCCTCAGGGTGTCTGCATTTGGACTCATGGAGCATTCATGAGGTGTAGGACTAATCAGAAAAATTAGTTCCTGACCCACATGAAGGACGCCTCCAGCCCCAACACAACATCTACCATTTTATACTGCAAATGTTTGTGACTTGACATCATTAACACAGAAACAAGGCGGAAGAGAAGAAACCTGTGGATATACTCGTCTTCTTCAGGAGATTTAAACTAGTCTCCATCTTCTTCAAGTGTTTTAAACTAGAGTCCTTCTCTTTCAGGTGTTTTAAGCTAGACTCCTTCTTCATCAGACTTCATTGGACCTGATCCAGATTCCAGACCCTGTTCGAGACCCTCACCATATCACCAAACAGCGCAGCGTCAACTCATCACCCTTTAAACAAGCAAACGGACTGATTACACGTTTGAAGACACCTGTGCTGCTGATTCGAGGACACACCTGAGTCCAAGGCGTCACTGGGGTCAGATAATTTTCAATCTTTTCTAGAGGTGGCATCCCTTCTTCAGTTATTTCAGCCACCATTGTGGATTTTTTTGTCTAAAAACCAGGATATCTGAGAACACAAAGTGTGTTGGAGCGATTAAGTGTTGTTTACTGCAGAGCTTCACTGGTGGATCCCGTCAGCGTTGACACGGCTAAGCCCTCTCCTCTGATGGAGCTGTTTATCACAAACGGACAGATAGTTTTGAAAAGAAAGAGGAGGAGGAAGAGGAGGAGGAGGAGTTCTGCTCACTGAGTACTTCCAGACCTCTAATGAAGACGGATGCAAGGACGCAGTGTCCAGCCTCAGCCAGCGACCTTTGACCTGTGACATGGCATAGCTTAAAATAAAAGGCAGACTTTGGCAGGGAGCAGACTTCTTCATTTGTGGAAGAAACGCCACAAACCGGCTCAGACCGGGGGAAATATCAGCTCGCCGTAAACAAGCTGGAAAACAAAGACCTCATTGTCGCTGCGAGACCCGTTTCAGACGAGACGCATGAACGAAGCGAAGCGTTCTGATCCCGTTCGCGATGTGGATCTGTGTGTGCTTCCATGACAAAGGGACAAAGACTCCTTTGGGTCCTGGACACCCCTCAGATATGAGCCTCCCTGACGTGTGCTGATGGTGTCTCAGGCTCATTCAGCAGGGCCTCGATCCTAATCCCTGACCTGCAGAGGGAGGGTTCTCATTTTACACAGCCAGTGGTGGGGGTGTTAGATTACACTAAGACTTTAATTATAAGGCCTGAAGACTGATAGAAAGAGGCCAACACACATGTACAAATGAATGAACGTGCATGTCGCTGCACAGGCGTACACGTATGCTCCCCCTCCCATCTGGTTAGATCTGAACACATGGAAACATCCACAGATGGGTCCAGGGATGGGTCCAGAACTCTGCACCGACTTCTGTCCGCAGAATATGAAACACCCACTAAATGGAGGGACTGGTTCTAATCAGGAGGGTAACTGGTGAGCGGGACCGCTCCACCAGGATACCTGAAGCTGAAGATCATGATTCAAGAAAGACTCCCATCCCGTCCAAGCTTCACAGCAGCCAAAAAATGGATTCAGACAATCTGGTCAACAGCGGAGAGACTGTCTGAGAGAAACCTTCAAGTCTGCAGGACGTCGTCCTTTCATGACAGTGTTGTTTGGGACCCCAAGCAGCACAAAAATAATTGGTTGACCAGCCAGACCAGATTCGTCCCCTTACGCCTCATTTGTTAAAATCCCCTCCTTGTTTGCGCCTCAACATCTGAAGGAGCCACGAAAGGGAAGGAAAATGGGCTACAGGTTGGCTTGACGAAGCGTCCCTCATTAAAACTCAGCCGGGACGTCGCCGGTCGAGATCCACAGAGGTTAGACCTGACATAACAAACACGACCCACTGGGCTTGATCCAATCCTCTTCAAACAACCACTGATTTCGTGTTGCATCTTTAAGCCTGAATGCCCAACTGTGTTTGCTCTGCCTGCACTCTGACCTCTGTCCCGTCGTCCCGGTGACCCCTCCTCATCCTGCCGAGCTGAGACCACTCAACAGGACAAACTGCAGGCCTCCTAATCAGCTCATTTGGAGCAGATCAATGGCGCTGATGACAAGAGCCTGAGCGCTCCGAACAAAACAGCCTTCTTAAACGTTGGCCTCGGAGCAAATAACCTTGGGGTGAGGGGGTCAGGAGGTTGGTGACCTAGGTGGGTGCGGCAGGGGAGGCGTCCGACCCGGCCTGAGTAGGGGGTGTAGAGTCTCTGGTGTCCCCGCTGGTGGGCCAGCTGAACAAACAGCTGCGAACAAGGTTGGGCTTCAGGGTGCAGAGTCATGCAGGCTGGTCTCCAGGCCGGACAGGGAGCTGCATTCAATACACACTCCAAAGGCACGCATACAACATGCTAACAGGTTAGCTCTTGCAAAAGCCTCAAATTCATGCAAACGCAGCCACTGTTTCATCATCACCATCGTCAACAGCACCAGCTGTGTGTCTGTTAGAGGCGTGAGAAGTAAACGTCAATGACAGGACTGCGTGGATTGTTTAGATTACAGACTTTGTAAAGGTCTTCCAGCTCCCATCTCCATCTCCATCATCATCATCATCATCATCATCGACTGAAGAAGATGAAAGGCGAGTGAAGGATGAGCATGAGTGAAAATCTACACCAGGAACGGCCAATCGAGGTCACATCAAACACGCTAAAGTGCGCTACTGTGATTTATTATAAATGTGGTCTCCATTCGCTGACAAGAAGTCTCATCCAATAGGAAACAACTTTGAGTCTCAGGACAGGAAGAACATGAAAGAACTTCAGGAGTTAGCTGATCACAGCAGGAAGTACACCAGAACACAACCAGCAAAACCAGCGACAGGTGGTAACATGTAACAAACTCTATGACATCACTAGAGACAATGACATCCCTAGAGATATAATAACATCACTAGAGACATAATGGCATCATTAGAGACATAATGACATAACTAGAGACATAATGACATCTCTAGAGATATAATGACATCACTAGAGACATAATGACATCACTAAAAACATAATGACATCACTAGAGACATAATGATGTGATTAGAGATCTGCAGAGACCTGTTTGAAGTATTTTGGAAAACGAGATGTTGGATGCTGGATGTTATCAATTCCATAAATTCCAATTCCATATATTTTTACAACCCCCCTTAGTGATGATCCTAAACACTAGCGCCCTGTCTCTTCTCTATTGATCTCCACTCTATTGATCTTCACAGGACGTGACTGCTCTCCAGAAACTCCTACAGATCCGTCTCTGCTCGCCCCGAACAGAGGAACCATTCCATATCAGCTCAGCGTTTTTTCCAAGATGCCTTTTGCAACTGTGATTATGTAAAAGCTTGGAGCGCAGACGGCTGAGGAGATGCTGGCTGTGGTTATTATGGGCTTGGGAAAGCTTGAGTAAGAGAGGAGAAGGAGAGATCAGAGCCGTCCAGATAAAACATTCTTCCTCGCTCCGGCCAAACAAAACGGCCTCCATCGGCTCGGGTCAAGCCCAGTCGGATTCCTGATTGCATGCGCTCCAGTTCTGACACAACAGGGTCACTGAGAGAAATAAAGAGGTAAAACACACAGCGGTACACAGACGGCCTTGTTAGGGGCTGGAGGGGGGGGCTGGTAATGAGTGGACACATGAAAGAGCGGCTCCTCATAGAAAACAAACTCCTCTGGTGGAGCTGTTGTTCGCTGCCGACCTCTGAGCCTCTGACTGGGCGCATTGTCCCCCGACGGATCCCCTCTGACAGCCCGTCACTCAACTCAGCTGTCTCTATCAGCCAATAAGAGGCCGGCACTGACAGACGATGCTCCTCCATAGTTGAAGCCATTCATTCATTCGTTGAGCTGATACGAACAGACTGAACTCATTCCAGGGTAACAATGTGATTTAGACGTTGGAAGCGTTCCTCAGATGCTTCCTGTGGCGTCCGGTCAGAGAGACAGGTTCAGTTTCATCTGCCAACATTTTGGGCCGCGTTCCAAACACCGAGTCCTCAAAACGCTCCTCCTCATCGAAGCCTCCTCCAGCCAGGAGGAACCGCTCCTCCTCATCGAAGCCTCCCCCAGCCAGGAGGAACATCTTTTATCTTGTTCTTGTCTGGTTGATATCTCCAAAAACTGAGAACAGATTTCAGGGACATTTTGTTTATTGGTGGATCTCGGCTGCAGGGAGAGTTTACTAAACTAATTATGGAGGGCCACGGCATCAGAGAGGGGCACAGATGTGACACTGCCCCCTGTAGGTAGCTAAGATAACGCGGTGTTGAACTTTAGCGTGTCCGTTCATCTGAATTACCAGATACACCTTTTCCCCCATGATTTGGTGAACTCGGCCTTCATTCCTGAGTTCTCTCCTCTAACGGGTCGCAATCTGAGCGAGTCCTGAATGACAAAGAGGTTAATGCAGGTGAAAACACTGAAGGCTTCAGCCCTACCCTGAGGAGCTGGGAGGAATCTGTGCTCTCCACATTGTGAGCAGACAAAGGGCAGGGAGTGGAGGGTGGAGGTTCGCTCCTGCTGACGGCATCTCCGGTTTCAGCTCCTCTGAGGGCGGCTGTGGGCAACGGCGGTGGAGGAGGAGGAGGTGCGGTCCATCGTGCCTGTGGGTGGGGGGGTTGGTGGGGGGGGTTTGTGCCGAATGCACGATTTTCACGTGTCGTCAAGAACGTTCGGGGAATCCTTTGTCCCCTCTGTCGTCAGCTGACGTCTCCGACAGGAGCGTCAGATTTCTGTTTGTCTTCTGCTGACTAGAAGACAAAGACGAGTCATGTGACCCCCGAAGCGTTTTTGTCACTCAATCCAATGACCTGTGATTCCGTCAAGGCCCAGCTGACATGTGACATGACAGGAAGTGAGGTCGGTCCAGGACCTGGAGTTGGATTCGAGGTTCGGTGATGGAGACGGCTACACCATCAGTAGGAAGGAGGAAGAAGACTATCTCCAAATTTGGGAGAAGTCCAGGGTCTCCTAAGCCTCCAATCACAGGACGAGATCAAGCATCATGTGACATTTATGAGAGAAGCCAAACAATTAGCAGCTAAAGCTAGCTGAGCATCAGGAGGCAGTGGCTCTCTGTAACGTCTGGATCAGGGGTGTCAAACTGTTTTTTCACTGAGGGCCACATCAGCATCATGGCTGTCCTCAAAGGGCCAGATGTAACTAATAAATGTAACTAAATGTAACTCAGTGTAATGTAACATAAATGTAACTACTCCTTGATGTTAAATAACTCTGAATTTATTACTTATTCAAGTTAAAAACATTACAGTTGCGGAGAAAAACTATGTTTTTCTTGTTTCTCTGTTATAACATGAATCCTTCTAATTTATCAGGTTATTAAACCCACAGAACTCCATCAATCAAGGATCAAACTATCTAAGCAAATAAAGAAAAACAACATTAAAAAATAACTGTTCAAAATTTTTTCTCTCAATGTTAAAATGGGCTTGATTACTGCGTTATGGGAAATGTAGTCAAAATGTGGTCAAAGCACACTTTTGACCTATTTATTTTTATATATTTTTTACACGCTGACCTTTTATAGTCTTGCGGGCCACACAAAATGATGGGGTGGGCCACATTTGGCCCCCGGGCCTTAAGTTTGACACATGTGGTCTAGATGAACAAAATAAAAAAAGTGTTTGCAAAAGGTTATGTCCCATCAGAATTAGAGTCCAAAGAAATCCGTTATTGAAGTATAAAAAAAGCATCATGGGAGCTGAGTTGTTGAATTAATTCATCATAAAACACAAATTCAAGCCATATGATGTCGGAGCAGCGGGGGCGGCGTTCCGAAGGGCCTCGTGCTGAAATCCACACCGGAGACGACTGATTGGGAAGCAGATGCACGTCGACAGCAGCTCCGCTTTATCACGGCTCTGTATACACACCGGATCACAGCCATTTACGGGGCGCTGCGTGAACTGTTTGTATTTACACTCGCTGATTGATGGTCTGCTGCTTTACCTTCCTCCCATCCTCCTCTCACTCAAACACAAACTCATCATTATTACCGAGATCAACAAAAACAAGATGTGCAAACCTCTTGGAAGTTTAACACAAAGAGACACGAGGACGTTTCCTGTCGAGATGAGCGGCTGATTATGAAACAGGATGACACCTGACCCTCCCTCCTTCCACTTCCTGTCCCATCAGCAGGGACTTCCTTTATTCTACAACGCACCAGAACACGTCCTCCTGCTCGGACGCTAACGTCTGAGTCACAACGGCTAATCTGTGACTCATGGATGGGAAAACTCAGGATGACGGAGGGGGGGAAATCAGTCTCTCGGAGCGCTGATGGCAGATAGGAGCTGTCGTCCCCCCCCCCCCATTGTCTGGTGACTTTATAAATACATCGCGCCGACACCTGATACCTGACATCACGGCCCATTTGTCACCAGTGTTTATGTCTGGGCTGCTGAGTGCTGTCGGGGTGGGATGCGGCCCCCTGGGGTGTGGGTGCTGCCGGGACAGGCGACACAGTGAATCATGTTCGGGTTGGGGGGTGTGGGGTGAGAAGAGATAGGCCAACGCCTATGAGCCGCCCTCAGGAAACACGCGTCTCATCGTGTCTGAGGGAGAAAGAAAGAGGCGGAGCCGGTTAATGAGTGACGGAGAAGATTTATTGGAGATCAGAAAAACAAAAATCTACATTGACGTTAGATTTAACGTGGTGTACTTGAACGCACCGCCTTCACCTGTCAAACGAAGACAGAAGTAAAGCTTTATTTTGACTCTCCTGACTGAAGGCCTGGTTTTATCCCAACTATGTCCGGTCCTGAACACAATAACCCTCAATGTCAACACGTCGGTAAATAATGGAAGGCGCTCTGGTGTAAAAAAAAAAAAAAGCAGAGCAGAGAGAGAAGAAAAGAAAGAACAGAAGAGGAGGAGGAGAAGGAGGAAGAGGAGGGGAGCAAAGAAAAGCTTAAGCTCTGGTAAGTCCAACTCTTCCAAAGCCGGCCTGGGCTCCTGGCAGAAGGCCAGGGGACGAGACAATGCAACGCTATGTGGATCCAGGAATCTATAGACGCTCACTGGACCATTGGACGGTTGGTGGTGGTGGTGGTGGTGGTGGTGATGGTGGGGGGGGGGCTCTCTTTTGACACCAGTAGGGGAGCACGGTTGAATTTGAAATGCAGTCACGACGTACAGAAGATATTGACCTGACAGACTCCAGCGGGGGTGTCCATCCTTCACCCCGTCCAAGCTCAGTCTCACCCACCTGCCCCGAGAGAGAAGGAGGCCGAACAATACCACCCCCCCCCACCAGTCTGTCAGAGGACCTTCTCTGGACACCCCACCCCCACGCCCCCCGGGCCTTTTAATAAGGAGGGACAGAACAAATGAGTCCTGCTTTCCCTCCGTCCTTCCTCTTCATCTCAGGATTTTCATTCATTTCAATCTGTGTTTCATTTCCTTTTTCTCCCCCCGGCTGTACGTGGAGGGTCGACGCTAGAGCTGGGGAGGGAAAGAGATAGGAGGAGGAGGAGGAGGAGGAACAGGGGCCGAGGTGCACCCCTCTAAGTTCAAAGGCTCGGTCCCATTGTGAGGACTGTACAATGGAGCCCTAAAGAGAATACACTCTGACTTAACCCCCCCCCCCCATGTTGCCCAAAGCCCCCCTAACCCCCCCGAGGGCCAACCGACAACATCACTGGGAGTGAATGAGAGGGACTGTACAGTACACACACACACACACACACACACACACACACACAACTGCCTGGAGAGGAACTCTTTTCTTTCTATGCAGATGATTCTTCTTCTAATGTTTAAGTCACACTAATAAATATTCATGCTTTTCAAGGCTTTTAATCCACACTGTGAACAATCCCCAACCGCAACCCAACTTCACACAGAAACAATAAGCAGCAGCAGCAGAACATTTGGTCCAAAAATAAGTTTTTATCTTCAGCTTATCAGCAAAAAACTAATTAAAAATTTGCTCATGCATGGACAACAGCTGATGTTCCAGCAATAGTAGATTAAATCCCTCTGTGGAGGTTCAGTAAAGAGGGGTAGGGTTGTGACACTGCCCCCTACAGGTAGCTGAGATAATGCAGGTTCATTAGTGGATTAATGTCCCTAAAAGGTAAGAAGTTCTATTGAAACCAGAATCAGATCCAGATCCTCTGTTAATGAAGACTTTATGTAGGAGGAGCTTATTCCGGTCAACCAATCAGGTGGTGTTACTTCATTTATGACACACTAGATCTATTTCTAGTTTGAAATTTTTATCAAATTTAGCAAAAGGATGGAAAAGAATTAAATCTCGGTGTGGATCTGGATCGAAGAACTGATCCCGGCTAACGTTGCTACATGGCTTCAGCATAATTATGCAAAAATGTTTCATGGGGGGTGGAGGTGGTGGGTGGGGGCGTGGGGGGGTTGGATCTGGAATGAAGACGATCCAGAGATTCCTTTGTGAGTTAACATGACATTGCGAGATGAGCCACACGGAATCGATTTGCAAGATTGTTCGGCCTTGGCGTTGAAGAACGCGCCTCGGTTCTAACCGACACATATTTTGATCCGGATCCAGATCGTAATGACTTGATATCATCAGAATCGATGCATCGTCAATAACAGGGCTTGGAAATGTGCGGCCAGCAGCAGCGTTGTGTAACTGAGATGATTCAGGCTAATAGAGGCATGAAGGATCTTCGGCGTTATGAAACCAGATCCAGATGAATCTCAAATAGATGTAAAAAAGATTTCGGCAGCAGGTTTTGTTCATTTTCGAACGCATGAAATCTTTTCCTCATGACACATAAACGCCATCACTTTGTCAGAACCACTGGCAGAAACTTTGTTTATGGAGACACAGAGCAGAGCAGTTTTAATTCTTTATTCTAATTTTTGCTCTCGGGAGATAATTGAGAACTGTTGCTTTGCCGACTGAAGAATGAGCAAACGAGTGCCATTGCAGTTACGTATGCCTCGAAGATAAATTAACATCACATTTCCTGCATCCTGTATGCCTTCACCCAAGCACATTTTTGCAGAATAGAAACATGTTTTGCAGGAAACAAGGTTGCCTTGGGACACTTCCAGTGTTTTCTTGGGTCGTGCCGAGGCAGAAACGACTTACTACAAACACAAATGCTCCAAATGACACACACAAAAAAAAAAACCCACAGGAATGATTAGTGCATGATGGAATTTGACACCCATGCAGGGGTTGGTATCTCTGTTGCATGAGGTGTGGCGAGAGTGTCGACCGCAACGTAGATTACTGATATCCTGCATTGACACAAGCCGTGCACAAAGTGGTGACCCCCCCTCTAGGATGTGGTGACAGATATAAACTGTAGTGTCAAGGCTTGCTTTAAAAATAACAGAAAAAAAAGTCCCTGATGATTCCCCACGGAGAGGAACCGGCGGTTGGACCTGACCTCGGGTGGTGGTGGGGGTGGGGGGGGACAGAGCTCTGCATCCTCACAGAGGCGTTTAGATGTCGCCCTCCTCTCCGGAGCAACACCACTGATTATTGCGCTCTTGTTCATCCCTACCTTTGCCCCCCCCCCCCCCCGCCGCGCCTCCCCTCCCTCTCAAAGCCTGCAGGGTTTATCTTGCGGGGATGAGGGAGGGAGGAGAATGGGGAAGACAGGCACTTTCATGGCTGAGTTGGGAGCTATTAGCCCCCCGTGTGCTCGGCCCTGCTCTCCCTCCTCCCGGTATTAATCTGCAGTGACAGCTTCACTGTTTACCAAATCCACCCAGGATCCTGGGGGATGACTGGCCGGCGCCGCTCTGCTCCATTAACCTCTGACCTCTAGCGGTGCGGCACCAGAGCCGGGCCGGGGGCTCGGGGGTCAACCCGGCCCAGCAACTGGTTGGTTGGACACCTGTCTGAAGCTCTGTCAAACAATCTGGTTTTCAGACGCGTCCCGTTTGGAGTCGCACCTCTTCCACCTTTCATCTGCTTTGACTTGTTATTATTAGTTATTTATTACTGGAAATGTAGCATAAAAATAAATAATGATGTCATATCTGGGGGCGGGGTCTACTGAAGCTAAACAGAATGCTAACTTGCATCAATGTCAGTTTTTAAAAAGTCGGTTTTGGCGTCAAAAACAGTTCCGGATCTGATTGTCAACGACGACGACTGACGTGTTCATGTTCCCGTCAAGAGGAGGTCTCCGTGTTTCCGTGGTAACACGAGGTTACATCAGGTTCTCCCACTGAAGCAGAATTCTCATGGACGCATCACTGGACTGATCTCATGTTTACGTTGTGGTTTGCAGGCGGGTTCAAACCGGGCCGTGGGGAACGGGTGACGGATCAACAGCTTAACGGCGTCACGGCGCCGCCGGCGCGGAGAAGATGTCATTTATCTGTAACGACAACTTCACGGAGAAATGGTCATCATCTTTTTGTGTTCACACTTTTGGAGTTGCGCAAAGTCAGAATGAGGTTACAGTTAAAGTTTTAATTGAATCAAATATTGAGGTTGGCAAAAATGCAAATATTTGATGCGTTTAAAACAATACGACACAACTGAAGTCGTTTCTTTGGAGCGTTTTCACCTCCATGGAGGGATCTGATGTCATCACTGACTGTGCCAGTATTACTGGTTATCTGGACGTCTCCTTCACCGGTTTGTGAAGTTTGGTTTGTCTCCCCTGACTATCCCCCCCCCCCCATGCAGACAAACACAAACCGGCTCCCTGGCACATAGAAAATATTACATTATTTTTTGGAGTGGACAGAACAAATCGAACAAATGGGTGTGGTTGCTCTGGAGGAATTCTGAGCCGTGACCTCAGTAATCCTAAACTTCTGCTTACAGGCCTGGTAGAACACGACCCGTTCTGATTTTAAGAGTTCTAAACTACAGTTGACGGGCAATCACAGCGCATATCTCCAATCGAGCACGCAAAACACATCTTGGATCTCCGTAAAGTTTCCTTTACATCCTTAACCAGCAGCTGGTGATGCAAACATGCCCTCCATTGAGTTAACGTCCTAATATGGAGGCACAAATGCTGATGCTGCAGGTCTGTGTGTGCAAACACAACCTAACCTAAACACAGCCCAGACGTGAGGAGTGACACAGCACCGACTTAGTCCCGTCGCCCCCCCCCTCCCCCTCCTCGTGTGACCTCTGACCTTGATGACAACGGACTGTCATCACCGTCACTCCTACAAGGCAAACAGAGCATCCAACAAAAACGAGGAGCTCACAGTCGGAGAGGTCGGTTCCTCCTGCTTCTTATTAAGCCGTCATCCGATTCCCAAAAAAGACCCAAGTTTGAGGCGACACTTTTTCGATTTTCTGCTGAACGCTGGGGAAAAAGTGAGGGCCGGAGCGCACGACGGTTGCCAATGAGAGAAATATTTACCCAAAGGTGACGCAAGTGGTGCCCTGCTTTTGAACCGCTGAGGGCTATATTTAGCAGCTCCTCAGCAGCGAACCAAAGTGCTGCACTCATCAAGATAAAGACATAAAATGAGTCCTCTTAAGTACGTATCGCCCCCTTCAGCGCGCTTGAAGCTAACCCGCTCACATTCCTGCAGCGTAAGCTCACCTTATCATTAAAGACAAATACAAACACACACCGCTCGCACACTACCTGTCAGCCGCTCTCAAATCACACACAAATGTTTACGAGTTTTTCCACAAATTAAACAAATCAGGAGAAGGGAGTCAGGAGGAGCCGAGCACCACTCCTCCCCCCCAGGGAAGAAAACGGCCAGCTGGAAACCATCAACGGGAGTTTGGGGAGAGCGGAGAGAGGAGGAGAGGGAGGAGACCGGGGGTCTGCAGAAACCAGAGAGGAGGAGAACCGCTGGGTTGTGATGAGACAGAAGTTTCTGCTGTTTTATCAGATCTGTCCTCCGGAGCTGGAAGTTTCAAGACGCTACCGAGTGATGCTAACATGCTAGCTAGCCTCCAGCTCTGTGTATGTAACTGCTTCCTGCTGTAGTCATGCTAAGATGAGATACTTTTTGCTGTTCAGTCAGAATATCTGAGTTAAACCTATGCTAAGCTAAACCACAAAGCTAACCTAACCTTCACCTTGTTACAACCACAGATATAAAGACGTGAAAGATAACACAAGGTCCCCACAAGAGCCGAGCACTTTCCCTGTTTCCAGTATTTATGCTAAGCTACACAAAGCTAAGGTAACCCACTTTTTATCCATAGATATAAAGGTTATTATATATTTTGTTATTATCAGATATGTTGATATGAAATTTGCCATTAGAACCCTGTTTTTCTTAAAATGGGAAAAACACAAAATACGGAGTATTTTCAAGTTTAATATTTCTGATAAAGATATTACAACTATTGGATGAATGTTTTTGCAGGTGTGTAAACAGACAGTGGGTCGGTTTGTGGGTTGTGGGATGATTTTGGGGTCATTTTCTTGCTGCAGACAATGAAGATCATGTTTCATTATAACATGTCAGCATTATTGTACATAGTAATATACATCATGTACATATATAATATATAAATATATAATATATATATATATACATGTATATATGCTTATAGTATATGAAAAATATGTGTTTATAATGGGAGTCAATTGGACCATTTTTGACCCTATCAGGTATTGTGTGTAGGCAGTGAAAATCTGTTATTCTATACACTTCCAATGACAGGCATTAAGGAATTTAGAAAATAAAGATGAAAGAAAATTACTGGTAAAATTTAATATGTTTAGCCTTTTAACTGACTGATTTATTGGGAGGGAAACACATACAAACAACAAAAATGTCACTTTTGGGCCCAAATAGTGCCCGAGGGTTAAGCTAAATCGAGCTAACTTAACTTTTACGTTATTATAGTCACGATATATGAAGATGTGAAAGAGGGTACTTGTTCCCCGGTTTCCAGTATTTGTGCTAAGCTACACAAAGCTAAGCTAACCCACTTGTTTTTATGGCTTCTAAAATAAACGATATGTCGTAAAGAAACTCCTACATTCTTAAAGTCTCAGGAGTAATTATTTGCTCAAAAGTTTTAAAAAAAAAAAATCAAAACTCCTCATCTGCATTTCCCAAAAGAAAACTACTGTTTCCTGATTTACTGTTCATCAGTGAAAACCTACAGTTTACACGAGTTCCAGTCATCAGAAATTTAAAATGATGTGCTAATGATGCTTCAGTGAACTAAGTCAGCACAAAAAACAGCCTCTGCAGACGTGTAGGAAGAAGAACTCCTGGTGTGAGTCATGCAGCATGAACACAATCTGAACAAGAACATATATTGTCAGTTTAGCAAAGAAAATATTTTTTTTTAAATGGGGAAGTGGTTTTTGAAGCTTTCTCAACACTCGATGGCTGCGTAGGCGTGTTCGGATGATATGAATTGTTTTATCTCAAGCACAAGAGGAGGTGCGAGAAAAAAAAAAAGAACAAGTGATTTAAAATCCCACATGAGAAGAGGCTCAACGCAAAACATGACATAAATATCCACCGTCAGTCACACAACAGCCACTCCAAACACATCAGTCCGTTATCACGCTTCAACAAGCTAAGCTGCTTCACAGGGAGGCTGTTTAAAGGAGCAGTCCTTCCAAATATGAACCTTTTTTCCTTGAATTCTCTTTCTTTGATTTTCCTTTTATACTCACAAAAACTCAAGTGAAGGATTGGAGTCAAACGTGTTTGAGCTTCGCAGTAAAACAGCTGCAGCTGCTAGGACAGGTAAAGAAGATCGTGTGGTGGAATTCAATTCATGACAATCTATTTGAAAAGATAGTTTTTGCACACTTTTATAAGACTCAGTCAACCAGTTAGCGAGTAAATGAACATAACCGCCATTAGCATTGAGGTATGCACACGTAGGTTATCATTTTAGCAGCACCATCAAGCTTGTGCGCCTTTCCATGACGGGGTTGGAGTTAGCACTTTTAGCTTAGCAGCTGCGATGACTTTACAAAAGCTGTAAAACAACGCCCTTGTGTCTGTACTGTAAATATAATCATAAAACTGGCTGTTTAGCTTAGCTTAGCTGAGCATGCTGATTTGTACAAAAAAGAGTCTCCATGTTCTTCTCAAACATCACCCAGCTCTTCATCAGCATGGGTTGGATTGGCGTTCACCTAACATAAATGATTCATTTAAAATCTTTTCTGAAAGCACCTCCTGGTGACAAAAAATACAAACAGGAATACAGATTCTGTGTCCTAAAGTCAACCGTGAAATATTTTTATTTTCTTTGCGCACATGTGGAGTGTCTATTTTTACTGGTTTACCTGCAACTCCACCATGTGGACAGCTGGTTTCCATTTCCACTCATCTAAAGGGGAAGAACATGGCCTGTTTTTGTTTTTTTTTTAAGTGCACTGAAATCCTGAAATTTCCTCCAAACTGCTCAGTTGAAAATGTGAAGCTGACTTGTGATTGAGAGTTGGGGGATTTGTGTCAGTTATTACTTCATATAGCATACGTGCCTTTCAAGATTTATGAGCTACAAGATGCATGATGTGGTTGAACAGATTGACCTTGGAGCGGCAGCCAGACTTGAGCTTCAGAAGCTCTGTGTGGGACTGGGAGTACTGGGAACCAGCGAGCTAGCTCTGTCTGAGGACGGAAAAAAAACAATCTGTATGACAAAAACAGTTTTGTTCAGAATAAACAAAAAAGACAATAGCTAACATGCCAGCTCTTGATCTTTACAGGCTAAATGTTTACCCCCACATCCAGGCTTTATCTTTGCTAAGCTAACAGTCCCTGTTTACAGCTTCACATGACATAAATAAAACTTAATGACATTTAAATAATTACGTAACCACCTGACATCGACAGATAGAGATTTACACTTCAGTTCATGCCTAAATGTTACACAACTAAAGAGACGTGACGTAACAAGATGAGAAAATTCAATTCAAATTTAAAAATTCTTATTAGTCCTCAAGTGGCAATTGAAAGCACATAGAATAGGATCGGTATAAAAGTGCAAAGTGCAAACATAAATAATCAACATGAATAATAAATAATAACAAAATATAAATGCAATGTTTAGAATTCAGTTAGTTCAAAACTTAGTTATTACCAGAACCTAATTAGTTTAGAACCTAATTTGTTCAAAATCTAATAAGTTAGTTAGTTCAGAAACTAGTTAGTTTAAAACCTTGTTAGTTCAAAACTAACTAAAAGGGATGACCAGTGTTGAAGGTGAACTTACTTTTCATCCATTCTTGTTGTTCTGGAGGAGATTCTGTCCCCGAGTTAAGAAAATGACGGTAGACACAGCTAACAAACGATTACAAGAGTCTGTGATCATTGTTTGGGTCGGGACGGCGGTCACAGCTCGATGGGAGTCGTGTTCTAATTCTAGTTGTTGAGAGGATCACAAAGTCTGTTGTTCATTATGTTTGTTTTTTTCAAGGGAAAACAAAGAGATCCTTCACCCGACTATTGTGGTTTGCACATGACCGAAGAACAACAAAGACACAACTCTTTGTGTCATGCTACACGTGTGTCCTCGCATGCGCACCTGAAACTGGAAGGGATTCTCCTGGGAGATAAAAAACACCCATCACGACTCTCCAAGAGGAAGTCTGTGGGGTTTTCCTTGAGGTTCTAGAACTCCGGCGTAGCCAGAACAATCTAGAAAGATGCACCTGAGCAGTGATGAAAACATCTGCGGCAAGGTGTCGACATCCCGCGCTCCTTTGCATCATTCCCTCATTCCTTCGTACGATCATTAAACCCCAGACGGATGTGAGAGAAGAGCAGCGGGAGGCTGGGAAACAGAAGAGGACGACAATAAGGAATAAACAGGAAGGTGTTTTTTTAGCAGTACCTCAGTAAACACCGACCTGCGGACGATGACGTGAGCTCTTATAAAAGGCAGATGTTGCCATAACATCTCAGATATGCTCTGTTATGATCGTGTCTCCATGTGTTTGGGCTTCATAATTAAAACATTTACAGACTGTGAATTCAGCATCATCCCTTCCAAAGAATGATTCATCTAGCTCTCCAGAGAGATATGCAACCGTTTGGATATCTGAGTCTGCAGTTTATGTTCTTGAAAAGGCTGACAGGCGCTACGTGTGTTGACCACAGTAGATTTTAATTTAGCTGAGGAGATAACAAAAATCACATGTTTGGTCTTAATCATCAGTGATGGACTCAGAAGAAGGACGATCACATGATGCAAGGCCTAGACAAGCTGTCTTTGGTTGACCTGAGAGACAGGTGTGGCCCCTGGTGGACCCTCTTTCTCCACCGCCTCCTAATCCTCTGTCCCATATCTAATGATGATGAGGAGGATGAGGAGGGCTTCTCTTCATCCCCTGTGCAAAAGTTCTGGTGATGCAGCCGACCACCATCTGCAGATCCATCAGCAAAATGGTGGTTCTGATTAACGTCTGACGAAATAACCCATCATTAATGAAGAGAAAACTGGTGACATCACCTGAACTGACCTCCTGCCAGCTTCCATCTATGACATTTACCCACAATGCACTGCAACTTAACTGCATTAATGATTTAAATCTTCGTCAATCTATGACTCCAAATGTTCATGAAGGTTCTTTGTTCTTCTATAAACACTCATGTTGAATGCTGTTACCTCAACTTTCGACCTAGGAGACAACCCCTGCAGATCATCAAACCAGCACCAGAACACCTCCTTTTTATTAAAATTAGTTATTCTCCCGCACAATTATATGCTAACGATGTCAGCAAGCATCCCATCTCAGAACGGCTCACAAGGTCAAATGTGGTTGAATTCTAACCGTTTGAACTCATCCTCTCCAGACCAGACCTTTCTTCATCAGGTCTCCAGGCCCATGTTTGTGTAGGGAGGGTTCGGCTAAGTGGGTTTAAACGGTGCTGCACTACTTCCTCTTGGAACTTGTTAATGGGCAACCAAAGAAAGAGAGGGATAGCAAAACAAGCAGCACACCTATAGGTCATGTGACCTCCAGTTTTTGTTGTACTTGAAGGTGGAGAGAACTCCCTACCAGACAAGGAGTGTTTGCTCCTGCTTTTGTGCTTATTCGTGTTTTTATAAATGTGCATTCAAACATGGCCGGAGGGGAGTGAGGAGGTTGTGTAACATGGTCCTACTAAAATGCAAATGAAAATAATGTCCCCAAATTATAGCAACAAGCCCAGATAATTTCCTGTAGTGGTGTTTTAAGTCTGCTATTTCTGCTCAGCCCTGTTTATTTTTGGGGGGGAGGCGACTGGGAGGATGGGGACTGTGGACACATAATCCTCCCAGAAAAGTGATTTATTTATGAATTCCAGCGCAGAGCCTCCCCTCCTGAGAGCCAGCCAGCCTGCCAGAAGTCATTGGCTGATGTTTACAGGACTGGATTGGCGAATTCCCATGGTGCAGTGTGCCTGCAGTGCTATCTTATTTATACTAGGCCCGATATGGGAGAACAGAGGGGTTTATTTTGGGATATTCCCCATAGATGGATCCAATTTCTCCAACCGGAGCGGTTTCCTCCATACGTGCTGCACTTCAGGTTCTGGCGGCGGGCTGTACACCCGCTCGCCACTCGCTCGAGTCCAAAAGGGTTGATTTGGCTCGGCGGAGGAAACACGCCGAGTCAGACTGGTGACAGCCGAGTTCAGGGACTGCACAGGATGTCGGATCTTCTTCTCATTAATGTGCATTGTTTTTCTTGTCAAAACAACGTGCATGTAAAGTCCATCACCGAACAAAGATCAGAGTCAAATAAGGAAAGTCAAGATCATGTTTGTGTGTACAGCGTCAATATCCAGACCTGGGACTTCTTCTGGATCCAGATCTTGGTGGACTCTGAGGTCCAACAACGTCCAAGCTTCATCTTCCTCTCAGATGGAGACACTATCTCCTAAGATTTCCTAACCCTTGGATGGGATCTATCTGACCCGCTACAGGCTGCAGTGAACCAGGAAGCATCACCAAGCCCTGGCAATGCTTCATGTAGGGAGGGGAGGGTTTCATCTGCATCAGCTTCAGACATACCGCTGATCCACAGGTCCCTGAAGGTCCAGTTTGGTTTCATGACTCCACAGAATAGCATCTCAAACATTCTGAGCCTGATCTAAATGTTCCCAAACTGTTGGAGCCTCTTTTCTGGGTCAGCAGTGGTGAACATCTAGAAGCTGACGGAGATCTAGATCTGACTGGACTCAGATCTAAGATGACGCAGTGTCAGAACTATGTCTGATCTGATCTGGCTAACAGTAAAATTGTTTAGTTATGATTATTTGTGACTCAGATGTTCTGTCATAAAAACACTTTCAGTCAGTGAAGCTTTAAAGGAACCAGGAGGAGTTTCCATCATGCAGAGCAGCTCATCTGCTCCTTCATTATTTATATTCAAACAGTGGAAATGAATGTAAACATTGAAAGTGTGTCTGAACCAACGGCTAATCATGGAAACGATGAAGCTCAGTTTGTCGTCTTGTGCCCGCTCTGACATCTTACCTAACAACAAAGCCTGTGACCTAAAAAACACCAGATGATCAACAGGCATCACGGAAATGAAAGTGAAGCGTGTCGTGTTTGTGCTACATTGGATTTTCCAAGAGGAGGTTTCTTTCATGCTGTTCTTGTGTGGTCAACAAGGGGTTAAACGTCTGAGCAGCCTCCTCCTCGCCTCCTCTGCATGTTCCGTACAGTCTGCAGCACAACTTTTACTCCTACAGTACAAAGCAAACGAAAAAAAACAACAACCCACGTCCTGTTTGAAGCGTCGGCATCAAAACACGGCTTCACACGCGTGTTCTACATGTGACAGCTGAGACATCAGAGCTCATCCCGCCGTCTGTTCAGTGAAACGACTTCTGAACGTTGATAAGTAGGTCTGGGGAAAGTAAGGGGCCTTCCTCTTTCCACATCACTGAGATAACACAGGAAGTGACATAAGTTCCTGCGGCGGCACGAGGCTGATAGCGAGCGCCTCATGTGTGCAGAGAAAACAGAGCTGCTTCAAATCCGTCTCGGCTTTTTCTGCTCCGTCGTCGACTGTGTGAGAGTCTGAGGTTGGTCGGTCTCCAGCTGGACCCCAACCGGATAGGCCAGGTCAATTCTGGAACATCTGGAAGTACTCTGGCTTTATCTCATCAGTCAATATTCCAGAGTCATAGCCTTAAAGGAGTAGTTCACTCTAAAAACAAAGAAAACGCTTCGCAATCGATTATGGAGCTTCGTTTGGAAACAGTTAGCATTCTGCTAAACACCAGGAGTTTAGACTGGTTCTTAGAATAAACGTAAAATGACTCCAGACAAAGATTGATTGATTTCAAGACACATTAGTGACCCAATACTAAAATGCTAGCATGGCTGAGAAAGATGCCTTCTGGTCAGCACATGCTAACACTTTTAGCTTTAGGGCTACAGTCAAGTTTCGATCCTTGAAGAGCATAATGAACACTTTATTAGGTCATACTCAGTCGCCTCAGAGTTACTCCAGTGATTTAGCAAACACGAAAGCGACCTTCAGCCTGTCCTAAAGCACATCTGAGCGACACGGCCGTGGCCCGAAAGAACATATTGGGTAATGCTGTTTGTAAACTGAACCCTGAACCAGCGGCTGGTTGGTCGGTTTCGCAGCATGAGTCAGTTTGTGGTGTCGCCAGCGGCTCAGTAAACAAGCACAACATCACCACACAGGAGACGGTAATCTGGAAAGTACCCAAGACGAGGGAAAACCAACAGCCGCTTCAATCAATCAATAGGGGGTGGATCAACAGTTGAAACTAAAGGGTTGGATTCAGGTCAATGAAGAGCGAGACGGGACAACGGGAGAGAACTCTACTTTCACTGAAAGGATGGTTACATCACAAGTCAGCAGAGTCTCTTTAATTCACCCTCGGAGAGGTTCTGGAAAGCGACCCGATGGTCTCACCTTTTGTTCCCAGATGAAGTAACTCATTGTGGACACCCTGCGGGTTGGCAAGGGCCAGCGTGACCCTCCAGTTCTGATAATGGACCACATGAAGAGAGTCCACACAAAGGTCCAGAGTCTGAACCCGTTCCACTTTGCACTTGGCTGAGACTCAGAGAGGCTGAAGGCCAGTGGGGTCCAGACTGATAAACAAGTCCCGGGCAGGGAACCAGGATGATTGATGGCGAGCCGGACGGGACGTCTGCTCCCCTTCATACAGAAAATAATTTGGTACAATCGTTTAGTTCTGACATGGCCGCTTGTCCCAGATTGGACAGGACAAAAGGCCGGGGCCAAATTAAATTAAACATGAAGAATGTCATCAGGGTGAACTCATGGACGAAATGAATGGATTTAAAGGGTCCCAATGAAAAACATGCAGCAGCATCGTAAGTATAAATATGTGGCCTTTAGCTCCTAACAGATGGGTCAGTATCGGAGTTGTTGTCACTGATTGAATGAAATGTGTAGATTTACTTCCACCTTTTATTTAACAAGAGTACTGGGCCAGTTTGAATTGTGTTCCACATGAAAGATGGTCCCTAACTGGACCTGATGGGAGACGATCCCTAACTGGACCTGATGGGAGATGGTCCCTAACTGGACCTGATGGGAGACGCTCCCTAACTGGACAATTTTTAGAGATGTTCTTATACCAAAACCCAACTCAAGGACTTCCTTTATCCACCATCTTGGCGGTCTCAGCAGAAGCACAGGTGTCTCTAATAACATTAACGGCTCAGAGTGGGAGGAACTGGGAGTTAATGGAGACCCAGCAGGTCAGTCTCGCCATGTCCCGCATCACTTCCTGTTATTAGAAAAGGAAAAGTAATTAATTACTTCCACCGTGTTTTCATTACCCCACTGAGGGCGACAGATGTGGTTGGAAAGACGTGCAGTCTTCAGATCCTGTGTGACTCACAGCAGCGCTGAGGAGCACAGGAAGGCTCCTCCTGCGTCTCCTCCTGCAGAACCTCATGCATCTTCTCATGCGTCTCCTCATGCGTCTCCTCATGCATTTCTTCATGTGTCTCATCATGCATCTCCTCATGTGGATCGTAGTGTGTCTCCTCATGCGTCTTCTCATCCATCTCCTCATGTGTCTCCTCATTATTCTCCTCATTATTCTCCTCATTATTCTCCTCATCCATCTCCTGACTGCTTTTCTAGGGGTATTTTTATCTATAATAAATATCTGTCACTTCCCATGAGGCTTCAAATGCGGTACAAAGAAGAAGAGCGACAGAGAATAAGATGTTAGGAAATGTCCTTCTGTACCACATGAAGCCTTCCTCTTCCTCTCCATTACATACTCATTTGAATCCACAATAATCACGTATTCCAACAATTTCAAACTTTATGCAAAGCATTCTGGGAATCACAAACAGGACACACTACACCTACAGGAAGGGGTGGTGTCAAATAGTTGGGCTGGGGGGGGCTATGATTTATGCCTCTGAGGTTTTCTGCTCAGGTGACTCCTCTATTGTGCTCAGGTGATTAATCAGGAGTTATTTTGGCCAAAATTGACCAAGCGGAGCCTTACTCATTAGCCGGTGATGCTCTTCGGTGGAGGGGGCTCTCAGTGCCGGGGGCTTGACGCAAAAAGTAGGTCCTCAAACGTGGAGGAGGTCGCCTCTTAAACGGCTGTGAATCAGCCAAAAAATCAACAAGCTGAGTGTCGTTTCATCAAACCGACGAGGGTCGTGAAGTATGCTGCGCCGCCACTGGATGCTGCGGGAGACGGAACAGCAATAGTTCACCAGGATTTTAGCTATTCTCTCCTGCTAGGTGTGTTTTATGATGAATGAAGATCTCCCCTTCATCATCATTATTCTTAAAACCGGCGTGAGGGGAGTTCATGGATCTGCCCTCCGTAGAGCCTCTGCAGACTAAACATGAAGCGGTTTTCATCCAGCCCCGGCTCTGAGACGGAGCTGCACCGGATGCATCTGGTCCTAATCTACAATAATGCTCCGAAAATCTGAAAATTACAAGTCATAACATTATTTAATTACTTTTTATGTGGGTTTGAGTCTTTGTTCTGTACTGAGGGATTGTTCTTACAGACCAGAGCTGCTGCTTTGTCATTCTCCGCTGCAGAAGCAGCAGGACGGCAGTAATCTCCACCTTCCTCCACCTTCCTCTGACCCGGCTCGCGGCTGCAGCCAGGCCCACAGTGGATCAGTCCTACGGAGCTCATTTCCTGACAGAGACAGTTTAACGAATGCACCGCAACCCTCGTGCAAAACGCCGTTTTATTACGCAAGAAGAAAACGTGTTTATTAAACACACACACGCTCAGCAGATCACTCACACGCAAAATAATCACAAAAGCTCCAACAACAAAAACTGTCACAAGAATTCTGGAGCGTCTCTCCACCCTGACGGGGTTATTATTAAGGGAGCACTTTGCCTCCATAACAGCAGGGGGTGCAGTGTTTTAATTCAGACAGACGTTTACGCCTCTAACTATAACAAACACCCTTCTTTCATCACTTCTTTTAATTTACACTGAACAAACCAACTGCATTGGAAGACGGGGGCAAAATCTTCTAAACAGGAAATGCAGTAAAAATTATATTTACAATCAGAGGAAGCGTCTTTCTTCTTCTCCGTCGATGTTTGGGTTGCAGGATGGCAACAATCAGGGTAAAGTTCACATGATTTTATTTCATATGACATTTGAAGCGTTAGCACTGCTAGCATGTATAAGTGCTAAGCAAATGACGCTTCCAGTTATGCAATCCTCAAAACCGGAGACGCACAACGAGAAAATAAATGAACATCACAAAAACTCTGCAAACTTCTTCTTCCTTGTTCCAAAGAGCGCTCCATCTCACCCCCACCCTGTCCTCCCTTCCCCCTCCATCTTTCGGCCCTCTCGCTGACAGCTGGCTCTGATTATGGCTGTGAAAAATGGGGCAGTCACGCCAGCGACCCCCCCCCACCCACCCACCCATCCACCACCACCACCACCACCACCACCCCACCCCCACTCCAGCATTCCTGAAGCATGACTGCGCACTTTCTCCCTGCGCTCTCCCTCTGCCTTTCCTCAGCTGCCTTCATGTCCGTCCGTCTCGCTGTTTTTTTTTTTTTCGTCTGAACGCGGGCGGCGTTGGAGCGGCGGGCGAGCCGAGGCCGAGGCAAGCAGCTGTTTGTTGGAGGGGTTCGTGTTCGGTAATGGATGCTGGACCCGGAGAAGAAAACGAGCGCAAGACTATTCTTAAGTTTGACAAAGACAGATGGATGAGTCGCTGGAGCATATGGAGCCCAGTTCCCAAACACACTCCATCACTGCCTTGTGCTATGACATTTATGGTACATTACATGACTATATAATGATTACAGCATGTCCGAGAGCACACTGTTTTGGCAGTTTTTTCCATACGTGCTCATTTATTTGTCTAATCTGAAAAAGACAAAAACCGCTGTGTTGGCATGAGAATAAACAGTCAATACTGGTTGGGTTTTGTTCCATGACTCGCCTCCATCCGAGCACTTCGGACCATAAAAAGCTATCATTTTAGCACGTCTTTCTACACCTGTGCCGGTTTGCCAAACTTTTCACCCCGGTTGCGTCTTAATACCCGGGAAAGTTTCCCAGAGTTCAAAACAGGATCTGGACCATAAAAACCACTGCTGGATTTTTATTGTGTTCATGAAGAAAAATGCTGAAGGGATTGTTGTTCACAATCCGACCAATAAAACAAAATGCTATGGCCGAGGAAGACACTAACACATCTAATGAGCTCCGTTTGGCCTGAATCTGAAGGATGCTTGATGGATCTGTGGTTCTGAAAGCCTCTCCTTCAACCAGTCATAGATAAACCAGCCTGGCCCCAAAGAGCCAGGACAGACAAAGTCCAGCACTGTCTGGGATGGGGCCACTTTAAAACCCTACAAAGACTCAAACTAATGTTGATGTTTAAAATGTTTAAAATTCATACGAATATCTGATTAATGCAGACGTAAAGTGGAAGTGGAATACTTTCATGTTTTCAAGGGATGCCTGAACAAACCAGGAGTCTGATTCGATTCCCAGCAGCAAAGGAATCTGCTGCCAAACTGCTGTGGGAATGAAAGACCTGAATGTTGTACAAACATCCGAGATAATTATCTGAAGCAGAACCTGATGTACTGATGAGGTGATGATGGGGCACCAGAGAGCGAGGGGTTAAAGGAGATTTGGGATTGGTCTTTTGGTTTTCTATTGCTTTAGAAGTTGTGCATTGGTGCTTTAGTGCCTCGGTTGACTCTTTTTGGGTTGAACATCAAATCATTTCGTGGATTTTACTCAACGGTGTGAAAAATGGTGGTATCATATTCATATTTGTCAGGCAGCCCTACCTGTAGGTAAGACATCCACCAAGTGAACCCACTGTTTACAGAAGACCCAATGAAATGTGTCTGAGCTGCTAGTATTCTCCCTCCACCCTCCCTGGATCTCCTACGTGTTATAATCTGTGTTTGGCCGTCTGAGGATGGCTGTTCCAGTCTGAAGTGAACGCTCCCCAGGCCAGCAGATGCCTCCTGTCAGCTTGTATAAACAAAACAGAACAGTTCCATCCATCACAGAGCTGAAGCAGGAGCTTTAGACCCTCTTATCCGGCTCAAGTCATCTTGTTGAAGCAAAGACGTTTTCAGGGCGCCAACCTTGATATTACCTCAGCGGAGATAAATCATGAGGGAGCGCAACAAATACCCTCTGTCTGGCCTCAGAGGGAAGATCTCATTATTATTTCACAACTCTTCATCCTCTAATCATCTTTCTGTTTATTTAGAAAATTCTTATGATAACATACAAATTTTTGGCCACGGTTTCTGATTGCGAGCATCGATTCATGCATCGTTATTGATGTCATCGTTCAGTAGGAGAATTGTACTAATGAAGGGTTTGTAATGGTTTTGTGTATTTCAACGGTGCGCTGTCTCATTTGGTGAGTCATGCAGCGAGAAGATTGCCCACAGTGGAAGCTCCAGTACAGTACCGAGGCCCGCCTACACTCTAGCCTGTCCCCGTCTCCATTCACAAAGTTCACTCAGCGAAGCTGCAAACCGTTTCAGCGCTAAGCCTACGATCAAAGGAGGTGAACTCCCCGAGACAGCGACCCAAAAAGCTGTCAGAATAAAGCGAGTGATCGAGGACGACGTGTTCAACATGTTCACCTCTACTTTCACGTCAATTAAAACGTCTTTATCTTCCAAAACCTTTGACTTAATGCCTGAATGACGTCAAACAGTTTGTCAAAGTGTCAGAAATGTTCCAGAAAGATGACGGGGAGCCGTAAAGTAGAGACGTGGTAACGATAAGATTATTACCCACCTCAAATAAAAGAAAATATATTTCAGTCGATAAAACTGTGTTTAGAGGACAGTCGGTTGTCGAAACACTATCAGGTTCAGACAGAACAACAGCATCTGGTTCTACAGGGTGTGCAGGGTTTCATGAAGGTACAGAAAGGACCCTTAGGGGCCTCTAGATGGTCTCATAGAGACCACATGACGTTTCTTTCAAAACTATTAAAAATTACAACAACGAAGTGGAGATAAAATACTCAAACAATTTCACTTTTTAACTTCAATTAACTTTTCTAGTACTTTGGAAAAACTTCATCTGGAGCTACAGTTTCTGACTGACTCTAATGTTAACTAACGCTAACGTGTTGAAAAATAGCTAACGTTGGAATGTTGTGAACAACTAATGCTAATGCACTAGCCTGAAGTCATGCTAGCCCATTAGCAACTAATGCTAACCTGCCTACCTGCTGAAAATGGCAGGTTTTTCGCTGGTCGACCAGCTAGTTGTGTGTTTTGTGCATCTGTTGTGTGTTGAGTTGTGCGTCTGTTGGGTGCTGACCGACAGCAGCTTCTGAGGATCCCCTCCAATGAAATGGTGCTCCTCATCCTCACCTTCATCGTCCTCATTCTTAACAAAAATAGGGGAAAAGAACTGAAAGCTACATTAGCATCAAACCCCTCATTAGCAATCAAACATTAGCATCAAACATCCTCTAGCTGCACATCCTCTAATGAATTTTATTAACACACTGATGTAACAGTCATGAGTCAAACAGCAAAGAGGCGGTCCTTCACATGTCTGCTAAATGGCTTAAAGCTTTTATTGTGTTAAGTTAAAAATAAAGACTCTGGTTTGGATTTTTTGGGCCGCTCTTCCCTCTGAAGCTGAAGGCTTTTCACGGAGTAACGGACGGTTCAATCAAGAGGGAGGGGGATTGTTTTGGGTGTACTTTGGCAGCCGTCGTTGGCATACACTGCTGCTTGTATAATGGTATGAAGGTGGGGGCTGTAGGCTTGGGATTTTTGGTAAATGTGCCATTATTTAAGAGTCGGGTGGGCTGAGTGGGGACAATAAACTTTCATTTCTGGGAAGGCCATTCCATTTTATTGGACTTGTAGAACCTATAAGAGTGTGAGGTAGGAAAAAAAACAGAAAGCGTTTAACTAGCAAAAAAGTGTTTCCATATTCAGCTGTCACAAAACAGCAATAATCTGAGCCGTCCCTGAGGCCGCCGGTCACATGGGCCGCCAGTCACCGTTTGGGCCTGATGTGACACTAATGGTGCTGACTGGAAACACACAAGCACTGCTGTGTGCGCTCCTCAAGGGAAGCTAATGACATCACTCAAGCTAACACTGCATTTTTTTTTTTTAAATTCTACACCGGGCCAACATCTGCATTGAGTATCATCTTCAGCCTCCAGGTTCTGCCTTTAATGACCGGACAGAAGGTCATGTCACACAAAAATTTGGTTTTAGCAGCACAGAAAGAAGCAAATATTTCTGAAAGTGTTGCTAACAAGAAGAGAAATCAGGGGGGAAATGGTTTTGTTCAGGGTTGGTGCAAAAGAAGCTAAACAGTTCTTGAAAAGGTTCTTCTAACTTGAACGAAGGAGGACAGAATTCTCAGTAAATGCGTGCTTTTTTGCACCACTTTCCCACCAGGTTCAGTGGAAATCCGTTTTTTGATTTTGCACATTCCTGCTAACAAAGAAACAAGCGGATGCGGCTGAAATCATAACCTCCTTGGCAGAGGTGAAACCGCTCTGGAAGGAAGTAAACCTAGAAATTTCAAAGGCTCAATAATTGACTTGTTCTGAAGGCCTGGATGATGCTTCTGCGTTCTGGCAGATGGGCAGTCGGACCCCCCGCGGGCTCTGTGGCTGCATCCCCCTTTGTCCTCGTGGACGGGTGGCTGGAGTCCAGGAAACTGCTCTGGCCTGGATGTCAGGCCCTGGCAGCACAAACCCGCAGCTCCGGCCAGGAAAGTCAAGCGAATGGACTCCACAAAAGGACTCCTCACAGCTGTACTTTTTCTCACTTCTGAGGAAGATGGGCTGAAAGTGGGAGGGCAGAACTGGAGGTGGAGGGGATAACAGTCGGGGGGCATTTGTACTGGATCGGCCTCAAAGACCAAGAGGGTTGATTTCCTTACAGAAACAATGAAGACAGAGCCGTTTAGACCCGTTCTGGACGTCAAACTATTCAGGGCTCCCTCAGAGCTGCTTTTGTAGAATTACAATTAAAGAGATGCTACAAAGCTACGTGATCAACTCCAAACATTGACTTCTGCTCATTTCCCTGTTGATTCCAAGACATTTCACCAAGTTGACTTATTCTCATGAAACAGACTTCAACCAAGACTCGATCATGAGTTTGACTTTCACCTACGGCGTCTCTACAGGCTGCAGAACGCAGTACAAATACACAAAACACGAGCAAAATAGTCTCACAACCAACATGGAGCAGTGAAATAACCACCCATCAAACAAGAAAGAGCAAAACAAATTCTTCGGAGTCTTCAGTGATATTTCCTGAGAAATGAAAGAGCCACTGACAATACATCATCTTCTTCTCTTCTCCTTCTTCTTTTCGGGGGTTGACTGAGGACGGCTCCCGTCCTCAGATGAAAACCTCATCCCCGTCGGTTCACATCAGTTCAAATCACAAACACTGGATCTCATTCAGACAGAGACGCCTGTTGTCGAACACAAAGTGCAACATGTCAGAAGTCAACGGTGTCTGGAGGAGCATCAATAACCGGATACGAGGCACGACTGCGTTGCTGATTTACTGCGGTAAATCGTGAGACGAGTGGGCGGAGTCCCGTCGAGAGACGGACACATGGACGGGGGTAATTCTAGTCCAGGAGTGACCACACAGGTCTAGACGGCAGAGACAGATGGGATGTTTTTTATGCTTTCACCCCGTTCCTATACAAAACTTAGTGATTTTCTCTGCCCAAGGAGAAACGGAGGAGGATCCCGTTTCATCGCCCGCCGCCCGGTCGTGACACCCGGACCCGGGTCAGACCCATCCGATCCCTGGGGTTCAGAGGGAGCTGAATAGAAGAAGCGCCTACAAACACTCATCGTCTCCCATGTGTGATCTCATTTCTGCCTCTTGATGACTTTGACCTCTGGGTCTTCGTTCATGACCCTGAGTGGAAATTCGACTTTCCCATGAGCCATCAGTGCCGATGGGGCGATCGTTCCTCAGGAAACGCAGGTCAGGAAGTCAGGAGAGGAAGCCGGCCTGCGGATCTAAATTTACGGATTGTCAGTTGAGGACAGGGACAGTAAATCTCGGACAAACGACTCGACTTTGTTTTGATGCTATTTCTGTGAACGCGTGCTGCAAAACATGAAAATATTAGACGTAATGAGTTCAATTGTTTTCAGTATTTGAACAAAATATTTTTCTCTTTTTCAGTGCAGCCGCCGTCGGGCCTCGCCGTCCGATCACAACCGTACTGGTATTCCCTCTTAACAGGCCCATGCAGACCAGTTTAAGCGAGTGGATGGTCAAATGGGAGCGCTTCATGGGAACGGCATCAGCAAGAGCAGCTGGTGGTTCACCACTAACAATGCTGTGGTCACTCTGATGGACAATTAATGGCAGCCCCTTCTTATTTTCCTCCCTCCTCCTCCTCTGAGGCCAGTTTCTCCTGAACGTGACCACAGCGCTCCCAGTACAATCTGGCAAACATAACCAGGACACATGAAACAAGCCAATCATGGCTGTCAAGGCTTCACACAAATGGGGATGTGGGTATGGAGAGACTAAACCCACCCAGTGTCACAGCGGGTGTGGGCTGACGACATGTTCGAGGAACCCAGTTCAACCAGATCAGCCGTGGGTGGGATCGGAGCCAATGGGAGGCTGGAGGAATGTCCAGTAAACACTGGGTTTAATGGGTGACGGATGGCACCATCCATCCATCCATCCATCCATCCATCCATCCATCCATCCATCCAGCCATCCAGCCATCCCTGCTGAAACTGACTTTAGCATGTTAGCACTCATCAGATCCTTCACAACCCCAGACTGTCTTTAACCTCTAGACCACATGTGTCAAAGTCAAGGCCCGGGGGCCGAATGTGGTCCGCAACATCATTTTATGTGGCCCGGCCAAAGTGTCTAAAAATAAATAGGTCAAAAGTGTGGTTTGACCAAAAACTACATTTCCCAGGATGCAGTAAGTCTATTTTAACATTGACAAAAAAGTTATAAAAGGATTTATAATAGGAATTATGTTATAACAGAGCAATAAGGAAACTGTAATGTTTGTAACTTGAATAAGTAAAAAAAAATAGTTATTTAACATTAAGGAGTAGTTATATTTATGTTATATTACATTGAGTTACATTTAGTTACGTTTATTAGTTACATCTGGCCCTTTGAGGACAGACATTATGCTTATGTGGCCCCCAGTGAAAAAGAGTTTGACAACCCTGGTCTAAATACACACATTTATTCATCCTGAAATGTATTTTATTTCACTTTACAAAATTTTGATACCTACTTTAGAGGCTCATGGTTGTGAAACTGTTTTTCTCTTTACTCTGTTTTATTCTGACATCCATTCATACTTTAGGGCTGGAGAAGGTGCGTTCCATTCAGCGGAGAAGGCTAATCTGCTCCTGGACACTGTTACTGAGCATCATAAAGGGGTTAAAGTGGCGTCCGATTGGACGGCCCTGCGCTGTTGAACGATAAATAAATGAACCTTGAACTTTATGGCTGAGGTTAAAGTCCCAGTTGTTCAAAGCAGTTTCACAAACGGCAGCAACAAAAGGATTTGACACACAAAACCATCTGTTACAGTGGCTAAATGATGAAATATGTGATAGGAGGCTTCAGCAGCAGACAGTATGTGACGCTGCTGGTCTAGTTTCCCATCACTGAAGATCAGTTTGTGCTATTTCCACTGAAAGAGTCACAATAAACATATTACTGTACATTTCAGATGCAGACATGTGTGTGCAGGGGAGGAACTGTTTTGTTTCCAAAAACTGGTATATACAACTTTATAGGAAATCGTAAATGTAAGTATGCGGCCGCTATCGGAGCTCAGAATACACATGATGCAACTCAAAGCAGTTAAAACACTGATTTGTGCTTTAAGATGTTGTTTAAAGAGGCTGTGGTTGTGTTCAGAGCGCTGTGGTGCAGCAGCGTTCGCTCCGTTCGAGGCCAGTGTGTCACAATTACACAACTCTAACACTAAAGCACCTCGACGCCGCACAATGGAAGAGCTGTTCGAGTCTAATCTTAGTCGTTCTCACTCACAGTGTAACAGTTCTGATCATCTATATTTAAGCCAATGCTGTCATCAGGAGGAGGGGGCGGGGAAAAATCTGCCTCCTACTGGCCGCCAGGAGGAATTACAGCCAACTGTTGGATTCTTTCATCTCCTGTTGCTCAGATAAAACCTTAGACATCCCACTCAGAGCTTATCGGTGACCTGAAGCCCAGTCCCATCCTCCCCGGTGGAGAGGCGGTGATCACAGTCGGCGGCTGAGGAGTGACTCCTCACATGAGGACAGCCTTGACCTGGAGCAGCACAAATCTGCAGAAATTAACTTCAGTCTGTCAGCAGGGAGAGGAGGATCCTGGCAGAGGAGCTGATATCGACTTTGAAAGATCATAAATTGAGAATCTGCTGCTTTTCTTTGACATGTCTCATAAAGAGTTGTACATATTTGGATTGCAGCGTCCAGGATGGACAGGAAAGACATTTGATAAAATCCTTAAGAGCATTTTCATCCCTTTTTGACATGTGATGGACAATTCTTATTGATCCAAGACAACCTTTAGCTTTAATTTCCTCCTAGTGAATAATCAAAATCATTATCCAATGTCAGCTCTTTGGAATTTTCCCTGTCTGCACTATAAAACCACAGCAGAGCCCATGTAAGGATGTTTCTCTCCATATTTAAAGGAAAAACACAACTGCTAAATACCAGCGGACAATAACTAGCATGAATAGAATTATTAAACCATTCTTTAGTCCTGGTTTTCTTCTATAACTTCTTGACCTCATAACCCCCAAACTGACAGGAAAAGACTTTGTATAGATATAATCATCAAATTGGTGTTTAAAAGGCTGAGTAATAATTCAAGAAAGACTAAAAATGTGTCTCAGCAGAGGACAAACCGTTTCCCCACCGAGGCTCCACAATCCTTCACGTCTTACATCCATCAGGTCTGGAAACCCACCAACAATAAATCAAAGTCATCTGGATCCATTTCTAAAACCGTAGGAGACTCTAACTCCATTATCTCAGCTGCTGCTCGTGTGTTTCTATTTGTTAGCGTGCAGCAGCTAGGCTAAATAAAGATCAGCCTCTACAGATATGAATTTAGAGCCAACAGATGGGGATTATTATCTGGATCTGCTCCACACTATGGACACATTCACATTTGTGCATATATATACATATATCAGAACCATAAACACAAGTGATTCTTGATTTATCGCCTATGAAACTGAAGAATATTTCAAAAATGCTAAGGAAAGTTATAAAATAACCACTGGAGCTATTGCTTTATGGATCCATATTGAACATTTAATGTCTGCATTTTCTTAACAATTTAAATGAAACGGCAGAAACGACCGAATAAAGTAGGATTTCTGTTGGAGCAACGAGTGTCCAGCAGAACCACATGCTCACCTCTGGAGTCTCAGGAAAGCTTCAGCTAATCTGGTTTAATTCATTTTAAGGTAGCTTCATATAACCTGATCCCATGTTTAGAAATAAGTTCCAGCATGAGCTCTACTTGCCCTTTTATTTCTTTTTTTTTTTTGACGTTTCACTATGAAGGTGCCCACAGCCACCATGTCGCCTCCTTTCAACTTAAATGTCACGAATAAGGTTCAGCTTTCCTTTCTGGTTCTTATTAGCGTGTTAGCAGCAGAAAGCTAAGGTCCATTCTTCATCTAACATATGAGCAAAAATAGATGTGATGGTTAAAAATACTGTCAACTCCTTCGTACTTATTTTATGCTAGTATCAGTTCATCCACAATGGGGCAGCGAAGAGTCAAACGCAATCACGAAAAATATGTTGATAGTTGACAAGTTTGTGAAAACGTAGCAAGCAAATTTTTCGTTTTTTAAATCAGGTTTTACATCTTCATGTTTGTTGTGTCTTGTTGGGTTACGACGCCGCCCCCTACCATCCCCCGGTGGTACTGCTCCGCTTCGTACGGATCCACAACGCCGCGGTTTGACTTGGTTTTCTCCTTGATTGTGGTTCTTGTAAAAAAAATGTAACATTAGCTGTTGTTTACGCTAAAAGTTAGCCTGGCGGTAACTCGACTGTTTTTACTCATTCAACATGTGCCAGATCTCAGCTAGTTTAACATTTCTAGTTTTACTATCTGTTTGAGACGACAGTCGACATCAGCTGCTCTTCATTAAAGTTTAAAACTCTGCCCGGCGCAGCAACATGTTTGCTAATCGTTGGCCAGATCTGTCCAGCTTTTTCACATTTCTTACTCCTATTAAAACTGTCTTTGATATTATCTGTGTTTATCTCTGGAGTAACCTTGACATTTTTAAACTGCTCTCTAGTCAGCTACAGGAAGCTGTCTTCTGCTCTGCTCTGAACGAATATCAGAATTAAATCTGAGCCATGCCACGTCAATATCGCGTTTCCTGTTGATGTTAGCATGTTACAACAAATTCTTCCACTTTTTTCATTCGACAGGTGTCTCTGCGGTGAACGAGACTCCTGGAGGTGTTCTGGTGTATTTACTGTCCTGCTATAAATGGTTTAATGTGTGACAGGTTATGAGTTCTCCAACAGATACGGGCCTTATTTTATATGGCTTTATTAACGCTGGGATTCTCCTCCTCCTTCCAGCTTCTTCCTTGGAGGGGAAACAATTGATCTATACTTAATCAATCAGCGCCAGGCCCCTTTGAACTGATTTCTGTTGTCTGTGAAAACACTCCAGGGGGAGATGACTCTGCATGGCTCGAGCTCGTAAAAACTCTTTTTATGTTAAAACACAAACCCAGGCCCCCGTCGCTCCCCGGGTTCAGCCGTTTTATCTGCTCCTCTTTAAAATCCTGTTTATTGTCCTTTTCTATCTCAACTAAATTTCAGCAGAACTCCTCCCGCCTGCAGTGGGACAAAGCTCCCCCCCCCCCCCACCCGTGTTGCTTCTGTACAGAGAGGAAGGGGAAAGGGAATGTTTTGCCTCTCTCCACCCCCGCCCCTCTTCCTTCACCTCCCCTAGGCAGCGTAGTAATAAACGTCCCCCATAAATCTCCCCCGCACGCCAACCTCCCCTCCACCAACTCTTTTCTTTTGCACCCCCCTTTCCCTTCCCCTTCCCCTGCCTCCCCCCTCCCACCCTGCCTTTCTTTTCTTATTGCAATCCAACCCTGACATTGACTCTGCACATGGCCGATGGCTGCTCCATCATGGATTCAGATGGGGAGGGAATGGGGGCGAGGGGGCACAATGGATTTGTATATGTTTCACTGTCTGAAGTGTCACTGTGGTTGGATGTGGTGAGATCATGGGGATCAGGTTCACACCTCGCTGACAAACCTGTGCAGGTATTCAGCAGCAATTAAGGCTTGGTTCTACTTCCACTACATCAGAAAATAATTGTACATCCAGCCGCGCCAACATATATCAAATATTTATTTTCTTTTGGCACTGACGTGTCCACAAGAGGGCAGTCAAGACGAAAATCTTTTAAAAAAAATTTGTAACTATGTGCATTTGCGGCACTGTACGCAAATTACAGCGATACTGCCCCTGGTGGTTTCCGGCGGTACTACTGTGTGTCGCCCACTTCCTGCATATCCAGAAAGGCTAACGTAAACCCAACGTTACCGACAGGCTAACTTAAACCCAATGTTACCGACAGGCTAACTAAAACCCAACGTTACCGACAGACACAGATATGAACATAAACTTCATGAAATCTTGTGGGTGTGGAGGAAATGGTGCATCCCAATTTGCTCCATTGTCGCGATTTTTTGTGCGCACTCTTATTTATTCTGTTAGGTTTTGTTGTGTTTGTCGAAACAGTCGTGTTTATGTATCCCAACTTGCTGTGTTTATTTATTGTGAATGCTGTGTTGTCTATTTGTGATAACTTTATGTTGTATGACTGTATTTGTACTTAGCAGAGGTAAATAATTTCCCCTTGGGATAATTATTCATCTTGATAAACTTCCCTCTCTACTGCCCTCTAGTGGAGGTGTCAGCGTCCACGTTGAGCGCCTATAGAAATAAAAGGGTGTCAACAAACCCAGTTTGAAAATGACATGTGCTTTTACGCATGGAGAACTACCAGAAAAAATGCGCACAAATGATGGTAAAATGAAAGCACTGAGGCTTCATACCTCCTGGAGGCAGAAAGAAGAGGAGGAGGAGGAGGAAGGGTTTAATAACGGAGAGGGGAAAGAGTTAAAAGCTCCGGCTGCCTGGAAAGTCCCACAAAGTGACGTTACAGTCCAGGCAATTAAGAGTAAATTAATTACAGTGTGGTGAATGGAGCAGCGTCTCCATGTAAACAACTCCAAAATGTGTCAAACTTTCAATGGTGGGGGGGGAAAAAAAGAAAAAAAAAAAGTTTAAAAAAGCACTAAAAGTGGCTTTATTCTTTTTGGTTTAAACATGATCTAAACAAGGTAAATAAACATAACAACTCTTTCTGTTTTTAGTGTATTCTTGTCTAACATGCTGAAGAACTCCGCATGTTTGTTCCGCACAAGAGGAAGAGGAGAAAAAAAAAAAAAAAAAGAGCGCAGAAAGTTGACGCCCAGCGGCTGGAGGCTCCTCCTGCCCGGGATTATAAAGCAAATGTCGGGGCTGGTGTGGGGCAGAGGGGGAGTTCTGCTGGGTCAAAAAATACACGGGAGGAGCCGCAAAACTCAGCAGACCAACTTTTCTTAACAAGCTTTTACCTTTTGAGTTCGCTGCAGAGATGACCACAGCCGTGGTGTCGCCTTTCTTCGACTTCGAAGTCATGAACAAGGTACAAAAAAAAAAGTTTTTCCCCGGGTTCTCGTTAGCCAGTTAGCAAGCAGCTCAGTTAGCCCGCTGTGGAGGAATGAAGAGCCCGCGGGGCCTCCGCCGTGACGCGCCCGTCTCGAGGCTGCTTTTGTTCGGCTGTTTTGATTTGTTTTACCCCCTCCTTCCCTTCCACAGGTGGGTTGCGTCCGGTTCTATTCGGTGACTAGAATGAGTTTCTGCGTGGCGGGAGGAACTTGAACGCAACAGTTGTTTAAATGAGAACTTTAATCGAGCACGCGCCCACATCAGCTAGCTTAACTTTTATAGTTTTACCAGCTAACGACCGTTAGCTGCAGCGGCGCTGCCTTCACGAAACGTCGGAAATTGGGGGAATGCTTCAAAGCGGGAATATAATATTGATCAATCGAGTTATTTTTTCTAATTTTTGCTTCAGTTCTCTTGATTTACTTGTCATTAACTATTGGATTCGATCTAGTTGTGTTCATTACAGTTAGATTGTTAGTTTTTGCATAAGAACGTCTCGGAATAGATATTTACCCGCTTTTATCAATCGATTTGCACATGATTGACCATCTATATCTCCAGCCCAGTCAAACAAATCGATCGGGTGATCGGAGATATCCTCTAACTAGGAGTTTATCGGTATTGACCGCAGTGTTACTGCCTGTCTGTAAATAAATGAGGGCAGTTTTGCGCCACTTTTAATTCTTGTCACAATGCAGCCACATGCTCGCTAATCATTGACCAGACTTGACCTGCTCTTCCCTCCTGTTTTTTCTAATTTTAACCTGTGTTTACATTTGATTTAGGGATGAAATATTTGAATTTTTTATTTTATTTTATTCTACTGCTGTCTGGTCAGTTATTGTCACTGCTTTGCAAAACATTTTTAAAGATTTAAATTTTTTGCCCCCTTTTTCCTGCCTGACAGGTTTAGTGCTCCTGTAAAGAAACCAAACAGGTCGTTTCCTCTGGTTTACGGCTGTATTGAGAAGCAGATCATTGTTATTCAGCGCTTTTTAAATGATGCAGCTAGTGGCCTCATGTGCTGAAGCTCCCATTTACTAAACAGGCACACATTCCTCTCCAGGGCAACTCGCCAAACCAGCTGCTGCTCTATAGGCCTGTATCCGCTCATGTGGTCGCGGCCAAAAAAACAACAGTCATGCAGGACGAGGCTTTTTCAGCCCTTTTTTTTTTTTTTTTTTTTTTCCCCCCCTGACATGTGTTCTCTTGATTTCCTCTGCAGAACAACAAACTTCTCGGCTACAACAACAACAACAACCTGGGTGCTCCTCATCCCATGTCTGTCCCTTGCACTGGCACCAACGTGCCCATCTCCAGCCCCACCGGAGCCCTGCTGGACAGGAAGGCGGTGGGCTCTCCCTCCGTGGGGGGCGTGTACCAGCGGCGGCACTCCGTCAGCAGCACAAAGTTCAGCCAGAACCAGTTCCTGAACAGCCTGAAGGCAGCGGACCACTCCTCACTCATCTCAGGGGTTGGCAATGCCAGCAACAACAAGGAGAACCGCTTGCGGGATCGCTCCTTCTCCGAAACCGGCGAGAGGCTCCTCAACAAGTGCCTGGGCCCCGCCAGCCCCACCAGCGGGGGCGGCAGCAGCAGCAGCAGCCAGGTGAACTCCAGCCGCTACAAGACGGAGCTGTGCAGGCCCTTCGAGGAGAACGGCTCCTGCAAGTACGGCGACAAATGCCAGTTTGCTCACGGGATCCACGAACTGCGCAGCCTGAGCCGCCATCCCAAATACAAAACGGAGCTGTGCCGCACCTTCCACACCATCGGATTCTGCCCGTACGGCCCCCGCTGCCATTTCATCCACAACGCCGAGGAGCGCCGCGGACCCCCGCAGCAGACCTCCCCGCTCAACTCCTCCAACAAGATGGAGAGGCCTCGGCTGCAGCACAGCTACAGCTTCGCCGGGTTCTCCAGCTCGGCCGGGCTGAGAGACAGCCCCACCTCCGTCACCCCCCCCGCCCATGTTCTTCCCCGACGAGGTCCCTGACTGGCCCAGCAGTAACCCTTTCACTTACTCCAGCCAGGAGCTGGCCAACCTGTTCGTGCCCAGCCTCAGCGCCGGCCCTGTAGGCACGGAGCCCAACGCCCCCGCGCCGCCGTCTCCCACCAGCACACCTTACTATTTCAGGCCCATGTTGGAGTCGCCACACATGTTCGAGTCTCCATCCAGCCCCCCCGACTCACTGTCGGACCAGGAGGGCTACCAGAGCAGCTCTGGCGGTAGCCTGAGCGGCTCGGAGTCCCCAACGCTGGACACCACTCGCCGCCTCCCCATCTTCAGCCGCCTGTCCATCTCTGACGATTAGACTGCACCAACTCCCCCAACCACAACCCCCCCCATATCCCACCCCCAGTGACTTTGACACACAAGAGAACACGGCACTCCCCTCTACCTCCACCCCCCCCTCCCCCGACCCTCCTCCCCAATCCCCCTCCCATCAAGACACACCGTGTTAGTTAGCGTTGTGAGGATGTAGTCGACTTTAAGGGAACACAAAAAGAAATCATTTCATCCTTGTCAATCGAGCGACTTTTTAATCGTAACCTGCCATGTGTCATAGTGCCAAAAAAAAAAAACGAAACGCAAAAAAAAAAACAAAAAAAATGAAACGGAGACGAACTTGAAAATCATGAGAACAAGAATTGACTGTTTTTTGCCAGGTGCCACTTGTTTTTTTTGTTTTGTTTTTTCTCCTCTTTTTCTCTCTTTTCTTCATTTGTTCTCGAATGTGTAGCAGCACAAGTGGCCTTGGAAAAAGGGGTTGCACTAGCCCCCCCCCCCCCATCCCATCCCTGTCGACCCCCCCCCCCCCCGACAATACCACTTCCCCTGAGCTAGCTAGAGGGTGCTCACTAACTGTAGGTGTACCGCAGCCGTTTTTTTTACAGACTTGAGTCGAGACGAAAAACAAAACAAAAAAAAAAAGAAAAAATAAAAGACCCTGAAAAGATATGAATAGTTTTTAAAAAAATAAAATAAAGTGCCTGGGGCGGTTTCTGCATGTGTTTAGGGTGAATGGACTACTGTTTTCTTCTCATTTGCCCCTCCCTCCCTCCACCCCCCACCCTACCCCCCCATCACAGTTCTCCTCCAGCCCCGTCTTATGTAATTGTGGACTGGGTGAGTCTGCAGGAAGGACTTTGAACTGGAAGTTGGTTCTTTCCCCCCGCCCTCCCTGAGTTTCTTCTCCTCCTGTTGCTGGTCACTGGCTCTTTATAGTTTTTTTTTTTTTTTTGGTTTTTTTGGGAAGGAAGCCTCGATAACAAACTGATCATTAAACCTGTAAAACTGCCCCGCCTCTCAACCCCCCCCTCTCCAACCCTCCACGATTCGGGGAATTCCAGCGTTCCCATGGTGCGACTTGACAAGATCAGATCTCCAACATATTTTACTTAACCCCCCCCCCCACCATCACCACCACCCACTTGCTCCAAGGAGCACTCATTACATCCCTTTTTTTTTTTTTGCTCTCTTTATTTGATAATTATTTTTTATTAATGTTATTATTACGGTTATTATTGTTTGAAAAAAAACTTTCCAGACAGAAGGTTTGCTTGTCACTGCTTATTTAACTTATCAGAACATATTTATTGGTGATCATATGCATTTTTTTGTTAATTTTGTTTTGTATTTATCTGGATAATGAACAATAGAATATATTTTCTTTTATGTTAAATTATGATCTTCCATATTAATCTAAAGATTGTGAAGACTTTTTTTTTTTTGTCCGTTTTTTCCTTTTTTTCCACAGTTAATATATTGTACTTCAATGACTTTTGTTCTGCATCTACACTTTGTCAAAATGAAACTTAATTTAAAAAAAAAAATGCAAAAAAAGATGTTTTGCGTTTTGATTATTTATTGTACTTTTTCCCTTTTATCGGACTGCAATTCCATCTAAAGTAGATTTTGCTTGTATTCCTTCCTTGATGTCTCCTCTTCTAATGAATCCGACGGTAACAGCATCCGACTGTTTGTGGTGCATCCAGCTCTTTTTGGGTTGATGGAAGTAACGGGGCGACCTCTCGCGTCACTGGTTCCAGACTGGTTTTTCTTGTCAGTAATGTTCTTGCCCAGTCTGTTCTTCAAGCAATAGCTGTGACCAAATGGGAAAGTTCTGTTTTAATTTGATTGGACGTTGTGATGCACTTCCCTCTCGACCCACCGTCTTTTGAAAAGTGCCTCATCAGTACATTCCAGGTAGCTAAGGCCTTCTCTGCCTTTTATATTTGATAATGGAGGACGATTGTTAATTATTTTCAAGTGTAGGGTGTTGCCTTCACGTGTTTTTTTTTTGTTTTTTTTGGAAGAGGTGAACAGATTTTGACACAAAGAAAGTAAAAAACAGTTGAATGTATTTTTTCAGCCATGTTTTTTTTTTCACTACAGTAATTTCTGTGTTGTTTTTTTTTCTCTTTTGTAAGTAA
The DNA here is from genome assembly GCA_013358685.1 of Antennarius maculatus. Classification (NCBI taxonomy): domain Eukaryota; kingdom Metazoa; phylum Chordata; class Actinopteri; order Lophiiformes; family Antennariidae; genus Antennarius; species Antennarius maculatus. Next base: position 17,996,280 of record CM023621.1, on the reverse strand, counting down.
GCAGTTAAGTCAATAAACCCCGTATTTTTTGAAAAGTTCAAATGTGTGCTAAAGTTATTGCTCTCACAACATGTATGCATGAATCACACCTAATGATCCGACATGCCCTCAATGTGGTGTTTAAACCGTCAAATGAGGACAGACCCCCATTATATGTGAATATTTTACATTGTCTAGAATTAAATGTGAAAACGCAAATCATGAAAAGAACATCAGATGTTCCTCAAAGCTGCCAAACTTCCTAAAGAAAACTCACATTTTAGCATTTTCCTCTGTTATAGTGAAATAATTACAGCTATGTGTAACTCAATGGCTCCACTGCACACATGGAATGATAATGGCTAATTTGGGAATATTTTAATTAAGGTAATTTGGAAGAATGTAAACAACTAGAGGCTACAAATGTCGGGAGACCACAGCTGACAGAATGAGTCACGATTCCCTAACATTTAAAGAAAAAAAACAGGAAATGCAAACATAATTCAGACCATCGTAACGTCAAATTTGACAGTTTTCACATTTTTAAGTTTTCTTGTCTTGGCTGTGTGTGTGTGTGTGTGTCCGTCACAAATAAAAACTAATAGTTCATTCTGGATGCTTAAAAGTTTGCCAACAAATCCAAACTAAAAACACGATTCCTGCTTGGTGAATAAAGCGACCGGTTTGAACCGAAGGGAGTTTCTCTCTGCTGGAAGTTGATTGGTGAAGCAAGCAGCTGGGGTATTGACCTGCAGATGATCAAACTCTTATTGAGCCGTTATGCAAAGACTCCACTGTTGACAGGGAGGCTGTAACCATTAGGCTTCCTAGAATAAAAAGAGGCCTTTGGTGGGGGGTTATCGGCTGATCAATGGTCCTGGGGTTACGAGTAAGCTGATCGATGCGTGTGAGGATATTCCTGGTAATCCTGGAATAAACAGTGATGGGGTTATATTTTTACATCTGGAGATAAGAAGTGTTTGATTTCACAAACATGGGGGTGTTGCCCCCCCCCCCCACCACCACCACCAGCCACCTCATCGCCTCTGCTTTCGCTCGCTGTCTGAACACTTCCGTCTGTCCCTGTTTATATTCTCTCAGATTGCAAAGATGAGCCAGAACAGGGACCCCCTCCCCAACCACACACACACACACACACACACACACACACTCCAACCCCTCCACCCCCCCCCCCTCCAAAGAGCGTCGGGTGCTGACCCGTGGAGGCCCGACTGGATCCTTGTCTCCTTCACTTCATCACAGGCCCTCAGTCGCTTCCCTCACCCACATCAGTATCGACATCCCATAATAGACACGTGCACAAACTACTAAACCTAACAAGAAGTCATGTGATCGACAAAAAACCCCGCGTGTTTTAGTTGTGCGAGCAAACACTGCATCTGCACAGGCAAATGAAGCCAGATCGCTGTGGTTGTCATGGAGACCACAGATCTCTGATAACAACAACAACAACAAGCAGAGGTTAAAATGTAGATTTTATCCATACTGATGGAAGTTTTTTTTTTGGTGAAACGGTCGTCACGGAAACGGCCTAAGAGATTCTAGAACATCGTCGCCGTTCTACTGAGAAGCTCCAGAGACGTCCGTCGACCCACGAAGCCTCCACTTCCTGTCTGTCGACATCAAGGCGAGGAAATAAGAACTTTAAATGTGTTTCCTCATCTTTTTTTTACTTCGAGACTTTTATATCACTTCCTTACAAACGTGTCAACAGTCAGACGTTGAACAACTTCCACCTGGCAACAAGATTAAAAAAAAAAAGACTTCTAAGGGCTGCGATTGGTGGATTTGGTGCCACTTTAGTCCTACTGAGGTTTTACAACTTTAAACTACAAAGGATGCTCACACTTCATGGTGTTTTTCTGGCATTAGAAGTGAAGCGTGAGGACGGGTTTGTCGCGCTGGAACAGGTGACTTTTACACCTCCCTCTCAGAACTTGAAGTGTCTGCGCTCTGAAGGGACATGAAAGAACCCATTTCCTGTTTGTGTGGTTGTGTCGAAGCACCTTGTGCACCAGGAAGTGGGTTTCTGAGTCTCCAGTAGCTGGTGGTGCGAGGGCGGGGGTCGCCTGCCTCTTTGATATCTGGTATAAAAAAAGACAAAAACTTCCATGATTGCGTTACCGAGGTGGAAACAGTTGTGCGACGCCGATCCAGGCCGCCGTTCATTCACCGCTTCCTGCTCAGCGCCATGAAGCAGGTGTGTAGTTTTACTCACGGTATCTCCGTTCACCTTTGACCTGCACGGTTGAGCAACAGCATGCGGCGGCGTGTACGCTGTGTAATTGTGCTATCAGAGGCAGGTTCACCTCTTTGTTTGAGAAAGAGGTGAGCAAACAGCGATGGATGTGCTAACTGTGCCATTTTTCTTATCTGCGCTCACAGCTGAGAGCGGCGGCGGCGCCACAGCGCTGCATGAGCGCACGGCTAACGCCGCGGCGCGTCAGGTGACCGTAAAGGCGGGAGGAACGATCCGTCTTCAACTTAAAATTAGCCTTGCATACAACTTAGCAAAAACTGCTTCTAGGCATTCGCTAAATAACAACAAGCCGACTACACGCATAGTGGTTGAAACTGATCTGAATCAAATCTGGTCGGTTCACATTTGTGTTTGCGATCTGGATCGGTGTGAACGGGGATCCCGGTGTAGCGGCGATGTGAAGAAACCACATAAATTCTGATGTGACTGTTTACACATATCTGATTCAAACCCTCATGGGAAGGTAAACAAACACGCCTGTTTCGGTCCAGTTTGACCTGCAGAGTGACCCGAGCGTTTCTACCACGAGACAGTAGAACACAAACATCGGTCCTCCTGCAAGCAGGTGGCACTACCACTGTAACCGACTATTGATATCTTGAGTTTTGCAGGCTGGAACTTCCTGTTTTAGTGTGAAACATTATTCTAGTTGCGTCGTCACGGCTACACCTTCCAAATTGTTTTTATCCCAAGGGGCTTCGAGTTTCTATCGACTGAATTCCATGTCGATCGAGGGCAGCGTTCCATTGAGTAGGAGTTGGTGACACATCTTGAAAACCATATTAGATAAAAAAATGTTCAGGAATTTTGAAATAAAAATGTTTTCCTGGTGCCACAGGGCATCAAACTCCTTCCTACAGATTTCTGGATTATAATCTGATTACCTTTAGTGTAGCTCTGGTTTTAGTCTTATGTGCCACATTTCCTGCAGTAAATGAAGGTTTTATCTGTGTGAGTCTGCGGTTCAGTGTGTCATCGTGAGCCTGATTGCAGCTCAGCAAAGACAACAGTCACAACCACTCCCTGATCCTGCGGCTTTCACCCGGGCGGTGTTAACTGCGACGGAGACGGTGACACTTTGCTCACACAGTAATGACCATTATCCCCGCCAGAATCCATCTCTTTCTCTCTCTCTCTCTCTGTCCCCCCTGGGCTAAGTGGTGACCTTTGACCCATGAAAGAAAGGAAGAGAAAAGACGGATGTGGAGCGTAGAGGTGAGGAGGCCTCGGCCGCCGCTGACAGGTTGTGGAAACAAACCCTTCCACTCCTCGGAGTGACAGAAAAACAAACACGCAGCCGGCCAACCCGGCTAATGGACGAGCGATGACTTCTTCCTGACAAGCTGCACTAGTCCAGTGGAAACTAGAGACCGGGACTGACCAATGGGAGCGCCCCCCTTCCGAACCCGACACTGCTGCGATCGGAGTTTTGGTCCGTTGGGCTGAGTGAGTCACTCCTCAGCTCCTCCGAAGGCTCAAACACTTAATTCCTCCTCTCTCACGGTTCCCAGCCAGGAGGCCCAGTGGGAGGAAAGAAGCCTCAACACCTGCTCCGATTCGGGGTGAATTCCAGTTTACAGCAACTATTTTGTAGATGTTGGCTTCAGTCTCCCGCTATGACATCACTGTACGACTTAAAGTCACAGCGGTGATTTAGGAAGACGTTAAAGCAAACAAAAATTTAAAAAAGAAACACCCCAACGGATCCAGTCTGATTCTTTAATGAATCCACAAATTGATCTTCAGAATCCTCCCTTCCTGATGGGGTTTCTCGATTTCTTCAGACGTTCCTGGAGCTTCTCGGTAAAACAGTGACGCAGCGTTCTGCTAAAAACGCTGCAGCTGGAGACTAGATTTAAGATCATAAAAGCACTTTGTGCACCTCGTGCAGCGTCTGCACAAGAACATAAATGAACCCACATCTCCAGATCCTGGTCCTGCTAACATGCCCCATATTTGCAATCATTATATTTATGTATAATCTAAAATAAGGACACAAAGACGGACAAACAAACTGCTATACACCCCTTTTTGGGTGTTTTTTGAGAGATTTTAGCATGTGTTAAAAGCGCTAGCGCATACTGAACGCTGGCTTTGCATGGAGAGATTGTCTGATTGGAGAAAGTGTTGGGGAGGAGACGCTGAAATATCCAAGATACGATCTGTTCATTCCACAGTAATGAAGACACAGCTTTATGACTCAGAATACGAATGAATGATCTGAGATGTTCCTCCAGCGATTTAAATGAGAAACATTTGTGATCTGTTGCTGAATGAGATGTCTGTCAAACATGAAACTAGAGAAGAGCGAATAAAAGAGATGATTAGATGGTTTTTGCAGTTTTTTGCAGCCATACAGGAAGTGTAGAGGAAGATGTTGGGTATGAATAGTTTGGGTAAAAACTGCACAAAAAAAGTCCTGATGTTCTCATCCAACTAACTTTAACAAACCTGCCAGTCAGATAAAAACCTGTTTAACAAATCTCTATAGGAGTCTCGACACCAACACTCTTCGTGAAGCAGACAATAGACTCGTCACAGTTTTACGTCTTCGTGACGGTGGATGAGGTTAGCGCTAACCCGCCCAACCGCGCACGTTTCTTTCACACCATTCTCAGTTTTCGATTTGCAGCATCTGTTTCCTCTGGTGGCTGCAGCAGCACAAGAAAACATGGGTTCAATACTGACGATTCTGTGACCTCAGCACCACACTGGTACAAACAAACACTCCTCCAACCCCGCAGATACGCGCCGGTGCGTGAGAGGCTGGCTGAGCCAAGCCATCAGCCGCTCTGAGTCACTGCAGTTCAGAGGTAGATGAAGACAGAAGATGACATCAGTGATAGAGTTACAGGAAGTCCTGTGCAACAGATGACCTTCTGCTATCTCTGGTTACAACCAGTACATGACGTGAAACCCCTCAAAACAAACAAGCGTGTTGTTATCTGACAGTTTTTGGAGACGTTATGAAGCAGACGGCGCTCAGTTCTACAAAAGATGTCGTTGTTTGATCCACAGAAAACGTAAGAAACCTCCGACCAATCACATCTTTGTTGTGTCATTCGTGGGAAATCGATTTTCTGAAAACTAACCGCTCACCAGGCGAAGGATCATCACACAATATGAACTATTATCTGGTTTCCAATTATTTATTGGTCATACTTTCATCGTAAAACACGGAGGTTCAAGGAAATGTGATGAACAGTGGCATTTCCATTTTGTAAAACTTGTTGCTTGTAATTCTCTTGTGAAATTGTGAGTTTTTTCATGGCGTGTTCGCACCAAATCCTGCACGGTGCACTTACTTACAAAGTCAGTGAAAAGATGTGCGCCGGGCAATGCTAATGATGCTAATGGTGCAACACGAGCAGTGTGAAAACATGAAGGTGACCGTCTTCACGTTGATGCAGGAGCTGAAAATGTGATATGAAGGTCTTGTGATGCTGTCGAGACAGACAATCACGTTCTGCACGTACATTGTAACTTTTTATAGAAAAGTTACCATTGTGTAATGGAGCCCGGTTGATAATTAAATGGTGTCGTCAGCCAATCAAGTTTACTAGTTTATTGGTAATCTAGCTCTCGCTAGATTACCAATAATTACCAGACTAGTTACTATTAACTCAGCTGGATAGCTACATGCTAACGTCTGCCTGTACCTTGTAACTGTGATCTGATGTGGAAGAGGAACCTTTTATCAAGTTCTTATGCCATTGAATCAATATCAGGCAAAATTTTAGAAGCTATCTAGCAGGAAGCTAGCTCGTAAAAGAAGCTTCCTCTCCTGGCTCGATAAAAACCGAGCTGGTTTTGACATTTCAGCGGCAGAAGGAATGTGTGAATAGCGTATATCACGCTACTGACACAAACACTTGCGTTCTGTAAATGTGCATCCTCTCTTAGGTTTACGTTCGTGCACGCACGTCATCGACCCGTGCTAGAAATTTGCTGCACGTCTTGCACGCTGACGTCGATCTGCATATGTTTCTGCTGGAAGAGCAGAATTGGAAAAGCGTGAAATGGTGAAAACGTGATACAGCAGCGGCTTCAAGGCCACAAAAACATGGGTGGAACCGACAGACAAAGAGGACGACGGGTCTGAAGCGAGCCGCTGCCAGAGGAACCGTCGCTGTATCATTTTCTTGTTTGAACTGTAAACAGGGCGCAGATATCTGGCCTTGGAAGGTGAGGGAATAGTTAAACCTGAAGTCTCTCTCTCTCTCTCTCTCTCTCTATTTCACAACGACCTGCTGGCTGAGGCTCAGAGAGACGAAGATAAGAACTGACTGTGAGAAACCACAGATCTCACACCCACTCACTAAGAACAGAAACACACTGGGACACGAACACGCATAAAGAGGCGTACGTGCACACGCGTGTTCCAGCAGTCTGAGCACAGGGAACAGGAAAGGCTCATTTAACTCCGGGTTCCCTCTGGGACAGATGCGGGGCTCCTCGCCGTGGAATTCAGCCATTAAAAACACAACAGATCATTTTGGAAGCGTCTCGTTTCTCGAGGCAAGACTTCCATCAAGATAAGACCCGGTCTGAAACCCATCCCCACCTACCCCTTACCTCCCCCCTCCAGCCTCACCTGCTAACCTGCCCCGACTTGCAGCGTACAGGTAGGCAGGAAAAAAGGATTAGAGTGTAACTTCAGACAAAAGCCTCGTGCGATGCTGGTGACAGGGGTGTATGGAGCTGAACTCGTACACGGTGTTCTCACATTAGGGCTGTTTTCATTGGATCATTATTTAAAGCTCAGAGCTTTTAAAAAAGTTAATAACCGAGGAGATTAGGAATGTTTTTTTGTTCCAGACTCGTTCCTGCTGCTGTACGTCCCCCAAATCAATCAAATCCGGTAATGCAATATGCATTACCAGGATCAATGCTGATCAGGGATCAACTTACAGCTAATAGGTGTTAACAGTTACAACTTGACAGTATAAACTGTATAAATGAAAGAAAAATATAAATTATACATGAGCAAATAGTATGCAAAATGCATACTGATAAAAAAAAAAGTTGAGAAGCTGAATCCTCTGCAGTCTTGCACCTCATTGGCTAACGCCTGATGATCTTGTCTTATGTACTTTTAAACTTTTTTCGAAATTAAGTTTTAAACTGACAGTTGAATTTAGTTAGTAAACCAAGAACTAAGAAGAAAGTTGTGGCGTTGACAGCTAGCTAGATTATGGTTGCTAATGCTAGCAAGTGATAGCAGATAATAAGTGAAAAATTACTGTTTGCATGCTGTGTTAACACTTTGTTAGCTTTTCACAGATATAAAATACCTCAAACATGAAATAAAACAGTTACCAGTAGACACGGTCAGTGGTCAGTGTGATTGTTGTCAGTGTGACTGAAATAAACACAGACACCTGATTGGCTGCTATGCCGGTGCAGCCTCCATACTGAAGTCCAAGTAAACAGGAAGTTTACCTCATCTTACATGGTTTTGAGTTAAATTGTTCTGGATTGTTCTTCAGTTTTCACAAAAATACAGGGAAGAATTCAAATCAAGTCATCATTCTACTCAACTTAATTATTATAATAATAATAATAATTCCTGTATTTGTTTTACAACCTTATTTTATCATTTATTCATAAGTAAAGCTTCTGCTGTGTATGGTAAACATCATCAAATTGTATCTGTAAGTTTAGATTTTTTTTCTGTATGTTAATGAATGTATTTGTTTGTGAGCTTAAAATATATTTGTATTAACTATATATTATTGAAAATGCATTCATGAATAAAGTAATTTACAGAACTGGGAATGGTTAGTTTTGGTTCAGCCTGGAGACAAGTTAATTCCTCATACATCGTTTTTCAACTTGCTGGAGCCAATTGACGACGTAGGGTGAGGTTTCTATTTTAATTTAAATTTTAATTCAATGTTGTAACATTTCCCATAACTTTCAGAGGAAACTTCATTAGAAGTTTGCTCTCGAGGATTAACTAGCCGACTTGAGATTAGCCGTCTACCCAAGAACAAACCTCATACACACCAAAGCTGTATGTGGGAAAACAATAAATGCGTCCTCAGAGGGGCACTCATTTGGGTTTTCTATGTGAATCAGGCATCATTGTTATCAGAGACACAGAATAACAGGCGCGAAGGGGAACATGATGTGTGAGAGCCCAGAGGAAGGCCACAGCACAATGTGAACGCCAAGCAGATCCCTATAAATCACAGCGCTAACCGATTCTCCACCTGTGTCTGCTGTCTTCCCAGAAATTCACAAACAGCTGCCCTGTACTGGAAAACCTCCACCAGAAAAAAAAAAAAAAAAATCACAAGAGGATATCAGACTTCAGCAACGTGGAGAACGAACCAGCCCTTTAGCCGTGGGTCTGGCGGCGGATGATGACGCGGCACGACCGTTCAAACAACTCCACCGTTAATTTGATTAAAGGCCTCTCGGTCTACGGCTTTGCTAAACCAAATGTCGTCATCTGTAAACCAGTAACATCCAGATTTACGGCACTTCCTGTAAGAGGTCGCCAGTGTTTCTGGAGGTGACGCATCAGCGCGTCCATGCGAGCATGCTAGCACACAGAAATGTGTATGAACGTGTGCTAAAAGGGGGAGGGTTGTTTACTCGGAGCGTCTCCTGGCCGGCTCACACTTCCTGCTCCTGCGAATGGAGCTTCAGCACACCCCCCCCCCCCCCAACCCCACCACCCCCAACTCCCCCCAAGCTGACAGGGAGGCCACATGCTAAAAGACTTATTGGCCTACTTTAGAAGACCTACAGGAGGGGAAGAGGACGATATGCCTGGTCTGGGTGCTGCAGGTTTTCAAGAAGGGGGGTGTATGATTTTTTTTTTAAATAAAGCTCTCTCCCTCCCTCTCCTCCTCTTCCCTCCCCTCCCTCGCTGCTTTCCCTGAGTGCTTACAGCTGCAGGGATGTAGGGGGGGGGGGGGGGCGTAGCGGAACAGGCTCAGCATAGAGGGCCCTTCATGAAGTCACATCTGGACTTTTCCCAGAGAACTCAATGAAGCCTAATGAAAGTCTTAAGTTATGTAATTGAGCTCCAGACGGTAACGCTAGCAACGTTCTACCGCTCTCACAAACGTTAGCCTGGGATGCTAACCCCAAAGCTAGTGCTGTGGCGTGACTCACAACGGTCTTGTTTTGGTATTAGCGCTGTCTTAGCTCGACTGGACCCGGGTTGTTTTGCTGCAGTGGAAAATCACGAGAGAACATTAAGCTTGGCGCATGATTAAATGTGGTGTACAATGATTCTTTTTGAACCTCGTTCAAAGCGATTGTAATGTGATTTTGGGTTTATGACAAACATATGTCTGCTGGTGTATTGTTATGCTTCGCAGCGACTGAGCAGAGCGGCTGGAAAAGAAGCTGCGTCGCTGTTATGAGAAGAAGAAAAAAACCAAAAACCTGCGGATAACTTTCAATTTTTACGGTGGAGAAAACACATCCAGTAAAGTCTTAACTTCATCATCTCTGATTCGGTTTCGTCTCGGTCCAGATTCACATTAGTTCTGTCATGTGTGGTCACGTGATCCTGGTTCTAGTCCAGTTTTACACTAAGACTCTGGACGTTTTGATAAAAGTGTCATCATTTATGTTTGTATTGTTTCAGTCGATCAGGAGGACTGAGTCAATATTAACAGTTCAGAAGCAGCTCTGCAGAAAGTTTCTGTTCCGATGATGTCAGTTTAACAAACACATTCAGACATGGAACACGTTCTGATTGGCTGACTTGTGTTGAGCCACACTCACCAAACCAGTGAGCCTGGCTCTGACCCGTTGCAAGTTTGACGATAGGTTGTGATGGTTTCATCCCAAAACCTCTGATCACTTGTTCCCTCGATAGAACTGACACTCCGGGCACAGCAGCCATGAAGAAACGTCAAGGAAACCAGTAACTAGATGGTACCGTCAAGAGGGAACCGGCTACTAGATGGTTCCGTCAGGAGGGAACCGGCAACTAGACGGCTTCTGGCCATCAGGATTTCCATTTCTAACCCAGATTTTACTCTTGTTGTTTTCTAAACAATAGTCTGCGTTGATTGATTCACTGTTGTTGCTTTATGACATCACTTCATCCCATCGTTGCCTCCCGTTGCACATTTTTCTCGTAGTTCAGTCGAGCTGAAATCTAACCAAACAGCAGCTGTGATTGGATGAGGCCTCCAGCTCTGCTTTCCCTTCGGCCACAGAGAAGCTCCTGAAACGAACACCTTGGTGAAACCTGCCGTGGTATAAAGTGTCATCGATGGGCCCCTCTGTGGCACGGCGCCAAGCCCAGAATCACCGCCGCCATGTCCGCCATCTCTTCCAGTAATAAAGGAGAAGAGTGACGGAAGGGAAGATAGGCCACAGCAGCGATACATTACCTGCCAATTAGACGAAGGGCGGCGGCGGTGAGGGGAAACGCGGACCATATGGGAGGCTTTGTGAGGGGCCACCTGACCTGAGGGGCCCACAGCTCTCACATCAACACTCCTCGCCAGACCGGACCTGTTTGAAGTCTTACATAACGCTCTGACTCTCACCCTCTCCTTCTTCTGTCTCCACAACCTCCCCCTACAGACCTCTCCTCCTCCTCCTCCCTTCTTGCCCTTTTGCTTTCCACTCTGAGACCACAACCACAAAAACAAGACCGGGCCAAGACAAACACAGCCCAGAATCAAATCAATTTTCAGAAGACTATTAGCTTAACACGCCATGAGACGGTCCCCTCATGAGCCTGTGAAGAATGGAGGCTGTGGACTGAAGTGATTGGACATAGAAGAAACAGGCCCTTCTTCATTCGTCCTTCATTGTGTCCTTCAGTTAGCCTGATTAGCATTCACTGTTAGCCGCTCAGTTTCTGCTACACACACACAGGCACCCTGTGTCATTTCCTGATGTTGTTAAACTGAGATAAAATGAAATTTAATTTGAACAGAGATGCAACTAAACGCTTCAAGGATTCTGATGCTGAGCTTCAGCTTTAGAGAAGCTAGTCGGTAGAACTTTGACCACTGAGCTAATCGTTTCCTAGCGGTTGGTGGCTTTCAGCTAAGCTAAGCTAACCAAACCAGCTGTGGGCCGTAGCTTGATCCTCATCTAAATCTCACCAAATGAGTGAATGAGTGAATTTCCCAAAACGTCAAACTATTTCTTTAATCTGTAAACACGCTGCCTCGGTCTGGCTTGTGTATACGCGGGGCTCGTAGCCAGGTCCAGTCAGAACCAGCGGCTTACTGGAAACACTGACTCACCAGCTTTAACTCGACTGTACCTCCTCACAGCTGGCCAACGGCAAAAAAACAAAAATCATTTCACTTCTACAACATGAAACATAATAGACTCATGAGAAAACCATACGAAGGTCCAGAGGAATAAAGCTCACACCTTCTGGCGCAAACGGGCCAAGAGTTAGAGACGGAGAGCTGTGAGATAATGGCGTTCGGGCCCCTGGGAGTCCGTTGGCCCATCATAAGCCTCTTATTACACGACTCTGGTGGTGTAATCTTATAAAAGCGTGAACACCCGCTCCCTGCATGCACCACCACTGGTTTATTAGTTCTGTTTTCAGTGCTCTAGTGTGGTAAACGGACTCGTTATAGATCAGGCTCACTTATATATCCTGTTTCGACTGAGGCCCGTCTGAATTCTGTCGGAAAAGCGGCGGCGAAAAGGTGTTGAGGTGTTGTTAGAGTGACGGGCTTTTTCACACTGTTCTGCGTCGCTGCTGAAAGGTGAGTTTTTCATCGGACCCAACCTGGGTTCCGTCTCGCGGACCAGACAGTATATCACAGTGGTGAGGTCATACGTCCGGAGGGTGTGACTATTAATAATGTTAGCAGCTAAATGAGGAGGCGGAGGAGGAGAAGCCCCAAAGGACCTCTTGTTTGTTGTTGTGGTGGGGTCCAATGAGGGAACACTTTCCTTGGACTTTCTTCATCTGTGAGTTAGCTACTAAAGGCTAACTAGAGCATAGCTGCTTGAAATTTTCGAGCAACGCTCTTTAAAACATCAAAACGTCCAAGGCCTGTCCTGCCCCCTCCCATTACGCCTTCATTGGGTTTATACAGAGCATCAGGTTGGAATAAAGCACCCTGGTCCCACATGAAGAGGCAGAGTTCTGTTGGGTTATGTTGGGTCTAGCTTCTGGTACCAAAAACATTTCTCTCATTGCTCACTTCCTGCTTCGTGACTCATCTCCGTGTTGTGCTTTAAAACGACAGGACCGGGGCGTAAAACACGGCGCTGGAACTTAATGAAGCATGATGGGTTATTAAGTTTCCTCCTGGGTAAAAAATAAAGAACACATTTCCACTAAACTAAAGGAGGAGGTGCGGGTTGGGTTAGGGCAGAACGATCGGATGGCCGATCGACGGACGGATCTACTTATTAAAAAGTAATAAACCAATTTCCTCGACCTTTGCAAAGAGGTGGGGTTAAATCCTTTTCAATCCTAAACACTGTTTCTGCTGCTGCAGATGTTTTTTTCAGCTTTATGAACTAACAGTATTCCCACAGACGATATCTGCGAACCTGGAACTCTGGCACGATGTGAACAACCCACCCCCTCCACCCGCTGGATTCACGCTCCAGCGGTGGATTCAGTGTGAATCGGCGTTCCAGCACCTGTGTCCAGGGCTGTAGAGACCTCTGGGTCTCCAGGCCAAGTTCCATGTCCGCCCGGATTGTAGCGGCGGAACAATGCAAGTCATTGTGAGAGGAGTCTGCGCCGTTTTCCCCATCATCTCGCTCAGCAAACGCCACACAAACGTGGACGACAGAGTCGAGCGGACCACATGAAGGTAGAAATATTTTTAGGCGTGCAAGAAATATGGTCACCCGGGTCTGCTGCATGCTCGGCTGCCTGCCAAGAGTCGCAATTCATCACATTCGCACGCATCCCCCCCTGCAAGAGAACTCGGGCCACAGGGGGAGAACAATCCGATACACCACTGCTAGACGTTCGCTCCGCCACACTACACACACTCTTTCCATTCTTCACACACACCCAAACAAACACACAAAGGTGTAATCACTCACTAACACACATGCCAAACTCTGAACTGCTATTATCTGTCATTCAGGACACGCTCGCAGGTACTCGAGTCCCGGGGGGGCAGAGACTCGGTTATAAATAGAGATATTGCGGTTGTCCCTCCAGGGAGAAGACTGGGAGGATCAGTCGAAACTCTGAGACCCATGACCTCTGACCTCTTACCCTCGGGGTTCAGTGGACATGCTGGGAGTCAACCATGTCCAGAGGGGTACACAGGGGTATTAACTTTTATACGGTCTGGGTTCATGCCCCCTCACCCCCACCCCACCTCAACTCACTTCCTGGAACACATCTTGAGTTTTGCCCATCTGAACATGCAAGTCGACACCCGTAAGTAGTTTTTAACACACGCCTGAATGCAAGCATGTGTGTGTGTGTACGCAAACACACCTCCCCTCTGGTGTCGGCTTACATTTACAGTGTGAGCAGCCTGTCAACAAGTGAGTCAACAAGTCGCTGACAGGCTGGTTGAAGACGAATCAGTCGACCTGGATCTTCTTCCACAAACACAAGTCTGGGACGGCGGGGGGGCGGGGGGGGTCGGCCCCATTTTAAATTAAGGTCAACCCCTTATTGGTTGACCTTGTAACTCCGCCTACATTTGGAGTCTGATTTTGCTGGCTCTGATTCTGGTCTGAACAGAACCCATTATTTTCATAGGTCCATTAATCCATTCATGACTCTGAACCTGCATTACCTCAGCTACCTGTAGGGGGCAGTGTCTCATCTCCAGCCCCCTCTGTCACTTGACCCCACCCGACATACTGACCTCCCCATACATATTTAAGCAAGTAGATCTGAATCAATCATTGATTTTCTATATATCCGCTTCGTCCGCTATCTCGAGTGCTGGAGCCTATCCCAGCCAACTAGAGGCGTGAGGCAGGGGACACTCCGGGTGCAACGCCAGTGCACTGCAGAACCGCATATGACAGATTGTATTACTTTTACTTCAATTAAAACGGACCGTACTTTTACTCAAGTATTTCAACACTGTGCTGTTATTACTGTTACCGACTTCAGAAAAGAGGTGGGTAATTCTTCAACCACTGATTATTAAGAGGATATAAATCATTTGTTTATGAGTCATTCACCTCAGTCAATATTTTCGTTTTCATCCATCTGCGCTAGAGCAAGTACAGACAGATGAGCTCCAGGCAGCAGTTGGCGTGACGTGACAAATGTACGCTGACTGGATGCGGCACGTAGTTTATGGTTTATGACCCCCTGAACATGAAGCAACGTCTAAGCCGTTAGACGAGATCAACGAGATTTCTGCATAGCTCAGAGTTTACCTGCAGCAACAGGGGCCTCTAAACGTCAGGTTTCTACCTCAGTGTGAGTTCTCAGTTATGAAGGAAGGGGCTATTAAGGGTTAATAACACCTTTTTCAAATCAGTGCTGGACCCTGTGGAGACCTGCGTTACAGCGTTTAAACAGTAATCCATTACCTTTGTTAAGGAGGCTGTGCCCATGTCCAAACGGTGGGACATGTGTTGTGTTGTTCATTTAGTGTGGAGGTGGATGTGGAGGCAATAGCTCAGTAGCTTAGTCTACTAGGTCTTGGGCTGGGGAATGGAAGGTGGCCGGATCAAGGCCACATTTCGGGGTGTGAACTGGCATTTTACCTCCTGAGCTCTGTCGAGGTGCCCTTGAGCAAGAAATTGTTCCCTTTATGAAGGAGCTGCCCGCCTCTCTACCTCTCATGTGCATGCTTACAGGCCCCCTGTTTGTGTGTGTGCTGGTGTGTGTTTGTGTGTGTGTCACGGGACTGTACACATATATGATATACATGTGATTAACAACATAAAAGACTAAAACTAGAGTGCACAAAATAATGTCCCTACAGGGATCAATCAAGTTGATTTCATGTCCAAGTCCAAGATAAATCGCACCGCATCATATAGTATTGTATCAAATTGTATAGTAATGTATTGTATTGTATCATATCGTATTGTAACACATCTTATAGTACTTTATCATACAGTATCTATAGTATTGTATGTATCATCGAATAGTATAGTCTTGTATCAAATTGTATAGTATTGCATGTATCATATTGTGTAGTACTGTGTTGTATACTATTGTACTATACATTATGTTGTACTCTCATACATCTTCTCGTATCTTATTGATCATGCTAGGTAAACAGACGTATAGAACCTGTGGTTCATCTGTGGTGGGGGTGTGGTTCTGGACACAATATGGACACATTTCTTGGAGCGTAAAACCACTACAACTACAATGTGGAGCCTCTCCACCTTCCACATGTGGTCACAACAGCCCCAACCAATCAACAGAAGGCTCTCGCTGTGAGGACCAGGTCAGAGGTCAATCAGCGATGGGGAAGTAAAGGGAAAAGCCTGGCAGAAGATTTTCAGCTCTCACCATACTGCTAGCTGACAGCTAGTCAGAGTTTTGACTTGATTCCACACCCACCTGTGTAAAACTAATGATGTCAACCACAATCAATTCCTGAGTACTGCATGAAACTTAAACTCTTTGTATGAATGTTATGGAAAATACTGAGCAGCTGAATGGGCCCAGAAGAGCTGGAGTTTAGTTTAGTCACGGGCAGCTTCAGCGACGCCGGTCCAGTCTGAGTTCTACTTTAAAGTCTCACCGTCATCATAACAGACCGACATAACCATAACACGACACAAACCGCCTCCAGAGCGTTCCCCGACCGAGAAACCCGTCTCCAAACAAACCCGTTGGGAGCCGTGTAAGCAAAGCGACGGACAGCCAAGTCAACAGAAGACCAACAAAAGCCGTTTAACCTGACATCCGTTCTCATGTCGGACGACGTGTAAACACGCCGACCGGAGTGCGAGGTGTGAACGCCGTCCATGTTAGTGTCTGTTTACATCTGTGTGAGGAACACCGTGTCCAACCAGGCGGCGAGTCAAGGCCGGACGGGTGTTTATGTTCCTAACCTTCGCTCCGAGCCTCGCCGGGTGATTTTTCACTTTTTAATGTACAGATGAAGAAGCGACACCACGTCGGCGGGGGGGGTTGCCTCCTTTCTCCCTTCTGATCCTCCAGGCTGTTCGGGAAGATGAAGATCTGATCCAGACCTCGAGTGGGACGGGCCCTGCCTGCAGAGCAGACCCCACCCAGACAGGCCGCTACAGGCCTGCATCTGGGATCAGGATGTGTCGACTCCCACCGGTGTGTTCTCCTGAGAATGTGGGCCATTGTGTGTTTGCACAGAGTGAAACAGATTTGCTGGCAAATCTGGACGGGTTTCTGCACGCTGCTGGGAGACTATAACGGTGTAACATAATCTTTATATAACACCAGGGGTGGTTCTAGGGTCAGGCCTTTTGGGGGCTCGTCCCCCGCCACCACAGGTAGGACAGATGTTTGTGAATGTAGATTATTTTAGTGAACATCGCCGTGACAGACAGCCAGAACCGATCTATGGACTCATACTGGCGGTTACATGAACCCCACCAGGCAGAGACCACAGACCCTCGAGTGGAAACCAGCTGAATGTGTGTTTATTTAACCGGGTTGGAAGGAGACGCAGACAAAACATCACAACACAACATCAACGGAGTCAAAATGTCATTAAATCTATTCACTGTGTGGTTTCACATGGCTCCGCAATGAGCTGGCGTCTCATCCGGGGTGTACCCCACCTCTCACCCATTGTCGGCTGAGATAGTCTCCAGCAGATATGGAAATGGACGTATGTATTTTACATTTACAGTATATTATATTTTAAGATCCTCGCTTTTTGATTCATATTCAGTCTGTAAAAACAAAATACAATAAAGTAATCAGTCGTCTGGTTTCATTTTGAGTTTGTCGCAGGCAGATCAAAAGGGTTTTTGACTCCTACATAGATCCAAGTCCTTTTAATCCATCCGTCCATGAACAAATACCATTTATTGTTTTCTTGACATCCCGTTAAATTAATCCCCATCCGTCTGCCTGAGCCAACACGATTGTTAGCTTGTTTAATAGCATAAGTTTGTTGCTTAGCTAAACTATCTACAATAGCTTTGACTGACATTGACTGACATAAATTGGATGCTAAAATCCAGTTATCTCATTCCTACCAAACTGGAAACTGGACACAGTATAACGTGATAGCGGACTGGATTAGATCTTAAGATGATGCTTTATTTTTATATTTAATATCAATTTGGGTGAAATAAACAGGTCTAATATATTACTATCATTCAGGCTAACCTGAGGGGAAGCAATGGAAGTATTTTCTTCATTTTTACTAATAACATTTTTTCATTAGCAGCAGTTCCGGACTTTTAAGAGTCACCTAAGCTTCAGATGTTTTCCCGGGTGGAACTGTATGTTCAAATCAGCACTTGTAAGGACTTGTTTTTGATTTGCATCAAAACTTCACACTGAAATTTCTTTCTTGGTCTTCAAATAAGTAGCTTAAAAAAAAAAAAAAATTAAAAAGAAGTAGGTGAAATATTTGAAATTTTTAACTGGTTCACGGAACTAAAAATCCTTCCACGGAACGGATTGAAGCTTTAACTGACAGCTCATCTCACAAGCAGCTACTTGGCAAAATACTATGTATGTGTGAGGCCAACATGTGCTCAAAACAAATTCTTAAAAGCGAAGAAGCTGCTGATATGAATCACCTGACGTGATACAGTCAGCGTTAAACCTCTTCTCTACGCAGCCTGGACTCATCTGTCAGGCGGCGATTGCGCAAGGCGGGCCCTGCATCAGACGCTCTGGAACAGGCCCGATGAGAGATGATGTACATGATAGCTCTTCACGCCTCAGGTCGTCCCAGAACTGCAGGGCTGAGGCCGGGCACGATCAGACAAGCTGGAGCTCACGAAAAAGAACACGGTGATTAATTTATGGGAGGCTTTTGTAAGGTTTAAAAAATATATATATTTATATAAAACCGTTAGAAAGGAAGCGGGAAATGTAACGTAACATCTGCATTATCTATCTTAAGCAAAACAACATCTAGAGCACATGTGTCAAACTCAAGTACCAGGGGCCAAATGTGGCCCGCCACATCATTTTATGTGGTCCGCCCGAGCAACGTGCAAACATATTGTTTGTGTGCTATTGTAACGTTTGTAACTTGAATAAGTAATAAATTCAAGTTTTATTTATTTTACATTACATTAAGTTACATTTAGTTACATTTATAAGTTATATCTGGGCCTTTTAGGACGGCCATTATGCTGATGTGGCCCTCGGTGGAAATGAGTTTGACACCCCTGATATAGAGTCGGGACGGTAACGTCAGACAGCTAACGTCAAATTTTACGTTAGCTGCTAACGGCTGCTAACTGGGGCTGTTTGCATTACAGCTGCTTCAACCAGATATCATTGTGTGAATGATGCGCAACAACTTTGTACTTTTGAAAATACAAAGTGCAACATCAGCATGGCCTAAATTGGCTTCACGAGTTTTAATTTTAATTTTCCGTCTTGGTATAAAACAGGTAATAAAAAAAAACACCTCCTACACAGATGAATTCTGATCCAGCAGATTAGATAAGTAGGTTTTTTTTTTTTTTTTAGCGTTTAATTGATAGAGTAGCGTACACACAAGCTACATTATCACACAATCTGGAGATGCTAATCGCTGCTAGCTTCCGTTTCAATCTCACAGTTGTGGATTCTAAACATAACACATGACTAAAACCGGTCCAGTCTCTCCGCCTCGTCAGCTCAGTTCTATTGTAACAGAGATTCTATTTTATTTCCTCCACTAGCAGATCAGAGGTGGAACATTACGACACCTTATCCCGCCATTTTTAACCCCCCAACAACAACAACCTTGACCCAGATCCGCCAAAGAGGTTGAAAGTATAAATTAAATAAAGACAAACGTGGAGACAAATTCAGAACATTTCAGACAAGTTTCCAGATTTTTTTGCGTGTTGTTTTCTTTCAGTATCGTGTTAGTTTGTTTTTTAGGTCATGTGTTCTTTTACATGCCAAGAAATCGCTGTCATTCTTTAAAACCCGGAGCTTGATTTATTACCGATAAGACAGGAGGAGTTGATGTGGGATGAGTCACTGCTGCGGTTGGAGTTAATGCACTCTGAATTAACTGAGAGTTTGTCCTGTACGTGCCCGTGCTTAAATCAAACATACCCGTGCAATCGCACACATGTCTTTCAGTAATTATGTGGAGGTTTGTTTTTTTTTAAATTGGTTTTGCATCAGACAGACGGCGATCACTCACCGACTTTGACATTTCTGTTTGTCAGACTGACAGTTTGAAGATAACATCAACCGCCAATGAAGTCTTCCTAAAGCAAACGACTTTGTTAACCAAGTTTTAGCGCGCTACTTTTTCTTTTCTCTGCAGGCAGCTTGACGTTTTTTTAAGTGACTCATCCACAACGAGAGAGAGTTTATTGTTGTGTAACTCATTTCAAACATAACCCAGCCGTGTGTGTGTGTGTGTGTGTGTGTAGAGCGGGAACATGCCTGAATACGCTTCCTTTACCTCCACATAATAGAAAAATCAATCAACGGGTGAAGACGTTCGGAGGTGGAGGAGTCTGCTACCAAAAAAACATGTTCCAACGTTTTATGAGCGGGTCAAACTCGACCTGATTGCTAAACTAAATTTCCAAGCCCAAGGCCTCCCATTTGTCCCAGGTGTGTGTGAGCTTTCTGGAGGGGTTTTGCGGGAGTTAGGTGGGGGTGAGGGTGATGGGGGGGGGGGGCAGAGAAAGACCAGGACCCCCTCCTTCCACACCCCATTCCACCTTCTTACCGTAAATGTGTGGTTAACCAGAAAAAGCTGTCGGTCGGGGCCGAGCAAATCCCCGGAGACGTGCACCACTTTGAGGGTTTTTTTTTTTTTTTAAAGGTGGGGTGGGTACTATTGGAATCACGTTGGGGTTGATCACCCGCCCGAGGAAGTTTTATTACGATAGAATTTGTGCATTCTGCAACCGCAAAGAAAAAAAGAAAAAGTCAGAGCGAAGAAAGAGGGTCAGAGATAGAAAGGGAGGGGAAATAGAGGCAGTGAATGAAAGAAACAGATAGGAGGAGGGAGGGGGGGAGAGGAGTGAGGGAGACGAGGGGGAGGAAAAAAGGGGGAGGGAGTGACTGAGCATTGCTTTTCAAGAGCAGGGAGAACAAAGGCTCCTTTGTGTGCAGTGCTGAGAGAGTGAAGTGGAGCCAGGGCTTAGGGAGTGTTTAACAGTGTACACCGACTGCATTCCTGCAATGTGATTACAAGACGCTTTTAATTTATACTCAGGAAACGGACTTAACTCTTCCCTCGCCACCAGATTTCTCGCTTTCTCCCTCCTTCTTTAACACTTAGTGTGTTTAAGAAGGAAGAACTAAAGGAAAAGCTTTTCCTTTAGTTTTTTAATGGAGGTGTAAAAAGCGGGTTCTACACCTGCGTCTGTCGCTTCATTGTTCCCTCTCTCTCTTTACGCTGACCTCACACATAATGTGTGTCAGCTTTTGGAAAACAAATGTGTTAAAAACGATGCCGAACGCATCCAGAACGTTTCGGTTTTTGATGGGATATTCTGGTCTTAAAACGCTTCACTCATAAAGTTTCAGCCAAGAGTTTGAACGAGTTCCAAACTGATACAGATGGAAAGTAAAAGTAGACCCAAAAATAAAAAAATAAAAAAATGAGAAGGTGGAATGATTCCATTCCCTCAGGAGGTGGTTGAAATGAGAAACTACAATCAGGTGACTTCATCAGACGACCAGAGTGCATCATATGTTTATTTAGACGTCAGGAAATAAAAGGAGCACAAAACAAATCGTGAGTCATCCGTTTTACACGTCCGACCTGGTGGGAAACCGAGATTCTCTGGGCTTCTCAGCGTAGCAGCGTTCCGCTAAACACCTGAAGAAGACGGAGGCTAGTTTTATAAATGAACATGCATGTGTTTCTTCTTTGTGATGCATTTACAGATATAATATTTCTCTAAATTTTGCATGAAAATGCGCAAACACAAAGCAACATTAGCATGTTTCCGTTTAACTGACGATGCCGCCTCATTCGACTTCACAGTCTTAGTTTTGGGTTTGTTCTTCATCACCTATCCTCCTCCTTAGCAGCTAAAGTTGCTAACTGATGCTGGCGATGCGAAAACGAAAGCTAAAAGACACCAAAACGCTGCCCAGACGGATGCAAATCTCCGAGGCCAAACAAACTACGACTCCCACATTTCCACATTTGATAGATTGGATTTTCAGCTTCTCCTGACCCACAAAACACTGCAGCATTGTTTACAAGCCGGCACTTCATTACGTGCTGAGAACAGCCTCTGTTATCTAATTCAGGCCTCGGATTCCCCCCACCCCTGACATCCACAGTCTGCTGGGAGGAGCAGGAGGAAGCTGTGGAGGACTTGGAGGTCAGGGCGGGTGGACGTCCACCTCTGGCCTCGCTGCCGGGACAAAAAAAAAAAAAGCCCGTCTACGTCTGGAAGTGATCATCGCAGCTGCTTGTTATCAGGAGGAAACATCTGATCTCAGATCATCCACTTCTACCCCCCACTTCACCTCCATTCCCCCTGCTCCCTCTTCTCATTGGGATGGAGACAAAAGTGTGTCCTCCTGACATGAGATTTGCCACTTGCTGCTTCTTTTACAGCACACTTCCTCTGTTTTTTTTTTTGTTATCCCACCCTTCACCCCGCATACCACCCACTGTACTCATACATTCAAATGTAAGATAAAACTCCTCTGCTCTCGGTTCTCCTCCTCCTCCTCGCTGCCTGATTTACTTTCCCTCTCTCTGCTTAGGCCTCCATCCAGTAATGAGGCCCAGCATTGTCCGGCTCAATCTTCCATCAGTGAAAAAATATTTCACAGAGGCTAAAGAAAAACCAAGGGTGGGCTGAGGAGGAAAAAAAAAAAAAAAAGTGTTCTGAAAAGCAGGACAGGCCAGCTCCCACCCAGCAGATTAGCTTCTCCTTCAGAAAGACGCCATAAAGATTTAATTAGCTCGACCGTTTCTATTCATTCCTTTCTTTTATCTCGGTTTCAATATGCCCACGCTGCATTTTCCAGACCACCTCAAACCTGTTTTTGTGTGGGCGTCCTCTTCCCAAATCAGAAATGCAGGTTTTTTGGTTTTTTTGGGGGGTGAGATGAGTGAGGAGGGATGACGAGGGGGTGAGGAGGGGTGTTCAAAACCAAGACATGGTTTCACATTCAGGATCCACATCGGAGACGTTGGTCTGCATGAATCAACTAAATGATAAGAAGGAATTCAATGTGGGAATGGAGTGGGGGGGGTGTCATTCAGTGACTCATGTGATGTCACTTGAGTCACCGTGGGTTCAAGTTGAATTTTTTTTTAAAAGACAGAAAAAAAGCGCGGCTGGCGCTTGAACAGATCTACTTCAACAACTGACCAGCAGGGCGGCGCCGTTCCAAAATTATCTGAGTCCATAACTTCCTCTGATCCACGGTGGAGTTACTGAAACATGCGTGAAACAACAAATTATTGGACTAATTTTAATCAATAGGAAAGCTGCAGCGACTTCTACTGTTTGCACTTTTGGGGCCACTAGGGGGCGCTCCTCAGAATGTTTGGAAAACTTTAAAAATACGCAATAAAGATAAAAACGAGCCTCCAGCGGGTGAAAGCAGCTAAACCAGCGGAGACGATAGTGGCACAAAAAGTGAGCATAAATCACTGGGAGAGGTTGGAGGAGGTGGTTTTAGTGTTTGTCAGTTCAAGGGAGGCAAGAGAGAAGTGGGGGGACAGTAGGTGGGTGGGGGGGGGAAGGCGGGAGGGTGAAAGTTTCTCCCTTTTTTTTTTCCACTTTACTTCAAAGCCCAGCTCGGCGACAGAATTCAAAGAGCCGATCTGCATTTCCATGGGCTCCTCCTGACCGAGCCCTCCACCTCCTCCACCTCCACCCCACCTTCCTCATCCTCCCCAACCTCTCCACCAACCACAAATCACCCTCCAATCCCACCCACACCTTTCTCCTCCGTTCGCACAGCAGGACTATTGTCATGCACTCACATTAATCACTTACTGTAACCCCCGTCTGTCTCCCTCCACCTTCACCTCCTCTGCAGCCTCACATGTTCAAGTGTCCAGCAGAAAAACCAGCCGGAGGAGGTGCAGCAACCACAAAATAAAGCCTAAAGTTGAAGTACGGCTGCTGGTTTATGTCTGTTTCTCATCAGCTGGATGTAAGAAATAAAGTTTTATAAAACGCTTCCTCTCTCTTTTTGAATGATTGTTTAAGCGGCAGCTGTGTGCTAAAGGAGCTACGTAGCTGACATTAGCATACTTACACTTCAAAGTAAATGGATATTGCTAACTGTACCTGTATGGTTAATCATTTTAGCAATATTATGGAGACACTAGCAATTTTAGCCTATTAGCAGGGCTGCGGATTCTGAAGGCCCGCCTCAGGAAGGGAGTGGTTGCTGATGGACAGACCATATATGGGCCATGTAGTCGTAATCCATCTATAACACGTGCTCTGGAGATCATTTATGTCATTCCCTCTAAAGTCAGGTGTGTCTCAGCTGGAGCTGCTAGCATCTCTGGTTTACCTGAGGGGCAATAATGAGGCCCCTGAAAGGCCCTCTGCCTCTACTGTCCAGGTCCAGGTTCACACAGTGAAACAGTCCAGGTTCACACAGTGAAACAGTCCAGGTTCACACGGTGAAACAGTCCAGGTTCACACAGTGAAACAGTCCAGGTTCACACAGTGAAACAGTCCGGGTTCACACAGTGAAACAGTTCAGGTTCACACAGTGAAACAGTTCAGGTTCACACAGTGAAACAGTCCAGGTTCACACAGTGAAACAGTCCAGGTTCACACGGTGAAACAGTCCAGGTTCACACAGTGAAACAGTCCGGGTTCACACAGTGATACAGTTCAGGTTCACACAGTGAAACAGTTCAGGTTCACACAGTGAAACAGTCCAGGTTCACACAGTGAAACAGTCCAGGTTCACACGGTGAAACAGTCCAGGTTCACACAGTGAAACAGTCCAGGTTCACACGGTGAAACAGTCCAGGTTCACACAGTGAAACAGTCCAGGTTCACACAGTGAAACAGTCCAGGTTCACACAGTGAAACAGTCCAGGTTCACACAGTGAAACAGTCCAGGTTCACACGGTGAAACAGTCCAGGTTCACACGGTGAAACAGTCCAGGTTCACACAGTGAAACAGTCCAGGTTCACACGGTGAAACAGTCCAGGTTCACACAGTGAAACAGTCCAGGTTCACACGGTGAAACAGTCCAGGTTCACACGGTGAAACAGTCCAGGTTCACATGGTGAAACAGTCCAGGTTCACACAGTGAAACAGTTCAGGTTCACACGGTGAAACAGTCCAGGTCCACACGGTGAAACAGTCCAGGTTCACACGGTGAAACAGTCCAGGTTCACACGGTGAAACAGTCCAGGTCCACACGGTGAAACAGTCCAGGTTCACACAGTGAAACAGTTCAGGTTCACACTGTGAAACAGTCCAGGTCCACACGGTGAAACAGTCCAGGTTCACACGGTGAAACAGTCCAGGTTCACACGGTGAAACAGTCCAGGTCCACACGGTGAAACAGTCCAGGTTCACACAGTGAAACAGTTCAGGTTCACACGGTGAAACAGTTCAGGTTCACACAGTGAAACAGTTCAGGTTCACACAGTGAAACAGTCCAGGTTCACACGGTGAAACAGTCCAGGTTCACACGGTGAAACAGTCCAGGTTCACACGGTGAAACAGTCCAGGTTCACACGGTGAAACAGTCCAGGTTCACACGGTGAAACAGTTCAGGTTCACACAGTGAAACAGTTCAGGTTCACACAGTGAAACAGTCCAGGTTCACACAGTGAAACAGTCCAGGTTCACACAGTGAAACAGTCCAAGTTCACACAGTGAAACAGTCCGGGTTCACACAGTGAAACAGTCCAGGTTCACACAGTGAAACAGTCCGGGTTCACACAGTGAAACAGTCCAGGTTCAAACAGTGAAACAGTCCAGGTTCACACAGTGAAACAGTCCAGGTTCACACAGTGAAACAGCTCTTTAAAAATACTTTTTTTGCGATAGTTCTCCTTCCTGGTGTCTCTAGATAGCGATGCACCATCAAAGCTCATGAACACACCTCATTTTAAAATGCCAGTGGTGCACAGATGGGCTCTGGAACATTTAGGACATGTTGGCGCTGGTTGTAAAAATGACTAATCAATAAAGTGATGAAACAACTTTGCTCCAGGCGTAAGAATCTTCATCATGTTTTGTCAGATCAAAACCTGGTTGCTGTAACTTTTACTGAATGTGTTTATATTTTCCTCTGAAGCCTTTCTTGTTTAATTTCCCGTCTAAATAAAAGATTTCTCCTGCATCTAACACTCTTCATTTTAGATCAGCGTCAAGCTGTTTTATATCACCCGCCTATCTTTTATGTCTCCACGCTGCCTTTTTACTCGTGTACTGCAGATCACGTCTCATCTGACTCGAACACAGAGACTGATTTCCTGCTGTTGCTTATGCCCCGAGTTATTTCTTTCTCCCACAGATCATTCAACATGTGTCCGCAAAATCGTGCTTTGAGCGAGTTGGTTCCTCTGTTCCTCATCAGTGGATTCCTGACAGACGTGCTCTCCAGCCTCAATAATCAACCCCAAAAATGAGGGGAGATGTTTTCTCTCCGCTGCTCAGTGGGAACAGAAAAGCACAGTGGGAAGTGAAAGGGGGAGTCAGCTGAAGATTGGAATTCTCTGCCCCCACATCTATGGGCCAACTTAGCCGTTAAATCCCCCTTTCTTCTTACTGGTGACCCGTGAGTGATGCGGGGGAGGGGGTTGAGGGGTCAGCCGAAAGCGAGGAGAGGATGAGGAGGAGGAGGAGGAGGGGGATGAAGATGGTGAAGGTGGTAGAGGAGGCGTACTTGTCTTTCCACTCCTGTAATCCCTCCAATTTAGATTATTAAATCTAAATCTGTGTTCTGGATTCATCAGAGCCCACATTGCTAACAAATTACTCCCAGGTGTTTTTGAGCGTGGAGAACCGGCAACACACGGTTGTAAGGAGTCGGATGAATCATGAGTTGTATAACGCGGCTGTCGTGTAAAATTAGCATCACCGTGAGGAGATTCGTTCAGTTGAGCTCATAAAACGTGTTGAAGAAGAGATGTAAATGTTTGAGGGCAATTTGGCGTTTTCAGCAGAGGATCAAGGGAAAACTTGTGACAAATGTAAATCACAATAAGCTGGGACAACACCAGCCACCATCAGAACTGAAGAAGCCTCCTGGATGAGAGGCGAAACATCTCCAAGGAACTTTCTTAAAGTCTAGTAGATTGATTTAAACAACTTTGGGTAAATCACAACCTTAACAACTCGTCCTAATATGTGTGGTGATATTTTGGTATGAAGCTGCTTTGTGAAACTGAGAGATGAGAAATGGCTGAAAGTGAAAGACGAACGGGAGGAGAGATGGTTTCACTCCACAAACAGTGTGAACGGACGTTACATGATTGTTGCTGAATCGGTTCATCTAACAGAGACGTCTGTCACAATGAGGACCAAACGCTAACGGCGAAATACACAAGCGAGCAGATGACTGAGCTAAACTGCAGTTAATCTGCTTCGGTGGAGCGGATCTCATCTGATATGAAACTCTCTGTAACGGGTTTATGCTTTTTAATTGGTCTCTTGTTGTCCCGGAAAAGAATTGGTGGTGATGTAATCCTCTGAAACCTATTCTTATTATGATTTTTTTTAAAAAGAGGACACAGATAATTCTATGTTTTGTGTCTTTACTTCTCTTTTCTTTACGGTAAAAACAAACATTCATCTTCTGATGCATGAAATTGATGGTGGCCATATTTACTCTCTCCACCAATCAAAAGCCGTCTTGTTGTTGAGCTGAAACAATGAATCACAACGTGGCAGGTTGCCAGTTGCAAAACGAGACGGTTGGATAAGTCAATACTGTGTCTGCCGCTCACAAGACGTCAGACGTGAAATACTCGCTCACGATGGTTATCTACCAGTTATTTGTTGTTCTGGTGAAAAAGTAAATGCAAGTTGTGGCAAGACGCCAATGGCAGGAAGAGGGTTAAATATTTACATAATTAATTTGAGAAGTTGTTCTAGCTAATGTGCAACCTAGCATTAGTCTATTCACACTGCATGTATGACGTATCATTAATGTAAGTTTAATACCGATACCACCACCAAATGAGGCCTTTTAGCTGCTAAGCTGCTACGTTTGCAAGCTAACGGCTAATGGTGGCTGCGATTGGAATTGTAAAACTGTGTATGCAGTAGCACGTTTCATAGTGTTGCGGAGTTGACTAGAAATGCACCCAGAATGCATTGCATTTCTTCAAAATGCCCATTTGAGACAGTTTAAGCACCTCCCTGAGGTTAGCGCCGCCAAAATAAAAGTCGTGTTCACCGTATCTGTTGGTCGGTTAAGACAGATTTCTCAAGAAACAAATATAGCATGAGCCAGGACATTTTTGATTTTTTCCAAATATAATGAAACTTTCTTGACCGATGTCAGCAACTTTCTCAACTGCAGTTCTCCCTGACGGACAGATGCCCCCTGCTGGTGGGACAATCCCTTTGTCCAGACTCGTTTAGCCGCTTGTTTCTCACATCGGTTTTCATTGTCTGTACATTTGCTTCCCCTTGAGGTCACATGACAAAAAAACATGAGGCGGAGCATCGCCGCCTTTAATGAGATGATCTGAACATCTTGGATTAGAGTTTTGTGGTTTTTTTGTACGTATTTGAGATAAGAGCGTATAGATAAGACTGTGCATTAAACTTTACAGTTGAAGTTGTGTCAACACTGTGGTCATGGCTGACAGATATTAAATATTAGTATGGGATGGATTCCTACAGAATCACTTACACCCAGTTACCCACTCCTACTGTCCTCTGAGGGCCGATGGAACGATGTTTAGCGTCACATTAAACTCATAGTCACGTTATGTTTTTATGGTAACTTTCAGATGTGAATAAAGTTAAAAAAATATTCCACTTTAGCTTCGACTCAGATATCAAACATATTTACTGTTATCAAAGAGGCGCCAATGAGTGTAGAAGCAAATTGGGTGGTTGAAGACTGGATCCACGAACACTTCGCAGGTAATCTGGACCTGACACCTGAGGCCGACCAGAGGCCAAAACTGGCTCCCACCTTTGACTGTGAATATAAATCTGACTTTCACAAATGTCTACACCTTTGAAATCATGAATTCAGCTGCTTAAAACCTTCATTTAAAGAGCGTTTGGCCATTCAGACGGAGTAGGATGGATTGTAAACACAACACTTGTGGTAAAGTACATCCTGTTGCTGACTAAAAACAATGATTGAGCTGACTTCCTTGATGCCTGTGGTTCATATGTTTCTTCATGCTATCAGATGATCTGTTTTCTCGTCTGTTCACTGGATTGTTAAATGAATATGTTTTAAACTGAGGGAGAGGTTAGGCTTAGGGTTAGTCAGACTCACGCTTCATGTACAGCCTTGTCTTGAACTGGCACACCTTGGCCACAAGGTTTGATGCCAGTGAAAAGCGGCACTCCCAGAATGTCCTCTGGCACTGATTGCAATGTTTATCTAGTCTCTGAACTCCTTGGCACCTGACCTGACCTCTAGCTATGCTGTTCATTGATTTATTTATTTACTAAGCACATTTCTTCTTTTTCCAAACCCATTTCTTTACTACCAAAAGTGAAGTCTAAGTAAAATGAACCAAAGAACTTTGTGGAGCCTAGAACATTTTATCATTTTAACAAGCGTGGCAGATAAACACACTTATTTTGCGGTTTATAACTTCTCTTGTAAATTAATTTGTTGCTCTGCTTGTTAAATAAAACTCATGTGACTCCAGTGGAAGGGGATCTTTGGGTCCAATATCACAAAGACGTTTTATTCTGGTGGTAAAATCCGGTGAACAGATTTATTTCAACATTAGTGGTAACAACACCTAAACAACTACAAGGAAAGGAAAGAAGAGGAAGATTAGGACTATTCTGAGGTGCTTTACTGGGGTCCACACCTCTCTACTGAGACTGAAGGAGCGTGAAATGAGGCGCACCTGAATCTCCAAAATGCAGAGGCAGTTTAAGCAGAGAAGTGGAAGAAGAGTCGGAATAGACGAAGAACCAAAACACTGACTCCACTGTGATGCCACACGTCCTCCAGAACATAGTGGAAATCATCACGTGGCATTGCCTGACAGACAGACGTAAATGTCAGCTATTTTAAGGAGGTCATGAAGAACAAACATGGTTTCAGGCTGTGATAAAATGCAAGAGTAAAGTATTAAATATTAGGTCAACTTTATTAGGCAAGTCATCATCCTGTCAACAAGGCGCATCTGCCAGATAAATGCCTGCATCGTCACTTGATGAGAATGCCCTGATTAGCCGCCTGCCTTGGCAGCAATAAAGTGGAGGACAGATTTATTAAGCCACTAGCCAATCGTAACGTCAGGAAATCACCACCAGGAAGCAGGTATAAGGGCGGCGGCCACTGCGAGGAGGAAGAATCGTCCATGCGTTCTTGTTCTTTTTTAAATAGCCAGTTATTACTTGGAGATATTAAATCATTATTTTTATCCATCAACTCATCATGAAATAAGTCATTATTTTTAGGTCTTAAATTTTTTCCGGCACCATTAGAAGTAGAATTCTAAAGCTTGAACACATTTGCAATGGCGTGGCGCCGTCCTTTCGTCAGTTTTTTGTGCCACCTGTGTGTCGGTTTCCGACCACAGCGATCTGTCATGAAGCATCACGGTGACTCCGGCCTGACTTCCTGTCTTCCAGGGGACATAGGCTGAAGGTCAGACTTCTGCAGTGGAAACCTTTCTGATTCGCTCCATTTGTGGTTGAACTTGTTCTTATGCGCCGACGCATTTTCTCCCACGCACAACAGACCAGCGCCTGATTGTGAGGGGGAGGCCAAGAACAGACCACAAGCAGACAATAGACATAGAACCAGGAGGTTCAGGTGGTTTTTAAGAAGGTTTGACTGTTGTCTGATGCATCAGAACCAGGAAAAAACAACACCAGAACCAGACAGCCTGGTCCAGAACACGTAGGAGTTGTTAAAATGAACACACCGTCGTAGAGATCTGGATTCTGATTGGTTATAGTTAGGCATGTGACCATCACAGCCAGACAGGAAACTGCTCCTGTCTGCTTTCCTCCATCAGCTCCGACTTAAAATGGGAGCTGATGAGGTTGTTGTTGTTCCTCCCTCAACAGGAAGTGTACTTCTGTTAGCTTCTATGTTAACATTGCTACCAACAGCACATTTTACTGTTTTCATGTCAAAATCATGGATGTGGAGTAAAAAACCAAGGGAGCGAGTGTAATTTAAAGTGGCGATATTTAGACAAGTTTCCAGCTCCCTCCCAAAACCTGGTAGCAGCACCTGGGTTTGTGTTCGTACCACTTTGCTTCAGGCTAACACAAACATGTTGACCAAACATCACAAGGTGAGGTGGTTCTCTATGGACATGCTTGTACATTTATGTTCAAGCTATCGCAGCTATAAAATATATATGGCATGCAACCAATTAAGACTCTAGGTAGTTACTGGTGCCAGCCAATGAGTAGTCAGTAAGAAAGTAAACAAGTCCAAGTTAAAAAATAAACACATTTTTACAGTTTTAATGGATTGAAATGTCTATATAACATAGTTCTGTTAACTTTGGACATGCCAAGGTAAACTACTTCCTCCTGTTTCCAGCCTAAATGCTAAGCTACAGCAAACAGCGTCTCCAAATTTGCTGTGCAGACCTGAATGTGTCATCGATCTTCTCATTAACTCCTGGGAGAAAGCAAATAAGCTTAACGTCCCCAATGTCAAAACAGTCGCTGCAAATCAAGCAGTTGCTTCACAATACTGGCTCCACAAAATAAGGATTTGAGGGATGAAATTATGTTTTGTTGTCCGAGAAAAGAGACTGAGGGATTATGGGATCAGGCAGGAAATCACAAATGCAATCCCAGTTCTCTCTGAAGAACCTCACTGTGAGGGAAAGTCACTGGAAAGTATTTGTCCCCTCCTCAACTCGCTGCTTCACTTCTGAGGCCGAGGCGGGGGGTTTAGCCTCCAGGCGGGGAAGGATTGAAAGAGAGACTTGTAGAATTATTCCAGCCTGATCAATAACACTATTAAATGCTAATGCATTCAGTGGAGGCTGACTCAGTTTTATTGTGAAGCTTTATTTGAACATGGCAGGAAGCAGCACATCAAAGAGAGGCTTTGTATAGAGAGGACCAGATTAGAGCCTCTGACGCAGGGATAGACCCGGCCAAGAAGAGGCCATGAATACGCACACATACACACACATGAACGGATGCATGCATACACATCGCACACACGGACCGACACACTGCAAAGGCATTCGATTGAATGCCGCGTCTGCCTTGTGATTTCGATGGATCTAAAGCGGCACTGTGAGGACTTTTAGCTTTTAGCTTGATGGAGGAGGCGTCACAGATAACGGGTTAGTTGTGGGAAAACAGGATTATAGCTGTCAGTGACAACCAGCTACTACTTGGCGTAGCCTTGCTTATTTGTATCTCAGCTTATCTTAGTTTGTTGTAAAGATCCTAAATATGGGAAAACAGTGGGGCTCTGTTCAGAGGAACAAATCCCTTGAACAACATCCTTAGAAAGCCAGGTTAGCTGGGTCCAGTCTTCACACTAGGAGTTTGGGTGCTAATCTTTTCGAATTCTGTTCTACGACTTAGCTGTACCTTTTTTCTTGATGTTGGTCTCACCGAAAGTCACATAAATGTAATATCACTTGGAAACATCACTCACCAAACAAGTTGTAAGACCGGTTTCAACCAAGAAACGCTTTGATATGATCATCACAGAGGAATTGATGAAGTTGAACTCAATAAAGGATCATTAATAACAAACATCTCAACATCTAGTCTACCTTACCCAAAATGTATAAACAGTACCACCACCTGACTGCTACATTAATGTCGCTACCCCAGCGACGGTCTATTTTAGCTACTAATTAACATGTTGCTAAGGACGTTCAAAGAGTCAGTGGCTGTCTTATGTTGGGGCAAACGCTAGTAAAAATGCTAAGTTGTGGTAACCACAGTGAAAAATGCCCAGTTAGCTTCATTGACGACTTATCCAACTAGCTAATCCGTCACATGATGATGTCATAAAGTTGTGACAGCTCATTTTGCTTGTAGTTGGCTAGAATTCTTATCACAGCATTGGCACCAGTTGGTCAGTATTAATGGCTTGTTGGCCATTCGTGCTTCCTTAAATGTTAGCGACGTTCAACTGTGTCAGAAATCATTTTGGGGTTTGAGTTGTTTTTTAATGCTTGGGTTAGACTATCGCCGCCTGCTGGTGCGGAGAGTTACTTCCTGTCACGTAGCTTGGAATGTATGAACTAGATTGTCATCGGCTGTGGTTGTTCTGGTTGTGTTTTAGCTTTTGACAGTCACATTCTGGGATGTAGACATGATGTGTTACTGATGAAACGTTATCTCCACCCTGTTAAGTCTGACAAACAGCAGATGTTGTTTTATAATCATCTTTAATGCCGCTGAAATGATGAAAAGATGGTCCACAAGACAGGACCCACCTGGCTGTCCTTTAAATATAGCCATCTAGATGAAGTGGGTTACTTTCCCTAATCACGGACGAGTAACAATTAATATTGTGCTGAAACAAAACAAAACAGGAACTGTCCTGACTCCCTCCTCCTCCTCTCCGACTTATCCTCCACCCCTTCCAACCTCCAACTTTTACGATGCCCTACTTCCTAATAAACTTTTGTGGTGTTTGGAAACCATTAGGAGCAATATCCCACTTCTCAAAACATCCTGGCTCATTCTAGAGGAGTGGAGCAAGCAGACAAGGAGCCATGGGAGGGGAGGGCCTCAAATTTCCATTTCTATTGAAGGCAGACAGAGCGGGGTTGCTGAGCGTACAGTTAACGGTGAACAGAAGGAATGTCATACGAGAGGATGGTGGAGAGGAGGGGGCAACCCGCAAGCAAGAAATGTTCAACTTGTTTTTTTTTACGCTTTTAGCTAATGTTCAAACTGTTCCAGTGCTGTGAAGAAGCAAACTATGAGAAAACACAAAAAAACTGATTATCTGAAAAAAAAAAAAAGACAAAACCTGAAATCTGAATATCGAACAAAGTATGACCACTACCATGTTTTTGATCCTGTTGGAGTTCCCCAAACAAAATAGCCAAACTAACTCGAACATGCTATGTTGAGAGCAGGTCGATTCAGTGTATTAACTGAAACTTGACAATCTGATAGCAGAATGCCAACACTTTTTCTTGTGCTAGCACCATGCAAAGATTGCTAAGTCTGTTTTAGCACCATTTTTTGCTGCTCGTTCACAAAATCTGTGTAAACGTTGATGTTCCTACGGACTATTATATAATTAATTTTTGCTTTTCCAGGGCAAAGTTGTGTGCAATTTCCTGAAAATATGCATTTAATTAATAAAAGATTGCTCATTTTTTATTTGCACGCAAACCATGAAGTTATTTACTCCAATTTATCTCAAACATCGAGTGAACACGAAGCAACAAACTACACTTCTACCCAAAGAACCATATTGTGAATTGTAATCTGAAGCATTTATTCTATTCTTATCTACTGATTTCTCCGGATTTTCCATAACTTCTCTTAACGTAAGATTTTGGTAATGAACCAAAACAATTCATCCATATCAGTGAAGGTGTGTTTGTACTTTGGGTCAAATGACTCACAGCGTTCTAGGCCGAACGTGAGCCTCACCTTCAGGAAGCCTGGACATGAAACATCTTTAAAAAGGTGACTTTCAGAAGAGATGCAGTATCAAGACACTGTCCTCAGACCCCAGAGGGCTGAGCTGAAATCTTTAAAGTAAACTAACACCCCGTTGAAGAAAGATGCCCACAAAGACTCCTCAGCTACCATCTTGTTGCTAGAACACTTGGATCACGTCGACACCAAACTGCGATGAGTCTTTTGGAGCTGAAAACCAGTCACACGGAGCAATGAAATGTTCCTCAAATAAAACAAATGAACCATGTAGGTGTCGACCCAGTCCTTCTGTCAGTGGTCATAAATCTGTTTAGCACCCGTTAGCCAGAAAGCTGTTGTTTTTGAAGTGTTTCCCTGTAAAGGACAATGAAGAGTTTCTGATTTCCTTCCTCACGGGACGATCTGGTCAGCCAGGACAAAAACAAGATAGAGCTCAGCTTCCATGCCAAGGTCAGAACTTTAAAGCTTTTATGGAGCTCAGAATGAAGAATTTAAAGAACTTCCAGTTAACATCTGCCTCTTCTTCCACGTTTAAATTACCAAGAATTGTAAGAAGCTGCTTTTACTCATATATATTCCCACCATATCAGTTCTAGTGGGTGTTATCCGGCTCCAAACAAACCTTTAATCCACTTCAGATAGTATGCACTCAAGTGTCGCAACAATTGTTCCCACAGTGTGAAAGTAAGCCTCTATCTGAAAAACACAAGACAAATGTGTGGCGGGCTGCCAGCGGTGGGAGGAACAGCAGCAAGGGGCCTGAGATTACAGACAAAGCAGGAGTAAACACTGGCTTCAGATAAAAAACTCGGACGGCGACTTTAACAATAGTTCTTTCCTGGCAAGGAGCGTCAACAAAGCACCTTCCTGTGTGCGCCCCTTTGCATGCGCCCTCATTTCCTGTGGATGCTCAGACATGCGGCTCACCTTAGCTCATCAGCGCCAAGCGACTCCCATCAACCCCTGACCTCTCTCACAAAAATAAGGCCCGGTTTACAAGACGTCTTTTTACAGGAGGAGCAGAAAGTTTTTTTCTGTTTTCATTTTCCAAAACCTTCGATGTTCACACAGCACCATTTCCAAAACGATCCACATCCACATAGATCCACAAACGTGACAGAAAATGTTGCAGTGTGTTTGCCAAGGCGGGAGTTGGAGGTTTAACGTTTCAAAATCAACATGGAGGCATAAGATCACAGCGGTGGTTCAGCAAATTTACACTGGACTAGACGAGCATAAATAAATTCAAGAGTTTGCAGCACAAACAGAACCAGACAGGCGGACATTGTTTGTTGTTGTTGTTCTGGTCAGAGTAGCTGTTTCTTGTAGGCATTCCTGAGATGATTTGTTGTTTGGGTGGTTGTTTGGTTGGTTGGTTGGTTGGTTGGTTGGTTGGTTGGTGGTTTAGTTGGTTGGTTAGTTGGCTGTGTGATATTGTGGAGGGGGATTTAATTGGTGGATGGGTAGTTTAATTGGTTGGCTTGTTGGTTGGTTGGTTGGGTGGTTGCTAGGTTAGTGGGTGGTTGGTTTAGTTGGTGGGTGGGTGGATTGGGTGGTTTAATTGGTTGGTTGGCTGTTTGGTTGGTTGACTGGGGGTGGTTTGTTTGGTTTGTTGGTTGTTTGGTTGGTTGGCTGGGGGTGGTTTAGCTGGTGGGTGGGTGGTTTAGTTGGTTGGTTGGTTCGTTGGTTAGTGGTTGGTTGGTTTAGCTGGTGGGTGGTTTAGTTGTTTGGTTGGTTGGTTGGTTGGTTGGTTGGATGGTTGATTGTTGGGTGGTTTAGCCGGTGGGTGGTTGGTTGGTTGGTTGGTTGGTTGGTTGGTTAGTTGGTTGCATGCTTATACTGTGGTCGTGTGGGATTCCAGACAGTCCTGTTTTGACACTATGAACTTGTACTGACTAATTAACACAGCATAAACACTATTTTTGTTCATGGATGATCTCCTTCAAGGTGAATTCGTTCCTTCTAACAGTTTAAACTGCCAGTCAGTCAGTTTTATTCCTACTTGAGTATCAAAGGTACAGCAGAACCGTCCCGTGTGACTGTGATGATATCAATCCATCTGCTAGATATTTATAGCACCAAATAGTTTTCCTAATTGTGTTGTGGTGACAAACATAATCGCTGCCTGGATTGTGGTCAGAGGCAAAGATTAAATGAAGCGTTTATGTACATTAATGGATGGTGGACACACAAAACACAGGATTTGGGGCATCTAAAGTGCTTTGGGTAACGTTAAGGAGAGATTGTGGTTTCGATTAAATGTTAATGTTACAACACTGCAGACGTTTTCTGCATTAAACCAGACCATGAGCTTTCCCTGACCCAAACAAAGTGTTTCCACCGACTAAAAATAACCTCCCATGCTTTTACTGTTAACAATGTTCCCTACATAAAAATCTCAAGTCTTAAGAGTAATGTGCAAATGTAAAAGTAATGGAGTAAAAACTCAAAATATCTGACTGAAAACTAGCAGCGTGGAAAGAAAGTATTCATACATATATACTTCTAAAATGCTTTTTGTCTCCACAGCTGGCGAGGACAAACATCTGTATGACTGCAAACCGTCTTCTGTCCCTCTCCCACCCACTGAAGCGTGCTTCACTCGAGGCTTCGAGCATCTCAAGGAGCAAACAAGTATGTAGAGAAAAAAATTACAGTTCGAACCGGGTAAACGATTCATTATGTGTCTTGTTTTTATTAGCCCTGCAAACACACGCTCGGCCGCGGACGAAGCGTGTTTCTGGATGGCACGTCTCTACGGACACAAGAAAGCCTACCCTTTCTAAATCCTGAGCATAAGTGACGATTGTGTACTCCATGCTTTTATGATTTGTGCTGAGGAGGGGGCTGAGAATCATAAAAAGAGAAAAGAGAGAGAGAACGCAGGGCCTGTGGGTAATTATGGCGGCGAGTGGTGGGGAGAGGGAGCGTTTGGGAAAGACTTTTGGGGCCAGATGTGTGAGGAATGTTCTGGCTGCTGCAGCGTGCAGAGAGGTGGGTGGATGAATGGGTGGGTGGGGGGAGTGAAGACCAGTCGAATAACACCGCCTGCAGATCGTTAGGGAGCTGTCACGCCTCCAGCTTCTACTGTGTCGTCTTTCACATCATCTGAAGCAGCTACAGCTTCACCTTCGACTGGAAGTGGTGGAAAGTACATCTGCTTAAAGTGAACTTACCTATTACAGCTTTTATGGTACTGCATTACTTCATTTTGCAGGACTTTTTTGTTAGCGATGAGGTTCTGCTGATGGTGATTAGTCAGAGGTCAACATAAGACCCGGACCAGAGGAGGTTCTGGTGCATTAAGGCTAGTTTAGAGACAACATTCTGATTCTTTCTACCTTCTAGGGATTGTATGAGCATAACAATCGAAAAGCTTTAAATCAGATGTGAGACTCTTTCATATGTGGTTCCATATTATATCTGTGTCTGATTCATGTGACATGAATGAAAACTGTCTGCTCAACATCTGCTGGTCATCAGCTGACCGAGCGTTCGCTGTCCCGCGGAGCGAAATATCACGCTTACATCCACTGATTGCCAATACGTTTGGGTTTGATGGATATTCCAAGCATTGTTGATGAAGATGTGTCAAGGAAAAAGATGTCAGTGTCAGCATCTAAAGGGCAGATGGAGGATAGTTGTGGAGATGGTTGGATGTTTGAAGACGATTGGACAGAACGAGGCATGTCACATGTGCCTGAACGAGCTCGCAGGCTGTGTTTCATATTTAGTTACTATATTTGGCAAGTGATTCCTTGCATTCATTATTGTTTTTCCTGAGGCTCAACTGTTGTTTGTGCTTGTTTGTATCACAGCTGAAGTGCATCACCACACACTCACCCCATTGTCCACAGTGTTCTCCCAAATATTTAATATGTGTGGAAATCTGGCATGCAATCTGCTTTAACATTAGCCAGTAAGTTGTTTGGAGGAACAGACAAATTTGTCCTTTGTCCTGCAGTCAGGTGACGCCATGTCAAACGCTCTGCTTTTAGGAGGGCGAAAGTCATCGGGTTCATTTCGGGCGGGTCCGACTCCCAGTCAGTCAAAGACAATTAGATGTTCAGGTCAGCGGTGAATGGATGACATGTCACTGTTATTGTGTAACCAGAAGAGTCGTGCATTGTGTATAAATACTATAAATACTAGAAGTACTGCATGAAGTGTGTATGTAATAAAAAGTCATGATGCTAGTAGGACTAGTGAGTTGAGGAGCCACCGTTAGCACTTTAAATTAAAATGCCACACAACAACGTAAGTGTGAGCATTTTATCATGCTACCTTTGTCAAGCTCAAAGTACGCAAGCTACCTCAGATGCTAGCATGACTTGAGCATCTTTTCTTGTTCCTGTAGCACATGTACTTGAAAGTTTTCATCACTTGTTAGATTTGACATGTTGTGTCTTGTGACCTTCTTAAAAGTCTCTGTTGAGGATACTCAGGTCTCAGGTGAGGGTTTAGCATTTCACAAAAGATACTAGACAATAAAAAAGTTCAGTTAAGTCCAAAAAACAAGTTGAAATTTGTGCAACAATCTGCTGAAGTTGCAGATGTTGGTCCTTTTGTTAAGGCACATTTAATTGATTATGCATCTGCAGGATTTCAGTGCTTTCACACAGTAATCCCAATACATCTCCCATCGCTACCACAGCCGGTTCACTTCAATGAATCTGCAGCCGCAAA
This sequence comes from Antennarius maculatus, assembly GCA_013358685.1. NCBI lineage: Eukaryota > Metazoa > Chordata > Actinopteri > Lophiiformes > Antennariidae > Antennarius > Antennarius maculatus. The sequence goes on along the minus strand of CM023621.1, from coordinate 17,957,539 downwards.
GAGCTGGGCAAAGTTTTCCTACAGGCTTCCCACAATGCACCTGGAGAGCTCAACCTGCGTCAGAGGCAGATAGTCTTTTTTTTTTTTTTTTTTTAAATAAAGCCCTCCCTCCATCTGCTTCTCATCATTCTCATCCAGCTCCTCTTCCTCCCCCACCCCTGTCACACAGACTCTGTTTCATGCTCTGCCTTGCTAACTCATCCAAACCTCTACCACAACCTCTGCTGCTGTGGCATGGATAAATACGCTCCAACAGCTGGATCCGACCGGGACCACCCCTCCAGAGCTGACCACCACCACCAGGCTGTGCCCACATGTTTTAAACACAGAACATTACTGGCTTTGTTTGGGATTTATTTGGGTGTGGATTCATTTTTTTGTTTTTCTTTATTCGTTAAAATTAATTACCTGCGATTTGATAAATGAGTGTGTAACTGCTTAGTCTGAGCTCGTAAAAGTTTACAGATTTAGCAGAAAAAAATTTAGACAACTCCACAAAAATGTGTTTTCCTTGTTCCTTTTTCTTCGGGTCCAAACACAAATACACCCAAAAACTTACACGGTTCAAATAAATTCCTGATTGCACCTTTAAGTTGAGAGTGTGTTGTTTGTTCAGCTGCTGAGGGCCTCAGAAAGAAACCCGGGGAGGCCAAGGAGAATTCATACCTTCCATTCATCACAGAGGAGAGAGGAGGGGAGGGGGGAGGATGTGGAGAGGAAAGAAAGAGCGAGGAAATGAAGAGACAAGAGTGTGTGTTTTTTTCTGCTCTGCTGAGTAAGGAGAGAGCCGGGCTCAGCTTTCTGACAGCTGGGCTGTGAAACCTCTGCTCCACTGATTGACTGCTCACGCCTCCTTCATGTGACCGTTTGGTTCAAGGCCCTCAGGAACGCAGGTTCAGAGTCAGCCAGCATGTTGTTTTTGATTTTCACGACACTGTTCAGTGATTCAGTCTAGTTTGAACTCGTCTCGCTGAAAAGACAATCGGGGCATTCCCTTAGAGAGATTTATAAGATCAGTGTTATGATGTTTGACTAAACAGTGATTAGGTTAGCTTAGGTCAAGGGCTGGCAAACAGCTAGTGTTGTTTAGTCAAAAGTTACAATGACCTATTGGACTTCTCTTGTAGAGTTCTTTTTGGTCTCCAAGAGACTTCTCATAAGTTTCTTGAAGGAATCTGGGATATTTCTTTATATTTCTTAGAGACCTTTCGTTGACATTTTTGAAACTTTTAAAGACTTCTTCAGAGACTTCACAGAAACCTTTTAATCTTGGATTGTTGCACATGTCTGTTAGACTTTTTGAGACTTATGAGACACCAATAACATACTTGTTAATGGCATCTCAATGACTTCTGAGAGGCTTCTTGAAGGATACTTTGATATTTCTTTAGACTTCTTGAAGACTTTTAGCTGACGTCTTTGATACTCTTTAAGACTTTTTTGAAAACTCTCAGTCTTGGACTGTTGGACATGTCTTGCAGACTTTTTTGAACTTCAGGAGAAGATACTTCTTTCTGGCATCTCAATGACTTCTGAGAGACTTCTTGAATGCTTCCTGAATACCTCTTTGAGACAGTTTGCCAAATCTAATGCCAAATAACTTCTCAAAAGATTTCACTGCCGCTGACAGATTTCCAACGTCCAAATGAAAGACAGTTTATGACACGCTCCTGTTAACTGGATTGTTTAGTGTACACTGGTTACACAACTCAGAACTTTCTTAAGTCGGTCTTTGACTTGTTATGACATTCCCATATAATCAAACATGAATAACGCGATAAGGTTTTAGTCATTGCTTCTGCAAAATGTCAACAACCAATATGTGCACTCTCGCCCGCACCAAACAGGAAGCAATAAACTATACCAAACATGGGGTGGGTGTGGAGGTGGGGGGGCACACCAGGAGGGCAAAAATGTTAATAAGCATTGGTTCTCTTAGACTTTGGAAAAAGAGGAGAAACTGGTGGATTTGTGGAGTCAACCTGAATGTGTCTTCCCTCAACTATGGTCTGGTCCTAACTGCAGCGTCTTCTGTTTTTCTTGCCGGTTGTTTTCTCAGTGTAAATCACTACACAGAGGCAACGGTGGCCAAAAGCTGCTGCTGTTCCTGCCTCATTGTTCAACAGTTTTTCTTCCTGGAAATTTCCACCAGATGGGAAATAATCTCAAAAGGAGTCTGCATGTTGTCTCACAATTTGTGAACCAAGTCATTGCAAAATCTTACAGTGTATGACTAAACACCCTGTGACTTATGACAAATTAGGTTTAGATGTGCGTGGGTGCAAAGCTTCAGCATTTTAAAAGTCAAGGCTCTATTCAAAGTTCCCTGGAGGTGTGATAAAATTATAATACACTTCCCAGAGACTTCTTGCACCGAGCTCACAATAAACAAGTTTTTAACATCCTAACCAAATGTGAAATCTGGTTTTATTTCTTGCAAGACTACTGGTGGAATAAAAAGGGTTCAACCTAACAAAAATCTTAATATGCTTCAGATTATCTAACAGTTTTCACCAGAAACCTGAGTTTCTTGTCTGGAGTCTAACATGCAGACATTCATGCATGATGTGGTGAGAAACATTCTCCGCCATATGCTTCTTCTTCTGTTTGTCTTTGTCTGTCTTATCATCACAAATTCATCACTGAATGTCCTGTTGAAAGCAAAGCCTGCCAAATATGTAATGTTGCTATGGGGCTGCAAAACAAACTGAAAATGTACCAAAAGGAGGATGACTAATCTCTGCTGGCGCTTTAACGCCGAAGCCCGACTGCCTGAGGAAACGGGAGAGGAGTGACAGTAAAGATACGGTCGTGGCCGAGGTCACGCTTCATCCTGTTGTTCCTTCATGTAGTCGTAGCAGCAGCTACACATCTGTCCCATCAGCACTTCTCACTTCCTCAAAACCGGCTGAAAAACATGGCTGTGTGACTGACTTCAGATCAGGAAGAACTGAAGGAATAAAATCCAACCACTTGAACCCTGCTGTGCCCAGAACAGCTGTTTAGCCTTGCTGATTCAACATAATAGTAACGCTGTGGAAGAATCTGGAGTCAAATATTTTGACATAATCACATTTGCTATCATACCAGAGCCTGTCGGAGCCGGGCTGAGGCCAGGAACTGGGACAGGGAAAATAAGGAAAGGGCGGGAAAGAAACCACACGAGGAGATTGTTTGGAGAGGCCGAATCGTTTATTACCCTCGATTTTCAGGGGCTGAAATTTCAGCCTCGCTGTGTGGAGAAACTCGAACCGCTGGTCCAGCTGTCCACAGCCTGCCAGATTTAAGAAAAACCTCCACCGAACACGCTCTCCCACAGCCACCCCTCACACCACCCCTCCAGCCAGGTAATCAAACACAACACAGTTGTGAGGGGGGGGGACACGAGCTGTTGTGACACGTATGGCCTGCAAACAAATCTGTCGCTCGGGCCAGAGAATCGTGTTCCCGTACGGATGTTTGATGTTCCTTCGCTTTTTTTCACTCAGCAGCTTTAAAGAACAGACAGACAAGGCCGACCTTTAAAAAAATAAAAAAAAAAAGTGGGGGGGGGACCTTCGCCTTCATTGGAACGAGAACATTTCAAAACCCAACTCAGAAGAGAAACAACCGCTGAGGTCAAACCAAGAACGCCACAAACTTCAGAGGAAATCTGCAGTTTTTGTGCGACTGAGGAAAAATGTCGAAAAGTGTCTGAACTCTCAAAGTTAAAAAGAAAGAGAGGAGGAAAAGAAGGCATGATTGGCTCCTTCATCTGGATCGTAACCAGAAGTTAATGTCCCATCCTTCTACCATGTTTGGTGGAACCCTTGTAGGTTTTGGGGCTGCTGAGACTCCTAGAGGAAGGTGATAATGGGGTATCGTCGTCTTTTTACCGTGTCAGCACTTTGACATGGGACAAGCAAAAGAAAAACAAAGAAAAAAAAACATGCAAGAGGAAGAATAAATTGCAGAACTGAATGTTTGGAAAGGGTCAAACTATCTATTAGGGTGAGCGAAGCTGCAACCGTTAATTCAGGACTTCCTGAAAAAACCGATGGGCCAAGAAGGAGAAACCATTAAACTGTGGCGTGGATGTGAATCACAGGGTGTTTATAAAAGATTATTTGAAACTATTTTAAAGTCGATTTTATCAAGAATCTCCAGTGTGAGAGAGAGTGGCTGCGGTCAAGTGAGCTAGACAGAAAATGAAGGGAGAGGGAGCAGCATTAGCAACACCAAACCGTGTTAGATGTAAGTCAGGCTTTTAAACTATAAAATACCAAACTAAAATTAATTCTGATGACGATAGAAGGTCCATGAAGCAAAGAAGTGTTTTTTGTTTTTTTTCAGCCAATGAAAATGGTGTCCCTCAGGGTAAATCAGGTGAGAATTTGCAGTGATTTCTGACAAACTGATAATAACGCGATGTGACGCCTGCACCTTGCATCATTCCAGGACGTGTTTTGTCTGCGTTATTTGTGATGGTTGTGCTCGTAGCGCAGCAGGAAGAGAAGGCCACTGCGACGGCAGTGACTCATTATCGCTGCTCCGGTCACACGCTGGGAATTAGTGACCTTGGTTCAGCGGACAATGAGGAGCTGTCTAAACCTGCTTGTCTTATCAGACTCCTCTGCCAGTCAGTCGGTATCTGGGACATTATCAGGAGCAGTAAACTCTCCCACAGTCTCTCCTCGCCCCTGCAGACGGCAAAGTATCATCACCATGGCAACGTGGCCTCTGGCTTCCCTTTGATCCGGCGTTAAATTCGGTTATCAAATGAGTCACGTTTCGCATGAGATAAAGTTTTACTTTAACCTGAATACACGCAGTTCTCCTGATTTCTGGGTTACTGCAGACGTGTTTTGGTCTAGATGAGGACAGCCTGCACTTTCCTTCACGCTAAACTCCATAGAACTGTATGAATATTACTGCCCACCCTCCCCCCACTTCAGCATGGCATAGGCCCGGTCATGTCACCCCAACCCTGGACGTTTCTGCAGATGTTTTAGTGTCTTCCTGTGGAGGCGGAGCCGCTTATAGCGAGGGTGTGGCCATTTGGGAGTCGCAGGTTAAACAAAGTTTTAGTTGTGTCTACGCAAAGTGTTTGTGTGACTGGATTGTTGTGTTAACCCCTTTTCTATTACGTGATCACGTGATCGATGATGTCATCGGTTGAGCCCATGTGTTAGGTTCAGTTTAGCTTCTGGAGAAGAATTTTGATTTGCGTGAGGACTGATAGCTGTTAGCTTGTGTCCGTGGCACTACCATCCTGTTGCTGACCAACAAACACGTTCATTGGGTTTCCATTTCATATCAGCTTTTTAATGAACCAGATCTGAAGTTCTGATTTCCTGAGAAAGAAATCAACAAGTGTCGTAGCGGCATGCAGGAGGAGGAGGAGGAGGAACTGGGTTCATGGGCCAGCAGATGTTTCAGCTTTTAGGTTTTTTGGCTAGAAAAGGGCAATTAAGAGCGGTTCTTAATGAGGCTGGCAGCCACCCCATAAAGCGTCTGCTCCGGTGAACGAGTTGCTCATTAGACGCCCTGACCCCCCCACCGCTGACCCCTCCCCCCTTTACTGGAACAGGAAGCGATGGATCAGACATTTGAAAAATTGTATGCTAACATTGAACACTTCATGTTACGTCTGGCACTGCCGGCATCGAATCTGTGTGTTTGCGTGTGTGTGTGTGTGTGTGTGTGTTTGTTGTACGCCCGGCGAGTAATGATCCACATTTTCCATGAGGTAGCTCTCTGTGTACCTCCAGCGTTATGAACAGCCGACTGAACGTTACTGATGAGAGCATTAAAGGACCAAAATAAAGTCCTCTGATCCCAGGTCTTGTTTTCCCACCCTCAGTTTCTGTGCTCCATAAAACTCTGATTTAACGCAGAACGAGATCCAGAGCCGCTCTGATTTATTCCCCCTCTGATCCCCCGCCATCCCCACACATACTGACGCTCCACATGGAACTCCATGACTATTTATAGTTATATGAACAGCTCATCAAGAACAATCCAGATTAGATCCTGGTGATATCCTGATGGATATTAGACTTCTAACGGGGGGTCAGGCTGCTCGGTCTATTCCAGCTGTCCCCCTCCCAGGCAATTTGTTCCAGCTCCTCCTGGAGGATCCTGATGTATTCCCCAATGAGATGAGATTTGAAATCCCTCCAGTGAGATCTGGGTCCACTTTCCTCCCAGTCTGACGTTACCAAAAAACCCACAAAGGAGCATATTAACATGACTGATCCACCTCAATGGTAGATTCAGGGTTTTGCCTTCTGTCTAAGCTTATTGGTCACCTCCTCAAACCTGATTTATCGTCTCATCCCTCCTGAACAAGACCCTGAGATCATCAAAAACACTGTTCGTCCGACTAAACAGAAGGAGTCACCTGATGCCCAGCAGGGAACCATGACCACCAATGTGGAGGTTCTGCCTGACAGGGAATGATGAAACAAACAGGAAGGCATCATCTGCAAAGAGCAGATAGAAACATCTGAGTTTTCCAAACGTGAATGACTTTTAACTGTAAATCTGGTCCATGAAAATTACAACAGCATTAGAGACTCAGGACTGTCTTGACTCTCTAATCCTGAGTCTCTAATCTTGAGTCTCTAAGTCTTGATGGAGTCCCTGTGACTTAAATATAGAAAAATTATCTAATAGTTAACAAATGGGTGGTTTTCCATGGGATGGGCGGTCAAATTTTCCACTGGAGGGTTTAAATTGATGACATTAAGATCCAAAGTGAGATATTCTATCTCCAGAAATTAGCTAAAGCTCAGATCTCGTCTCATCAGGGTGTAAATAACTTTTCAAATCAGTTCTGTATCTTCTGGTACACGCTCCAATTATAGTCAATGATTTGTACTTTTTGGGTGAACTTTTCTGTTAAGCACATTTTCCTGATACATACTTTTCCTGACTAATATTTCCATTGTCCGGACACTTCCTCCACCACTGTGGGATTCTCATCTGTTGCCCTGCCTGGCCATGCCTGTCCCAGGACCTGTCTGACACCAGGAGTGCCTGGCACAACGCTCCCTATTGAGTTCTGTCAGAAACTAGGTCATCTAAAGCTCCGGCTGGACACGCACAGTGCAAAGAAAACAGAGCGGCAGATGAATGAGGCTGGATGAGCTTCCTGCGACGGCCACCGAGGGATGTTCAGAGGAGGTTACGATAACACAAAGTTGTGTTAATGTATTTCTGTTGCTCATCGCAGCTGCGTGGATTCTCATGTTTCTGTTGTCTAAATCTCCTTTTTATTGTTCGGTGTTTTGCTCTCCAAGTTTCCTCCTGGTGGGTTGAATAATATTTATCTTATCTTATAAATCATGGAGGAATTCCATATCTCTTTCAAAATGCACCAGCACTCCTCCAGCAGGGCTCTGATAACATCTGATAGACTGCAAAACATTAAGTCCAGCACGAAATAACTTACATAAAGGCCGTTCCCAAATATTGTATCCCTAATAATTTTAACTTGATATTAAGACTTCTGACATCTCATGGCTCTCATTCATGTCATGCTTGAAAATACAACTAATCTAATCTTAGAGACATTAAAAAAAAACTATTAGATTTGTATGACAATCATTTCAGTCTCATTCCTGGCAGTCGTTCAGTCACACTGTAGGCCATGAATCATGGAGCTACCTGGAGAAGCTAACGCTAACAGCTTCTACCTCAGCTCCAGGGAAAACAAACATGCTGAACACAGCCAAGTCCGTCCAATGGGAGCGAGGCTGCAGCTGAATAGCTTAGCAACAACACCAGGCTCCGGCACCCAAAACATTTAATTAATTATAGTAGATGTTGAAAGAATCTACTGATAAGATGCCAAGAAGTAAATACTCGCCATAAAATGATGACAGTGTTTAAAGGTTTAGGTTCAAGAAAACATCCAGACTTGGTAGAATAAAGTTCTGGTTTCCCTCGAGTTATGAAAGGAAAGAATGACAGGGATCGTTTTCAGTCTGTGTGACTTATTGAGTGGTCATTTCAGCAGATTTGTTACTGTTCTCATACAAGTATGTGTGTTATTTGTCATCTGAATCATCACCAATCAATCATCCGTTTCTTTATCCTTCGGTTTTGCAGCGCACCAATCCTTCACGTCGAGCTGAAGCCCGAACCGACACATGTTGTTGTCATCACCGCCGAGAGCTTCTAGAAATATCTGGTGGAAACCAGCCATGCAGGAAGGGAGAATAAAACCAGTCAGAAGAGACAGGAAGTCAGGTGACCAGAGAGGAAAAACAATAAAACGCTGCTGTTACAGTAGAAAAACTCTGACAGAGAGAGTTCATTAGCGCCACGCAAAGCTGAACAATGAGGCTCACGCTCACACCTGAAGGAGACGTATTTAAGTCGACAATCCAGAGTTATGGAATCAGCCCCCCCACCATCACCACCTCCCTCCCCCGCGAGCCTAAGGCGTATGTCTGCCAGATGTCCAAAGCAGAGGGGATATGAAAGGACCTGGGACCGCCAGAGGTGTCTTATATCGGACGAGTTATTACCCTAATGATATAACATAACACATGCCGTCAGTCCCTCCAGGAGCGACGGCCCCAGAGTCACGTCCTTTCATTCAGCTGGCCTTCCTGGAAAAGCCTGGAGGACGAAGGTGATGATGAGGAGTTTTCCTTTCCGGTCTGCACCTGAGAGATCAGATCTTCATCATTTACGGCCGTGTCGGACAGATTAACGGCGTGTAAGAACGCACACGAGTTCCTCAGGTGGATCTTTTTACTCGGCTTCGGACTGCTGCCCTCTCCTTCAGGCAGCGTGGGATCATGGGAGTTGTTGTCTTTGGGGTTAAGCAATCCCTGCTGACTCACAGACGCGGTCATGCGTTAAAGATTTATTCAGGCTGCTTTCCGCTGACTTTCTGACTCTCCTGGAGTTTTAGTGCCAGGCGACCAAAATGAAACCCACATTACCCCGGGTTGGGTTACACGGATCTCTCTGGGTCTGACCAGTGCTGGAAACATTCGGAACTAGAACGTCCCTCAACAGACGCCAAACTGCTGCCAAACCCAAACAGTCAGACACCTTACATCCATTAGATCTGGATCCCAACAAACATCACAAAATAAATCAAGACGGATGTTTGTAGAACTGGAGAACTCTGGAACTCAATTATGTCAGCTGCTAGCTGCCTGTTTGTTAGCATATAGAAGCTAAATAAAGAACAACTCAAACTGTCAGAAGTTTTAAAAACCAGGCTGCATTGTATTCCAGGTCATTATCAGGGTCATTGTGTCCGGGGGAGTGATTCGCCTCCTAACGGGACCCAATGGAAGTTGATGGAGGTCAACAACTCCCTCGAAACAACAATAGATCTTTTACTCGCCAACAAACGGCTTCTGCATCTCAGGTGCAAGCGTCTCCAGACGGGGGTTAAGAGGTCTCATATGTGGCCCCCGACAAAAGGCCCCATATCTCCTAGCTACGCCCCTGCTGATTTAGCACAGGCCGAAAGAATGTAATTAAACGAGGGAGCCTGGAATCCGTCCTTGAGCTTCTTGTAAACTATCCTGTACACATGCAGGGGAACCGGATCCAGCGCCCGACTGGAGTCGTACCGTGTGGCACACATGTATACAGACCCTGCTAGATGAGTATCTGCCCCTCGGCCCCTGGAGCATTTCGGTGAATAGATGAGGAGGAGGGGAGGCCGTACCTGACATTTACTGAGCAGCACAGGATAGACAAGCCATTGTCTTTGCTGAAATGAGAAACTCTGGTGCAGTAGGGCGACCGGGGGAGACAGAGGGTGGTGTCAGACAACCTGATATCAATCTAATGAAATAATAGTGAGCGCTGTGACGAGGATATCTGGGATATCTAGACTTTGTACCCCATTGATGGTCGTCTTCGACCTTGGGAAGCCCAGACAAACAAAGGGGGCGACTTTGCCCGCCTTACAAAGAGGGACACTGAATAAAAAACAGAAATCCCCTGAACCTGAAACTTCACCAGATGAAACCACAGATGTCAGAGGTCTGACCCAAGGAGCACCAGTGGCCGAAATGTGCTCCCGATGGTTTCTGGGATAGTCTGGTGAAGAGCTACCAGCACATATGGGTGGCAGAGCCCAGCCCCGAGCTGTCAGGCTGGATTACTTTCTCTCCTCTGCGGGCTCAGCCAGAACCGACAGGCTGCGACAAAAGCAGCCCAAACTCACCCCAGCCTTGCTGGAGAAAAAAGAAGAAGAGAAAGAAGAAGTGGAGAGAGCCGGTGAAAGGAAGTGAGGCAGAGGCCAACCAAACATCTGCTCCAGATCCCTTTCAGCTGAGCTTCTTGTTTTGTTTGTCCGCGGGTCGGGGACAAACAACGAGAAGCTAACGCGGCTCGTATGGGCCGGGTCTTAGCAGCCCCGTCCAGCGAAACAACAAACGGGACTGACACAAATCAACGTTATCTTTTCACTCGTGAGGGGCGAGCGAGAGAGCCAAAACGAACAAAAACAAGGAGAGAAAAAAGGAGGGACGAATCAAAAGCCTCCTTCTGACTCGCAGTGACCCACATACATTCGCCCAGCTTTTCTGGGCCTCGATCACTCTTGGCAACGGGAAGCCTCTGTGAAAGAATCTGAGCGTTCAGCCAAAGGCAAAGCCCATGTGAGGGGAGGAGGACGCAGACTCCTCCTCCTCCAGGAGGCCTGTTGCTCCTGGACCAGATCAGCGCTGAGCAGCGGAGGAAGTACAAATACATCAGCATAAAAACACCCTGAAACAATGCGCTCCAAAGCGTTTGTGAACCGTTTGCATGAAAAGAAAGTTCTTAAAGGGGTGTGAATATAAAACAGAATGACTCCACACAGCTTGGAAGGTTCAAGCCAGGCTTTAATCCAGGTCTAAGGAAGATCTGGAAAGGAGTTAAAGCCCTCAGTTCATGTGTTCATGAAGGTTTGTTTGTTAGCGCAGAAGCTGCACTTGAATGTGATTAAATGTTGGAGTGTTTTCAGACCCAAAGATGGGAATCAGAACAAAGATTTTGTATGGAAGCACCTTACGAGATCCTAAATGTCAAGGTCGAGATTTTGCAAAATTTCATCATTGTATAACTGAATAGAAAAAGAGAACTTTGCATGATGTCGACATCTATGGAAAGGAGATGACTGGAATGGTGACACATGATGAGTAAAAGTTACTTGAATCTAGTCAGTTACTTTCCAGATTTATGCCAACAGCATTTTAGTGAAGAACAAAGAGGTGACGTCACTCTTCTAGCTTCATTTGTTCTGTTTCTTTCCAGAACTTTATTTGATCTGAGAGGAAAAAGAAAGGGAATAATTTCGTTTTTTTGAAAACGCGGGCAGCTGCAGTCGGAGGTCGAACTGAAAGGGACCAGTCGAAGGTTTTAATGGGCCGTTTGATTGGTTCGTCCAGACGCGTCGCCTCATGATGGATGAATGCAGAGCCTTCTAAGCGACAGTGACATAATCAGAGAGCTGTAGGTCAGCGACTGACAGCTGAGTGGACGGAGAAAGAGCCCTTTCAGCCTCGGCGCTTGCGGACGCCCATCCAACTTCATTAGCAGTCGGGCTCCGGGCTCCGGGCCCCGCTGCAGGCGAGGCATGACCCACTCGCACCGAACATCACATAACAAGCAGCGTTTTCTTCCTGAAGTGAATCCGTTGTTGCTCCTAATGGTCCAGAGCTGCGATTTTTCTCCCCTTCGACTTGCTTTTTTTAATGGTTCTGGCAAAGCATTTTATCTATAAACAATAAAAGGTTGGGGTTGAAACATTTTTCTCTGGTTTGGCCCCTTCATGTCTAATCATCTCTGCACTCTCCCCTCTTTTCCTGCCATTAAGCGGCGACCGAGCCAAACCCGCAGCCCAGCCAAAGAACCTGATAGTCGTGGAACCCGTGCAGCTCTACCCCCACCTTGGAATGCATTTCTGCTGCGCTGCACTTTTCACCATCCAGCAGGGAATGGATGCAAACCCCCACCCGCCCCCCGCCCGCACCCACCCACTCAGACACAAACACACCACCACCAAACTCTGGAGCAAATTCACTCAGAACCGTGTCGGGCCTGCGAGTATACCGTACGCATTACAGAGGGTAACCCTGTACTTTGTACTCAGTTACATCTCCTCCACAGCTGTAGTTACTTATACAAAACACACAATGATCACACAGGATTAAACAAAACGAATCCAGTTCAGTCTCCTCAGGTTTCAGCTGTTTGAAAAGCTCTAAACGTCTCAAATATCTTATTTAAGTATCCAAAAAAAAAAAAGATTTTAAAAAGTCCAAAACTGGATTTGTCTCTTCTCTCCTGCTGCATTAAAGGAACCGAAAAGAATAAATCAAACGTCTGACGGGTGATCAGGTGAGGTATTTCAATCCAGGAAATGTTTCTGGAGCTTCAAAGTAAAAGAAGGAGAAAAGACTGAACTTAAGATGGCTCGTATGGTTTCGTCAAAGTTATTCACTTTTTAATTCTACCCCTGCAGCCTCTAAGCTAAAGGCGTTAGCGTGCGCTCGATCTGAGCGCGACGTGCCGCTGATGGAGATCAACCATCGTTCTCAATCGGATCTGATTTAGTTTGTTGGAACCTGAGAGATAAAGTTCTCCTTTGGCTCGTCAAGCGGAACATGAACACATGTTCAAGCAAGTCCAGTATCTTCCTAGGATGGCACGCATGCTAACACTGTTAGCTTACAGACCTTTTTACCTTAACTTGCGATGTCAACCAGCAAAGCCTAAGCCCCGCCCCCATAGAAAGAGTAATTCTAAATAAGAGTAATTCTATACACATGCATGAGTTAGCGATGCTAATCCCGCGACAACCGTGCAAACTAATTAAAAACATGACATATTCCAAACTGATCTGGGACCTGATGTTTGTCTTTTAAAATTAATCTTCTTCTGGTGTTTCATAGAAGATGAAGATGTTTTAGATTCAAAACTTCTCCTGGCTTTCCATCAACATGGAGGAGAGGAGATCAAGACTGAGTTTACATTTGTGTTTGAAATGTTTTAACTCATGACAGACTTTTTTAGAGACTCTTGGACTAAAGCATTGAACTAGACGTAAAATATCTCAGAGGAGAACCCGTCTAGTCTGGTAAGATATATAGTTTTGAAGGTTTACCGCCCCGGTGATGATACTTCTGCGCTTTTCGTCAAAGAGTTTACTTTTACTCCACTTTTACTCAGGAGAAAGTCTTCCACTGTACTGCTGACACCAGATCTCAGAGGTTTAAAGGCTTACATTACAAATCAACAAGCTCTCCGTCAAACACACCCTTCACCTCATAAATGACCACAACTAAACCGAGACTAATTCCTCCCCCATCATGCTCCTCAGCTTCTCTAAACCACAGCAGAGAGAAAACCTCGTCCAGACGTTTTTGACCAGTTTGCTTCACCTACGACCCACCAAACACAGCACATCCCCTCTGGTGCATGTTCTACCCCCCCATCCCCATTCCCATCTATCTGCCCCCCGCCCCCTTGGTCTGGACGGCCCACCGCCGTACAGTACAGGAGAAAATAACTCCATGATTGAAAGCGGCGTGAAGAGGATGAGGGAGGGCGGGGAGGAGGATTAGAGTCCAGAGGAAGAAAAGCAAAGATAGGAAACCAGAGTGTGACCTGCATCCTGACAGCGAGGCTCCTGAGGGAACTCTTCTACTGCCCCCTGGTGGTCCATCGCACCAGCCTTCCCACATTCCCACACTGCAGCCACACACACCCCCTCCCCCCCGCCTCACTACCTCTTCATTCATCCCTTTCTGCCATGACTCAAATTATTCACCGCATTCGTTCTGTAATTACATCGACCTTAATCCGTGCGTCAACACAAAAACTCGGCCACACTCTTCAGGAGCTGCGGCGTGATAATTGGTTACACGCCCCCCGCCATTCTATACTCCTCACCTGCGCCGTAGTTCATAAAAGACGTCAACCGGGTGACGACCTGATTACAGGTGGGTGAATGTGGAGGCGTGAAAAAGACATCCAATCTACCTGAGACTGCTGCTCCACCCTTGGGCCGGCCATTGTGTTGGCTGAGATTGCCCATCTTAAGTGTAGATGTGTGGTTTGCATGCACGACTCTCTGGATGAGTGTTAGTGGAGCATTCATAAGAGTATTATAATGCCTTCCTAATAGTTTATGACTTCATTCGCAAACATGATCCGATGTCTGATGTCTGATCCAGTTACCAAACAGAGGATGATGATTCAGAGGTCACCCGATAGCGAACAGGCTGTCGCACTGAGCAAAGGATCTTGGGATCGGTAAAGAAAAGAAAGAAAACACTGATAAACATCCGTAGCGTAGGAAAAAAGTCCGCTGAAGGAGATCAATTGGTACAAATCGCTGGAAGCCAATGAGTTAACGTCCTAAAATGGTTTTGTACCTGGTTTTCACTCTTGCGCCACCTGCAGGTCAGTCTTTTATCCCACGATAAAGATTTACCTACCATCACCACTGAAAACAGATATGGACAGAATCTTCAGTCCAAATCTGCTTTCACTTCGTCTTACTTACAGATACGGGCAAAACAGTTGCAGTTCCACTGAAAACCTTTGGGGGCAGCGTCATGATTATTAAATCCGAGCTAGACATGACTGTTTGCTCAAAGAAGACAGTGGAAGAGAAAAGTCCACTCGTAACAATTTATTTCATTACTGTTAATCAATGAGGTAAATTATCTCTCCTCCGTTTACTTTCACCGTTTTTATTGTATGAACGTCTGACTGTCCCGCCTACTAGAAGGCAGCGAAGAGGGACAGAAACAATTAATAAAAATCTGGAGTCTACCCCAACCAACATTTGTGTTTGTGGATGCTTATTGTCGTCTAGAAGCTAAACTGTTGTTCCATGTGATGCTGGTCTATCGTGTTTCCTTTGGGCTCTTAAGCTCTGTGGGGTCCTCGCCACCCCCCACACCTCCACCCCACACTTCCCTGGCCTGCAACTGAGCAGGTTATGGGCTGTGGCTGCAGAACTGGGAATATAATGGTCTCATTGACTCCATCATAAGCTCAGACCAGCCTCCCAGTTTTGTGAGAGACTTGCGGAGTGGGCATTATTGTAAAAGGGCTTTAGAGCCACTATTAAACCACATTAGGTGTGTGTGTATGTGTGTGTATGTGTGTACCATGGTTGTTATTATTTTTTTACAAAATAACCTGAAATAGTTCAGTGTATTATGGGGTGTTAAACTTGTTTTCACAGTTTCTCCTTTTCCCTTTGTGGCCGTTCGGTCGGTAGAAATCAGGGGGAAACATTTCCCTTCAAAACAG
The DNA here is from genome assembly GCA_013358685.1 of Antennarius maculatus. Classification (NCBI taxonomy): domain Eukaryota; kingdom Metazoa; phylum Chordata; class Actinopteri; order Lophiiformes; family Antennariidae; genus Antennarius; species Antennarius maculatus. Next base: position 17,942,266 of record CM023621.1, on the reverse strand, counting down.
ATCGATATTTTAGCTCTGCTGCTCCACTGACATCTGTAAACTGTCGCATTTTTTGAATCTTAAAATAGGAATGCACTGCAGGACTTTAGGGAAATGGCCAAATTGTGGAACGAATCTGTAAGACAGGCTGTTGTCGATAAAGATTGGTTTGAAAGCTCTTCTGTAGCAGGCAGCAGTGGCTCCAGCAGCTGTGTTTTACTATTTCTATATTCTCCTTTATTTCAACCCAGACTTTAAGGTGATTTATGGGCGTAGAGTCCAGTTTACAGTCACATCCTCTTCTGTGGCTTCACAGCATCTTTGAACAATGGGGAGACGTAAATACAAATGACGTCATGGCAACAGAATCAGGATTCGGAGAAAATCTGTGCATCAACCTCCAATGGTTCTGCAAACAAGTCTAATTACACATAAGAACCACTGACAAACTCAAATATCTTAACGGTTGATAATCGTGGGTGATTATCCTGAGGTCTCCGTAGCGACGGCTAAATGTAGCCGCCGTATTAATAGCAATGACGAGCATCCATAGGATATGTCCTTGGGCAAAAAGAATGAGCTCCATGTCATTTGGCCTGTCGCGTTACAATAATCCGCAGACAGATGACACGTGTGTCCCAATCGGCAGGTGAATCCAGGTTCACGTCGCTCACATTACCTCGTTTCTCTGACCCGGCTCAAGCGACGGGAGAGAAGAACAGATGGTGGAGGAGAAGAAAGGGAAAGCAGACAGCGCTGACTCACCAGGCTTCAGATAAACGTCACCACATGTCGGGAAACGCTGCTCCTCTCATCCCTCATTCAACTCAGATGTGTTGTATTTTCACCAATGAGCACAAGAGGATGATCAGACATGGGTCACATGACCTCCAAGGCATTGTTTGTTTGTTTGTGATTACAACCAAGATGTTGTATCAAGGGCAGAACATTTGACTTGATTTTGAGGCCCAACTGAAGGTGGTCGCTAAGGACTCTCTAGGTAAAGACAAAACCTCCTTGTAGCTTCGAGGCTAAACACATTAGCACACAACGTAACTGATAAAGACGAGGAAGACAAGAGAGATCACCACCTCTGAGTGACCTCGGCGTTTAAAACGAGTCCCCGTCAAGGGTTCTTGATCTCGTCCCAAACATTAGAAACACAGCAGCAGCAGGTTTGACGTTTGTAGGATGAACAAAAGTCACATGGCATCTGATTTTTGGGTGAACTGTTCCTTTAATGAATAGACACACACTCCTGTTAATGTATGTGGTCACACATTCGTATATGCAGTCACACATTCCTAAGAGATCACCGATCAAACTTTAGTGTAAGGCGATCAGTGCTGTGTAACATGAGGTCGTCTCTTTATTGTCGTCCTACTTTAAACTGTTTCTATAGGTAGTGGTCATGTGACTGAAAACCCGACCTGTACCTGTCACTAGGACTGTGCGTCCCTGCTGCGTGTTAATGAGTGATATACTGGGACAGACGGACAAACGCCGCCATAATAACAATAATAACGCAGACTCCCACAAGCATTCTGGGTAATAGATCTCATACCAAACACTGGTGAGGTTTATGCGGTTGAGATAATTCATCGTTCTTCCGGTTCCCACGTCTGTCGCGATGAGTCAACATGTTGTACCTTCAATCTGAACAAAGACGAAGCAGGAACGTCTTTCTGATCTGTTTCCGCCTAGTTTGTGGTCACCATATAAAAAAAAGAAATGGAATTGGACCGATCAAACACCCCCCATCGCCAACAGCCCAGCCTTTAGCACCAGTTAATCAATCATTCTCTGATTATTATTTTATAGATTTGATAGCAAACATTGCTGTGTACGACTTTTTTTTTTTTTTTTGTGGCCCATTTTTTGATCAAGCGCACCCGTCCCTTGGACAACATGACCTATGATCTTCTGGGAAACGAAATCACCGTAAACAAAAGTCATTAAATATTTATTATCATGTTATCATAACTGAATCAGTTTATCAGAGCTGTCAGATCAATCAGCCGATGACTGATTTCTTCTGAGGCGGACACACACACACACACACACAGACAGGTGCAGCTCCAGACACAATCAGGTCGGTTGTGTCTCCTCCTTCCTCTCTGTTTATCAGCTCAAACGTCCATTCTGTGTTTTATCTCTAACAGCCTGAACGTTTCACATCTGCTGGGACAGAATCTCGTAAACTCCACCAGATCGTCTCCTCCGGGCGCCGCTCGGCTGCCGTTGGTCTGAATCAACAGTCGGAATCAACCGGAGGACTTTGTCCCGAACGACTAACGGTGAACCCAGGTTAAAGTCCTCCAAATGGATCGTCAGTTAAATCACAGGGAAGCACCTTTACCCCGCTCAACCCCCACCCCGCCCGTCTAGCGTCGACCCACAGGAGACATCCCATAATGTGGTGTTGGGTTTCCGTCACACGAGAAGAGTGTAAATCAATCTGAAGCATTTATCGACTTCATAGAGCGCGGCGCACACCAACATGTGCAAATTTCTTTAGATGATACTGAGACTTTGGAATCAACTGTCCCTGACGACTGTGGGGGGGTGGGGAGGGGCACACCAACCTGCCCATGACCATCTACATCCACGCTTTCCCAAGTCGGAAGGGTCCAGATGGGCCGGGGGGGGAGACACATTCCTCAGAAAGTTTAAACCTGCGGGGACATTTTTTCAGATATGGGTGGTCTGTGGGACAGAAGAGGACCAACTGTCGGTGCTAAGCTAACAGCTAACATCAAAAGGCGTCGGCCGTCTGATGGAAAGCGACCCGTCCATCCATGCTGCCCCCCCCCCACCCTAGGGCAAAGGGGCTCGCAGCATCCCAAAGGACCACAGCCTGACGCTCACATTCCCAGCATCCCAGATTCCCAGTCAAGGTCACAGTGGGGCACCTGCTGGACGGGACTGGGATGGGGGGGTGGCCCTGAAACCAGTGACCCCGTGACCTTTGGAGTGCCAATGACCAGATTCATCCAACTCGGGTTCAGTTTCCTGGTTGCATCTCATTTAAACGCAGAAATGGAAGCGTGATCTCTGTTCTCGACATCTTTATTTGTCGCCGTTCGGCCACGGAAATCATTTTATACAATTAACAAAAGAACGGGAAGCAAAACTCTGGTAATGTTTCCCTTTACTTTAACCATTTCATCCTTTTCTGTGAAGCACAAACTCACTCTTATCATGATTATTATGATTCCTTGAGTCGCGATCACGAGCCTCGACCTTGGGAAGCCATCACGAGTCTGACCGAGTTGTTTGTTCAAGGAAATTAAAAGAATGAGGTCAGTGATGAGCTCACAGACAGTGACACAGACCTGCTTACTCATCCAGCCATTCACCGCTGAAAACCCCCCAACCTGCCATTCCAGTTTGCTTAAGCTATTTTCCACCTCTGTCAAAGTCTGAGTGTGTTTGTCTGTGTGTATGTGCCAACCGGCGTGTGTGATTGACGAGGCCGATCGGCCTGAGCAAACATTACGGGAGCCCTGGTGAGCCCTGATGAAAGGTTGAAGGGTGTGTGTGTGTGTGTGTGTGTGTGTGTGTTTGTTATCAATCACTAACTCAAAGCATGCTAGCTAACAGAGGTCAAAAGCAGCTCAGGTGAGACAAAAGGCGAGCCCTCAGGTAGCGTTCCCACTGTTACATCACAATGGCGCTGAACTCTGTGTGCTGTCTGCTCACTGGCCCTCGGCCAATCACGGAGCTGGAAGGAGGGAAGGCCTGCCAAGATGATGGATGAGGATTAAAGACGATTAGGAACTCACATCCATCTAGAAAAAAAAAAAAAAGAGAGAAACATACCTAACAGGTCGGGTCCTGCCTCTGCTCTCCCCCTGAGAGGTGGCGGCATTTTCCACGTTAAAAAGGAGGAAATATTAGACGTGAAAACGGGTCAAATATTGAGACACGCCCCCTTCAGTTCAGGCTTTTACTGATTTATGTCGGGTAAAAGAGTCTCAGCCTTCCATTGTCTGCATGAGGATGTTGAAAGTGTGAAAGGTTTGGACGACGCGTCGAGATTTTTGTCAGCTGTCAACGATTCTTCCAACCGTCATCTCTCCGACAGCGAGGTTAAGTTTTTAACCATCGATGTGTTTTCTGCCTGTCAACAGGATCACTTCAGAAGTTGTGAATAGTTTAGTGCGATTTTTTTTCAAAGGGACGAAAAGCATCCCCCATTCGCAAAAATACTTAAGATCGTTGATCATTGCCACAGTGGTTTTGGGCATTTTAAAAACGTTCTACTCCATGCTAACAGTCTCAAAAACATCGTTAACGTCTCCTTTAAGGTGTTCATCAGGGAGAGGCGTGCTGTTCCCACCAGAAGAGGGCGCCAGACTCCTGTGGAGTTCAGCTCCATTACGAATTTGTTTAGAAAAGGAAGGTAAAGACGTTGCATTTGTTGGATGAGATTTTTTTTTTTTGTTGGTTCTTTCGGGTCAGGATTCGAGTCAGGGGTCAAATCTGAATAAACGTTTTATGAATGAAAAGTCCAAAAATATGAGTCGACATCTCAATTTTCTCACTTTGTCGATCAATCATCATCATTTCAGATTCAACATCAATTTATCAAATGACATTTTACACAGAGTAATGGCTGTGAGCAGCTGACCTGATCCGTTTATTGATTTGTTCTTTTTAACCCCTGACCTTTGACCTCAGACATTCGTCATGGTTACACCTGATGTTAAAAACCACTCAGCCGTGTCACCTGTGAACGATCACTCATCTCCCTCCTCCGGTTCCCCCCCAAAACCTTTTAACGCCCCAAACCGGGACCACAGAGGGTCGCTCTCACTGGTCCCAGCACTGTTTTCATAATGACGAACCCGGGGTAGGGGGTGAATGAGGGGGGCAGGGCTGCTGTGGATCAGCAGACATGATGTAAAATAACTTAACTGCTTCATAAAGTGCAGGGGGGGTGCGTGAGGAAGCCCCCATGAGGGAACGGAACCCTGGGCCAAAGTCAACAGGAGTAAAAACTGAGCACATTTTTATTTTGGCTGCCAAATTATTTCTTTCTTTTTTTTTTTTTTTTAGTTGCAACTCATCCTGTTTTTCCTGAATATGTCATCAGAAATATTTCTAATTCATTCCAACATGTATTAATAAAAGCTTCATAACACTTTATAACCAGTCATAGGAGTCCGTCAGAGGTCCTCAACAAAAAGGAGGACGGATCCGCTTTGGAATAACTACAACTCAGGATCACGATGAAATCAAATAACGGCTTCGCTCACATCTGAAAGTTAAAATCTTATCGGATGGAAGTCTGATGACAGTGGGGGGGGGTCTCATAAAGGTCAGTTCAGTCCTTCGTGTGAAAATATTGAACTGTCGTCAATCACTTTTGCACAAAACGAACTGGGAGAAGAAAGAGCGCGGTGATGACGGACGTGACGGCGATGCTGATGAATCCCTAAGTGCTCCCGTCTCCTACAGTCTGTGAATCATCCAGATCATTTAAATATGGGCTTTGGTGAGGATCCAGAAAATAAAGCTCCTATTATTATTTGATATTACCAATATTTACCTCCACCTAGGATCTAGTCCAGGAACCCGTCTTTCAGACTCTGGTGGTGATAATTACGAGATTTCATCTCCTAAATACATGGAGGACAAAAATTACGATGACATCACCGCGAGACCTGGAACCAGATCTGATCTGGATCCAGATTTGGGGATGCATCTGGGACCTTCTCCTCCATCACCCTCTCCTCCATCAGAGGAGGCGTAACCATCTCACAGGTGTCTCTACCCAGAGGTCACGGCGTGACCACAGCTCTGCGTTGGAAATATCAGCTGTCAGTCCTCACATCAAAGCGTCCTCTGTAAATAAACGCTGACGGTGCCCCTCTGCTTTCAGCTGGGGTTGCTTGGGGGGGGGTGGAGGCGGAGCGGTCGGTGGGCTCGACCGCAGAATCCACCCGAGACGGAAATGGTTCTGTTTTCCTTCACTCTCAAATGAGGGCTGTTTGAACGCAGCAAATGGTTGAAAAAACAAAGGCCGTGAATGTGCAGCATATTTCATAACCAGACGTCATACTGCAGCACACCTGCACAAACAGCGGCAGCACTGTGGACGCCTGTGGAGCAAACCCCCCCCCCATGCAGACGGCGACAACCCCCCCCCCCCCCCCCCCCTCTGGCGGGGTTCATGCAGCGCCGTGTTTGGGCTGAAGTTGGAGTTTAAACACGAAGCAGGAACTTGCTGCAACGCCAGCAGAGATACGAGATGAGGGTCAGCGGGGAACGTGATTAGCTCTGATGTAAAGGAGCAGTTCGCACAAAAACCACTCATTTCTGTTTCACCAAACGTGAAGGTTTTGTTCACATCTTTCACACGGGTGACACAGCATCTGTTTCTGTGTGAAAATCACTACTGGACGTTGCCAAATCTGCAGCGTGGCGGCAAAGCGAACCGACCAATGAGAGCAAACGGCAGCAACATCCTGGCGCTCCTCTGGAGGCCCGTGTCAGACTCCGCTTGGAAGCCTCGTATGGAAAACCCAAACGCTGCACAGGCCAGTCGTCCTCCCACACATGGAAAACATGACAAAGACTGCAAAAAAGAAGCCCCTACAGTTTTACCCTTGGGGGGTGTGAAGGGTGGGGGCGGGGTCGGGATGTGACATAACTGGATTCTTATCTGTTTTGGTTTGAATGATGAAACACTGATCAGCAGCTGTCATCCATGTAAACAGACAGGTGACACGGCCGATGCCGTTAAATACAGTTAAATAATAACTGGGGGGTGGGAGTGGGAGGTGTGATTCTACCTGAAGCTACTTTGTCCCAGTTGGAGAGGTGGGAACAGAAAGGATGACTTACGATTCCGATAAACATGTTTTCCTGAGGCGGTCAAGAAGAATCCGTCAAACGCTCAACTCAGCGTCGTTGCGTTATCGCTTTTAGGATGCATCACACAAAGACGCACGTTTCACATTAAATGTTTCTGGTCCACTATTTGCCCGCCTGGTGTTTATTTAATAAAACGGTCAACAGATCGTTGAACAGAACCAACATGAAGACACGCTGGTGGAGGTGCAGCCGTTTCATGTCGTCCAGGAGGAGCCAGAAAAACAGAGCCGGCCTCATTTGGATCCCATCAAAACCAAACTATGATGACATTCGAATGTGCTAAGTGCAAGATTTACCACTTCAAAGGGTGGGGGGGAGGTGTGGGGGGGGTGCTAGTACAGTGTGGCGTCTGTTTGAGGCCCAGCGGACCGTGTTAGAACACGGCACAGACTGGGGAGGCTGCCATCGGTCGCGGCCGGCGCTCTGATCGGGGACCAAAAGTCTGAAAAGGGCCGAATGGAAAGGAAGCGGGGACTTAAAGCAGGGATCACACAGCTGAAATAAAAGAGGTACACACTGGAGGACTAACCAAGCGCTCCCAGTTCCAGCTCCTCCTGAAGCAGCGTTCTCCCTAATAACTCCCCTCAGATTCTCTGCTGCACACCTGGAAACTGAAAGTACTCAAATACAGTCGTACGAATGCACTTTTATACCTTTAGGTCTGAGGATGACTGTTTGTTCATATGTTTTTAAGATGTTTATGTCTGATTTATTTACATTCATACACTCCGTTTATTCATTTTTAATCATGAGACTCAGGGGAATTCATGTTTTCCACAGCTAACGCAAAGAACTGTTCGACCAAGAAGTGACATTTTCATTTTGAGGCTTCTTGAGTTCCCACGCAGAAGCAAAGCCGCTCACTCTTCCCCTGAGGATCTGAGATGAATCCTGCGATGCTAAAACCGACTATTTAAATTGCAAACTTTGCATGTCAAACTATGGAAAAACGGTGAGACGAGCTTTTGCGCTCGTTGGCGCCTTCGTTTCTAACCTGGGGCTTGAATCCGACGCTTCTATGCTGTTCGGTTACATAAGAACGGAGCTGATACAGTATGTTATTCAAATGGGGGTGTTTACATTGAACACCCCTGGAACAGCTGCCCACGCCTAGCGTTAGCGCTCAGGTTTGGTAATAACAGTCGACTTGGAGTCGTTAGCGGAGGTTCCACCGCAAAACATGCTTCGACACTCAAACAATTAACTCTGAAATGAAATACACGTAAAACTGTGTGGGAAAGTTCTTTCTCTTTATGCAAAGTCTTCCAGGAGATAAGCCGTGACCGTTTGCAGGTTTCTTTATCAGCCACATGTTCAAACTGTCAAACTGCTGCTGGGGCTCCTGCAGAAGGTCTGCCAGCTATAGAACGAGCTCTCCAACCCCACCAACAGGCAAATGGCTCCTAAATATAGACTACTATTCTGGGGTCTTTAAAGCCCCTCATCTCTGAGACCGAGAGTGTCTCATTTCACACGCCTTCAGACAGGAAATGGACGCTGAGTGTTTTAAAGCTCACCTCAGGGGATACACCTGGGACCGAGGAGTTAGCAGAAAAATCCACAAATCAGCGCGACTCAGTTGCAACATAAGCAAACAGCCTCATAAAACGTCGGCTCAGGGGACGAAAGTCTTACCTTTTTAAATGTGTGTCTTTGAAAGACGTCCGTCCTGTAGGTGAGTAAGACTCTCCAGGTTCGGTTCTGAAAGACACAAGAACAATATTTAAAGCTCCTGCTGCAGAAACAAACAGTTATCGGACATAAACTGTTCACATCAGAGCAGCAAAACGCAGAAACAACAGAGGAGGATGGAGGTCATGTGATCGTTGTGTTTGTTTTCATGGAAAGAGGCCTAAAAAGTCAGAAAAAGACTATGGAGAAGTCTGTAGAAGGAGGGGTCAAAGGTCAATGGAGGGATGATTCAGCTTTCTTTTGGTTCTGTTTACGTTAAAGTGAAATTTGAAAGAAATTCTCAATAAATTATAATAATCCATCCATCATCCATCTATCGGCTTAAGCGTATTTGTTCACGTTCTACAAGTAAATCATGATAGATAAAACGGTGCAGTATCACAGGAAACCTTTGGGGGCAGTGTAGCCACCAGTCAAGCAAGATATGACTGGAGTTTATGGACATGATGAAGAAGACTATCTCATCGTAAGTTCTGTCACTTTTCATTTACAAAATACACAAGGTCACAATCTACTCGACATGTCATCAAAGGTTTTCCTCTTCGCTGCCCTTTAGGAGGCGCTGTTGCTCGTCTAGGATCCTGAGATGTTCCCCCGCTAGATGAGGTACAGAACCCCTCCAATGAATTCTGAGTTCTGCCCCAAGATCTCCTCCCAGCTTCCTGGAAAACCTCCAAACGGGAACACCCAGAAGGAAAGAATCAAAATCGCAGGCCAGGAAGAAGGTTTTTGATTTTGGAATGGCTTGGATGTTGCTTTCTGATTGTTCAGGGTTGGGTGGTGACGGTGTCGGTGGACGTAAATGTAGTAAAAGAGTTTTAACGTCAACAATCCATAATAAAGACGCTTTACAAGCCAATATAATTTACACTGAGGAATAAAACGGTTGAAATCTTTCCATTTCAGAATGAACTGAATGTTGTGTTCTTACATGTTTTTTTAAAAAACGGTGTCTCTGAATGGACATTTATAAAAAGTGGTGGTTTGTCTGAGGACTATTTCCTGACTGGTTTAATGCTACGTCGAGTGATGTGGCAGCTCGGCGTGGATTGAAGAAAATTAGCGAGCAAACTGGTGTTTGGGGTGTTTCTCCGGCGTGTCAATGACCTGTTGTCACCACCTCACCAGAACAGTGTGAAGACATACCGTTCAGTCAAGCCAAGAGGAAGAGGAGTACATCCTCCCTCTGCTGCTGGTCCGACCGACTGCCAACAAACCTACTGGAGGGAAAAACTGACTAAAATGCTTTTCCAGCAGGATCTGAGAGAAATCCAAAGCTGTGAAGGCATGAATGTGTTTCTGCAGAAGCCTGACGCATTCGCTCATTCACACGTCAAACAAGTTTCCCCTCCACGGACGTCTCTTTTCCTGATTCAGTGGAAATGCAAATGTTAAGGTCTTACCTTGATTTGATGGAACGTTTAATTTTGTCAAACTTTTGTGCCCCCGCCCGCCACTGACACTCCCTATGACGCCGTCAAGACGGCTCGCCGCTGTCCACCGCCAACCCGACTTTCAACAGTCCAACAAACGCTCTCCCCCATAATAACATATTGATTTATATATTTATAATCACTTAATACAATTAATGTGTAGAGAAGCGTTTCATTCAGTTCAGTATCTTCATTTTGCATGCAGTAAATTAAAGTTCTCGATGTTCTCTTGCTTCCTCCTTGACTACAATGCTCCATAGGGGGCAGTGACTTTAGCAGACCTTAGTGACTTTACTGTTTTTCCCTGATCTACATTATTTTTTGGCACTTCTGCAATCATTTATGCTCCAGCTGAAGCTCCAGTTGGTGGCTCCAATTTGATATTTCAAAAGTTTCATCCAAACACAAATGTCCCCAGAAAAATCATGCACAGAAATGATAATTCAAACCACATCTTCCCAAAATAACATCATGTTCTCTCCCTCAGGCCAACGGAGGTCGGGTTTCATCAGCAGCAAAACATTTCTTCACAGCCAGACAGCCAGTCTGAGTAGGAATAGTTAGCATGCTAACAGTCTGAGGAGGTTCAATCAGGAAAAGTTAGCATGTTAACAGTCTGACAAGGTTCCACCAGCCGAGAAATAAGACCACCTAACCATGTTCATGACTTCAACTAGTCTCCTGCTTCTTACGGTGTTTTTAACTGGTCTCTTTCTTCTTCTTTGGGTGGTATAAATTAGTCTTATTCTTCAGGTGTTAAAACTAATCTCCTTCTTTGGTTTTTTTAAACTAGTGTCTTTGTTCTTCAACTGTCTTGGACTAGTCTCCTCATGTTCAGCTGTTTTAAACAGGTCTCAACTTTTCAGATGTTCCAAAGTAGTCTGATGTTCTTCAAGTGTCTTACACTAGTCTCCTTTAGTTTTGATGGGGAACATGTATTGAAGGCAACAACCCAGGAGTCAGTGAATACAGCCTGACTTTCTCATCCCCAGTTCAGTGCCTACATTAAATCGTCCAACTATAACCATAAAGACACTGACTATCTGGCCTATCTGCCACTCTCTCTGTCTCTCTTTCTCTTACCCTGTCCTTATCTTCCTTTTATTTCTTTTCCACCAAACTGGCCAAGGCGGATGGCCGCCCAAAAGTGTCTGGGTCCTGCCCGGAGTTTCTTCCTCAGTGAGGGAGTTTTTCCCCCCCAATGTCGCTTATGCTTGCTCTGGAGGGTTCTGTTGGGTTTTTATGCGCTTTGAAATGTTTGTTGCCATGAGTAAGCAGTATATAAATAAAACTTGATTGATAGATTTTTTTTAAGCAATAGTCTCATCTTCCTGAGGTGTTTTAAACTAGTCTCCTTCTTCAGGTGTTTTAAACTGGTTTCTTTCTTCTTCAGGTGTTTTAAGCTAGTCTCCTTCTTCTTCTTCAGGTGTTTTAAGCTAGTCTCCTTCTTCTTCTTCTTCTTCTTCAGGTGTTTTAACCTCATCTCTACCTCCACCTTAAACCATTCCATATTAAGAAGACCCAATTAAAACGTTTAATAATCAGGTTAATAAGTTGAATTCGTTGTCATAACGGACACTCGGTGACTGAACATTGCTCATCCATCTCGTTGCTTCAGGTTCAGCTTTAGAACCTCCCGTATGGTCCGTATGGACTGACGCTCATGTTTTCACACTGAGCACGGGTTAGCCTTTAAACGACACAATCTCTCATGCGGTGACAAAAACATTATTAATGTCTCTGGGTGTTTTCTCACGTACAGGTTCAGGGACATTGGGTTACAAGGTGAATTATTTTAATCCATTGATTTCCACCATCCCCACTTCCTGTTTGGCAAACTGAAAACCTGACGCTGAGAACAATGAAGTCATGCATGAAAATCACTGTGAAACTCAACACACTCTACTGGATGCTCATGTGAGCCCAGCGCCTGGCCCCTGAAATGAAATCTGCCTAGGGAGGACACTTGTCATCGGGGGGGGGGGTGATTGGAGGAGGCGTGATGAAGCCGGAGCCAACATGACGCGGAGCCAAGGTGTGTTCACTGCATTATTCAGCAGAGTGTGTGAAGCAGACGTGCCTTCACACAGGCCTTGCTTTGGTGGAGAGCCCCAAGACTGCAGGCAGCCAATTAGAGGATTTGTCAGAACATGTAAAATAACCTGCAGCCAGGTAGAAGGTGTGGCAGCAGGAGAGGGAGGAGAAGGAGGTTAGCGCTGGAGGTCTCCATAAACACAAATGGAAATACACCTCTGGAGATTTATTTCAGTGAAAGACGAGTGAAAAACCAGCCCACCCCCAACGTAGGTTTGGCTTACTGGAGATATTCGTCAGCAAATCAAACAAAAACAGATCAGACAGTTCAATACCACAGATATTGAGGCCTTTATCATCATTAATAAACAGATCAGATGGAGTTCTACCTCCATATAGAACCTTTTTGACCAGACCCAAAAGGTTTGGGATGTTGTTCTGTGGAGCCATGAAACCAATCTGGGCCTTCTGGATAAGAAGTATGTCTGCATGTCCATGCTGGAGGTAAAGAACCTTCAAGAACTGGATGATTTTGTTTAAGAGGAATGGGCTAAGATTCCTCAGATGCTGGTGTCTGGATCTGCATCAGGTTTTGTAGTATTGTAACATCTAAAGGGTCTCAGGAAGAACTGGAGACGCTGGTCATTAAAGTCTGAACCACCAGAGCCTGCAGTAAAAACAGTTTAATATCTGCTGTACTGATCTGTTTTAACTTGTCTTGATGTATTTATTTACTGCAAACAGCTGATGAACAGCAGCTTCAACCAATAAACCTGATATTGAAAGGGGATGGAGTAAAATTGCTTTCAACTGAACTCACAGCTGGTCATAAAAGCATCATGAGTATAAAAGCAGTGTGGGTTATTGTCTCTGTGAGGGAGTTATATTTTAAGCCAATCTTTGTCTCGTTGCAGAGACAGGCCTGTCATAAATACTCAGAGGCAGACTGATGAGTCAGGATCAACCTGCGACGCAGCTGCTGTCTTTTCTGGTGAAAAGAGGTCACCGTGTGGCCATAATTGGTACTGCAATTTTATTTTTTTTTAATTTCCCTATCGGTGACTTGGAATATTTGTCTGTCATCAAATAAATTAACATAATAATAGTTTCAGAAAAGTATTTCCAGTGGTTACAATGTGATAATTATAACAATAATAATACTAATAACATGATATGGTGTATTGCCAAATTGCAATGAACGTCTGTTCTCAGAGTTGAATAGTATTTTAAAAATAGCAACAAGATTCAAATTAGGATTTAATCAAATAATCTTTGAACCGAGATCCAATTCTGCAAAATCTTTCATTAAAATATGTTGACAGCTGTTACTGAGGCTTCTTATACAAACAAACAACATATAAAAAATAATGACCTCCATAACCTCACCAGGTGGAAATAAATTCTTCAGTTTTACTGAACAAACAAACTTGTTGTTAGTAATCTGATCGACAAACCAAGAACAGATTTATCAGTTCATTAATTTAACAAATTCTGAAACAGCAACAGACCTCTATACCGAAGAATTCCAAACAGGCACATCTCAGGCCATCTTCTTTGACTTTCAGGACCATTTACGCGCCTGTGCAGAACGGAGCGAAGAGCTAGCATGGTTGTTTTAGCCGTAGTTTGAGATACAGTAGCTAGTTAGCATCCATACTAGTTCTTGATAAGTTTGCAAAACGACCATTAAATTCTCTATTTACCATCATTTAACATGAATGACGTGTTTTATACATTCGAGCTTTTGAAAGTTTCAGATATGAGGATACATTTCAGCTCATAGTTTAATTTTGATATGAATGATATCGATCTAACCTATAGCTGCAGCAGCTAGCTATCATGCTAATGTTAGCCTCCTAAATGTCACTGTCGCCGATGGTTAAGTTAAGATTGATTTTAAAAATAATAAAACACTTACCGCTGGTCTGACGGTGGTTTCTAGGTCCATAAATAGTCTTCTGTCCTTCAGGAAAAAAATATTCAGACTGAAAAATAAAGTATGTTAACTGTTCACCAATGACGGGTTTTCATTCAGGCACGAGACAGCTAATCAAGGAACGTTTCCTTTTTATTTAGTTTTATTTAAAATTATTTTTAATGATTATTTAAGTTTTTTAAAAAGGAGTGATTAAGAGCAAGCATAATTGGGGATACAGTTTAAATATATCAAATCTATATTTTTTTATTTAAAATTTTATAGTCTACAGTAAATATAGGAAAATTGTTTTCATGCCTCTATTTCTGTTCTTATTAGTTGAGCATGCTTTTTAAAAGACTAATTTACTGATTAGTTAAAGATTGCGGTGGTTACATTTCAATGAAGAGATTTAAATAATTAAAATTACCTTTGAAAAAAGAAATTAAAATAATTCCCAGAGATGTCTCACCAATAATTTTAATTTTTAATCTGATTAATAGTACTGTACATGAAAGGTGATCCTTCATTTCATGATAAACACACAATTGAAATAAATTAATCAGTGCAGCACTTATATGGAGCCAGTAATTAGTGGAATAAACCAAGTTTGGGGAAGAAACATTCTCGACTTGGAGCCTCAAAGTGGAAATCCGCTTTAATAGACTTCACATGCAGACTTTGAAACACTATAAACACTTATTAACTTCATTAATCCAACACTGATCCTCTTATGGAACCACCGGCTCTCCTGATGTTTACTCTGAACAGCTGATTACTGTTCCTACCTCTGTTGAGTCACATAAGGAATAAAAACAAGATGAATGTATGTTCAAATAAATAAAAATGACATGTCAGTTGATCCTGAACGCCAGATTTCCTCTCGGGTCGTGCAGCAGTTCCCGGTTCTCCCACTGGGTGGCAGCAGTTCTCCTGTCCCGCGATGAAGACTTCAGAATCCAGTCCTGACTTGGAAACAGTAAGATCTTTCCTTCTTTGATCAATTCATCAGGGGGAAGACGAGTGATTAACACCAACCGTTCCGCAGAGGATCGTTTCATTTAACCGTCAATCCCTCCGGTGGTTTGGAACCACAGAAAAAAAGAGGTCAGACCTGTTTTATGCAGAAATTCCAACATCCACCGACTGCAAACCGTCAGCTCCTGTATGATTATGATGGAGCGTCTGCTTTCCAGAGCATAGGAAGTCACGTGATGCACGAGAGAGAAAACCCTAAAGGAAGCCTTCCATAATGTCATGAGCAAACCGGTCCGGGTGGGTTTGGTTTATCAGTAAAAGTCTTCTTAAATAAAGTTAAAAACTGTCACGTAGTTTTTGTGTAACCCTGGAAACGCCCCATCCAACCCGGGACGGTGGCGAAACGCCAGGCGGAGGTGATGGAGCCAAAACAAAGTGATGAACAAAACCTGTCGGTCAGGTTGGTGTGACTCCACCCGTCTGAGTCACGCCGAGTGTTGAATGGAACACACACCAGAGTTTGTCACGTTTAAACGAGTCGCGGTAGGTTTTCTGATGCCGTTAACAGTCTGAGGTCTCCGGTCATGTGACCCATCGCCGAGGAGAATGAATAATTAAACGTCATATTTATTTATTATTTCATTCTAAGGTTCCTCTTAGAATTAAACCTGATCAGAACCAGAACTACGCAAAGGTCGCGACCTTCTCACCAGGACTGGTTTGGGGTGGGGGGGTCCTCCTCAACATGCTAGGAGCAGGAACCAGTACCGGACAGGCCCCCAGTCACCCCCCCCCCCCCCCAGAGGAGTGACTCCTTGATAAACATACGTTATACTGGAAGACTAGGTTTCATGCATTTGCTCTCCAGGAGAACGTTCTGGACAGACGGCTTCAGCAGCTCCACTCAGAGGGTTTTAAAGGTTATCCTGAACCCCCCCCCCACCCACCCACCCAACACCCTCAATTAAAAAAAGGAAACTCCGCTGAGGTGAAACTGGTCCAGGAAGAAGAAGAAGAAGAAGAGGAGGATTCCTCCTGGAACAAGTGGGTTTTGTTAAATGTGTGTCAGGCAGGATTTGGGTGGGGGGGTGGTTGGGGGGTGGAGGTGGGGCGGTTCTGGGTCACTTTTTCTCAGCCAATCAGAGGGAGGGACAGACGAGATCGCCGGGAAGTTGATGCGGACAGGGAGCCTACTTTCTGATTGTTCATGCTTTTGAGAGAACAGTGTGTGTGTGTGTGTGTGTGTGTGTGTGTGTGTGTGTGTGTGTGTGTGTGTGTGATGTTCTAGTTTTTGTCGTGTCCAATGAAAATGAGGACAAATGTTTGTTTACACCCCCGCCGACTGGAACACCGCCTCATAGGCTAAAAACACAAACATCAAACTGTTCGCATCCCAGCGTGCCCCCCCCAGAGGAAGTGACCCCCCCCCCCCCAATCCTAACCCAAACCTGCAGGCTGGAGGAAACCCCCCCCCACTCTATTGATAAAGCAGGAAGCATAAAGGAAGTCAACACCTTGGACGGGACGGACCGATCTTCCTTAAACGTTAACGCCGCGGTGAGGAGAGAGAAGATCACATGATGATGAGTCAAAGATCAAACAAACAAACAAACAAACAAACAAACAAACACTGGAGTGTTTTTAAAGCCTCTGAGTGGAAAGTTAAAGAAACATCTGTCCAGAGTCGGAACAGAACCACGAGTCCCTGAAAGCAGAAATACTGTTTATGTGTGTGTGTGTGTGTGTGTGTGTGTGTGTGTGTGTGTGTGTGTGTGTGTGTGTGTGTGTGTGTGTGTGTGTGTGTGTGTGTGTGATGATTATCTCAGGGTCGCCCCCATTTTTAAACTGGTTGCTATGAGACACAGTCGTAGTGGTGCGTCCGGTTCTTCATCTTCCAGACCGCCGAGGAAGAGGAAGAGGAAGAGGAAGAGGAAGAGGAGGCGCAGCCTTCCTCCCATCACTCCCCTTTCAGGTATCCGTTAGCCTCATTCCTCACCCCTCTGCTCCTCCTCCCTCCTCCTCCTCCCCCGGCCTCCGACCGGTGGCGTGCCCATCCGTCCTCCGGCCCCTCGTGGGAGCGCAGCCGCAGCGTCTTCCTGATGACGAGTCGCTCCACGATGAAGGAGGCGCAGAACCAGGGCACGGCGTACTCGGCCGTGATCAATCCCATGAAGTTGTAGCGGAACTGGGAGTAGTCCCAGGGACAGGCGTTGAACTGGCGCAGCAGGAAACCCGTCCCGAACTCCCACAGGTACGTCCACAGGGTGTAGATGACGCAGCGCAGCAGGACGGGGCAGCGGCTGCGCAGACGCAGGTACATCCACTCCACGATGAGGATGCACGTCCCGTAGATGAACAGCGCCCACACGCTGGTCACGCCCGGGAACTTCCAGTTGTAGTTGACCACGAACTCCCAGGCGGCGGTGAACATCACCTCGCAGAAGTAGCCGTGGATGGCGTAGAGGTACCAGCGGGACAGGGCCGTCAGCGGGACGGGGGCCTCTGGGGACCCCGAGGTCACCATCATCCTCCCGCCGGGGGGGTGGGGGGTGGGGTGGTTCAGGATCTCAAGTCTGAGGAAGAGGAGGATGAAGAATGTTGATATTTAAATGCGTTTGACCCACTCAGGCTCCCGTATCACAAACTCCGCCCCCCAGCGTCCAGCAGGTGGTGTACGGCGAATCACAGCTCAGACGGAGCTCACGACTACAAGACCTCGTTTGAAGAACAAAAGAATGTTTCTTTGTCTGTTTTCGATCCCAACACGGCCCCCGGGGACCCCTCTCCGGGGATTAGCCTGACTGCCAAACAGGGAACAAGGATTCCATGTGAGGCCCCAGCGCCCGACCACCTGACCCCATAAACCCTCTCGCCATCTCCTTACAGCCCTTTTGGGAAACACTCCCCCCCCCCTCCAATCAGAGCAAACCTTTTCCAGTGAGTAACAGGAAAAAAAAGAAAAGAAAATCCTGATCAGACTGACGGATTGACCTGTAACTGTTGCTATGGCCACCAGGGGGCGACACTCCTGGTTCCTAAAGGGAAGCTGGCTGCATGAGAAAACAAACCGGCTTCCCACTTTATTTATGACCTCAGTTAAAGTTTATGGTTTGATAGTTCAGTAAAGCAGAAGATGAAAATGGGCGGGGCTACATCATCATTAGCCAATCGCTACCGACGTGTGTCCTCGGGTTCTGAAGCAGACCCAATCAGGATTCTCCCTCGATCCACCTTCAGGCCCTGATAGGTCACGCCAACAATCATACGCAACATCAAGCTGGCCAATCGTCATGACAACGCCAGCTGCTTAAACTCGCGTCTCCACCTCTGGACCTGCAGTCTCATTGAGGACAAGCTCACCTCTCCAACCCCCCCCCCCCCCCCCGCCCTTCACAACCCCCCCCACACACACACACACACACACACACACACAAGACAAACAGTATCACCGCTGCCGATCGAGCTGGAGAGACGCCATCAGGGCGGAAAGCTGCACAGCCAGCAGAGGTTTAAATATCCTCACCGCCGCCGCTCCTGTTCAAGGTGAAGGTCAGACAGGAGGAAGAGGAGGAACGCCGCAAAACAGACAGGATGAACAGACGCAAACCAGATCTGGTCATGTGACCTGAATGAGAACATCAGCTGACCACCAGCTGATCACGTGACAATCCAATCGACTGTGACTCCTAATCCATTCTGAGTTCTGGATTAATTCCAGAATTAATTCCTTCTCCGACAATCTGACCTTTACAGTTCAAACCCTCTCAAAGTGTCACCCCGTCTCCCCCCGTTACCACACACACACACACACACACACACACACACACACACACACACATACACACACACACACACACACACACACACACACACACACACACACACACACACACACACACACATACACACACACACACACACACACACACACACACACACACACACACACACACACACACACACACACACACACACACACACACTCCCATTCCAGCTCTTGAGCTCTTTGCAGTTTAATGAAAAGAGCTGAAGACGAGGGGCTAAACCCTCTGTCCTGAACAGCATGTGGGTCACGCCTGTAGATTAGAAATCTTGGAGCAGCTACAGAGGTTTACTGACACGGTCCCAGCGATGCTGTGGACTCTAATGCCTCTAATGGGGGGAGGGAGAGGGGGGTGTTCACATGTTAATCTGTGGTCGTACAAAGGAGCTTTATAATCATTCATTGGAGATGCATAATTGACGCCGGCTGTTGCGAAGGTTTTAGACACAAGCATCTAAATTAAAGAGGTTTTCAGCTCAAGTGTCATCGGATTTTAAACAAAGCAAACATTCAGGACGAGATCCAACGTCAAGATGAATGTCAGCGTTGGAAAAACGCACAACAAAGAATTTCAGGAAATACTGATTGTGGAGAGTAAGAAGAAATACAGTCACACGGAAGTTATTTCTCGAATACATTATCCTTGACTTTGGTTAATAAGGAACTGCGTTCAGGATGGAAGGAATATTTTTCTATGAAAAAGTAATGTTGACCCCAATTTTGGATTAATTAAAGATGTATCTTTTTCTTTTTGATACTGAAATTCCCGATTAATTACTGGTTAATACGCGTACTGATTAACTGCAGATCGATTTAATTCTTTGGTGAAAACGAAGCATCTGTATTTCTGTAATCATCCGGACTGTTTTACCATGTGAACCTGGACTGTTTCACCGTGTGAACCTGGACTGTTTCACCGTGTGAACCTGGACTGTTTCACCGTGTGAACCTGGACTGTTTCACCGTGTGAACCTGGACTGTTTCACCGTGTGAACCTGGACTGTTTCACCGTGTGAACCTGGACTGTTTCACCGTGTGAACCTGGACTGTTTCACCGTGTGAACCTGGACTGTTTCACCGTGTGAACCTGGACTGTTTCACCGTGTGAACCTGGACTGTTTCACCGTGTGAACCTGGACTGTTTCACCGTGTGAACCTGGACTGTTTCACCGTGTGAACCTGGACTGTTTCACCGTGTGAGCCCTAACCTAACATCAGGTTGGATTAATGAATCGACATGAGGATGAGGAGGAGGATGAAGAGGAGGTGCAGCAGCCCTCTTCATCCTCCTCCTCCTCATTAAATATGGCTGACTTTGCTCACACACACTCAGATAGAGTTGCTGATGGGACAGAGGACTGGGGGGTGGACCACCAGGGGTCTCACACCTGTCCCTCAGAGATGCTGTGAAACTTCAGCTCCAGCTCTTTGGAGGGGATGAACATCGACTCTGATTGGTTCGGCACATTAAAAGCGCACACTATGAAAAAAGAAATTAAAATATAAACCCTTTATTTTTATGCTGTATTGCTTCAAACTAATAACATCAAGTCTCTTTACTCTTCATCATCTCCACCTTCGTCCACTCCCGTGGTCCCATCAGGCTCAGAATGATCCGTTCAATCAGAACTAGGAGCTTCAGAGCAGCACGCACACAGCTGAGGCTCAATGTGAGGCTTTATAAATAGGTCCAAAAATGTCAATACAGCCCGAGTGGAGCTGTGTGTGGGGGGGATCTGGACTACCAGGGCTGCGGGAGGGATTATCTCTAAATCAGTCAGCTGCAGGCCCGCACGGAACCGCCGCATTCAGATCCACTTTCTGCAAAAACCCGCCACTAATGTAAATATTTAAATGCCGGGACTGGAGGTGCTCTGGGTCCGGGTTCAGGACGCAGAGACTCCGTCTCATGACGTCCCTGGAACCCACGGAGAAGGATGCAGAAGCGGCTGCAGCATCGTGCGTCCTTCCCACTGAGCAGTGCGCCAGAAGCCCCGCAAAAAACCCGCAGCAGAGGAAACACTTTGTCCCCGTCCCAGAAGGAGGAACCCCCCCACACACACACACACACACACCAGCACGGCACCGGGACGGATCCCGGTGAGTCGGTTTGGCTGCGGTTAAACAGGTGCAGGAGAGCCGATGCGCGTTAAATGCGTCCAAAGTAGGAAGAGGATGATTTATGTTCTCACGGGACGTTTGATTGATGACACCGGAATAAATGAGAATGAAACTTAGACACAGCCGCCAATTAATAATAATCGATCAATAAATAAATTTCTAAACTAAAACCAGTAAATGAACTGTCAACACACGCATGACGGCGGTCAGGTTCCGTCCTGACGTGTCCGTACCTGTCGGGTTGCGGCGGACATGAATCAGTGCGGAGTTCTTCCTACCTTCAGATGGAGCTCCGCGGCTCTCCGTCAGCGCGCAGGCCGCCAATCAGGCGCATCACCCGGGCAGGTTGTCCGGGATGTCGCGGTGGCTCCTCCGGTCCTCCGGTTGACATCAGGCGGACTGCAGCAGCGCCGGCTGACCAGACACGATCGCCTCCATCCGGGTTAACCTCTTCCTCACCGCGAGCCAGCCGGCGGAGCTCCGCGCGCGTGACGCAGTCCTCCGGCTACGTCACGACCAGGCTGCGTCATGACGTCATTAGAAGTTGACGTAGTTTTTAGCTAGTTTAGATTAGCATAAAAGCTAAAACCAAG
This sequence comes from Antennarius maculatus, assembly GCA_013358685.1. Taxonomy (NCBI): domain Eukaryota; kingdom Metazoa; phylum Chordata; class Actinopteri; order Lophiiformes; family Antennariidae; genus Antennarius; species Antennarius maculatus. The sequence goes on along the minus strand of CM023621.1, from coordinate 17,920,816 downwards.
TGACAGAATTTAAATTTGCACCTGTAGTTTAAATAAAAACAGCCTAAAAATAAATTTAAAACATTATTTGATCAAAGTTTTAATTTTCCTGGGAAAAAAAAAGACAGAATACCGGAAATATAATCTGCTAATGTGTAATTTTGTACTGTTGTGTGTACTGATTTATGTACCTGTTTCCAGCTAAGCTAAGCTAATTTACTATTTAATAACATTTTATTTATTTTTTTTATTATTTATTGTTTTAGTTTATATTATTGTTAATATTATTATATATTTATTCATATTTCATTTTTATTATGTAATACAAAGTGTCAAAGATCCCTGAATATACCATAACGACAAAATTTTATTTCACTTAAATTGGAGTTATTTTTATTTAACCGTCGTCAGAATAGCAAGGCGTGACGTGACTTCAACCAATCAAGCCTTTTTCTATCGATCACCCACAAAACTAATGTATTCATTTGTATAAATTACAAAATTAAGATGATTATAAACTATATTACAATCAGTTATGGGCCTATACAATCTATTACCTGAACCCAGACGTCAGACTCCAAACACATTTTAAATCTATCAGCGTCAGTAAAAACAAACGACTCTATTACCTCATTCCACCGTGAAGCTAATAGATTTCCTTTCTTGTGATAACTGGGATCGACTTTTGACTCAGGATACCGATCACTTCTCTCCAAACCTACTGTGTTTACTTCCGTGGCAAACCAGACCCTTCAAGCGCGGATCTGCGTTTACCTGAGGTGACCCGCCCACAGGTGAGTCCAGAGGAATGACCGCCGCCTGGTGGAAGAAGTGGGTAAATACAGAGAGACGTGTTACATCCATAGGATTCACCATAAACCATCATTTATGAGCAATAAGTGGAACGTTATATTCCTTAAAACAGGCGTTGGTGAAAGTTGTTTTGAATTTCAGAAATTCTGAAAAGATTTTTTTTCGTTTTAAGGTGTCGAAAGAATCAGGAAATGTTCATGTTTTTATTCGTCAGGGGAAAAAATGAGTTTGAACTTGTTCTTGGGAGCTGAAACGGGTTCTCCCAGATCAACAAAAAAATTTTTGCAATGAAGTCAGCGACCGCAAAACGGCCTCGCGATGAATCGTTTATCTGCAGACGTGCGACTGCGGTGGGGTTTGGGTGTGATGGACCGTCTTCCCAGGGTTCACAGCAGTGTGTGTGTGTGTGTGTGTGTGTGTCGACAGCTTCCTCACTAGTACGAGATGCCCTCTGCATTTGCAGACCTTATCAGTATTTTTAGAACATCCGTGCAGCTGTGATGTCACTGAGGAGCAAGACACGTGACCTCTAGCACAGACGACCTTCATGTAGAGGCCTCTCCGGTTTCCAGGCGCCAGCGTGTCACGTCAGCATGTTTTTATTCCACGTGACCTCACACACAGGCGTGTCAGAGTGGAAAAGGCGCTGTTGTTCACCGTGAAGCTGCCACACATTTTTTTTTTTTTTAATTTTGTGTTTTATGTGAAATAAATTGATGCGTCAATGTTTTCATGAAGGACAACTTCACACTCGTGACTTGAGGACAGAGTGGCGTTCAGGGACGGCTCGGGAAAAATGAGATTTGTTAATGTATGATGCCAGAATCATCGTTTTTCTCCGTGTGAACTTGAAGTTTTTCACCTCACTCATAATTAAAGCATTCAGGATACTAAAAAAATGTGATAAAAGTCGACCTTTAAGACCCGAGTCAAACGATGAACTGGCAAAATGAAGATCACAATCTGGTTTTATATATGGAAACAATCTGCTTCGAGCGTCATAAAGTCTTTGACCCGAGGTTTCCTTCCATTAAACACAGATCAGCATCGATCTGCAGATGAGCGGAGACAGAAAATAAAAGCTTCACGATTCATCTGTGATGAGTTAATGGATAAATCACAAACTCAGTTTATGTTCAGGAGTTAAAGTACTAATTATTCTGATGACAGCTTTATACTCTGACCTTCATATTAAACATTAAATGCCTCCAGATGTTCTTTAGCGTGTTTGCGCACACGTGAGGAGGGAAAGAACAACTCTGCAGCAACAACAGAAGGGAAATCAATGATGTTTTTTAATTCATTTTTTTTAATTATCGAAGCATCGATGCGGTACTTGTGAAAAAGGTAGAAAAAACAGCAAGTCTTCCTCAATAAGTTAAACCTCTCCGGCCGAAGAGCGGGCCGCCTCAGAACAGAAGACTCGTTCGGATCCGTCGAACACAAAGAGTTAAACGCGTCGCTGAAATAAAAGTGCATCTCCTTGAATTTAACTGGTTAAAACAGAAATAATGCGAGCGGCTTTATGTTACAGTCCTTCGCCCTCTTCCTCCAGGCTCGGCAAGCATTTCATGAAACTTCACCAGTTCCTTCGTTTGATCGACAAACAATAAGCTGAGTTATAGTTGGTAAAAAAAAAAAACAGAACAAACAAAAACAAGAACAATAATTACATTACAGTTAGAACGAGAAATGTGGGTAATAAACACAGTCCTGTACAGTCAGGCTCGTCTTCTGATTGGCCGCAGCCGTCCGCTGGCGGCCATTGGTCGTCAGCGGCGTGACAGACCCGTTCTGACTGAAGAATGCTTTGTGGTCCAGTGGTTTGCTGGAAACGTATCCCACGCCACGTCCACCTCCACTGCAGGAACACACAGATGAAGGGGATGTCATCGCCATGGAAACATCAACACAACACCAGCAGCACAGCAGCAACAATCCACAGGTGACTTCCTGGGTTCAGAGGTCCAGGATGAGGAGGATCCAGAAGATCCTGTTTGGCGACCGGGTTTGATCCTAAAGGGTTAACCAGCATATCCTACATACATCCTACCAGTCTAACCAGTGTCCTACATACATCCTACCAGTCTAACCAGTGTCCTACATACATCCTACCAGTCTAACCAGTGTCCTACATACATCCTACCAGTGTAACCAGTGTCCTACATACATCCTACCAGTCTAACCAGTGTCCTACATACATCCTACCAGTGTAACCAGTGTCCTACATACATCCTACCAGTCTAACCAGTGTCCTACATACATCCTACCAGTCTAACCAGTGTCCTACATACATCCTACCAGTCTAACCAGTGTCCTACATACATCCTACCAGTCTAACCAGTGTCCTACATACATCCTACCAGTCTAACCAGTGTCCTACATACATCCTACCAGTCTAACCAGTGTCCTACATACATCCTACCAGTCTAACCAGTGTCCTACATACATCCTTCCAGTCTAACCAGTGTCCGACATACATCCTACCAGTCTAACCAGTGTCCTACATACATCCTACCAGTGTAACCAGTGTCCTACATACATCCTACCAGTCTAACCAGTGTCCTACATACATCCTACCAGTGTAACCAGTGTCCTACATACATCCTACCAGTGTAACCAGTGTCCTACATACATCCTACCAGTGTAACCAGTGTCCTACATACATCCTACCAGTCTAACCAGTGTCCTACATACATCCTACCAGTCTAACCAGTGTCCTACATACATCCTACCAGTCTAACCAGTGTCCTACATACATCCTACCAGTCTAACCAGTGTCCTACAGCACTGGCTGGAAACCTTTGCTGCGTTCACTGTCACAGAAATAGTTGGACACCAGGATGTTTCGTGATGATGATAGAGGAGAAGCTGATCTACTCTGATCCGTGTGAAGGAGAACCGGGCCAGAACCGGTCCGGACCGGTTCCGGTACGGTGGTGAGTCTCACCTGACTGGTTTCGGAGCGAATCCCAGAGCTTTCAGTCCAGTTCATGTACTTCATCCTGCAGGGAGACGGAGGCTCGGGCGTCGCTCATCCGTTTGGTCATGATGGAGTGGAGCGGAGCCAGAGCTTTGGATTTAGTTCCTGAACACACACACACACACACACACACACACACACACACACACACACGGTACTGAATACCCTAAAGTCTTCTGCCCCCTGCTGGATACAGTAGGTACTACTTCCTGTAGTACATGTACCGAATAAACAGTTAAACCTGATTGATCGTTTTTCTGACTGTTTGATCCCCGGATCACGTTGATCAGGTGATCAAATGGCAGTTCTGATGCAACTTTCCCATATCTAGAGGTAATGGGTTTCAAGTCAAACCAATACCTAATCATCAATACAGTTGTCATGGTAACAGAATTTTAACTTTGACATTGGTCTTAAAAAATTATGCCGATTTGAATCCACAGCAAACAGAAAAAATGCTCCGGGGCCAAACAGAGGATAATTTATCACGCTTTGAACCATGAATCACGACTGATGTCCTGAAGGAGTTAAAACTGTTTTAAAGCATCAGGCGCTGAAGTGATGAGAGTCGAACTGAAGTCGTGACGACGGCAAATCAGCTGATCAGTTGTTTTTATCCTTCCCAGTTGGGAGTATTTCTGGAAAACGTGGAAGTAGTCGTGTGCAGAACGACCAGACTGATGTGTTTCCTGTCTCCTGACCCTCCATCAGGAATCGATTTCTGATCGGAAGAACTGATTAATCTATTTTCAGCCTTCAGTCCCTCTTGTGTGTTTAGAAATAAACATCTACATTTTCTTTATTTTGTTTTATGGACTTTGTTTTGTTCTTATTGCTGAAAGGCGCTTCAGGGGTTGGTTGAATCCGTTTGACGCTGCAGCTTGTTGTTGTTGCGTTACTGCCGGAGCCTCGCTAACGTTAGCCTCAGGCTAATGATGGAGACAGGCTGCTAGCTCAGCTCCAGCAGAATGTTGAACTGCTCCTTTAACAATCAGCTGCCGGTGGATAAGTGAGAATAAAAACATCCTGAAGGACGGGAATTCCTCTTGATTTAATTGATGAAGAAAAATAACGACTATAAATAATCGAGGGCTTGAAAGCGGCGTTAAAAAGAAGAGAATGAAAGTAAAACTAATCCCTCATGTTAGCGTCTGGCAGCTTTCCAGCTCCTTCTGTGGTTGTTTCCCAGTCTGGACTCACACTCCAGTGCCTCTGGATACACTCGCCAGACCTTCCTCCTCATCCTCCTCCTCCTCCTCCTCCTTCTCCTCTTTGCTGTTACCATGACAACGCAGACTGTAGCCTCAAGCTAGAACAGCAAGGCCGATCCTCTCTATCGGTCCTCCTCTCCTCTCACGAGGGAGAGGAGAAAGTGGGACATAACCCAAAAAATAGGAATCCAACGGAACGGTTACGCCTCAACTGTCGAGCTCAGCAGAACAGCTATAGATTACCTGATTACGAAATAATATCTATCGATCAATGTACACAAAAAAAAAAGAACCATTAAAACTATTATCATAAAACAAAAACAATACAACAAACCGATGTTGATGGCTCAGTTAACGCCCATCAATGACCAGCAGGGGGCAGCGGTACGACATTTTAGCATCAAGTCCGGCACAGAAGAGGAAACAGCGCCACCACCAGTCCGTTCTGTTGTCATGGCAACAGTAACTGAACACTGAAGTGAACGTTTTATGGTAATGCTAGTAAGAATTTAAAGTTAATGTCGCTAACATTGAAAAAAGCCCAGATGTCAGGATGCTGCATGCGAGCTAACATTAGCGGTAGCCGCTGAAGGTTAGCGCAGGATCAGTTGTGCTAACCTTATGTGCTAACTGAGTTTACCGCTGTGACGCTATCTGTAGCCCCCCCACCACACACACACACACACACACTCACCATCCAGCCCGTTGTGCTGTTCGTAGGTGCGTTTGCCCAGGATGGTGGGGGAGCCGTTGTTGAGGATGGGGGAGGACTTTATGGGGGTCAGACTTCCTGTAGAGATGGAACCTCCACGAACCGGTGGGTCGGGTTTAGCTGGACGGGGGTGTGCTTCTGTGGGGGGAGGAGGGGGCAGGAGGTGAGCGGGCAGGAGGACCAAATAAATAAAGAAACAAACAATCTGGCCTCACCTAAATACCGCACCACTGACTCCAGCGGTTTGCGCTCCACTGGTTTTAGTGGTGAAGGTTTGTGGGGTCCATCAGGCAGCCGCAGGGCACCTAAAACCAGACACACCTGGATTAAACCCATCCAGCACACACACACACACACACACACACACACACACACACACGCTGGCGTCAGCGGATGACGGGGCGGTTACATTCTGCCTTGATGGCGGCGGCGTTGACGGGGAGGTAGGGGTGTCTGGCCAGGTATCGCGGTCTGATGACGTCCTGGCAGAGGCGGCGAGCCAATCGCGTCAGGCCGGTGGTCTGCAGGTAGAACGCCTGCCGCGTCTTCACCGCGAACTTGGGGCTGCCGCTGTGGCGCAGGGGGAGGCCGTGGGGGGACTGGGGGGGGGGGGGGGTCGACAGGTTTACCGTTAGACAAAGCGGAGATGGACGTCGTTGGGAACGTGTGTGTGTGTGTGTGTGTGTGTGCACCATGTTGTTGCGGTTGGGGCCGGGTCTCTCCCCGTCTAGCCTGGTGGGCATCTTCAACCCTCCGTACTTCTTCCAGTACGTCCAGCAGGAGGCGCAGAGGCGACACTGCATGTTGGGGGGTCCCCAGGAATACCACTGGTAGGAGCTGCTGGCTGCAACACACACACACACACACACACACACACACACACACACACACACACACACACACACACACACACACACACACACACACACACACACACACACACACACACACACACACACAGAATAATATTTTATAACCTTTTATAAACTGATTCTGATCTGAATTAAGGGGGGGAGGAGCTTCAGGTGAATCGTAAGGGTGTTTTTGGTCACATGACACACGTACTGTAGCAGCTCTCGCAGGCCCTGCCGAGGGCGGGGGTCTGTGCTGAACCTGGGGCTCCCGGGGGTCCCGGAGGCGCTGCCGCCACCGCCGCCCCTGCTCCTGCCGCTCCGTTCACCAGCGCTGGTTTCACACTGTTACTCAGCTGGTTGGGGTTTGGTTTGTTGCTATGGTGAAGGGGGGGGGGGGGGTGATAAAGGTCAAAGATGAGAGGGAACATCACTGTGATGGATGTGTGTGTTCATCTATGAAGACCTCGAGGGACTCACTAGTTGGGGATGTAGACCTGCTTCAACTTGCTCTCCGCCTCGGCTGCTTTTAATCGTTTCTGGTGGAGGAAGACGAGCAAAAATTTGATGAAAAACCAACATTTAATTAACAGGTGACCCACAAATGACGTTCCTTTCCAACCTCAGAACAAATACAAAGCGTGTCTTGATTTCAAAGCCGATTTCTGAATGAATCCTTGAACTGTTGACTCGTTTTAAGAAGATTTCCTCCTGTAAATCAGAAAACGATTCATCAGCGTTACCGTTACTGTTTACCTGCTGGACGTATCTGTCTGTGGTCTTCCACATGTAGTAATACTCAATGATACTCGTCAGGGACTTCCAGGGCAACTGGGGGGGGGGGGTAAGGGTGGAGGTGGGGAAACAAAAAAAAATATTATTTCAGCATCAGATTTTAAGAAATCCAGCAGCTGGTCCATAAAAGCCTGTTTGATCCTCCAAATACCCACGATGCTCTTGTCCTACGGGTGGGCCTCCACCCATTGGATCACATCCTACATCTACATCCTACATCCCATCCTGAGCAGCACCGACGGCAACCAACCACCAGATGGTGCAGTAACTCAGTGACATCAGATGCATCAGCTGCATCTGATGCAGGCGGCGGTTCTATACCGTAGCGATCAGTGAACACCAGAAAAAATGGGGGTGTTTCCTGTGGAAACCTCAACCCTCAAAGGTTCCGCCTCCGTTTTTAGGGGGGAACCTTTTTAACACTCCTTCTCGCGTTCGCTGCTACTCACAAAGTCCTGCTGGATGTCTGTGAAGTCTTTGCCGTACTTCTCCAGCGCCTCCTCAAACAGGTTGGCCTCGGAGGCGCTCCACTCCTCCATCTCGTCCCTGCAGAGGATGGGCCCCCCCTGAGGCACCAGGGCGGCGATGGCGCGGGTCATGTCGTAGCCCGTGGCGTGGAGCGTGTCCATGGCGTGAAACTGTAGTGACAGAAACACAGGGCGTGGCTCGGTCTCAGAGGCTGGTCCATGTTTCATACGTGGGGATCAGATCTAGGGGGAGCTCTGGGGGGGGGGGGGGACTCGTCTCACCAGGGTGATGTCCCTGGAGGCGGCGGCGGCGCTCATGTGGAGGCTGGGCTGCCGGACTGAGCTGCTGCAGTCCAGAGCTCTGGCGAAGGTTCCAACAGACCTGCAGGCCAGAAGATGACGGGATGTAAGAGGAAATAAGGAGGGGGGGGGGGCCTGCAAGTCAACAACAGTGAATGAATTTATTCTGGATCTAGAAACAACACAGCAAGCGTTAAGCTAGCTACGATTTCCTGTATAGCTGAGGTTTGCTGACTCATTAAAAGCTACAATAGTCATTTATCATCTATATAATAATAAAGCTCATCTTTGAAGACGTTCAATCAAAGAACTTCCAGAGGAACGAAGTCAGGAGGGGGGAGGAGATCTCACTATGACCATCATTGGATCCCCACTTGAACCCAGCTCTGACTGGACGAACAGCTGAACACTGCTGCCCCTTGTGTTCAGACTGCAGTACTGCAACCAACACTAATTAAGTTGTAATAGCGGCGCGGTTCCAGACGGGGGCGCTGTGTTAGCGGACTTACCGAGCCACGACTAAGAACTGGTCGATCTGTTTCTCCGTCAGCGAGCTGGTCGGGTCCCAAATCCTCTCCTCCAGCTTCTCCAGGTCTCTGCCGTCCTCCTCTCCTGCACCAAACACACAGTTAGCATCGCCATCGCCGCTCCACCTCGGCCACACAGGAGGAATTCACTCCTAAACGCTGAAACGTTTCACTCCTGTTTTCTGAACGACTACCTCATCTTTAATGAGTCCCAGACCGGCCCGGCGGGCGTCCAACCAGCCAACCTGCCTGATTAAACTGGGTTTAATTAGAGAGCTGAGAGTCCCACGACGCCCGAGTTGTAATTTTTCCCACCTTCTAAGAATAAAAATCTGGCAAAATACTGAAATGTAAATCTGGCTTATAAATAGCCGCTCGCAGAATGCTGGCATACATGTGTGGAAAATACCTTTCAGACGGCTTCAGTGGAAATGATTTTGCTGTTCCAAGGTGAAACGTCTTATTTCTAATCAGCTCTGAAAGACTAGCTTTCAGTAGCGTAGCGGCGGCTTCCAGACGCCATTGTTTTGAATGTAAACACAGTAGCAGCTGATCACATGACCACATCAATCACAGAGAGGGAACCAACACAGGAGCGGATTTTATAGATTTCAGGAAGTCTCAACCGTGTTTCCACCTGGTGACTTTAACCCTATGTAGTCTGGAGGATTTTATCATATCGTAAGATTTAAAAAACACTTTACATTCACAACAGTAAAAATCATACCAAAGTGCTGGTAGTTAGAATCAGATTACTATCTTCACTGATTATTACATCTCTGATGGACGTTGTTGCGATCTCCATGTCTCTACAATCCCATTGGTTCAGCTCTACGCACAGATCGACAACTCAACCTCTGATTGGTCGTCACTGTCTTCCTTCAACGGAATATTGTTGAAGAAAACAAGCGAATGATTGAAACCAGATATTCATGATTGGTTCCAAATCTCCTGGCAGGATTACAATAACCAGCGGCGTCTTGTTGGAATATTTAGCATCCAGATGCTAAACAATCTACAGAGATATGGAAGCGTCAGTGACGCTTTCATTTTGTCATCAACTGAAGCGACACCAAAGAGTTAAAGCGTTGCCCTCATTTAAAGGACTCTGATGCATCGCATCCCCTCCATTTACTCCAGCTTAATTACTCAGTCTGTGATTGGCAGAAAAATGATATTAATGCTTCAGCTGTCAATAAATAAACCTTCAGGAAAGCGTTTTTTTGAAAATGCATCCTTTGAATAACGCTCTGCATGAAAACTACAAACCTTCCGTCAGGAGGTCGGTGATGTCCGCCTGGAACTTGTTCCCGACGCGGATCTCCCCCTTATCAGCCAGAAGAGTCTTCTGTTGTGGGTCGTACACCAGCGAGTAGAAGAAAGCATCCTGGGTAATAGCAATGCAGGAAGGGGAAAGACGCAGAGGTGAGAAAGAGGAGTGCTCTGCTTGTCTCTTGTCTCCTCAGTAAAAAAAAACAATGTTCCGGGTTAGGAAGCTGAATAATTCATCTGGAAAGAAGGAACTCATAAGACTGTAGTGCTGAAAACCAAACACCACCGTGACGCCATCGTGTGATTGGGCGTGAAAGAGTACCAACCTCTCTGTCCAGGTACGACTTCAGAGCTTCTGTCTCGTTCAGCAGAGTCACACAACATTTCCCCCTGAGGAGCAGAGGAAGAATGAAAACACAATCTGTTCCAGGTTGGATGTTCCTTGTTTGTTGCTCCTCATTGTTCTGTATGAAAGCTACACAGGTGGAAGCAGGAAACATTGTTGTTCATCGCCTGATCAATAGTGTGAGGCAGGACAGCGTGAACGGGGAGGGACGGATCGAGGATATGCTACCAGAAATGGGTTATTTAAAGAGCAACTAGCCGTTAGCAGCTAACTGAACGAAATAGAAAAAAACCTTCAAAGGTCCATGAGAGCTTTACTTCACCGTGTGAACCTGGACTGTTTCACCGTGTGAACCTGGACTGTTTCACCGTGTGAACCTGGACTGTTTCACCGTGTGAACCTGGACTGTTTCACCGTGTGAACCTGGACTGTTTCACCGTGTGAACCTGGACTGTTTCACCGTGTGAACCTGGACTGTTTCACCGTGTGAACCTGGACTGTTTCACCGTGTGAACCTGGGTTTCTTTAACAACAGACGAGCTCCTGTCAGTGTGTCGTTCAGTTCTAAACCATTAATTAGGGTTAAGCTGTTGGCCACGCCCTAAATCCCGCCCCATCCTGGATGTTAAATCATCAGCTGTAAACTGTTCGCAGAGCCTCCTTTCATAAATATCAAGTAATAATATGGTAACGATTAGCTGGGATTAGCTGCAAGCAGAGGCTTTGTGTTCACTTCCTGTGGATTACTTCAACTATCTTTGACTGCAGCAGAAAATGTGAGTCAATAAGAATCATCACATCCTCCTCCAGAATGAAGATTTCAGTGCCGACGTTCGGTATCAAAAAAGGATTAAAAATCTACTCGACATTCATTTCATCAATAAGCAACGGCAACTTATCGTTTCCATAGCAACTACTGTTTTCATTCTGAAAGTAATTTGCGGCGTCTTCAGTCATGAGTGCATCGTAATGACAAGCGAGCCGCGGCGGCAGCACCGCCAGTCACGATGAAACATGAATGAGTGTGAGAGTAAAGGAGAGGAAGACGCTGAGGAAGAGGTGGATGCATTCAGGTCTGACTGGACAGACGATCCTAAATGATGCTGTCATACCCGTGGGGCAGCGTGCTGATGTGTTGCATCGTGCTAGCGCCTGTGCTAACAGTACCTGATGTGGGTGGCGGGTAGAGACTCCAGCTGGCGGGACAGGAACAGCTCCCGATGTCTCAGCTGGTGCTTCTGCTTCTCGGGTAGGTCCGTCATCTCTGGGTTCTCCATCTCCTCCTCCAGCTCCCCTGGGTGGTTAGAAAGAGGTTAAAGGTCAAACGCTTGCACATGAAATGAGGTGGAACAATGACAACCGTGGGAATGCAAATCTGTCGACAAACGGTCTGAACGAGAAGCCCACAGGAGTAATGACAACCGGGGAATCAAGCTTATAAACAAACAAACAAAGATGGATCCAAAGATCTTATTCAGCAATGTAAGAACACATTCAGAACCTCAGCTGGGCTAAGCACTAATGCTAAGGAAATGCTACTCCACAAACTGAAGCAGATCCACCTGCTAAATACTCATTTTATTTTGCATCGGCATCAAGCTGTTCAAAAATAAGCCTGATTTTAAAAACATGTTGGTTGTCCTCCTTCAGAATAACACAGGTGTTAAATAAGATATTGAAAGGAGATATCTGCTGACCTCACCAAACTAATTCCAGATCAATATAGTCCTTCAGAAGGAATTGGTCCAGCTCGCTGGATCACAGAGGGGGAGTCAGTTTGTTAAGGTAATAACGGTCCGTTCTCCTCACCTCTCCTCCTCACCCCCCCTGCCCCAAAGGCCCATTCTCTCCCCCCCTTCGCCATCTTTGGCCTCGGTAAGGCGACCCATTCATCAATAATTGATAATTGGCTGGGACAGGTGAGATGGAAAGGCAATTTGTGGAGCGGTCGGTGTGGCTGCATGAAAGGGGGGGGGGGGACCACTATGTAGGCCTAGTGTGTGTGTGTGTGTGTGTGTGTGAGCGAGTGTGTGTGTGTGTGTGTGTCACCGACAAAGATTCAGCTCAGTAGGTGACGAGATTCCACTTTCACCTGATGTAAACCATGAGGTCTCTATGTTTCCATGGTAACATAAGAATCTATGTTGACTGAGGGGGTGGGCGGGGTCTGAAGGGGGCAAAGGGACGACCAACAGACGTGGTTAATAATTTCCTCCATATTTTGTTGCTTTAATATAACAGAAGACGGAGCGAACGGTGTGTGTGTGTGTGTGTGTATATTTTATTGATTTTGGTCACACATCCCTCCTCCTGAAATCCCCTGATTGCTTTTGTTCTGCTTGTCGTCTCCCTCTCCATCTCTAATGAAACTCCAAATGAATTGAAGCTCTCTCTCTCTCTCTCTCTCTCTCTCTTTCCGTCTCTCTCTCCTTGCATCTCCTCATCCTTACCTGATGAAGGTTTCAGACACTTTTGAGGAAGGAAAGAAAATCAAAATCCAGTCTTTGTGTGTTGTTATCATGACGTTTGTAGTTTTTATATTTTCTACTTCTAACAGGGTTGTGGTGGATTTTAAAATTCGTCGGCTTCCAAAGGCGAGACCGAACAGCAGAGCAGCAGAACCAAACAGCTTCAGGCACCATCAATGATCCCAATACCAGAAAAAACTGATAAAATTTAGTCTCCCCTTTTCTGGGAATTAAAAACAGATTGAGGCACATTTTCATTATTCAGAAATTCATTATTCTGAATTGTTGTCATTGTTCAGACAACAATTCAGACGCATCGGTTTTCACCAGCATTGAATGTTGATGGACTCGGAGTTTGTGTTCAATGATGGTGATGTTGCACGTCTTTTCCTCATCATAAAGCAAACAAGGACATTATTCTTTGACAAGGTTCATAAAAGTTTGCAAGGAAACAAACCAGCAGTAAACCAATTGTAAACCAGAAGTAAACCAATGGTAAACCAGCAGCAAACCAATTGTAAACCAGCAGTAAACCAATGGTAAACCAGCAGCAAACCAATGGTAAACCAGCTGTAAACCAATGGTAAACCAGCAGCAAACCGATGGTAAACCAGCTGTAAACCGATGGTAAACCAGCAGTAAACCAATGGTAAACCAGAAGTAAACCAATGGTAAACCAGCAGCAAACCAATTGTAAACCAGCAGCAAACCAATGGTAAACCAGCTGTAAATCAATTGTAAACCAGCAGTAAACCAATGGTAAACCAGCAGCAAACCAATGGTAAACCAGCAGCAAACCAATTGTAAACCAGCAGCAAACCAATGGTAAACCAGCTGTAAATCAATTGTAAACCAGCAGCAAACCAATGGTAAACCAGCTGTAAACCAATGGGAAACCAGCTGTAAACCAATGGTAAAACAGCAGCAAACCAATGGTAAACTAGCTGTAAACCAACGGTAAACCAGCAATAAAGCAATGGGAAACCAGCTGTAAACCAACGGCAAACCAGCAGTAAACCAATGGTAAACAAGAATCAATGCAGTCACAGCAACATCCTGCGACACCCCTGAATTCAAAAATTTACCCTGACCTACTTACATAGTTCAAAGATCAAACCTAATGCGCTGATCTACTTTCATAGATCAAAGCAGTAGCTTTGATCCACGGTCTTACTCACATTGGCCTTCTCCCACTTCTTTCTATCTTTCTATCTTATCCTAGTTTTCTCAAGGTCAAGATCATCTCGTTTTCATCCCCTTTACTGCCCGAGTAATGTGCTTTTTGTTTCATCTTTCTATCTGCAACGTGGAAGAGTGAGGTTACAGGGAGAAGAGATCAAGAGGGTGGAGGATTTTGAGTACTTAGGGTCAACAGTCCAGAGCAATGGAGAGTGTGGAAAAGAGGTGAAGAAGCGTGTACAGGCAGGATGGAATGGGTGGAGAAAAGTGTCAGGTGTGATGTGTGATAGAAGAGTTTCAGCTAAAATGAAAGGAAAGGTGTACTAAACTGTGGTGAGACCAGCGATGTTGTTTGATCTACAGACAGTGTCACTGAGGAAAAGACAGGAGGCAGAGCTGGAGGTAGGAGAGATGAAGATGCTGAGGTTCTCTTTGGGAGTGACCAGGAAGGATAGGATCAGGAATGAGTATATCAGAGGGACAGCACATGTTAGAGGTTTTGGAGATAAAGTCAGAGAGGCCAGACTGAGATGGTTTGGACATGTCCAGAGGAGAGATAGTGAATATATTGGTAGAAGGATGCTGAGTTTTGAACTGCCAGGCAGGAGGCCTAGAGGAAGACCAAAGAGGAGGTTTATGGATGTAGTGAAAGAGGACATGAAGGTAGTTGGTGTGAGAGAAGAGGATGCAGAAGACAGGGTTAGATGGAGGCAATTGATTCGCTGTGGCGACCCCTGAAGGGAAAAGCCGAAAGGAAAAGAAGAACTGCAACGGTTGCGAAGATATTTGGTGGACTAACCAACGGACAGACGGACAAACGGAAGGCCACACAAATGCTGACAATTACAATACATCACCGCTTTGAAGCGGGATGTAACCAGCAGCAAACCAGAGACAAACCAGCAGCTCACTGGAAACGTTATTGTCTTGTTAATAGAAGCCTCAGCCACATTTCAAAAATAGAAAACGGTTTGAGTCGTGGCCAATTCAAACGGCTGAGGGGAGGGGCCACAGAAGTGCATCACAGCCACGGACCAATCAGGAGCCCTTCACTCACAGGGGAGGGGCTAACGAGGAGGCCCTGTTGGAGGGAGCGCTCCAGATCTCTGCAGGCAAAATACTTGATCAATGACTCACAGGAGACACATGCACGGAAACACACACACACACAGAATCACACACGCACGGAAACACACACGCACGAAAACGCACGCACAGAAACACACACGCACAGAAACACACATGCACGGAAACACGTGCGAAAACGCACGCACAGAAACCCACACGTGCATGGGGATGCACGCACGCATGTGTGCACACATACTCACACACACACACGAGTGCGGACACACACACACACACACACACACACACACACACACACACACACACACACACACACAGCCTTCGATGGTTCCAGTGATGGAAGCTACAAACACGCACAGCTAAAGAAACACAGACAGGATGTGGCCCCGCCCACCGCCGACCCTCTGCATTTCTAACGTGTGTGTGTGTGTGTGTTTAAACGTCTGGAAGCCCCCTCCCCAACACTGCAGCTGGCAGAATGGACCCGGGGCGGGAGGCCTCGACCGGGACGGACTGCAGGAACAACACTAGGAAACCTCACATCAACCATGTGTTCATGTCTGCTGGAGGAACACAACACAACACAACAACACAGCAACACAACACAGCAACACAACAGAACAGAACACAACACAACGCGATAGAAAACAACACAACACAGCAGAAGAACAGATCCAAACACAACACAACAGCACAGAAAACAACCATAATAAGTCAACACACAAACTGGTGACAGACACACACACACACACACACACACACACACACACACACACACACACACACACTTTCACGCCCCAAGCCTAGCCAACATTAAACGTGCCACACCCAGTCAAAGTACAGTTGGTTTCCCTCCCCCTCCTCTCAGATGGGAGTGTTGATGGGACAGAGGAGTGTGAGATGGGAGTCAAACGGGTCACCTGACCCGTCTCTCAGGTGACACACACCTGGCTGGACTCTGATTGGTCTGAGGAGCCTCATTTGTGCCTCCAGAACCTGAACAACTGCTGCTAAACACAAACATGCTAACTAACCCTAAACCCCACCCACCCACCCCCCAGTAGTCTGTCAGCGCGTAACTGATAGGACAGAAATCATGGAGCATCACAAACAAAAGTAAAGCATGTCACTGCTGGTGAGTAATGACACAACAATCACAGCCAGGCTCTGCCAGCCTGTGATTGGTGGGCGGTGGTATTTACCCACTGACGGTGAACTCCCGCCCACTGACGGCTCCGCTTTCAAACGCCAGCTGCTGTTTACAGAACCCAACGCAAATAAACCCACATCCTCTGCGAGGTTAAACCCAGACCCGGCAGACCCGCTGAGACTCAAACAGAAACACCAGAACCGAGAACAGGCGACACCCGATGCTTCTGACCGAATCTGAACGAGAGAACCAGGTTCAGACCAGAACCAGGTTCAGACCGTCTCTAACAGGAAGACCAGATCTAGGTTCAGACCAGAACCAGTTCCAAACCACTGCTTCAGGTTCTGGTGGTCGGTCACTCACTTGCGTGTTTGTCTGCCAGGGCGATGAGTGTGCTGGAGATGTCCCTGCGCCGGTAAAAACACACCACTTTGGCCTCCACGTTCCCATTGGCTGTCTGCAAACCAGAGACAATCAGCGTTACCACGGCAACAAGTGGTGCCACACACAGAGCACCCACACACACATACACACACACACACACACTGAAGAAATGAGATCTCCACAGACGAGGATAGTCCTTAACGAGACCAAAACCCACAGTTAGCCGGACACGACGGCGTCTCATTGGTCCGCTGGCATGATGTGGACACGTTCTTCAATCAGGAGCTGCACGATGAGAGGTTTTATCCATTGCTAGCTGGCAAAAAAAACCGCTAGACATCTAAAAATCAATGACACTCATTTAGGAAGGGATTTGTCGTTTCCACCTTCCTTTGAAACGCTTACAAATAAAAAGAGAACGAACTCTGATCACGTTCGTCTCTACGCTTTTGGGTTAAGACCTCGTGAATCCTATTAGAGATGAAGCATAAACGGTCCTCGCACCTGATGAAGGCATCAGTATCACTTAGGATTCTGACAGCAAATTAAATTACATAGTTAAACGACGTTATTCACAGTTTATGAATCTGGTTTCTTGGGTTACATCATCAGGTCAGGTGCAGATTAAACCAGAGCAGCACCTGGATTAGACGCTTTCAACACTGTTGTGCACAATTCACACAAGTCTACGTCCTGTACTCAATATAGAATCTAAAACCAAACACAAACCATCAGCCCCCTGATAGGCTAACTTCATGGAGACTTCATCCATGAAGCTAGTTAATATTAAACTGATATGTGAGAATACAATGTTTT
Organism: Antennarius maculatus; assembly: GCA_013358685.1. Classification (NCBI taxonomy): domain Eukaryota; kingdom Metazoa; phylum Chordata; class Actinopteri; order Lophiiformes; family Antennariidae; genus Antennarius; species Antennarius maculatus. The sequence goes on along the minus strand of CM023621.1, from coordinate 17,903,477 downwards.
GTTTTCTACGCCGTTCTGTTCTTTGTGGATGAGCTTCTCCCGCCTCACGGGGGAGATCCCAGAGGAGCAGAGACTGACGGCGGCAGACAGTAGGAGGCTCGCTGAGCTAAACGTCAATTAGCAGACGCTAACACACATTAGCAGACTTGGGACACGGGTCAGGACCGACAGCCGACACCCGAAACGAGTCTCAGAGACACAGATACGACGTGCTGGGAGCAGCGGCGTAGTCAACACTTCCTGTGATTAAATATGTGTCAGTGTTGCTGCGGACGGGCTAACGTTAGCTTTAGCAGCAGGAGATTTTGGGGCTATCAAACACATCCACACTTCATCTTCAAATATATCCTGTGTCTTCTCAGGTCGGGGTGTTGGAGCTGCCCTCTACTGGTGATGATTAATGATCCTCTACTGAATTGGTTTCACAACTAAAATTACAGTTCTGTTCCTACAGAGTACATCACAAAGTTACTGTTAGTGGTGCTCCAGGTTCTGGTATGGATGCCGGTACTAAACCCTACCAGAGACCGGTGTGTGTTCAGGGTTATAATGCTCATCTGTCGGATCCATGCTGCATTCAAGGGCTCATATTCAACACGGGACACTCACCTTGTTCAGCTCCTCTATCCTCCTGATCAGGAGTGGGTTGCTGGACGAGTTCTCAAAATAAACATAATCTGCAGAGGGACAGTGGGAAGAAGAGGAGGAAGAGGAGGAGGAGGAGGAGAATGGGAAGGGATGGGAGAGAGAAATGTCGGTCAGCGTTGTGAAGTCACACAAATGAACTCGATTCCCACCAAACGTTGCTGTTCATACAGAAGATCTCACACAGGACGCTGGGCTGTGGATGGAGGTCCGGCTGACCCTCCCGTTTCCTCCTGCGGGCGTCTGTTGTTGTTTGCATGCGTGATGCATTTGCATTTGTGGAGCTTTTCCACTCACATGTGTATCTTACTGTGTGTGTGTGTGTGTGTGTGTTTCCTGGCACTGTTCCCACCCCATTGGAGGCTTAGCCCTTCCCGGGATGTCCCACCGGCCCGGTCTTGGTAGGGCGCCTGCTCTTAGCCCTGCATGTGTCTTGGCTGAGCGCCGTCAGATTAAAGCCCACGCTTGGCAGGCTGCCTGGAGGCGGAGCTATCCTTCCCTCACCCCCCCACCCCCCAAAACCGTCTTCTTGACCGAAGACGCCAAAAATCGAGCGAAAATTCAGCGCCGTGCCCGCGAGCCGCAACGTCGACTTCAACGTCCAGAACCCCCCAGCGTTACATTGGATGAGCTGCAGGAGTTCGACCCACGGAGACAAACGCCTTCAGTTTTATGCTGCTGTTTGTTCTGCTCCAGAATTTGGACTATAATTAAGACAAACTATAATTCATTAAATGACTGCTAATCCAAAATAGAAGTTACCACAGGCAGCTTCACATTTGCTGAGTGTTTTGTGTCTCATATCTGGTATCAATCCATCATGTTTGTTATCACACAACGTTCAAATCAGGATGAAGACCGTCGACTCATTTTACTGTAAAATATATGAAGAAAAGGAAAATGAATACGAGCGCCGAGCAGTGACTGCTGACTCGCATCACCTCCTGCTAGAGAACGAGGAGGTCACAACTGAAGACAGGCCGGGGTGCGTTTAGCTACGTGTCACGTATGGAGGCCTTCAATGTATGCTGAGGGACCTGAAGCTGAAGGACCTGAAGCTGAAGGACCTGAAGCTGAAGGACCTGAAGCTGAAGGACCTGAAGCTGAAGGACCTGAAGCTGAGGGACCTGAAGCTGAAGGACCTGAAGCTGAAGGACCTGAAGCTGAAAGACCTGAAGCTGAGGAACCTGAAGCTGAAGGACCTGAAGCTGAAAGACCTGAAGCTGAGGAACCTGAAGCTGAGGGACCTGAAGCTGAAGGACCTGAAGCTGAAGGACCTGAAGCTGAAGGACCTGAAGCTGAAGGACCTGAAGCTGAGGGACCTGAAGCTGAAGGACCTGAAGCTGAGGGACCTGAAGCTGAAGGACCTGACCACCAGGTGGTTTGTGAGACTGACATCACTAAAAAATCACGACTAAACTAAAACAATGTGTTGACTGATGAAGTTGTTCATTAAATTAATCATTTATTTATTACCAATTATTTGTTTTCATGGAAGATTCTGGACTTCTTTCATTGTAAATCTTACAGTTGCTTTATCGTTTTTTTATTCATCATCCCTTTAATCGGCCTTTTACGACTTTAACAGCTCTGAAAACAAATGAAAATAATCCAGACACTCGCTGCTCATTACACCAATCAGTAAAAAGATCATTTAAGACCGAAGCCAACGATCCATCGATCAATTAATGTGATTATTTAAAGATTTATTAAGCAGAAAAACTAAACGTAAACAGAAAAACATCAAGATATAACTAAAACTAAACTCTTAAATGGGAAGCTATGCAGTGAACAGTTGGCGACTCGACGACTGTCGCCTCAGTATGGGGGGGTGTCATGCTGGGTGGGGCTCAACAATAAAACATCTCATTTATATTTTGTTTGCTGAGAACAAAAGTCAACACCTATAAAACTGTGCGATTCAGTAAACATCCGTCTCTGCAGAGACCGATTATGGGATGCACATCTCCACAGCCACCGAACGCAGGAAGGAAATTTCAGAGGTGCGTCCAGCAGTTTCAGACCAATGTGTGTGTGTGTGTGTGTGTGTGTGGTTGGACCTCATGGATATCAAGCTGATCAGTTTCCAATTAATCTGTATTTATAAGTTTCATGATGGACCAATCAGGATGTCAGGAGGACAGATTGTCATCACAAGGTGGAGCCTCCTGATTAGCCATTGGCTCACAGGGAGCGTCTACATTGTTCCTATAGGTGGAGGTCAATCAGACCAATCAGGAAACGTTTCCACCTCTGCTGTTAAACACTAGGATGCCTCCTAAAGAGGACAAAGGGAAACCAAACTGTTCCTGGTTGAGCTCTTGGTTGCGTTCTGATTGGCTGACAGTTAGGAGCTGTTGGAGTTTCCTCCATGAGAGGAGCTGAAGTCTGGACTCAAAATGAGAGCAGCAGAGGGGGGGGGGCTGCCTGTAGGCTCTCAGCAGCGTCCCTCCATCTCCCATCAAACCCCCCCCTCCTCTAACCCTACAGCCTCCGCACCAGGGTCCAGCCAATCGGCAGGCTCCGGCGGCCGTGATGTCACGCAGCAGTCGGGTTTTGTGTGAGCCAATGGCGGCGTGTTACCGAGCTCCCTAAAGAGGGAGCTTGCTGGGCTGATTCAAACCAGGCCAGGGATGGAAAACATGAGAGGGCCAGTGGAGCGTCGGCCCCCCGAGAGCCGACGGAGGTGATGGAGTTAGGAAGTAGAAACTCTGAGGACAAGAAGGTCGTTTGTGGAGGAGGAGGCGCAGCAGAACGACGTCTTAACGCCCCAAGTCTGTTTTTATCCTGGAAAGTCACTCGTTTATAGATGAATTTAAAGTTTGATGATGCGGGTTTTTTTTCTTCTACTTTCATTTGAAACTGGGGGGGGGGCATCTGAAGACGACCTTTGACCCCCACTGACAATGATGATGATGATGGATGAAGCTGGAAACAACCACAAGCTCACCTCCCATCCTTACTCACACAACTGGGCGTGTCTGACTATGCTGAAGTTGGGGAGGGAGGGGGGCGGTTTCCATGGCGACGGAGGGACTGTACTATAAATCAATCCCACACCTCGTTTCCCTCCGTTACAGCTGCTTTGAATGAGACGTACGAACACATCTGTGGGACGCGACCCTGTGCCCTAACGGCGCAGACGCCTCAACCAATCAGGACAGGGAATCTGTCGTTGGTGCGTTCAGATTGCAGCTCTCGCCTCCAATCAAACGGCGTCGATCAGCAGCGGTTCTTCCACAGGTTTGAGACCAGATATCTGACGGTGCTAGCTAGCAGACAACATGCGATGATGCGATGTTTGGACAAGCGTGAGCTCTGAAGACGACGGAACCGTCTCTCCAGATGAGGCCGGGGCGGGTGGGAAATCAACACCAGACAAACAAAGAGTGGGCGCTGCCAAAGTTAGTCAGACTGGAGATGAGTCAACACTACAACTCCGTTCACAGCGAACACGAGAGAAACCTCTCCACACGAGCTGCGAGCCGATACAGTTAGCATTTAGCACGCTCCACCATCGCCTGCCGATTTGATAAACCTTTATTTTAATGCATGAAAACCAACAAACCCAGAGTCATTTCCAGGGTTTGTAAACCTTGATGTTTGTAGGATGACCTCCTCTGGGCTAGCTTAGCTTAAAACAGATTAGCCGACCCGAGACAAACACTTCCTGGTGGAAGGAAGTGGAGTTGGTCCTCCGCTCAGCTGGGGAGTCCTTCCTCCCAGACGTCTGACTGAAACCAAATTAGTTCTTATGTTTGAAGAGACATTCAGTCAAATCGACGGCAAAAAAAAATGGAAACAATTCAGTAACCTGGTATTTATGTGTCATGGTTTCTCCTCACAACAAAAGAAATCAAGATCAACAGAAAAGAACGCGATAAACACAATTAAATTCCGCTACATCCACCGCAAAAATTGTAAAACAGTAATATTATTACCAGAAATTTCAGCAGCGACCCATAATGTGGTTTCCGTGAAGATGTAAATAAACAATAGTTTTTGTACAGGATGGAAGACTTGTAATCGTTTCTTTCTGGCTGCTGACAGAATCAATTAACATCTCGATTAATCAGAATAAATATTCCCTCCTGCTTTTCTTCAATGAACTCAATCAAAATAATAAAGGAATCATTTTTGTCATTTTGTTAGGCAAACAAAAGTAGCAGCAAATGAAAATACTCGAGTAGGTAGTTACATTCCGTCAGTAGTTACCATCAAGTTAACACCAATGCGACTAGAGGAGATAGTGTATGGTTTCCATAGCAACAACAGTCTGATCTGTCGTTTTCTTAGCTGAATATGTCTGCTGACTTAAAATATGAATGACAGGGTGATAGTAACTACGGCTGCAGAGAGAGAGACAGAGAGGAAGAGTCGGATGAAGAAAGAGAGACAGAGAGAGGAAAGGAGAGAGAGAAAAACAAAGAAAATGAAAAGAGAGAAGGAGAGAGACTGAAAGAGGTAACGAGAGAAAAGAGAGACAAAGAGAGAAAAGGGGAGAGAGAGGGAGAAAGAGAGTGAGAAACAGAGAGAGAAAGAGGGAGAGAGAATGATGGAGAGGGAGAGAGAGACAAAAGAGAGTGGGAGAGAGGGAGAAAAAGAGGGAGTAGAAGGGAGAGAGTTAGATTGGAGGGAGAAAGACGAGAGAGACAGACAGACAGAGAGAGAGACAGACAGAGAGAGAGAGAGACAGACAGAGAGAGAGAGAGACAGAGAGAGAGGGAGACAGACAGGCAGAGAGAGAGGGAGACAGAGAGAGAGAGAGACAGACAGACAGAGAGAGAGGGAGACAGAGAGAGAGGGAGACAGACAGGCAGAGAGAGAGACAGACAGAGTTACCCCTGAAGCACATTAAACTTTCAGCCTCCTGCAGACTCCTCGTCAGACGAACTGATAACACGTCGGTTCGATCCTCTTCCTCCTCCTGAGGATCTGATTGGCTGTTGACAGACGCCTTCCTTATGCTCTAAAACTTAAAAGGCTGAGTCACGAAGACGCCATCAGCCGGTCTGAGTCGGGCTGAGAGGAGCCGGTTCAGACTGAAACGGGTTTGCCCCATTCAGACGCGTTAGTCAGCATCTCCTCCACACGGGGTTTTATCTGAAATACTTTCCGTCACCTCTGTCACCACAGGAGAAGCAAGCTCTGGTTTGATGGGACGACCCCCACCTAATGCACCTCCTCGGGAATATTCAACATATTAACATACACCTTGGTCAGAGGTTCTCTGTTTCACCTGACGGCCAACATTCCTCTCTCAGTATTTTAAAATCTTAAAAAATACACTCAGATTCCATCAACGAGGAGGACACAAGGCGCTCCAGGGATGAAGAGTCTACCTGCCATACATACACGCCCATCATCCCCAATTTACTCCTGTGGTTTCCATGGAAACACTTTGTGTTTTTATCTGGCCGACTATGCGTCCGAGCTCCACCGAAAAACAACCAAAAATGGTTGAGATGTTCAAATATTTAGAATTTTTTTCCCATGTGAATATTATCTAAGGTTGCTCATCTCCATTAGAGGGATGGAGGATGTGTCACATACTGATGATGATTGGGGGGGGGGTTAATGGGGGGGGGGCATCTCCAGATGAATCTTATTTGAATCATCACATCGCTGCATCCTTATTCCCTGCCTTAAAATCCATTAGCAGGAAGACAAAACAGCTAAATAAAAAATATAACACGTGATCATTTCTGTCCATCCCAGCCCTTCAGAGAAGATAGTGAACTTTTTCCTATTTTTCTCTGGTTAAGTCGGTGAATAACTGAGTAATAGTTGAATGGCAAAACTTTTCGTTCCCCTTTAAATATGTACACACGCCAAGCATGTTACGTTAGATGCATACTGAAGTTTGGGATGATCGCAAGTTACAAGAAACACAAAAGAAACCCACTGCTCTTCATCATCATCATCCTCTTCACAGAGCAACCATCATCATCATCATCATCATCATCATCTGTGAAGCACAAGGCTCTTTAGCTTTAGGGGATAACAGAAGGGAAGGAAAGACGCTCAGTAAATACCCCGAACAGCCGCTGGCCCGCCGTGAAAACATCACGGGAAGGCTCGGAAATGTCCCCCCCAGCGCCCTTACCTCCAACCCGGTACATGTTGGCTGCCATGGCTGCCCCGGTGCCTGGCTTACTCTCCAGGTAGAGGGGTGGCTCTCTCCGTCGGTGCTGCCGGAGCTGTGCTAGCGCTGCCGCCGCTCTGTGTTGGAAAATGGAGGATTGATCAATACGAAACGGCCGAGCCGAGGCGCCTTAAAGAGACAGTACACCCCCGCTCCGGTTGCACGGCGCGCCGCCCGCAGACAGCCGGTGTAATTAACTACTCCTTTAATTACTAGCTTAAAGCGCGTTACCATTAGCCGCTAGCAGCCGGATCGCCCGCAGTGACGCCTATACTGTCGCGTCCTGTGCGTGACGTCACTGTCGCATCCCAACCTATCCAAGTTATATATTTAAAGTAACTACACAGTGTAGGTAATTTAGTAACGTTACTCGATTAACGTGGTTTGTTTAAGTAACGCCACAGGCTGAAAGTCGATCACATTTCACATGAATTTAGCACGGAAGCTAGCTTAGCAGATATACCCACTAGCTCAGCCTTTGATAAGCTAACAAGACCCTAGCGATGCTAAAAGATGACAAACCGGATGTAGATTTTTTTTTAAAAGAATTTCTTTACAACACAAATGTTAGCTCTTAAAAAAATCAGAATACGCATCTCAAAACGATGACTACTTTTTATGAACGTTTTTGTCACATTTTAAATTGACAAAGATGAATGATGATGGCCTAATTAAGTTTTTTTTAAACTTACAATTATACAGAAACAAAGAAAACGTCAAGAGACTGTCTGATGACAAGTATCAGTTTGCAGACACGCCCCCCGAGGATGACGTCAGTGGATCCACCAAAACTAATGATTTTCAAAATAATGTTAACACTAGCATGAACTAACATTACATATGTGGGTAATTACATGGTTTATCAAGGAGCACTAAGAGATAATGACGTCAGAGGTGGGGGGGTGAGACTCAGGTAGACTCAAGTTTGGAGCGATGACGTGAATTTATGAGCAGAGCATCACAGCTAATGTAGCTTATTGGCTAATTTCCTTGCATGGCATCTTTTAAATATTTAATCTCACTGAATTTACTTTTAGGTCATGCTGATAGGATTGACTGGAATATTCATGCAGAATGATAGTCTGGTGATTTAAAATGAGTGTTTTTCTAATGTGGGCCTTCAGATTTTTTTATCTTCATATGATTATTAATAAAGCTGGAGGGTTGCTTTGCACAAAGCAGATTTATTTCTTAATTTTAATGGTCTTTACTACTCGTATTTACACACGTTTTTTTGGAATGGAGGAAACTACTGCACACTGAGACCTCTCTGTGTCTGACATGATGGAAAACAAAGAATTCTGGCAGTTTAACATATTCTGTTAAATGTACAGGGTGGCGCAGTGGGTGGCGCTGTCGCCGCACAACACGACGGGTCCGGGTTCGAGTCCCGCTCTGTGCGGAGTTTGCATGTTCTCCCCGTGTCTGTGTGGGTTCTCTCCGGGTTCTCCAGCTTCCTCCCACCTCCAAAAATATGCGCTTCAGATTAATTGGCTGGTCCCAAATTGCCCGTAGGGGTGAGTGTGTGTGTGCGTGGTTGTCCGTCTTTGCATTTGGCGTCGTGCCCGGAGTGTCCCCCGCCTCACGCCCTATTCCAGCTGGGATAGGCTCCAGCTCCCTGTGACCCGCTACGGCGGACAAAGCAGTAGAAAATGAATGAATGTTAAATGTACAAATGGGTTAACCGTATAAGTGTGGAAGTAATGATGATGAAATATGGTATAGAAAAACGAAATACTTTTACATATACAGAGAAGAGCGGTACGGTTCATGTCAAATGAATGGCGCTCCTCTGCGTGGACGTTTTACGGCAGAGCAGAGGAAACCCTGAATGTGTTTAGTATTTTTGAGCCGGGTTGTTTTCTCAGTTTTCATTGTGGAGTCGAGCGTGGAGCCTCAGCGCTGGAGGAATGCTGTGGTAAAGGCTACATCTGATCTATACCATATGGAAGCCTCAATTACTGTGTTCTTACACTGGGGACCACAGGCTGCAGTCACATGACCGCTGGGAGCCAATGGGCTGCGCTCACAGTGCACACTCCTGCTCGATGTGCAGCTCGATGTTGGATCTGTGCTGCATAGGACGGATCCTGCAGAGTGTCCCGGGGCTCCTCCAGGAGAACACTGAGGATGTGTGTGTGTGTGTGTGTGTGTGTGTGTGTGTGTGTGTGTGTGTGTGTGTGTGTGTGTGTGTGTGTGTGTGCGTGTGTGTGTCTGTGTGTCTGTGTGTGTTTGTTTCCACCAACATTGTCATTCAGAGACCATTTTAGAACAAATGTCCATAGTATAAAAAAACTGCACTGTATGCAGCTAATTTAAACATATGCATCATATATCAGACACATCATGTGGATTTACAGCTATAATTTACCTCTAGCTGCTCGGTGTGTGTTTCTGTGGTCATACTCTATATATGTTAGGATAATACACACACCCGTCTATACAGGCGGATTCTTTACATATCTATTTATTTAATAAATTATATCACAGTGAAAACGATTATGCATTTCATGGGGTTGATGTCTGTAAGTCTGTTCAATGTAGAAATAGAAATTCAGGTTCACCTGCTTTGGAAGTTTAGCAGTAATGACTCCAGTAACCTTGGTTACAGGATTGAGATTTAACTTGAGGCCTGACTCTCAAGCTCTGATGGAAGCTCTCGACTGAACGTTGTTCTAGCTTGTGTTATGATTTGTGGATTATTTCCTGAGAAAGTAATGGACAGTAATATTTTTTTCAGAATTAGGGAAAATGTTGAAAAAAATGTCACAATGTTGATTAAAAATAAATACCAGACTGCAATAAATATGATTGATACCTCTTCTCCTGGCTGGATGGACAACAATTCTGCACGTCTGTTTGTCTGTCTGATACAGGCTCCGCTCCTGCACAAAGTAAACTGATATTAGTTCAGGTTTCTGCTGTGTTTGACATCCTTCAGCAAAAAGCATCAACATTCGATATTATTACTGCCAACTTTGCCAGGATATTGGTTTCCCTGCCAGTCGTGGCTGCAGAGGAGCAGCAGCTCAGAGCAGTGCAGGTGTTGGATCTCAAGCTGTGGAGATGGATTGAGAAAGTCTGCAGGAAATCCCCTGGGTTTCTTTCTTTCATTCTCCACCTCCTCCTCCTCCTCTTCATCCTCTTTCTTTCCTCCAAGCGGGAGGAGAGACCAAGACTTAGAGGAGGAAATCAATTAGGCTCATTTCCCGGTAGAATCCATTCCATATCTTTGATTGTGTTTGCTTGTCTGCTCCCTCACTGGGATCCAGAGAGAGCCTGGAGGCGGCGCAGTGAGGGGCTAGTAATACTCCTGCAGTCTGATGTTCAGGTGTGTGTGTGTTCGCTAGGATGAGGGTGGTGTGTGGAGACAGATGCTAACATAAGGATCCTTGGGTCTATCCTATGTGTGAATGATCCCAACACTGACAGCTGCCTGTAAGTGACAGATGCTAACGGGCCTCCTGTTAACACCCTTATGTTTAGGTTGATCTAGATGCCTTTGTCGTCCCTGAGGAGGTGACCGTTCTCTCTCAGAACCCCTCTGGTTCGTTAATGTCCAATCTGCTGTGAGCAGAAGGCAGAGTTAAACAAACACTACTCACACGTGACCACTCTATGAAGTTTAATGTTTGTCTGAGTGACATCATCAGGGTCTGACAGCTATGGCTTAAATCACTTCTGACTCTGGTCAGGAAGAATCTGACTTCACATTAAGCTACTTCAACAGACAGAACCACACTCAGGACACCCAGCCTGTGCTGACCCACCCCACACTACAGATGGCGCTGCTGAACCACTTTTGACACCAAGAGCATCTCACTGAAAGGATGCTCTGCATCCCAACCGTGAAATGATGCTATGCTGATAATGAATGCTATCAATGAGTTTTAGCTCATGTAAGACAAACCAGAACAAATAGGAAATCATCAGAATTAATTAGAATTAATTTACCTATACTGTAATTTATTTTTGATGCTGTTATTCTGTGTCCGGTTGCTTTTTTTTTTACTGTTGTAATTCATTCTCCTGATCATCCATAGTTTTAAGTGATGTTCCTCTACGACGTCACTGTTTTCAGACACTTTTCTGCATTTAGTTTGTTTGTCTGCAAAATATCTCAAACAGCAGAATTCAAAGTCACTGCACAGACGAGAAGTCTACAAGACAGGGAAGGGGAGAATGGAATCTGGACCAGTGTTCTCTGAAGAATTTTCTATTTTAATAACTAACAATTCAAATGTTAAAAATTATATCACTTTTGAAACCTGTCTGAATTTTTAAATTGATTTTTAAATATTAAAATTTTTGACCATTTCTTTCCTTTTTATCCTGATTTACATCAGCATTGAAAAGCTAAGTTTAATATAACTACTTAATGAAGACATTCTGCTCATAAATAACAAATAATAATAATTTAACAATAATAATAACTTACAGCACTCCACCAGCTGGGGGCTTCGGTGCTCAGTTTCCAATGAAAAATGTGATGTAGACGAATGAAGGTCATTCTGGTCTCCATGAACCCCCTCGGTGGGTCATCGTGAGATCTGAGTGTGAGGGTGCCGGTGTGTGTTGCTGTTGGAGGCCGTCTTTCGGTTTGCCATCTGTTACTTCTGACACGACTGGGCTGGAAACACTCAGACGCTTTGGAGAAACCTGAACCCGGAAGGATTAAACACGTTACAGTTGCGAGTCGTCGATACATAGAAGTGGAATAATACTCAACATATGGCGCCTTTCTGCCTGCCGTCTCCATCTCAACAGTTGGTGCTTCGCCCTCAATGGAAACCCAAACCCACACATGAAGACAGAATCATTGGAATGAGAGTCATTGGATTCATTGAGTTTCTCTTCAAGAATGTGTGGAATTTTATCGGTGGAAGCCATCAGAACCATTTGATAGCAGGACACTGTTTGACTAGAGTCCGGTTAAACGCAGCATCAATTAAGATAAATCAGATTAAATATAAAGGACTTTTCTCTCATTGGCGTCACTTGAAAGCAACATTTCTGCTATTTATATCATAAATATATCCATATCAATATTAGATCAATGAAGCTAGGTCAATATTAGCATTAAATGATCCCAATGCTCTTTGATCTTGTCAGAACGAGCTCCAGCATTAGCTTGAGTGAGCTAGAGTCAGCTAGAGTTAGCCTAGCATTGCTCTGGTGACATAAATCACTTTATGACATTCATGTTTTATTTTCGATTGTTGAGTTTTCTGCACAATTTCACAGACTCTAGAGAACAGATCTCAATTACTTCTTAAAAATTACATGAATATAAGTCTACTGCTAAAACTAGAGAGGTGTCTTGTCACCATTAGTTGTCTTAGTTTAAATTAATCCCAAGGTTCATTTCCAATACTTAGAATTTTGCTACGTCATGGCGGTAGTTAACTAGCTAACAACAAATATCATTGCTAATTTAGAGGGAAGATATCTTAAAACCATCCTCTTTACTTAAAAAAAAATGTAATCTAATAATAAATTTAATAAGATATTTAGATGAATCCGTTGTAAAATGAATTTCTAAACTCAAGTTTCCTTGAAATGTTGACAATATCACTCCAGAGGAGCTAACGCTAACGTAGCTAAGCTAAAGTACATCAGCATCAGACCTCGTTTATTATAATACTTGTTTGTCATTATATTATCATATTCGTGTTTTTGACAAAGCATGACTTCTTACACAAACGTTCACACAACAGCAGGATGGAGTGGGGCTCTCACCTGTGGTGGTCCCGTCCCGTTCCGTTCAGCGGAACACCCCCCAGTCCTCCGATAGGTCCCCGGTTACTAAATACTGTATTGTATGTCTCCGTGGGTTTTCTCCGTGTCACCTCAACGTCCGCCCGGAACCAGCTGGAATAGACTTCATCCGTGTGCCGGATCCGGTTAAAAAAGCTTAAGAGGAGATGATTGCCGAATGTTTGGTCTCCAATAAAATGAATGAAGTGATCGATAAAAAATTTTAGATGGATAAATAATAATAATAAATCACATAAACAAACGAGAGGCATTACTGAAAATCACCAGTAGGGGGCAGCAACACGCCAGAGTGAAGGAACTGAAAAGGGGGCGTTCAAAAGAAGAAGACCACGAAGAAGAACCGTTGAGTAGCGTTGGGCGACAAGAAATAGTAGAAGAAGAAGAGAATGACAAGAAGAGAAGCGTTTCTGAACTCAATTTGATAGTTTATAAAGTCTGTATTACTGAGTATTATGACGTCACACACTGCCTCAGTGTGTGTTTCAGTTACTCGAGGACCAAAATGGATTTACCTACCCGTAAAGTCTCTTAACAGACGTTCTATGTCGTCTCCATTGTATGATAAAATACCGGAAGTAGCATTGTTACGTCATCAGTCGTGTAAAACCGCTCCGGTTGTAGATGTTGCGGATGTTCTGCATTATCTTTATTTGTTGTCATTGAACGAAATTGCAATTACACCCTGCACACACACACTTTAACAAGTGTGTCCACTAGTGCAAATGTTATTTGCATTTCAAATAATTGAAAAAAAAAGGAACATTTGTTTAAATCTTCATATTTATTTCATTAAATATTGTATTAAACTACTACTGCTGCATAGAACCAGTAGAATGATGTATTTGCTGCAGTGGAGCCCAGTCGCTGCTGTAAGCAGAACGTCTCCTGGTCCTCATCCTTCTGCCCTGCACACAAGCAAACATGAAGTTTGATCAGATCTCAGACAAAACAGTGTGTAGCGATGCTGTAGAGTGAAGCATTATGGGATTGGGAGGGGGAGGGGGGCTCTACTTACATAGTTATCTCTGGCCGACCATTCTGGGTACAGCTGCATGTGGAGTTCTCTGCTTTGATCGGCTTTAGTGTAATATATATTCCTCTCTTCCTGTGACAACAACCTCCACTGTGGACAGACGACAACACACACTTAGTGGTAACGCAAACACACACAAACGTGTGCAGAAGCGCATCAACACACATGCTGATGATGCTGCTACCTGCTGTCCCAGAGCTGCGTTCACGACGCCGCTCCCCTGGCACTGGATGCTCGGGTCCACATTCATCCTGTGTTCCTGCAGGAACAGCATGAAGGCGTTCGGAGGCTTCTTCACGTACAGACTGGAGCCGTCAGACTTCTTTGTGCGGCGAATCCTGTGATGCATCAGAGAGCTGACGTTAGCAGAGGAACATGGAGAAGCAGGACGACACACAACGTGTTGGTAGAAAGGATGGAATCCAGAAGAGGAGTCCATTCAGGATGAAGCTCCACAACACACTGACCATCTGGGCCTCGTGTTGGAGGTTCCTGCTGGGGGGGCAGCAGCAGCAGAGGAGGGAACCGCAGGTGGTTGGAGGAGGAGGATGGATTCTGGGTTCCTGCACAGAGAGGAGACGAGCGTCAGATCACAGACACACAGTCAGACGTCAGCGGCTGCTTTCATTCTGGTGTCACTCACAGCGTCCCAAACACGCCACCCTGAGGGCTCGTCATCACTGGGGGGGGCTGAACCTGGAGGCACCAGCAGAACAGGAGGTTAGAGGAGCTGCAAAGGTGTCACCTGGACCCCCCCCCTCCCCAAAGAATTTACATCAAAGTTAGGGGCGGGGCTTACCGCTTGTGGAGGAGCAGGAAGAGGGTTCCTGAACTCCTCTGGGGTCACCATGTTCTGTTCACCCCACCGACTCTGAGGGGGCTCTGGTGGGGCAGCAGGGGGGTAACAGTGGACATCTGGTGGGGCAGCAGGGGGGTAACAGTGGACCTCCTCTGGGACGTTCTCCATGCGACCCTGAACCTGTTGGGGCTCTGCTGGGGAAGTGGGGGGGTCACTGCTGGATGAATCATCACAAAGCAGCTCTATCGCCTCCTCCACAGGAATTTCACCTTCCAGCTGGTCCAGTGAGGACAGAAGGTCCAACTGGTCCTCCACGGGACCCTGAACCTGTGGGGGCTCTGCTGGACCAGCGGGGGGGTCACTGCTGGAGGGCGTTTCCAGCTGGTTCTCTCCAAACCACTGGTCCAGTCGTAGATCAGCAAGTAAAGGGTGCATGCTGGGTAATGCTGAGGGCAGGTTCTCCCCAATGAAGTCCATCAGCAGCTGGAGTTCCTCCTCCAGGGGGGGCGGGAGGTGGGACTGGTTCTTCAGCGCTTCGTCTGGCGCTGGGATCCTACAACACAAAACAGATGGACGTCAGCTCCTTCATGGGTCAGAGGTCATCAGGTCATGTTTGGACTCTACATTAAAAAGAAACCATGGATGAAGGAAGGTTCTGATTAAATTATCTTATTGCTCCAAACATAACAAAGCATCACATCAGTGTTGTTATTAATCGTTGTCCTGCTCAAGGCTGCAATAACCTCATTTTTGAAAAATTCTCTACATTTTCTGATTAAAAAACCCCAAAGATTCTTATGACAAAAAGGCCGTAAAAAGAAAAATAAAATTTAAAAAATATTTATGGTTTGGTCTGATATTTAAAAGATCTGAAAATGAAAAATATATTTGTCACATTTTGGACGTCTAGCAGCATTTATCTAGTGCACATGTGTCCAACTCAAGGCCCGGGGGGCCAAATGTGGCCCGCCATATCATTTTATGTGGCCAGCGAGAGCTAAAAGATCAGAGTGTGTACAAGTAAATACTGTATGTCAAAAGTGTGCTTTGATCAAAACTACATTTCCCACAATGCAATCATTAAGCCCATTTTAACTTTGATTTTAATTGTGCTCCTGTAATGTTTGTAACTTCTAATAAATTCTGAAATAATTGACATTGAGGAGTAGTTACATTTATTTTACATTACATTGAGTTACATTGAGTTACATTTATTAGTTACATCTGGCCCTTTGAGGACAGCCATGATGCTGATGTGGCCCTCAGTGACTCCCCTGATGTGGTGATTTATTTAGTAATGAGTGTGTGGACACTGATCACTCACCGCACGTCCACGACTGACTCCATTGTCTGACCTCTGCTGTCTAGATGTGAACCTGCTGGTGTCCCAAAC
This sequence comes from Antennarius maculatus, assembly GCA_013358685.1. Lineage (NCBI taxonomy): Eukaryota > Metazoa > Chordata > Actinopteri > Lophiiformes > Antennariidae > Antennarius > Antennarius maculatus. Next base: position 17,887,684 of record CM023621.1, on the reverse strand, counting down.
AGAAGTGAAGTCTGCAGCTTCACCGACGCTTTGAAGGCTTTGATTTTTTACGTTTGTATGACGTCACGCTGAAATGTTAGCTTGATTTTCAAACAGTTCTTTTAAAGACTAAGATTTATTTTTAAACCACTATTTGTCATTAAATATTCCTACAATTTTTCTTCATAAAAATAGACAAACGTCATAAATTCTCTTTGTAGTGCTCATTTCTAGAAGCAGATGTTCTTCCGAACCCAGGAGAACCGGCGGGTCGCGGGTCTGGAGCCGGAACCTCCAGAACCGCCCGCCAATCAGCTGACAGGAGGAAACCCACCGACGTCACACCAGCCCTTCAGTTCGTCATGGATCCACTCAGATCAGGTCCTTCCGGTTTGTCCTCCTCATGAGTTCAAACGTGGGCTTGAGCGCACCGCGGGGTGGGCGGGGCCTACACGCGGGTCATCATCCCGGATCGATCATCAACACCCGATTCGATGAGCACCCGATTGGATGATCAACACCCCCTCATGTGTGGAGAATCATTCAACTCAGAATCCCGTGGAAACCGCTCCAACCGTTATCCGTTGGAACTGTTTGAAAGTCAGATAACAGTCCAGTGTGACGTCATACAAACGTAAAAAATCAAAGCCTTCAAAGCGTCGGTGAAGCTGCAGACTTCACTTCTGTTTGGGACACCAGCAGGTTCACATCTAGACAGCAGAGGTCAGACAATGGAGTCAGTCGTGGACGTGCGGTGAGTGATCAGTGTCCACACACTCATTACTAAATAAATCACCACATCAGGGGAGTCACTGAGGGCCACATCAGCATCATGGCTGTCCTCAAAGGGCCAGATGTAACTAATAAATGTAACTCAATGTAACTCAATGTAATGTAAAATAAATGTAACTACTCCTCAATGTCAATTATTTCAGAATTCATTAGAAGTTACAAACATTACAGGAGCACAATTAAAATCAAAGTTAAAATGGGCTTAATGATTGCATTGTGGGAAATGTAGTTTTGATCAAAGCACACTTTTGACATACAGTATTTACTTGTACACGCTCTGATCTTTTAGCTCTCGCTGGCCGCATAAAAATGATATGGCGGGCCACATTTGGCCCCCCGGGCCTTGAGTTGGACACATGTGCACTAGATAAATGCTGCTAGACGTCCAAAATGTGACAAATATATTTTTCATTTTCAGATCTTTTTAATATCAGACCAAACCATAAATATTTTCTAAATTTTATTTTTCTTTTCACGGCCTTTTTGTCATAAGAATCTTTGGGGTTTTTTAATCAGAAAATGTAGAGAATTTTTCAAAAATGAGGTTATTGCAGCCTTGAGCAGGACAACGATTAATAACAACACTGATGTGATGCTTTGTTATGTTTGGAGCAATAAGATAATTTAATCAGAACCTTCCTTCATCCATGGTTTCTTTTTAATGTAGAGTCCAAACATGACCTGATGACCTCTGACCCATGAAGGAGCTGACGTCCATCTGTTTTGTGTTGTAGGATCCCAGCGCCAGACGAAGCGCTGAAGAACCAGTCCCACCTCCCGCCCCCCCTGGAGGAGGAACTCCAGCTGCTGATGGACTTCATTGGGGAGAACCTGCCCTCAGCATTACCCAGCATGCACCCTTTACTTGCTGATCTACGACTGGACCAGTGGTTTGGAGAGAACCAGCTGGAAACACCCTCCAGCAGTGACCCCCCCGCTGGTCCAGCAGAGCCCCCACAGGTTCAGGGTCCCGTGGAGGACCAGTTGGACCTTCTGTCCTCACTGGACCAGCTGGAAGGTGAAATTCCTGTGGAGGAGGCGATAGAGCTGCTTTGTGATGATTCATCCAGCAGTGACCCCCCCACTTCCCCAGCAGAGCCCCAACAGGTTCAGGGTCGCATGGAGAACGTCCCAGAGGAGGTCCACTGTTACCCCCCTGCTGCCCCACCAGAGGTCCACTGTTACCCCCCTGCTGCCCCACCAGAGCCCCCTCAGGGTCGGTGGGGTGAACAGAACATGGTGACCCCAGAGGAGTTCAGGAACCCTCTTCCTGCTCCTCCACAAGCGGTAAGCCCCGCCCCTCACTTTGATGTAAATTCTTTGGGGGGAGGGGGGGGGTCCAGGTGACACCTTTGCAGCTCCTCTAACCTCCTGTTCTGCTGGTGCCTCCAGGTTCAGCCCCCCCCAGTGATGACGAGCCCTCAGGGTGGCGTGTTTGGGACGCTGTGAGTGACACCAGAATGAAAGCAGCCGCTGACGTCTGACTGTGTGTCTGTGATCTGACGCTCGTCTCCTCTCTGTGCAGGAACCCAGAATCCATCCTCCTCCTCCAACCACCTGCGGTTCCCTCCTCTGCTGCTGCTGCTGCTGCCCCCCCAGCAGGAACCTCCAACACGAGGCCCAGATGGTCAGTGTGTTGTGGAGCTTCATCCTGAATGGACTCCTCTTCTGGATTCCATCCTTTCTACCAACACGTTGTGTGTCGTCCTGCTTCTCCATGTTCCTCTGCTAACGTCAGCTCTCTGATGCATCACAGGATTCGCCGCACAAAGAAGTCTGACGGCTCCAGTCTGTACGTGAAGAAGCCTCCGAACGCCTTCATGCTGTTCCTGCAGGAACACAGGATGAATGTGGACCCGAGCATCCAGTGCCAGGGGAGCGGCGTCGTGAACGCAGCTCTGGGACAGCAGGTAGCAGCATCATCAGCATGTGTGTTGATGCGCTTCTGCACACGTTTGTGTGTTTGCGTTACCACTAAGTGTGTGTTGTCGTCTGTCCACAGTGGAGGTTGTTGTCACAGGAAGAGAGGAATATATATTACACTAAAGCCGATCAAAGCAGAGAACTCCACATGCAGCTGTACCCAGAATGGTCGGCCAGAGATAACTATGTAAGTAGAGCCCCCCCTCCCCCTCCCAATCCCATAATGCTTCACTCTACAGCATCGCTACACACTGTTTTGTCTGAGATCTGATCAAACTTCATGTTTGCTTGTGTGCAGGGCAGAAGGATGAGGACCAGGAGACTTTCTGCTTACAGCAGAGACTGGGCTCCACTGCAGCAAATACATCATTCTACTGGTTCTATGCCTTAAAATAGATAGATAGATAGATAGATAGATAGATAGATAGATAGATAGATAGATAGATAGATAGATAGATAGATAGATAGATAGATAGATAGATAATTAAAAGGAGATTGCACATATCTGCTGCTCAAGACATACATAATAAAAAAATAGGAGAGAAAAGAAACACTAACAACATAGGACAGGACATATACTAAAGGAAAAAAAGAGTATAAAATAAAAGTGATAGTATAATAATAATAATAATAATAATAATAATATTCATTGAAATAAATATGAATATTTGAACAAATATGTTACTTTTCTTTCAATAATTTGAGATGCAAACAACATTTACACTTGTGGACACACTTGTTAAAGAGATCCCTGTTCCAGATAATAATCCAGACCTTCTGGACCAAAATGTGGTCTTTATTTAGCCGCTGTGTGCTAACAGATAAGGTTAGAAACACACAACTAGTTGAGATCAATGGTTTAGAGTAATTTCTAAGGGTTTCATGAAGGAATCAGAACCACCAGACTGAAGCATGTCTTTGTCAAACAGCTGGTGAACCTTCGGTCTCCATCTCAACAGCTGGTCTGACGAACCCAACACACACACACACACACACACACACACACACACACACACACACACACACACACACACACACACACACACATGGAGACACACATCGAGTTCCTCTCCAAGAAAGTGTGGAATTTTATTGGTGGAGGCCATCAGAACCAGCTGATAGCAGGATGTTAAACACAGCCTCTTGAGCCAATCAGATCAGAGATTGATCAATACTGAAGAACTTCATAATAATAATCTATACAGTAGTTAATAAATGTGCTGCTGTTGAGATTCACTCGAGGGTTTGGTGTCAAAAGCTGCTGAAACTTAACTGAAGGAGTTAAATTATTTTTTTATTTCATGCTGAAAGTCTGAGCTCTGAACAACCAATCAGAGAAAACGATCTTCAATTAGGTTCTAATAAATTAAGATGAATTCAGATTAATTTAGATAGCTTTTTCTCATTAGCATCACCTGAAAGCAACATTTCACATGATGATGTCATGATAAAGACGACGTGTTTTATGAACTCGCTGGCAAATAAAACAATGATTTACTAATATATAATCAAGAGTTATGCCAACTCTGGAAACTACTGATGTGGAATTAGTTAACTTTTGAGCACTAATACTTATAAATAATTAAAATTAATACTAATCTTAATAAATAAATCTTTAAAAAAATAAAAATAAATAAAAAAAATAATTCCACGTGGACAGAGGCCAGCAGTAGCAGTCCTTAACCTGTAGATGGCGCTGCAGCTCAATAGTAGACAGAACCGGGTAACACTAACACTGAATTTCAAGAACATCTTTTATGCTTCAGTTCAACACAACCTGCAGTTCATTATTACTGTTGTGAAGCAGTTTAGTGTCATTTTCTTCATCCTGTATCTGCTCATCATCAGGAGGGAAAACTATCCTGAAGCCAAAGCTAAACATCAGCAAAGGAAAAACTGAATCTCAATCCTGTCCCTTCTCTTTTTTTTTTTGTTCTTGCAGCTGTTCCTGATCTTTCATGACCTCCAATGCGTTCTGACGTCTGTGCTGGAAACAGGAAGCCCACAGCGGCCTTGAATGCACCTCCAGCTGCCACCTGTCGTACAGGTGGCGGCTGGAAAAACCTAATATTTACAATAAAAAAACCCCAAAAAAACTAATATTTACAATCAGACACACACATCTGAATTTTCTGTGTGCAAAAATCTTTAATTATACAAATTAAAGCTCATGTTTATAAAATTTTTTTGTAATTTTTTTTTGAGAGATTTGCCAGAAGGTTCCATTAGAATTTATTTTCCAGAAATTGAGATTTTTCTGGCAATTATTTCAAGGTTCAGGCATCTGGGGTCAGCTCCATTGATTGACTGTCAGTTCTTCAGCTATAACGATAAAGTGATCAGATGTATCGATCGTCAATCAGTTACAGGTTTGATTACTCAAGATCAAGATGGGGAGTTAGTAAATCGGTGCTTCTGGTGTTAAATATTTAATATCGTTTTAAATATCTGAGCGGTTCGCTCAGCTCCAGGTACGCGTTTCATCAGCTCGTTATCCTCCAGAGGTCACGCACGCCTTCGGAGCTCCATCTCCGCTGGGAGGGGGGGAGGTGTTCAGAGATGATAGGGACCAGAGGGAGGATCACAGGACGAGTAGATAGAGAGATCAAAAAACCTCCAGAAACTCCTTCCAGCTGACTCCACCACACCCCGCCTTCCCCAGGCCCCCCACCCCCCCTCATCTGGATCCAAGACGAGGGGCCGATCCTCGTGTCGCCGCACATTCCCCCAGATTGATCCAAGGCGTAAAAGAGGGAAAGTGACCAAACGGGAAGAAAATAAAAACAGGATTCAGGCTGCAAACGGGTGGAAAAGTCTGCCAAGAAAAGCAGAACCACATCGCTAAAGATGGCATTCAGCGGAATCTGAAAGCCCTGGCAGGAGAAGTGGGAGTCGCATACCTCAAAAGTTATGCTAGTAACTAAAAAAAACCCAAACAAACCTGGAGCGGCTTCCTATCTGCTCCGCGTCGACCCGTCAGGCCAGGATCTGAACCGAAAGGTCAGGGATGAAGAGGTCATGATACCCCCCCCCCCCCCGTTAAGACTGCTAATGAATATTAATGATGGAGATTTCTAATAAATAAATTGATTAATTGATTCTGCATGCGACTGCTTTCTGAAACCGTCGCCACTGAAAAGGAACATTTTGGTCATTCTTTGGTCCCACGGACGTGAACGCGCTCCAGCGGATCACGTGTGCTTCCTGAAAACAGTTGTCACGCGTGTTCGACCACAGATGTGTGTTAAATGATGTCAGGTGGTCCAGCGGCTTCGAAACTAGTTTAAAGTTTTCAGCATGGAGAGCTGGAATATAAATACTGATGGGAGGTTAAAGGTCACGGCCTGATATGGGAGGAAATGAGCAGCGAATGTCTGAGATGAAGTTTTCACTGTAGCTGAAGTGAAACGCGATGTTAGATTTTCAGTTTTAACAGGTCAGCTTCCTCCTCCTGAAGCTTCGCCCCCTGAAAAACAAAAATTTATGATGAAACGAAACACGTCGCTCATTGTTTCTCTCAGTGTTTAAGTGCTAACATACTTTAACTCCTCCGGGAGCGCCTCACCCGACTCCGTCTCCCCTCTTCGTTTCTATTCCCGTCTCTCCCAGTGAGGCTGGATGCTTGATCTGCTGGACAAACTGGATTCTGAATCAGCAGATAAGACTCGACTTCCAGAGAAGCCATTGGCCTGGATACGTCCACTTCAGGCGCCGCGGGATAAACGGGTTTTCAGGGGCGTGAAATCCCATGAATTCTGGTGGATCCAGATTGAGAGGGAGAGGCAGAAGGTTTTGGAACTCTTTTAGGGTACCTAGCACTTCGGCGCTAAAAAACCAAAAAGCTGCTAACTGTTGCTAACTCTTCTTCTACACTCAATCCATCACCAAAGCATCACACAATCATCCTCTGATAGATCTGGATTCTGGCTGTTCCACATTTTAATCCAAACCTTCTGGACGCAAATATGATCATTATTTAGCCGCTGTATGCTAACAGCTAAGGTTAGAAACACACAGCTATCAGCTGAGATCGAGGGTTTAGATCCTCCTCTAAGGGTTTCATGGAGGCATCAGATTTATTTGATGGTTTCTGGTGGCGGTCCAGATCTGTAGGATGTTGGACGCGTGGGATCGCTTGACCTCTGCAGAGAGATTCTGCTGATTCTGCGTTTTCTATTCAGCCTCACAAAGATGTTTTATACGACGGCCAGCTGGAGAACACACTCCTGTCATCTTCATTAGGTGTTCGGTGACCTGGGGAGAACGTTGAGCTCTCATTCTTCATTTCTGTGGGTCTCTGCGGTGTATTTGACCTCCCCTCCTGATGGTAATGGACTCCACCGCCGCCTCACCTTCACCGGTGACCTCACAGATAAGCAGGACGCCGTTCCAGGATGCTGACATCCCAGACACAGATGTGAGAAACATCAGACTGTGGGTTTTTCAGACCAGGACCTGGATTTTGTCTCCACACCGCCTTTACTGAGTGAAAGGACTGACGTCAGCCGCTCTTTAGAGGATCAGTGGAAAGAAGGAAACACGCTGATAATAAAACTACTGAATGAAATAAAGACTTTTGGACTGTGAGAAATTCAGAAGCTGGTTTTCAGCTCGGCCCGGGGTTTTTGTCCTGACGCCAACTGCCTCCTTAAAGGAAAGCCGATCCGCCGGGCCAGACTCGTCCTCTGCCTCACAAATTCCTACGAGTCAGTCGCTCTCAAAGAGAGCTTTGTGATTCTACCGGGGAAGTGCCCATTTCCCAGAGGACTGCCCTTCCACTTGCCCAAAAAAGCTTTCCCGCCTGGACCCAGACCGCCTGAGACAGACCACAGGATAAGAAATGCTGCTTTTAAGAACTGCATGGATATTGTACAACTTTAAATAACACAGACGAAAGGACTAAATTTTGCTGTAAACGAAATGGAATGATCCGTTTCTCGTCTTGCTGCACACAGATGTCCCTTTGGTGACACATCTACAAAGACATCAAAGAAATTTAAAGGAGCTTTAACAGTTATTAAATTAGCTTTGAGGTTCATAGAAGATTAAATGTTATAAACATCTTAAAATCAAGTAGGAATCTTTTGGGTTATGAAGTCAAAGCTCCAGAAATAGTTTTATATTTAAAAAAAAAATTATTTATCTAAACTTTATTTAGCTCCACTATGCTAATAGATCAAGAAACAACAAGCGGAGTTACGGTGTTAAACTAATCTTAAGTTTAACAAATGAATCCAGGTTTATCTGATGATCTGAGGTATGATTATTATTATTATTTTTTTTAATTGCTTGACTCTAAAATTTATTTATGAAAATATATAATCCATTCATAAGATAACAACCTCCTCGTTCAGTTTAATTAAATTTTAAACTAAAATAACACTGGGAAAGAGAAGAGGAACAGAAAATGTGTGTGTGAATTTGGATATTTCCCACAGTCTTGAACGAGCCACGAGGTCTGGTTTGGTGTTGGGGGCGGGGTTATGTTAATGAGGCGGCTCCTGTGAGCAGAGCGGGACACTTGCTGCGAGGAGAAGCGGAGAACCGGAGGACCGACGCACACCGGATCACTTTCACCGGAACCGAGCGACCGAACATGGCGTCAAAGTGTCCCAAATGTGACAAGACGGTGTATTTCGGTGAGTGGGGGGCACCTCGTGTCGGGTGGGGGGGGGGGGTTCATGACCTCAGGGTTCCTTCACTGACAGATAGAACAGAGAAACAGTTGGTCCGATCTAAAAGGACGAACAGCTGGAATTCACCAGAGATTAAGTTCTGAATGGAAAAAACGTTTGTTTGTTTGCTTGTTTATTTGTTTTATTTTGGAGGGGGTGTGGGTGAGTGGTGGTGGTGGTGGGGGGGGGTTCTTTGTTTGCACAACATCCCACAGGATTTCATTGTATTTACAGGAGTCTGCGGGACAACAGGAGGAAAGCGGACCTGTTATTCTAGGAGTTTGGGAATGATAAAAATCCTTAAAATAAAGGGAAGCAGCTCATGGAATTCAGATTTTATTCCTTAAATGAGGGAATTATTGCCTGATTTTAACAATAATCTAACGTTTTTACCTTTGTCATTTTCACCTTTCTCCTTCAAGAGAGGGAAAATTCTAAATGCGTCCCGCATTCCTCAGATTACGCGTCTTCTTGACATGTGAATCATGTGTCGCCTGATAAAACCTAGCCTCATGTATGATGCATGTTCCACAGTCCACGCATGTTTATAAGGGAAGACATCGTTTTAGAGGGTTGTGGAATCTTCTCCACGCACAGCAGGATATTAAAAAAGTGTTTCTGGAGGTCCAATGTTGTTTTACAATCTCTCACTGAAGTGGAGTTCCTAGGATTCCACCGGACAGCAGGAAGAGTTTCCACTGCCAATGATTGACACACGACAGAACAAACGAGTTACACGAGTCACGCAAATGAATCATTTCTAAAGAGGTTCACGCAGGGGCAGGAAAGAAAAAAAAATAAAAAAAAATACACGTCCCGTTTGCGTCAAAACCGGATAAATGTATGATCATTTGGATGATTTCGCGCGTAATTTGGATGATTTCGCAGAAATGGCGCACGTTGAGGCGCCGCGTTGCGCCAAGTGGGAGGAAAAACACGCAAAATCAAAGTGCGCAAAGAATCGGTGAGAGGAAGATCAGAACCTCCTGACGGTGGGAATAAAAAAATAATTAAAAAAAAATCCTTCTGTGCGTGAATCCCGTGTTGATGTTTGCTGCTGATCCTTTCCACGCGCGTCGCCGCACAAATGAGGTCACAACCAATGATGTGCGTGGATGGAGGTGTTACGTAACGGGAGCGAACCTCCAGCTGCTGCTCCCTCCTTTCCCGCGTGGAATCCAATCAAATCCGCGCAAATAAGATTCATTCTGTCTCCAGACTGTTTGCACATCTGAGGCTTAATTTGCCCCCCTCCCCAGTCTGTTATTTTTATATAACGGGGTTATTTTTGGATGGGGTGTGGAGGTAATGATGATGACTCTTGAGCCAGGCCCATCATCATGACGTCACCAGTGGATCTGCATCCACCTCCCCAATGTTCTCCTGCTCCTCCATGAAAACACTCATGAAAACACACTCCTCCTGGTGGGGGTAATCGTCTGTTTCCTGTCCCGACGTGTTCCTCCCTTTGGTGGAGGAGGAGGAGGAGGAGGAGGGCGTGGCCTCCACCTGCTCCGCCAGCTGGTGTTGCCCATTTTTGGGGCCGGGCTGAGCCACACCCCTTTGTGGCGGCGTGAACCGCAGTCTGAAGGAAGGGTTTTATTATTTTTCCTCTCGTTTTAATAAACAGCCAACATGTTGGCCTTGGATACGTTCATTTAGAAGTTAGGAAGTTTTCAACAACTAAATTAAATAATAATAATAATAAATAAATAAAAATTCTTGCACCAGGAGGCTGAACTGGGCCACAAAGTGCAGTAACCCTCCCTGCCAGCAGGTGGCAGCACTCATCAGACTATAGAAACAAAAACGTGCGCTTTCAGTGACATCATTCCAGGTGTGTTTAGTGAACGCCTCCATTCAGGAGCGTTTAATGTATTCTATGACATCATCAGCTGCTATAGAACGTCACATGTGACATCATGTGATCTCTTCTTTTACTGTTCTTACGGTAAAAACCGTCGTCGCCAGCGTGCGACGCGTGCAGGATGCTTGTGACCTGCTAATGGGGCTAATGCAGCTGGACTCCTCCCCCCCTGAGTGGGAGCGCTGTGGGGGGGGGGGGGGGCGTCGCCTTTATTTAAACAGACACTCTCATGCATCCTAATGTGAAGCGACATCTCTATTCACCCTGAGCTCTCTGCCACTCTGGATAGTCAGTCCTGCTTTTTTCCCACACCTCCTTTTTGTCCCAAACATCCCATAATACCTTTCTTTTCTCTTACAACCCCCCCGACAGCGCCGGCGTGCCCGGTTCTCCGGTTGGCAGTGAATGTGTGTTTGTTACGTAACGCATCTCGAGTCGTTGCCACTTCCTCGCCGTTGCGTAACTCCGTTTGTCTCAAACCGGATCGCCTGGCGGAGGCGGCGCTCTGGTCCGGAGTCACCCCCCCACACACAGGTGACGGTCCACCTGGAGGCAGAGTGACCGTTACGTAAGGGTGCAGGAACAAAGGGGGCTTTGTCGCACTAACAGGGTGGTTCCTGAGCCTCAGACCCAGTGGACAGGTGTGGGCGGGGGGGAGCTAGCTACATGCTAGTTAGCGCCGGAGTGGGGTTAGCGACGTGACCCCCCCCCCGCTCCATGTCTCGCTGTGTGGCGTCTGACGGGACAGCAGGTAAACGGAGGCAGTTTGACATCAGGAGAGCGAATTCAGAGCGTTCTGATGTTTGATTGGTGCTCTTTGATGATGTCATCAGGCTGAGCCCGTTTCTGCTACGGGTAGAGAATTAAGTTAGCGTTTAGCACCAACAATGGTTTGGTGGAATTGGAGTTTAAATTGATGATGAACATCAGGTCCTTGCACCTGATTGGCTGCAGGTCCTTCCGCCTGATTGGCTGCAGGTCCTTCCGCCTGATTGGCTGCAGGTCCTTCCGCCTGATTGGCTGTTCCTGAAACCTTCAGATCAAACGTTTTTTGAGTGTTTTTTTTTATTTCCATACTTCCGTTCCCAGGATGTTTTCTCGCTCGTGTGAATAAAGTTAACTTTAACACGACTCACATGATTCGCTGGTCACATGCTCGTCTCCGTCATGTGATGTCTGCCCCTCCGGGACGGATTATCCAATTAGCCTCCATCTGAAGCTGTTGTTAAGGCCTCGCGCCCCGGTCTGCAGAACAGAACCCCGTCCTGACGGCTGGGAGGTGAGGTGCATTGTGGGACGGCGGGTTGGCCTGCAGCTCGTCTGACCGACAGACAGGAAGTGAGCTAAGCTGCAGCTCTTTTACGTCAGTGACCTTCTGGTCAGGCCTCGCCTCGGAGCTGAGGTTTGCCACGGGGTTGCGTCAGCCACGGGGGGAGACGGGTCCAAACGGGCCCCACCCTGCACAGACAGCTGCAGGCACACGCTGACCCTGAATGCACCGCGGCCGGCAGCTCAGGGGTTTTTACGTCTTCCTGCTGACAAAAAGACAAACGCTCTCCTCAGAGAATCAGAGCCGTTTGTCGTCGTCTCGTTAAACGCTCCGATCACTCAGGGTCTTGTGGCTTCAGAGGTCAGAGGTCAGGATGGAAGCAGACGAGGAAACAAAGCTGCTTTTCCTATAAACGCCTTCAATAAAGTGTTTATAGGCGTGAAGTTCTCACCAAGAAGGAGGTGGGAGGACTCAGCTGTGGATGAGTCGTGATGCGTTCAAGGATCCCGATCGGATGCGTGATGCGTTCAGGGATCCTGATTGGATGCTTGTGATTTCCACCTGAGAGGAGGAGAAGCTCAGGTGTAAAGATGAAAGGTGGAATGAGGGTCCCGCCTTCTTTCATATTCAGACGTCCTGTGATTGGTCGACAGCCCAAATCATTGCGTGGTTTCCAAGGCGACTAACATTGACAAAGGGAGACGTTTACAATACAATAAATTTTTCACTGCTGTTGCGGAGAAATGTCTGTCAGAAACCAGCATCAGATGAACACATTTAGTTCTTTCTCTCTCATCCGTCCTTCCTGTTTGTCCCGCGGCGCCGCTCGTCATCACGCCGCTGTCGGTCAGCGAGGTCAGCGATGAAGAGGATTTACCTTCACGCATCATTACACTGATCTGGAAACAGCCTCGTCCTGTGCGTCACCAGATTCTCCCGGCTCTGATTGAGCTATCGAGCGACGAGGGCAGCCCACGCCAGGTTTCAGGGCCCGGCCCCAGTGCATGCTGGGAGTCCAGCTGCAGAGATGTCCAGTGAAAACGGGATGAACTCTGGATGAACACGAGATCCCCCAGACTGGATTTGTTTTTAGTTGCTGTTTGGATCTGTCCTGTGATTCCAATCAATAAAGTTCCGTCCAATCAGGGGCTTGAACTGACGGTCGGTAGGAGGAGCTCAGAGTGACTCATTAATTGGGGGGGGGGGGTCTCTGTGTTCCTGTCGTTAAATCATGAGGCAGCCGTCTGACGCTGAAGAACCTCAATCACAGCTTTGTGTTCAGATGTTTCCTGGTGGTTTTTTTCCAGAAGATTTTATTTGGAAATACGTTTTAATTCACTTCCTGTTCCAGAAGAATTCACCTCAGAGAGGAGGGAGGGAGGAGGGAGGGAGGAAGGGCACCTGAGGTGCTTTTTCCCTCCGAGTCTGAGGTAGAATATTAGAGGGGTGTCGCCCTGGTGACCTCTGACCTCAGGTCGTTCAATAAAACCGTTGTTTCTTCACATTTGAAGAGCGCCAACCTGACATCCTCCATCAGCTGGAGCAGCATGACATCATACGATGACATCATATTGTAAATTTCCCCATTTGGGATCAATAAAGTCTATCACATCTGATGATGGTGATGAGTTGAGAAAATACTAATTTTTTTCTTGTTTTTTTTGTCGTTTCAGTCTCTAAATTTATTTTAACTTAATTTTTTTCATCCATTCTTTGCACTTTGAAAGCTGAATTAATTTATTGATTGATTATTGATTGAATTTATTGAGTGACAGAACAACAGCGCTCTTTAAACAACTAAATACCATGGCAACAGTAACCACATGACCTCTGTGTACATAAACATCTGGGTCATAAGCAGACCCCCCCACCACCATTTACCCCCCTCCCCCCGTACAATAACAGCTGGCCTTTAATACTGACATGATGGTCACGCTCTGACGTCTGTTTCCATTCATTCACTGGCCTCAGATCAGTCTGGAGGCGTGTCTTCGTTATAACATCGCCATGGATACGGGGCGTGTTTAAGTTTAGGAGTAAATAAGTGACACCCTCAGACGCAGAGGCATTAAAGTTTGTAATGACTTAACAAAAAGGGATGAAGTGAAACATAACTTTAATTAATTTAATAACTCATCTAAAGGAAAGTTACACCCAAATTATCTAAACACGTGAGAACTGGAATTACCGATGAACCCTGAACGCATCTGAAGCATCTGTGGATTCACATTGGATACTTCAAAGACCGTAGGGAAAAACAAACGTTTCCTACCGGTGGAGGCGGGATGAGGTCCAATCAGATGTCAGGTCATCTTTACTAGATGGGTAACGCTGACAGTGATTGGATAATAAGACAATGACATCATCAGATGTGCTGTGGGCCCAGTGGTGAACATTCCAGACCCTAAAACTCCTTCTAACTTCACTTCCTTCCTGATTTGAAATCTGGAATTTGTTTTCAGTTTTGCGGGTGTTGCTCCGTCTGGGAAGGGGGGGGGGGAGGAAACAATCGTTGTCAAGGAAACGGCCTCTAGGATCCGGCTGATAAGGGAAGGTGTTTCCTTCTCAAGGCCCATTGTGAGGAGCAGCGGGGTTTATTATTGGTCGGGGTATTATTAGGGTGGTTGGGGGGGGGGGGCAGTCTGGGAGATAAAGAACGGAAATGTCTGCGACGGGTTTGCTGTAAATGGGGGGGAGGGGTTACACAAAAGATCTGGGTTAGATGTAAGAGCCCCCCCGCTGCTCCAGCTGAACCGGGACACCCCCCCACCCCCACTCTGTCACCACGGGGACGGCCGTGCCTTTCAGGGACGCATCAGTCCAGCTCCAAAGTACAAGCTAATCATTATTCAGGGAGCGGGGGGGGTGACATCATCCGCCTCGATGACATCATCCTCCTCGATGACATCATACAGGCTGCTGTTGTGTGAATTCCATCGCTCACAGCCCCCCCCCCCCCCGTCTCTTTGTCTCCCATCCAGCTGAGAAGGTGTCATCGCTGGGGAAGGACTGGCACAAGATGTGTCTGAAGTGTGACCGCTGCAACAAGCTGCTGAACGCCGGGGGACACGCCGAGGTGAGACGCCGCCGGGGGGGGGGGGGGCGAGGTGGGGTCAGGGGTCCGACCTCAGTCGACACGCGGGTCGACGAACTCCCTGTAAGTTCATTGGCTGAAACGGGTCGGTCGGTAAAATCTGCTGACAGTGATCACATGACCCCCCCCCCCCCCCTTTAATAAACTTCCTCCAGTTTTCGGTTCTCAGGCTCGTCTTTTCCACTAAATCAGCACCAATGAGACGTTTCATCAGACGTGTTTCAGACAGGAAGTAGTGTTCCTCCTCTTCCTCTTCCTCGCGAGTCGTCCCAGTGGGATTAGACCCCCCCCACGTTACCCCCCCCCCAGCAGGAATTGCTGTGGGTTTTTTTTATGCTGTTACATAATCGCTGGAGTATCACAACATGTCTCTATCTGGCACCTTTGTCCTCGGGGGGGGGGGGGGGTTTATCATGGCCTTTTTGTCATCGTGACCTTGCTGACAGTTTGGTTCTCACCCCCCCCCCCCCATGGTGAATCTCACCCCCGTTCTCGACACACGACGGATGCGATCTCAGCGTTTGGTGAAAGATGTTTAATCTCTGCCTGATTACAGCGACACAGTCCCCCCCCCCCCATGGTTCCATCCTCCTCTCTCCCTGGATAGGAGCCAAACCCCCCCCCCCGGGCTGCAGCGCCCGACTCCCGTGGACGAAGCTCAATAGTCATCGTCATGGAAACAGTGAGGCTGACAGACACTCCAAAATAAAAAGCGTCTAAAGAGGTTCTGCTGGGAGGACGTTTGATGTCATGTGACCCCCGGAGGAACCGAAGGAGGGGGGTTGGGGGGGGGGTGAGGAGGAAGGGATGAAGAAGACGAGCGTTCAGGAAGTGGGCCGAGTAACGATGGATTATCCATTTTCGGGTCTGTTTTTGCCATCAAATCTCACGGAGTGAGAGACGAGTCCAAAGCAGACGGGATTATGGGTAATATGTCCCTGACCACCCGGGCCTGGCGTCCTGCCCGTGGTTTTCCCTTCATTTTTCTCTTCTTTGGGCATGGGGCTCTTGAGTGGCGGCCACCTGATCCCACACACACACACACACACACACACACTACCTGATCCCACACTCCTGCCACATTCCCAGCATGCATCAGTGACCAGCTGGTCATGGGAACACGCTGGCAGCACTGAGGTGTGAACTCACCAACACGGTGCACTAATGGAACACGGCTCACCTCCGTTTTTGGACAAAATCCACACGAAAAAGATGAAAACCAAAATAAATGATGTCAGAAGGTCATGTGATAAACATGACTCATCATCACGTGTCATGATGTCATCGTGTCGAATCCCCGTTTGTGTTTTATCTGTTGTTTCTCTCCCCATCAGCACGACGGAAGGCCCTACTGCCACAAACCCTGCTATGCTGCCCTCTTTGGGCCAAAAGGTGAAGTGCATGCATTTTATTCACATTAATTACACAAAAACAATCATAAAAATCTTAAAAGGAAATAAGACAATAAAATAAATAAAGGTAAAAAATAAAAGCTTATTAATTTTTGTATTTATTCATGTAATGGGTCCTCCATAGATAGGAGGTTCACGCACACAGCTCCTTCATTCGTCTCCTACCTTTTTCAGGTGTGAACATCGGTGGCGCGGGCTCATACGTCTACGACGCTCCAGCCAACAACAACCCGTCTCCCACCGACGTGGATTCAGGCTCCAAAATTGAGGAGAAGCGAGTTTTCCAACCGAAGGCGCCATCCAAAGGTGCGTGAGACGCAAGGAGCTTCTGAGATGTCTGTCCGCTGTGCAGTCTGGGAAATACAATTCATGTTTGGTGTATTTATCTTTGTAGTCGGGACCACATCCTATAAATTGTGCGACTGGAGATAGTAAAACTGACCTTAGATCAAGTTTTCTGTTTGGTGGTGGGATCAGTAGGTTCAGACCAGTCGGTCCTCTGGCGCCCCCTGTAGGTCAAAATGCAGAACTGCAGATGTGAAAATGGAATCTGTACATTATCAACATTTATTTGTAGGGTAAAATTGTGTGTGTGTGTGTGTGTGTGTGTGTGTGTGTCTTACGACCACAGCTGGAAGCATCACCACTTTTTCTGGAGAGGCCAACCTGTGTCCTCGCTGCAACAAGAGGGTGTATTTTGGTGAGTAATTTTCACACCTTTTGGTGAATGTGTGAAGCTGTGAACTGGCTGTCTGACGGGTGTGTGTGTGTGTGTGTGTGTGTAACAGCTGAGAAGGTGACGTCACTGGGAAAGGACTGGCATCGCCCCTGCTTGCGCTGCGAGAGGTGCAAAAAGACACTGACTCCTGGGAGCCACGCAGAGGTGAGATGAAGATGTGATGAAGATGAAGATGCTGGATTCATTTTGTGTTTGAATCACACGACTCGTTTCAGAGTCAAACGTCAGCGTGAGATTGAAGCAAAGAGAAAAACAATGCGGTGTCGAACCAGAAGGCGTTACTTCCTGTTTGTGATTTTATGCCATTAAACCGAAAATGAATTCATCCAAAAAGACAACTTCCTTCCTGAAAACACAAATAATTTAAAGATAATCATTAATAATTAATTAATGTCATTAAGTATTAAAGTCTAAACAATGTTTTTATATTCTCTATTCCAGCATGACGGCCAGCCCTACTGCCACAAACCTTGCTACGCTGTTCTGTTTGGACCCAAAGGTAACCGCTAGATGGCGCTGTCCGCTCGCCGATCGCCGCTCACGAGTCTCCACCGTTACTTCACATCTGGGTGAACCTCCTCCCCCCTCGCTGACCACCCTCTGCTGTCCTTCTGCTTTCTCCAGGCGTCAACACCGGCGGCGTGGGCAGCTACGTCTATGACAAGGAGCCCAGCGCCGTGACCCAGCCCTGAACCCGTGACCCCTGACCCCCCTCTCCTGTACGCGCCGCAGCCCTCCTCTGCTCCCACCTGTGTTCGTACCTGAGACCACCAGCCTTCACCCCCCTCCCCCCAACCTTCATCCTGACCTGCCCCCAGCGCTCGACGCCACCTCCTCCAGCATTCCCAGGGGTTATTCCGCACCAGTCAGAGCATTCTGTGTTTTTCTACGTTCCGTTTCGCCACAGAAACAAATGGAAGGTCTTACATTTGATTTTTATACCGTGAAAGTGAAAAAAAAAAAAAAGTTTTTTTGTTTGTTTGTTTATTGATGGGTGGGTTGAGGCGGTAGTCTGGAACACGTTGCCAATAAATCTTAAATCTATCCATACATTCCTAATCAAATCATATTTCCTATGAAGGTGAGGAAGTGATCAGCTGACTGATAAATATCTGTATTAATAACAATTAAACTACTATTTAATATGTTACTATAGCATGATGCTAACAATGATGCTAACTTTGCTTCCCTCTAAGGTGCGATGGGATCTGGGCTCTCAAACAAACCTGAACCAGTTGTTATACGTAATGTTTTTAAATTTGGACAGAATGTGATGAATTTTTTTTGTATTTATGACTTAAATTCGAGTGCTTTAAATTTCACCAGGCGCGCTGCTGCCCCCTGTGGGTCAGATAAGGGTAAAACAAGGCGATGAAAGCTGCATATGCTTCTTTTATTTCTGATTGATCACCCTGCTGTCATTTTGAGTTTGTTTTTTGAATAGCTTAGAGGCACTGCAGACAAGACATTCTGTTAGAATGTGCATCCTTCAGTATTATCTTACGACTGTTTATTAGCCGTCGTAGGGCTTCTTAGACACTGCAGGGCTCACTGTTTGTAGAAACGCTGCACTTCAGCCCTGCAGTGTTCTTCTTTTTAACTCCCTCAAATAAATATTTCAAAAATTCTTGGGCTGTTTGTCGTTGGTCTCACTTCCTATCTGTAGGCTTGTTTAGTGTCACTCAGGAAAAACGTGTTTGAAGTATTTAAATGATGCAACGCTCAACCCTCACCTCAGAAATGACTTGACAGGAAGAACGGCAGCGGATCAGTTTCAGTCTTGCGTCACATCTGAAACGTGTTTTTGGCTGAATGAGAAGCGAGAACTGGCTTTAGGTTTCGAACGCAAACATTGAGTTTCCAGCGTTCCCACATCATTCTTCATGTCTCTGCTGCAACACTGAACCGGGCCACACCCGTGTTGTTGCCTGGTTACCAAACATATCCCTATGTATCTGACAGCATACATTATGAACAACTTACTTTCACATCAGTCTTGACACACACACACACACACACACACTGTAATGACTTGCTTTGTGAAGTGAAACAGTTTGTTTCTGACAGAACTTTCAGAACAGGCCCGTCAACAGCCGAAGGACATGAACTTGTGTCACTCCAGAATCTCAGGTCCTCGTTATTCTATCATATTTAGTCACATGATTCCTGTTTTTAGTCCGGTTTTGGATTAAAAGTCTGGAACTTTTATTCTTATTGTGTCAAAGAAAACTCAGTATTGTAGTCTACTATTAATAAAGCACGTTCTGATGTGTGTTACCATGCCAACAAGCTGAGTTTTGACTCATGTCAAGTTTAATGGTAGGTTGAGACAGTTTCAGGCCCAAAGACCTCTGTTCATTGGTTCCCCAGAAAGAACTGCAAGTTCATTTTCATCCAGTCATCACTGGAGTCTCTTTCCCACATCTTCCTGGTCCGATACCCGACAAGAACCTTTAAAGAAGCACCTGCTGGATGCAGAACCCAGTTCCTCCCTTTGATGGGGAGGGGGGTTGTTTTGGTTTAACAACTTGTTCAATCACATCCTGTACATTAGAGGACCACCAGGGGCTTCAGAACGCTCATGCAGCATCCAGCCGGTGATGTCATCAGAGCTTCTGTTCAGAACATAAGCCCGGTTGTTTTAGACACAACGGGGGTAATAAACCGCGGGACGTCCCTCCTACCCCAACATCTAGCCGATGTGAGTGCTATAACTCCTGTTTCACATTGGTAAGACCAGCGGGACGTGAACCGTGGCGAGCGGCCTGTCTGGGCCTGAAGCCAAAACTGTTCCTTCCTGCATGGTCTCAGCCCACGGTGAGGGCAGTTTTATCAGGTTTTTGGTACCAGTAGCTGCCCCCCCCCCCAGGTTATCTCACACCTCCAGAATCTGGGATCCAACATGGCAACCGATGACATTAGTTTTTATCTCACGGATAACGAGACGGATAAAGACCGTCCAAATCTCCGTTAGCATAGCATTTGGATGCGGTGCCCAGTCCCACAGATGGAAATATGTTCTCTTCGTTTCCATAACGTTCGGCCACACCCCTCAGACGGACAGGAAGCAGCTGTTAAACCCATCACACGCCGCGGCGGACTCTTCAACATCATGTCTGTCTTCAGTCTTTCCCTCCCTTTGTCACTCTTTCCTGTTTGTCCTGCAGGTTCCCACCATCTATATTTACCACAGCACCAAATCCTGCAAGGAGGATTGAAGGAAGAGCGAGGGAAAGAAAAAGATTCATGTGGAAAACAGAAAAGACTTGTAGATGGAAAGTTGGCAGCTGGTTGAAAAGTAGGTGGAGGAATCTTCTAAGTTCAATGTTATTGAGTCTTTTTGTCTCAACCCAATGAAATGTGGGCAGAAAAGGTAAAAACTGGAGGTGGAGGAACTTGGAGGGTACCCCCTGAGAGGTGGAGAACATCCACTTCGTCAGATGGATTTGAACCAGGGACCTTCTTGCTTTGAGGAACTGGTTCCAACCACCATCCCGTTAGAAAACACTCAGGACGACATGAACAGAAACTTCTGACACTGATGTCTTGACCATTTTCTGGTGGTCTATCTTGTATCTGCAGCTTCAGGAGGGTCACAGTTCTGTTTTCTTCAGGACCAACAAACTCATCATCATCCACCACTTATACGGCATGATTGACTCCGCCTCATCCTCATCTTCAGCTGACATCATCCTCAACCCGATGGCTCCGCATACAAACACCCTCAGCAACAAGGCCAACATTTAGCCGCTGACGCGACGACTCGTGTCGAGGCTCCTGGTCCATTTACATGTTTTCAGCCGTGGGACAGAGGGGGTTTCTGTATGCATTGTGGGTATGCAGTAGAGCCCGTCTCTTGACAATAGCCCCAGTGTGCGTGAATACCAGAATGGGATGGAAAACAAGAGAGGAGGGGCGTTGAGCTGAAGCGCTGCGAGCGGTTTGTTGTTTGTTGATGGGTGTCGGCCAGAAGCTCCTCAGCACCTACAGAGAGGACGGGCTGACCAAACTATGGAAGCCTGGAGGTGTTGATGCCAAACTTGGACGTCCCCATGCTGCAGCTGCTCTCCTCGCTCTGGGCATCGTGATCTCCCTTACATCACCGTGACCCCCCTGTAGTTCAAGGTCGGACCCAGAACAGAGTTCACCTTCGCCGGTGACAATCTGTTCTCTAGTTTTTAGTGGATTAGTGGAAAATGTTACAGGAAGTGGAAGAAAATTCCATGATCTGTATCTTCATCCAGTTTCACACCAAGCATTGAATGGGTTTTCCTGACCTAGACACTGTCCTCCCACAACAGGAAGTGTCCGTTTTCAGGTTCTCCTTTCAAATAAGGCATGGAGAAATAAAAATTCCATTTTACTTCCTGCTGTTTTCCCCTTTATTTTAAATCAGAACTATGCCGTTTCACATCTGCTGGTCTCGCCGCAAATGCATTCGACACCAGACAGAGTGAAACGGCGGCGCTGACCGGATCTCATTTCAAAGACCGGAGACCCCTGCAAAGACCCCAGCTGTTCTCATGGAGCGTTCCCAAATCGTGAAACCCCACCACAGACCTTATCGCTTGGGAAAACATTTGTGTTCGCCATGCCGAGAGAAATGAGGCCTGTTTTTTGTTGTGGCGAGGCGGTTGCCATGGATACCAAGGTTTCTCAGACGAGTAGCATTGCGATTCATTTTGAACTCTTCTTTTTTTTTTTTAAGAGTTTGGAGAAACTCATAACTTCAAGCAGAAGACTGATGGAGAGTGTTGAGGATGGAGCGATGAAACCAGAGCTGCAAATATGTCTGAAGACTGTTTTAGAGGAATAACATGTTATTAAGGTTTGATTATTCGCTGGCCTGCGGTCGTACCAGCTCGGCTGCGTGCCTCAAGAATCCCTTTGCCACGATAATTTATATTAGAATCAGTCCAAGAAGAAAACCACAAGATTTTTAAGCTTCCCTCCAACAGGGAAGAGCATGTTTTTACCCTGGAATGAGAGTCAGTACTTCCCAATCCAGAGTGTTGGGTCTCTGCTTGGAGATTGATGGACTGCCCCATTTGGGTTGGGGGGTGAGTTACATCCGAGGCGAGGGAGTTTAAGTCGCTCCGCCCTCTGGTTTTTACAGGTGGAGGGAAATTGGACTGAAAGAAGTGACACAAACAGCCAATTGGGACCGTTTGGGAATCAAACCACCAATTGGGCACCTCCCTTCAACGGCATATCCCACTGGGAGGAGACAAACCCCTTGTCCAAATGTTGCTAGTACTATAAAACCTTTCCGTCTCTCCTGGGAACATCTTTGAACACCTTTTCCAAGCTGATAAAATCTTGCAGTAACAGTTTCAGGTCATTAAACCTGCTGTAATCAAGGATGTTCCCAAAGCTGCACAAATAGTCAACCAAATCCCTAATATACCTAACTACCAGTAGCTAAATATTTATCATGATGTCATCAGTGACATCATAATAGTGTAGTGAAACTTTCTGGGCAATTAAAACGCTCCATTCTGGATCCAGTTAATTTTGGTTAGACTCTGCACGGACTTCCAACCGCATCAGACTGTGGAGCTCATCCAGATGTTCCTCCTCCTGGGAGCCTTCATGTAAAACCACGACCCTCATGGATGTTTTCAATTACCCCCCCACCCCCACCCCCTTTATTTACTGGTCCAGGCCATCATATTTAATGGGCTGGGGAGAACAGCAGCCGTCGAGGAGGGTGGCCACCTGAAGAACTTGTAGGAAATAAAAGCAGCAAACAAAACGCGCAGTCGGGGTCGAGATTTGAGCCAGAAACCGTTAATAGGATCATTTATGGGTTGGGATTAACAGATGGAGCACAGGGGACCAGAAAAGTGTATAAAACACAGTCGTCTTTTTATTTCCTGCCATTGTAGCGTCTGACATTCGTAGCTCCAACTTCGGCTGCCTCGCCGCGGAATAATGTTTCACAGTTGTTGAACCGACTTCTCTGCGGTTTAGGGAATAAAGTCAAACAGCCGCTGGGTGAATAATGGCTCTCTGAATGGGATGAGACGTTCACTGGCATTCACAGATTATGAGATTACATCCAGAGTAAAAGCAGAGTTTAGGTTCAGGAGGTAAATTTGCTTTTTTTCCATTCACTGATGATCAGAATCGAAACAATCAGTGATCAATAATCTCCATAGGGCTAATTTTATACAGTCTGTAATCTTTTGGGCGTTGCTAGTAATAAGTCTTTACCATTCATCAACTCGCCGCTCTTCCACCTGATTTACGAGGACAATTCCAGCACAGGCTTGTAATTTCATCCACTTTTGGAACCGTTGGTCCGTTTGAGCTAAAATGGGATTTGTGCGTCATTTCCAGGATGTTAATATCCAAAGTGTTGAGGGTTTGACTCCAAGTTTGAGATCTTCAGAGAATCAGAAGAGACCGCCGGCGTGATGAAAACTGCCTCTGGAGCAGTTTCCAGACCTGAGCGGTTAAACCTCCTCAAAGGAAACCATCGATGAGGAAACTTTGATTCTCCCTCTTATATTAGTTTCCCTTCCGCTGCTTTCGTCCGCAAAAGCATCAGTTTTAAAGGAGCAGTTCATCTAAACTAAGGATACCTGCACAGGTAGTTTTCACTGATGTTGCTATAGAGTGTCGACTGCAGACATTTTCAACTTATAATAAAAATACATCAGAAAAATGAGGCGTTTCAGGAATTATAAGCAGATAATTCTGGCTAATGGACCAACTTAAACTTTTCTCGAGCCCAAATGTGAAGTTATTGTTTCTCAGTAACGACGGATGGAGTTCATGAACTGTTTAGTTGCTATGACATCATGCAAAAAAACAAATTTTGCTTTAAAAAAAAACAAAACTGGATAAGAGTCTGGAATCTGCGGTTTTATCTGGATGCAACATTTACAGGATTCTTCCTACACACCCTCCGCCCTTTACGAGTTTTCCCGAAGCACGTCTGGTCGTCCCTGAGTAATCCTGCTCACTGCTGCTAATAAGAACAGAAGATGATAAGAATTCCTGTGGAAACAGGAAAGCTATTAAAAGCCGTTCAAACGTGGTGTTATTTCTGTCTCAATATGCTTAAATTAATTTCTGTTGGACTTTTAAACTATGAAAATAGCAGAAAAGTGGAGTCACGCTCTTTATAATGATTCACCAGCTGTACCTGGTTGCAATTCAGCTAATGTGTTCCAGCAAATGGCGCTGTAAAAAAAAAAAAAAAAAAACAACAGCTTTTAAAATTAAGAGCCAGTTATGAGGAGTTTTGAGACGGATGATCAGCGGGAGGTTTTGTGTCGACGAGCGGACGTGAACGCGGTTTCAGAAACGCCTGAATAATTAAGAGTGAACGATGATGTTGGTCAGAAAACATTCTCAGAGGTCTGAGCAACAAATGTTGAGCAACAAACGGGCCT
The DNA here is from genome assembly GCA_013358685.1 of Antennarius maculatus. Lineage (NCBI taxonomy): Eukaryota > Metazoa > Chordata > Actinopteri > Lophiiformes > Antennariidae > Antennarius > Antennarius maculatus. Next base: position 17,863,530 of record CM023621.1, on the reverse strand, counting down.
CATGGGGGGAGGCTGCAGGCCGAACGCCAGACGCTCACGTGCAAGGGCTCATGGGTAAAATAGGTTTAACATGGGTAAACCAACACATAACACACAACCGACATACGACACACAACCAACACACAACCGACATCCCACACACAACCGACATCCGACACACAACTGGCATCCAACCAACACACAACCAACATCCGACACACAACCGACACACGTCCGACGCATCGTTACACATCCGACGCGTCCGACACACATCCAACACACACGACCCGCACGCATCCAATGCATCCGACACACAACTGATGCATCCGACACACATCCAACACACTACCGACAAATCCAACACGCAACCGACACACAACCGACACACAACCGATGCATCCGACACGCATCTGACACGCAACTGACACAACCGGCGCATCCGTCACACAACCGACGCATCTAACTCAAATCCAACACAGATCCAGCACACATCCGACACACAGCCAACATGCAACCAACACGCAACCAACACACAACTAACACACAACCGACATCCGACACACAGCCAACACATAATTGACATCCGACACACAACCGACAAACAACCGATATCCGACACACAACTGACATGCAACCAACACACAACTAACACACATCCAACACACAATTGACATCCGACATACATCCGACACGGAACCGACACATCCGTTACGCAACCGACGCATCCAACACACATTGGTTTGCTGCTTGGCGTTACTTTAAATCCCACCCATTTGGCTGTTTAACGCTATAATATAATGCTATCTGTTTGCTACATGTTACCTCCAATGAAATTAATCATATTTACATATTTGAAAGATTTGTTGCGCCGTACAAAAACATCAACATGTTTACTAATAAATAATAAACATGGTATTCTTTATGTTCCAAGTCTGTTAGAATTCTGCAGAACTCTTCCTTCCTACACAGATCACACGTGACCCGAAACTTCTCAACGGTCCTTAAAGAGGAAATGATGACATCGTGTCCTCAGAGACACGCGGCCGTTCGATTTCCTGTTTCGGAGGAAGTTGCTGTGGCAACAGAAAGAAGCAAACAAACATCGGTTGAGGGAGGAAGTTACGATGCATTATCGGTTTGACCTTTGAATAGTTGGGTGTGATCCAGCTCCCAGCAGTAATGATCCTTGATGAAGGTTTAACTGGGATGGATTCTGGATAATCTGGAGGAATATTTTCTCTAGATGGAGCCTAATGAGGCTTTTCCTCCTCTGACGGTTCCCATGAGGTTCCTGTTTGTGTTCCACTAAGCGTCGGTGATCAGATGTGGTTAACACGACCTGAACGTGTCCTGATACACCGACTAAAACTTCATTCCATCTCCCTTTAGCGGAATCCGTGACGGAGAATCCGCTACTTGTTCCATCTTGTATTTGACGCACAATTTCGGATTCCAAAAACCTCCGTGGAAACATCGCTATGTAATTAGTAAAAAAAAAATTGATAAAAAATGCAAAAAAAGGCCCTAAAAAGGCAAAACCAACTTTAATGAGAGTTAATCCATTAGAGTTTTAAATCAGTTTCACGACTACCAGTTAAATGTGTTTGGGTCGCAGTATAAACAGCAATCATCTCCTCTGTTCATGCGTGACGACCAATCAGGACATTCCCCTCTGATGAGGCCGTAACTAATCAGCTGGTGATTGATCACCACAGGAACCGCATGATCCCGTGTTTCCAGGGTCCACTGAACACGTATGTGGAGACGGAGGGAGGGAGTGAGGACACGGAGCAGACGAGACGTTAGCCTGCACGTTAAAGTGGGGAGTGCTTTAGGCTCAGGTCAGTCAAGTTGTTGAATGCTGTAAAGAATGGTGTTTCCATAGCAACCGATTCAGCGTTCCCATTGGTGGAGAGAACACAAAGAATGCTGAATGACGACATCCACGGAATCCACAAGTACATTTTCTTTTTTTTAAAGACAGACATTATTTTAAATACATGTTTGTTTTAAATGCAATTCTTGCTAATTGCGCTTCATCTTTTATATCTTATCTTCATGAAAAAATTAAAAATAAAATGAATAAAAATCCTGAAGAACCGGTAAATTTGCACATAAAATTTGTAACGAAAACAAAACAGTTCAAATACACAAGCTCAACTGGTTACCAAGGAAACAAAAAATAAACAAGATTGACAAGAAATGTTTTGAGATGTGTGACATAAAATGTACAGAACTCATGTTACTGCTCTGAGGTTAATTAAATAAAAATAAAATAAATTTTTCTGCGCTAACATAACATATGACAGGGTTCATGGCTCCCAAACGTAAATCAACTTCAATGGTTCAGACCTGCATCACACAGACCTGTGTGTGTGTGTGTGTGTGTGTGTGTGTGTGTGTGTGTGTGTGTATTTTTTCACAGTGTCATCAGTAAATTCATTATCTTGGTAGGAGTCACATAAAAACACTTCACTCTGAAGGCGTGATGATGAGCTCAAAGTCTGAAGCAGAGACAGGTGTGTGTGTCATCACCATCGTCACCATCATCTTCATCACCATCATCACCATCATGGGTGTTTTAAAGGCCTTAACCTGCTATTATTTGAACCTCAAGCTAGTTTACGCTTCAGTCTCCTAGTTTTAGGTCAATGCTACAACTACTTTCTCACTTTTTATTTAATATCTAACTTCTTTAGAATCTACTTATAAATATTTGACTCCTTTACTGACCACTTTCAACTTTCTTTGAGCTTTTACCAGCTAGCCTTATTTCAATCCATTACCATGAACCAAACACTTCATGAATTAAACCTGTGGTATTTATTTCCTACCTTTAGAGAATCACGCAGACCTTTTTGCAAGTTCATTCGTTTTCCATTATCTCTCCATTTAAACTGATACCTTAACATGTGTAGCATCTACTTCACCCTGCTGTACTTTTCTGATTCCTTGTTAAAATCAGCCAATCAGAAGCAGGTGTGTCGCGCCTTCGCTGCCAGGTGTGATCAATCATTGATTATTAATCAGGTGGATTATCTTTCCTTTCAGGCGTGGATCGAGCGGCGCGTCACGTCATCAGAACACCGAAGCGTTTCCTCGACCACAGGCTGGAAGTAAATTATTAAAGATCAGAAATGGGCATCTTATCATTGTGTTGTGTTGTGTTGGCATGGGTTCATTAATCAGAGGTGGATCATTCAAGGATCCACCCTTGTTTTTTAAAGGTGAATTAAACTTATTCTCAATGTTTTGGGCCTTTATTCTAATATTTAAGATGACCTGGCCTCAGGTGGAATTTAAACATATTTATAAGGAGACTGTACTTTAAATAAATAAAACATTATCACCACCTTTATCAATACAATGAAGGGAATTCTGCTGTTGGATCCATTCCTTGTGTATCCAGAAGAACTTTTCCACTCATTTTAAAATCCGTAGTTCTTTTTTTTTTTTAAAAATAATTAAACATTAAAAACTGGACATGTGTGATGGATTGTCCAACCTGCAGAAACACCTACAGACAACTAGACCTCATGATGTTCTGACCCAGAATAAAGATTATATATATATATATATATATATATATATATATATATAGTAATATTGTAACTTTATGTTGTGTTGTGATCCCTCCGTGGAGCCTCGGCCCCACCACGCCTCTCCCACTGGCAGAAAAACACCCTCCTCACCGGGACTATTTCCTGGGCGTATAAATACAGCCGGAGAACGCAGCAGCGCCTCAGAGCGAGGTGCGCTGAGTGCGATCCGCCAGGTGAAGCCGTCAGTCATCTGCTGTTACCAGACGAACCTGTAGAACCCCGCCCCCCCCCCACCACCACCACCACCACCCCAGAACCGGATCCGCTGCTCCAACATGCCCAAGTGTCCGAACTGCAACAAGGAGGTTTATTTCGGTAAGAGTCGGTGAATTTCCTCCCGGGAACGGTTTGAAGGTGGAGACGCGTTTCCTTGTTAGAAAGGAAGAAACGGGCGGGAAATATGTAGAAATAAGTAATTAAAAAATATTAATTAATAAGCTGCGTTTTATTTTTTTTAGCGAGTGTTACTTCAGGGAAGAAATCGAACTACACTGCCTTCTGTTCTATTAATTAGTAACACCCTATTATGACGTCATGCAGCGACTGTAATAGATTACATCTATCTGAAATGTGTAGTTCAACCAGAAAACACGTCAAGTATCTGAAAATCACGCAGTACTCGAGTACATGTACTCGGATACTTATAGAATAACGATTAAGTGACACAAAGGAGGACAAACTTTTTAAAAAAATCTAATATGTTTATACCACAGGTGCAAAGGCGACATAGTAGTGGAGTAATAAAGTTTAAAAAAAAAAAAAAAAAGTTTTAAAAAGTAATAATAAAGTAAAAAATTGCAATGAAAAAGAATTTGTTAGAAATAATAAAGTACCTTGAAAATTACAGAAAATAAAAATCCAGTAAAGGTGCTTGATGTACTGAGCAGTGATGCAAACGTGTGTGTGTGTGTGTGTGTGTGTGTGTATCCATGTAGGTTATTGATGCATTAGCATTTTAGCTTTACACCTTGTGCTGTGACTGGTTGAAATGGAGCCATGGGTTGACATGGGCGTTAGCTTAATTTATTAAAACATTAGCGTTACTGTATTTATTAAATTGTTAGCATCATTTATTAAAATTATTTAAAATGTTAGCATTATTTATTTAAAATGTTAGCATTATTCGGCATGTTAGCACCAGCTGAGGGTCTGCAGCTCCTTCTCTGCAGGATCAAGGAGCATTTCCATGATTTTCCATTCCTAATTTTCATAAATAAATTTTTCCCTCCTAGATAAAGCAGGCGGGGCAGACAACCAAATTATTTTTTCTTTTTAATGCACAAAACAAACTTTTCTTTATAGCTTTTCCCCAAAACCCAAATGCGTAAACCTCATTTCACCTCCCTCTCGTCTGAGCCTCTGGTTGCTCCGATCTGCAGCTTTTCTGCTGAGCTAAGCTAACTTGCTACTTATATGTTGGACGGATGTTGGTTTTCTCATCTCACTCCTGGTCGGAAGCAGGATAAATCCCATAACTTCATGCCTCCGAGTCTTTTTTTAGCCAGACTGAATGTTATCAAATTGCTCCATCGCTCTTTTTTTGGGGATGGAATGAAGGAATGTTGTTGCGCCCTCCCTCCCACAACGTTTTTCCATTGAGTTTTAAGGTCTGCGTGTTTTGGATGCCGTCCATGACGCTGCGCTCGGGCCTCGTTATTCTTCTTATATCGTCCAATAAAATAAACGGCAGCAGATTACAACAACATGGAGGCCTGCTGTTCGCTCGGCCGCGGCGTTCATTTGAATTTAAGCTCAGCTTGGCTTCTTTCCAAACCCCACAACCCAAAACTAACCCTATACCTGTCGCCCGAAGGCAAATCAGGCTGTTTTTATTTGCAAATGACGTGTTGGAGGTGGCTTCACTCCAAACATCATTTCCATATGACTTCCTGTCTTGTTTTTCAAGCTTCAGTCCTCCGGATGCGGGTCAGGTCAGACCTCCAGATAACGACTCTCCTTATCGGTGTTTATGAGGCAGGAGGAGGACCGTGTCCTCGGGGACGGGGCCGTCCTCCTCCCATCAGCCACCACACCCACTGGCGTGTTGGTGTTCCCTCGTTTGAACTTTTCTCTTGTGGCGTTTTGCAGCGGAGAAGGTGACGTCTCTGGGAAAGGACTGGCACCGACCCTGTCTGAAATGTCAGAAGTGCAATAAGACGCTGTCACCGGGGAGTCATGCAGAGGTGAGTCCTGGGTGGACGACGACATTAAGGTTTTAGCGCGCAGTGATTTCTCACCAAACATGAATTTGATGTTCAATAACAGAAGATCTGGATCTGATTCTGGTCTAGGTAGAACTTCTTATCTTCTGCATTATCTCAGCTACCTGTAGGGGGCAGTGTCTCATCTCTAGACCAGATCCTGTGACGATAATGTTAAAATAAATAAAAAATGAACTCATGTTTGTGTAATTGTGCCTCACAGCATGAGGGGAAGCCATACTGTCACAAACCCTGCTACAGCGCCTTGTATGGACCCGGAGGTGAGTGATAATTCTAACCCGACTCACCTGTGTGACCAGTTTGGGCTTTTAACTCCATTATAATTTGCATTGCTACGAGCTGCTATTACGGTGGAATGCTGTCTGTTTTTATTGGGTTGTAAACAAGTTGATTTCCAAAGCAAAAGTCTGCCATGATCAGTGCTTTTATTTTTACGGATGCTGATGTCATTCATGCTTCCTGTTTTCGAAGGATTTGGACGCGGAGGAACTGAGAGTTATAAATATTAAAGACAGGTGAGATATTTAATTACATTCATTCATTTTAAACAGTTTCATGTTATTTTGATGTTTTTTTTTCCTGATGTTTTTTTCCACTGTTTCATCAGGATCGTTTCCGCGACGACGACCTGAAACCACAGGGAAGAATCCGGAACAATTAAAACGAGCAAACGGCTAAAGAAACGTTTGTAGACTTGTCTTTTTGTTTTAAATCTTTTTAATAAAAGTCACTTTTATTAAGATGGAAATAAACACTTTAAATTTTTTTTTTTATTTTTTTTTTTTTTTTTTCAGAATTAGAGTGAAGGATTTTGGTTTCATTTTGTTAAAATTTCTGGGATTGTTTGAAATCATGGTTTGTTTGATGTAAAGCTTCACGAATATATTAAATGATGGTGTTAAAAATTCAAAACATTTCATTTTTATCAATTTGTTTATTCTGAGTGAGTTTATTGCTGTGGGAAGTAAAAAAAACTCAGATGTACTTTTTTATCGATTTATCAAAAAACTGAAACCCTAACCCTAAATTAAAACTTAAATCATTTATTGGCTCTGATAAGATTTTGGAAAATGAAACACAATTAAATTAAATATAATTATTACAAAAAGGGAACAAATTCTTGGATCTGCACCAGAACTAAAGGTTCCTTCATGCTGAATCAGAATATCTGGACACGCCACGGTCCTTTGGAGGTACAGTATTTGTGGAGTTTTTCTCTGCCCGCCCTCGATGCCCGTGAATCATGCAGCCTCTACCCCTCCACTGTCGCCATGGCAACGACACAAACAGGACCCAACAGACCCGTCAGTCTGCCTGTCACGTCCTCTGGAACAGAGAGTCTCTGTCGCCGGAATCAACAGCTGTGAGGGAAGCATCCCTTCAGCTTGTTTTTATTCGCACGTAACTCCTGAATCCTCAAACATTCTTTACTGTCTCTAATAGTTCTAAAATTAAAAATCAACAGAAACCAGATTGATGTGTAAACTACCGCATCATTTTGTTGTTTCGTAACTGTCCCAGAAGTTCTAGTTAGCTTATCAAGCTAACACTGGAATTGTTAGTAATTTAGAAAAAATGGGTGTTTAAATTCAGAAATTTCTGAACTCAAATTTTACATTTTTTACTTTATGGAGCATAATTTCAAACCTAGTCATTATCAAACAAAAGTTACACTGAAGTTGTGTCTTTTAATATTTAAGAATTGTATTTTTTGTATTTGACTCAAAAAAAAAGTTTTAACCCACAAACTTTTATGTAAAATCTCTCATGTATTAAGGAAGTTCTTTTTTGATATCTGAAACAGCTTTAGCCTTTTATTTTTTTATTTTGTTTCAAACAAACAGCCAAAACTACTCAATCTAACCGATCCTGATCATTTCTGCTTGCTTAATGTAAATTAATTTGCTTTGTAGTGTGAAACTGGGTTTATGGGTTCAAAAGTTCACCCAGATGGATGATTGTCTGAACTTCCGGCTGTTTATGACAGAATATTTTATAACACTGAGAAAACAGAAGGCGTTTAAAGCAGAGGGAGAAAACATTTCCTCTAGTTCAACAGAGGAAACAACAGTAGATTTTAGTATGAATCAGAAAATCTGAATTTTGACTTTGAAATTTCAAAATCACCTTATTTCAAGTAGCATTTTACTTTTTTTTCAGTGAAGACCACAGATGTGACAACATATTTGAGGGTTTACACCTTTTTTCAGCAGACTACCATGTTAGCATTAACCTGAATCACTGGTTGTTTTTAGTAAAAAACTGTTTCAGAAATATTTCTACCAACATAAAAAACATGTTTGGAACTAAAAAAATTTTAGCTTCAATTTAAATCAAATGCTCATTGTTAGAATACTGTTTGTTTACATCTGGAGCTCAGATACTTCATCATACTTCTGCAGCTCAATGGCGCCACCCTGTGGCCTCTACCGGTACTACACCCTGGTGTTAGCCTTACTGCTGCTTCTCCACACATTCATTTGATTCTACAGGAGAAATAAAAACACCCTCAAAAGCCTCTTGACTATTTTAAAACTTTAATATACAGTGCGTCATAAATCATTACGAAAAACACAGGTGGTAAAAATCAAAACAAATAAGTTACACCGTAGTAAAAAGCTCTTGAGATTCCTGTCAGCGTTAGTGTGAACCCCAATATGAAAATAGCATAGAAAGTACGCAAACATAGAATCTCATTCTTATATAGTTTCTAATCTTTAACTAAATAAAATTCCCTTCACCAACTGGAGGATTTTACAGCTGTGAGTTTGTTTCATCTCAAACCGGCTCCCGGACAACTTCCCTCAAATAAAAAGGATTTTATAAATTAATGCGTCTGTAAAACGCTATAATTTAACTCTCTCTCACACACAAACAGTCTGTGCATAGACTCAGAATTTACTGGTGGTGTAACTGGAGCTCCCCCAGCTCCACACTGGTTTGTCCTTTAAAGGATCCACAGCTCAAGTCAGTGCTAGCTGTGAGACGTTAGCGACACGGTCGACATGAAACCAGGGGTTCGGGTCAGGCTTATGAGAACAGAACTTTAGGTAACAGTTTGTCCGCCTTAAAAAGGTTTAATATTTACCGTTTTATTTGTTTCTGGTAGTTTATTCCTTAAAAATGTCGCCGTCTGTCAGCAAACATGGACTTGCATGTGAAAATATAACAGAAGAATCTCTTGTAAAAACCTGCAATTTGCTTTAAAGCAAAGTTTATTCTGACTCTGTTGAGGCCATTTCATGGTGCGTTTAAGTCTATGGGGGAAAAGACGTACTCTCACCAGAACACGAACATGCATTTGAAAATGCAAACAATAGAAATGAATGTTTTGAATCCACGGAGGAAAATGGGACACGTTTAGACGTTTCTGTTTATCTATGATAAATGTGGTTTTTAAAAAAAAAAAAAAAAAAGCTTAAGCTTAAGTTGAAGCTTCATTATTTGTTTTAAAGTCAGAATGTAATCCGATTTTATCTCCAACAGTTAATGAAAGCAGAAAAACTTCTGCAAGAACGTTCACAAAATGCCATTTTAGACATTTATTCTACACTTCTTCTATGTTGTTATATATTATATTATAAATTATTCTACTTGTTAAACTATGATGAGAAAGGCGAGATGTGAGCGTTTGAAGGCAGACGGAGCCTCGTCTTCAGAAAACGACCAATTTAGTGTCGGTTTTTATGTGAGGAACTCAAAACGATGTTAAAGTCGAGTTTTTGGTTTTTTTTCTCTTGATGCTGGTTGGACAGGAGGAGAAGAGCGGGAAGGACGTTACCATGGAAACGTTTTTGTTTGTGCTGCTTGTCATCTTTCCTGCTCCGTTTATTCGAGTCGACGAAGGTTCAGATGGGATGTCCTGTGTGTGTGTGTGTGTGTGTGTGTGTGTGTGTGTGTGTGTGTGTGGTTGGTGGTGGTGGTGGTGGGGGTATCGTTCTATTGCACATGATATTTCTGCCCTTTCTTCACTTCTGGTTTCCAAAATAAAACCTAATATTTATAAACAGGCAGCGAGGAGCATTATTTATGTTTAAATAAAACCAACAACTACGGAAAAGATAATAAATTTCATCCAAACCAGATAATAATAATAATAATAATAATAATAATAATAGTAATAATAGACAATATTCACAAAACAATCCTAACCGTATATAATATACATATAAATATTATAGATATATACATACTGTATATATTATAATATGTATATATATATTATATATACATAATATATATATATAAACAACAACAGTGTAAAACTGATTGATTGTCATTTGAAGGTAAAAAGCATCAAAAACACCAAAAGGCATCGACAGTGAAGACGAACCGGAGAAATGACGAAGGATTCACAGAACGCTCACGGAGGAAACCACGCGGCTCAAAACATGCGTCTGAAAAGCTTCCAGTGCAGGGGAGGGCGGGGCAACAGTTCAGACCCCGCCCATCGACCCGCCCACAGCATCGATTGTTCCCCCCCCACGCGACCGGATTTCAACGTTCACACCAGCAAGAAAGAAAAAAAAAAGACAGGTTCCCCCCCCCAGTCTGAAGGACGTGGGGCGAGAAGTCAGCGGCGTGGCGCGACGTCGCCGTCGTCATGTGACCGAGCCCTGTGACCAGTAGAGGTAACTCCTGAAAGGCTTCTCAAGCAAGAATAAAGGGAGTTAAGAGTTGTACCCGTTTTTTACAGACACACATCAGAGTCCCTGAATGCGTCACCGAAGGTTCTGCTCGTCTCGGTCGTCACTGCCAGTCCTCGTCTTCGTCGTCCTCCTCGTCCGACGAGTCCTCGTTGGTGCTGTCCCCGCCCATCTGCCGGGTGCCGTTCTGCTGCCGGGCGGCCAGCAGGGCGGCGGCCTCGGCGGCGGCTTTGGCCCGCTCCTCGGCCTCCTTCTGGCGCAGCGCGGCGGCCTTCTTCTCCTGCTCGGCGTGGCTCTTCATGTGGGCGCTGCGGCTCTTCACCTTGAAGAAGATCCTGTGGGAAAGAGAGGAAGAAAGAAAGAAGCGCTGGTGGTTACCAAGGTTACCAATGTTCTTTCATCAATCATCAGCACAAATATGAAAAAATAAACCCTCTTAAAATGGTACAAAAATAGTCCAAATTAAACAATCACAGCGAGAAGTTAAGCCCCGCCCTCTTTGGGGTCATATTCTGAACCCAGAAACCAGATTAAAGTTTAAACTGGTCTCCAGACTCTGGACTTTACTGGGATGAATGGACAGTTTGATAAGCAGGCTGGTGGAAGCCGCTAACAGTTTCTGGCCCAAGTGACTGTTTGTCTGGGGGTCAAAGGTCAATCATAGAACAACAGACATCTCAGCTGTGAATCTGTTGCTGCTCCAGGAATTAACCCGGTTTCAAATTATGCCCTTCATACCCCCCTTACCGACCGTGAAGGGGCGATAATCCTCTGGATCTGCCCCGCTGGAGGCTAATCCGTAGCCACCGAACGGGTAAAAGGTGACGTCAGCCTCCATCTACCTTATCTACTGTGTTTCTGTTGCTAGGAGACCGTTGGCAACAACAGGCTCTGGCTGTTACTTAACCAAACACCAATCTCCAAAACAGCAGCAGGGGCTGATGGGAGATTTCCCAGCTCACCTGCCACACTTCTTGCAGGGGAACTCTCCTTCCTGACCGGCTGCTCCTTTGTTCCCTGTGGGGGGGCTGGTCCGCCGGGCGTTGCTGTCGTAGCGCGGCCTGTTGGTGGGGGGAGGCGGGTGGATGACCCGGGACAGCGGGTGGTCCATCAGCACGTCATCCGGGCCCTTCATGATCAGGACCGTCCCAGGCTGGAGAGAGAGAGGGGGTGGGGGGTTCCAAAGACATTTAATAAATGCACATAAGCTGATCAAGTGTCTGTGTGTGTATTATATATATATATATCTACATATATATAAAAAAACATTATATAATATATATATATTATATATCTCCAACATATTATATAACGTTATATATATTATATATATAATACATATATTATATGTATATAATATTTGCATTTTATTTATATATATTTATATGTATATATATATATATACATAATATCTCTACATATATCATCTATATTTTCTATTTATAGATTTTATCTGTACCTTCTCCATATTTTCTCTATATATAATCGCTATATATTATCTATATCTATATTTTCTCTATATATACACAGTATATTATCGCTATATATATTATCTATATCTATATTTTCTCTTATATATATTACCTCTATATATATTATCTCCATATACATTATATTATCTCTATCTGTACTAAACATCCATGAAGTTTACTGGAGATGTTTCTGCACAGAATAAAAGCTGCCTTTGCGTCGGAGTTCTGGCAGTGATGTGATGAAGATGAAGGTTTCCTGTTTGCTAACACATGATGAAGATTCAATCCTGGTGGCCTTCAGCCACACGTCCCCTACATGTCCAGCAGGGGGCAGCAGATCCAGCAGGTCTGGTCCAGAATAACTTGGATTTTTTTATATTTTATATAATCCTTTTGATCAGATGTTAACCCTTCATCTGCTTCCTGTCTCTGACCATCTTGTTTATCTGATCGCTGCTGCCTGGTTACAGCTTTCAGAGACCCCCCCCCCGCATCTGAGAGCAGCACTGGATCAGACCTTTGCATGCTTTCACACACGGATTACACAACAACACTGCAGCAACACCCATCTTTACGCCACCTCTGTTTATAGATACTGAACAAAACAACAGCCTCGTAGCTCCTCCCACTGAGTGGGCGGAGCCTTGTAAACTCAAACAACATGACTATATCCACAGCGGGAAGATTTAGAAGCAGCTAGCAGCAGTTAGCAGCCACTAGCAGCTCCAGAGACTCCTTCCTGAACCAGGTGATGCGAGGGGCGTCGGCTTAATCAGAGCTCCAATCAGAAAGAGCGAAACAGAAACGCACACCTGATAATCCGTTTCACACTCACATTCTGAGTCGCCTGCAGAACGTGCGCCACCCTGGTGGGACCGACTTCCTGTTTCCTGTCAGCTGACCCTTCCCATTTCCTGCTGTCCTCCTCCGGATGCGCCTCCAGCCTGTGGGGGGGGCCCTGCTGGACCAAAACAAGAAGACGTGACGGTCATCCAGGCTCCGTTTCGGACTCAGCTGACGTCACGTGATGTGTGTGTGAACCGTTTCCGTCGTGTAAATCGATTTAAATCACGTCTGCTCGTCACACCTTCTGCTCCGTCGCCTCCTCGCCGCTCCTGCTCTCCGGGGGCTCCGACTCGCCGTAGATCAGCGTCCCGTTGCGTCCCATCTTCACGTGCTTCTTGTAGGTGTAGTAGAACTCCACACACTGCGCCACTGACTTGCTGACAACCTGAGACGCGCAAACACACACACACACACACACACACACACACACACACACACACACACACAAACATTTATTTATCTCAAATTAAATAAACTACGAGTAACACTGAGTTCTCCTTTCTGATTAAAAAACAAACAACTGACTGCAATGCTCAAAATGATTCCAGGAAGTGGGGGCATTGTTCTCCCGTGACGGTACTTCCTGTCCCGCCCAGACGAGGAGAACGTCTGGAGGTCCCGTAAAACAGAATGGCGTCGGCGGATTCCGATCCTACCTGTTTCTGCACCATGAAGAAGTCCTTCTTGTACGCCGCGATGCCTTTGTTGAACTGGCGCCGCTCAGCTGCAGTCCAGCTGTCTGATCCTGTGTGTGTGTGGGGGGGGGAGGGGGGGAAGAGATGCCGCATTTTAAAGCCAGTTAAAAACACTCAAGACTCTCCAGACTAAACTGAACGGGTGAAGAACTCCGACAAGATCACTCCAACCCCCCCCCCCCAACCTTAAAAAGCTCACACGCATTCACAATGACTCCCCTGTCTTCTGCATGGGATTAAACACATGGTAAAAACCCCCCTACCCCCCACCCCCCCCCCAAGACAGTCACCACAACACTCTCACTGCTGCAGCTGCCATGATGGAGGCCGCCGCCGCCGCCGCAGGACATCACTGGTAGAAATAAAACGATGCTGGTAAAAAGTGAATTTAAATGTTAAGGGTTAATAAAGTCTCAGCTCTCATTGGTCCAATCAGTCCCCCCCCAAAAAAACCAAACAAACAGCAAAAAGACAATCGGCGAATCAAATCCATTCTACCGCGACGGCTGTTGAACGTGACGGAGGCGTGGCTCACCTGAGTAGTGGTACTCCGACAGATGATGGGACTTTGGGAAGATGGGACTCCTCAGCATCAGGAGCGACAGCGCCGCCTGAAAGAAAGAAAGAAAAAAAAAAAAGGCGCCATGTGATCATCAACAGGTCACCGGGGCGAGGCATCGTCGTTAAACGCGCGATACGTAAGGATGGAGTCAAAAAAGAGACGCCGTCTGATTGGACGAACGCTGAAAAGAGCTCAGCCGAGAGTGGGTGCTTCATGGTTGCCTTGACAACGCTGGACCAGTGCTGCTTACTGGGTCTGAGTCTCTACCAGTCGCTCAGTCCGGTCTGGTCCAATCAGTCGTCAGCGTTTAGAAACAGGTTGTTTTTATGTGCTTTAAAGGCGTTGCTTCATCTTGATCTTATGGTACAAAGATAAGAAGCCGAAGATATTGACGACTGAATGCTAACGCTAATAATACGCTACTGTGGACCTGCCACCTGATAACCAGCCAAAAACCCACATGTATTCAGTTCACCGTCACAATTGAGACAAGATTTTGGTGTTTTCCAATGACCCCCCCCCCCCCAGTATCTGGATGTGCATCTCTTCTGCTTTCTGCTACGCTAATCGAAGCATCTCAGAATAATCTGCTTTCAGAACGTCTAAAACTGAAAGTCTACACATCAGTCACTTCCTCCTTCAGACACAAACACCTGAAACAAGCCTGGAAACAACATGTGTGACTACGACTAGCCTGAAGGCTAACGACTTTAAATAACGATTGATAAAGTAATAATGAATAAACCCACAACTAATAAATATAAAACCCTGAAAAGAACGATCATTATGACTCTAAAACCCGACATCGGGATCTTTTCCTCTGAAAACACGAAGCAGAAACCAAACATTAGCGTTTTAACTTCAGCAGAACCGCTGCTAGCTCATCACCCCCCCCCCCACCCCACCCCCCCAGGGCGTGCTGATCATTGTGCTGTCTCACCATTATGTCCCCTTTGCACTCGTGCAAACAGTGGTGAGCTAACTCCTGGTTGGTGCCTCCACCACAGAAAACACTGGAGCAGGCTAGGTGCATGAGGTCATCCACTGGAACACACACACACACACACACACACACACACGTTAGCATGAGGTAACAGCTGCTAGCAGCCCCCTCCTGGTGATGTTCCTCTCACCTTTCTTCTGGTGCTCAGCTTTCCCTTCCAGTTCCACCAGTGGAGTCCAGACCAGTTCAGCTTTGTGACGATCCAGCTCCACATCCGACCGCTGCCTCAGCTCCGGGATCTCGGCCTGGTACCGCGACCCGATGTTGATCCGTCTGGGAAGAGGACGTCGGCGTGAGCGGACGGGGGGCTTTCAACCAATCAGAATTCATTTCGATGGATTTGTTTTTATTCACTCCCGAATATTTTATTTGTAAAATCAGATTTTCATTCCTGGCTCTTCTGATCTTTATGGTTCTGCTGGTCATGGGGGGGGGGGGGGGCTGGGCAGTACAGTCTACGGGAGGGGGGGGGGGTCAGTGAGGTCAGGACGGTGCTTTTGGGGTGTACTCACGGCTCTATGCTGACGGGCGTGGCCTCGCCCATCGCCGACAGGACGGGCGGCGTGATGTCACAGCTGTCTGCAGGAGCAGCGACACAAAACCCACTCAGTGACATCATCAAAAAGCGCTCCGTCGTCTCCCGGGGTCACCGTTGTTGTTTTTGTTTACTTACTGGAGCGCAACAGGCTGCGCGTTGCCGACTTGGGCGTGGCGGGCGGGGGGAGGCCCTGGCTGCCGGCGGCAGCGGAAGACAGGAAGGTGGAGAAGTAAAGGCCGGAGCCCTCGCGGACGGGGCTGAGGATGGGCGGAGGCGTGTAGGGGGGGATGCTGAGGGGGTTGTCGGCGAGGCGGACGGGCGAGCGCAGGTGGCTCTGGTAGGGGGTGATGCTGGAGTAGACCGGCGGCGCGATGAACAGGCCCGGTTTGGGCGGCGGGATGAAGAGCGGCTCAGGCCGGGGGCGCCGCTTGGACTTTTTGCCATCGTCGTCTTTTTCTCCATCGGTTCCTCCGTTCTGGGGGGGGGGAAGAAGCGTTTGAGCACAAAAGAACCAGACCCCCCCCCCCCCACCCCCCCGACCACCATCAGGGCGGCCGCGTACGGCAGCGGTAAAACCTGATAATCTGCTAGAACTGGGACACAGAAATCCCCCCACCCCACCCAAAATGAAACAGAGTCGGGGAGGAAAGTCTGAAAATGGGGGCAGGGGAGACACGAGGTAGGAATGGGGGAAGGGAGAGGGAGCGATGTGGCATAAAAACAAGGATTGAAGAGCAGGAGCTGAGATGGAATGGAAAATGGGGGGGGTTGGGAGAACAGGCGATCTCAGCATCTTTTGAAAAAAGCAATTCTGACAGTTTTAAATTGAAATTAAAAAAAAATAATTAAAAAAAAGGTACAAAAAGCACAAACGTGCCCCCCCCACACCTGCTCCGAGCCCTCCGACAAGGAGTTCCTGAGCGAGCGTCGGCGCGTGACGATGACCGACGGCTTGTGGTCGGCGTGGCCCGCTTCCTGGGAGCTGGTCAGCCTGGGGGGCCAGCCGGAGGCCAGGGCCGCCTCGTCCCGGTCGGGGGAGGAGGAGGAGGGGTCCTGCCGTCGCACCGGCACCGACACGGGGATGACCAGCGGGAGGAGGCTGTCGTCTCGGGGACGCTTCCCGTTGGGACCCTCAGAGTCGGAGGGGCTCCACGGCCGGTGGGGGTCCTGAGGAAGACGGAGGAGGAAGAGGAGGAAGAGGAGGAGGCGTGTTTTCATCAAGAAGAAGCAAACAAACACGATCGGGCCGAAACAAGTCGATGCAAAAACGTTCATCAGCGGAAACAGGAAGCAGAAAGAACGAGTGCGAGAAAAAAGAAAGGATGAGGTGAGGGAAGAGGGAGAGAAGGGTGAAAGATGGATCTCCACCAAAAGCATCAGATTATCTGGATGTGGTCACAGCAGGAGGCTGCTAGCCGTGTTTGTTAGCATGTAGCGGTGTCGTAAACAGAGCCTTCACGTGTAAAGCTGCTAAAAGCTATTGTAAAGAATGCTGAAACATCCCGCGACACCCCTGAATTCAATATTTTACCTTGACCTACTTGCATAGGTCAAAGATCAAGGCTTGTGCTCTGACCTACTGTCATAGATCAAAGCACTAGCTTTGATCTATGGTCTTACTCACACTGGCCTTCTCCCTCGTTTTTCAATCTTATCCGGTTCCTGAGTTTACAAAAGTTGAAGTTTGACCTTGACCTAGTTTTCTCAAGGTCAAGGTCATCATTTCATTTTGATCCCCTTCGCTGCCAGAGTAATGTGCTTTTTTCTTTCATATTTTTATGTGGAACGGTTGAGAAGATATTTGGTGGACGAACCAATGAACGAACACGCGAACACTGACGATTACAAAACATCCAACTCGCCTCGGGTTACAACAGTCCATGAAATCTCGTTCTGTGTTTTTTGCTGCAATCCTGCTGACACTGGAAGTTTTAGCTTTTAAACCTCAGAGCCTTCGCCCAACGATCCATCAGCACAAAGGGGTGAGAAACGACCGCATTTACATTTCTGGATAAAAGGCGGTTTTAACTGCAGCTCAGCTTTGCAGCAAAGAAAATTTCAAAGAAACTCATCGTCGAAGCGAACGGCTAATCGCAAAACTTTTGGCGAACTTGTGTCGACGCTCAAACCGAGCGCTGGATCCTGCTGTGTCAACAAACAAACACACAGACAGACAGGTTCATCGGCCGCGGCGCCTCCGTCCAGTCGCTGCATCTTGGTGGTCGAATCGGCGCTAACTTAACTGCTGCTGGTGGAAAACTCCAGCGCCTACACCAGAGACATTCTGCTGAGCTTTGCATGCTGGGGTGACCCCCCCCCCCCACACACACACACACACACCCCTCCCAACATGCAGGGAAGGGGAGGGGAGAAAGAGAGAGTGCAGGCGAGGCCAGGCTTTCTTGTGATGGGATGGGGGGGGGGGTGTAACCAAACACCGTACGATCAGAAACACTGCAGAAACACTGACTCACAACTTGTTGCACAATCGAAGACGTTCGGTGCACAAACACAGATAAAGTGTCTTCGAGTCCGGCACAAGAAGAAGCCGTTTGTGGAGTTTATGTTCGCCTCCGTCTGTCTCCGATTACATTCAGCATCTCTTCCCGGCGAGGCGTTAATCACAAGTTTCTGGCACTGTCTCGCTGGCAGCGGCGTCGGACCATTTGTTCCAAGTTGCTCAGGGAGCCCAAGTCTCAACGCAATTATACCCCGGGATAATAAAATAGATTTTTTTTTTTCCAGCTCCCGCTTCAGATATTAGCAATTAAGACTTCCGGATGTTCGCAGCGAGGAGTTAAGATATAAAAGTGCGATGCTTTTTTTTTTTTTTTTGGAACGCTCTGTTCTTTCCTGTTTAGAGGTTATTTAGTTTGAAAGGAAACAGATGGAGAGAGAGAGAGAAAAGCAGAGAAGGAGGAAAGCAAGAAGACAACGAGACGTCCTTCAAGGCCAAACGACGTGATTGTTATGACCCGGATCCCAGAGTTCCACAGAAATCAGTTCACAGTGTGAATCATGAAAATGTATTTACAGTAATCCCTCGTTATTCACGGTGTGTGAGTTTCAGGACCACCAATGAAAATTGGCAATATAGCGACAAACTATTTTATTATTTACGGTAATTTAAATGTTTATGAACCCTCCCTGTACTGATGTTAAACCACCTTCTATCTTTCCCACACTCTTATGGACGGTTTAAAACACTTTTGAATTAAAGAGAAGTGCTTATTTAATTTTTTTTATTATTTTATTGTATATTTTATTATTTTTAGCATTATTTTTATTATATGTATTATTATTTTATTATTATTATTATTATTATTATTTTAATTATTATTCTTTTATTTTATTATAATTCTTTTTTTTAATTCATTTTTTTAACAAAAATGGTAAAAATCCTGATCCGTATCTACGCCAGGAGCTGAACCCAGGAGTGGAACAAGCTGGACGTTTCCTCAGAACAACAACAACAAGAACTGAACACTCACGTGTGGCGGCAGCGACTCCATCTCCGACGCCTTCTGGGCGAGCGTCTCCAGGTTGGCCTCCTGGGACACCCTCCGTTTCCTGCGTGTGCTCTGGATCACCCCCGTCGGCGCCGCTTGGACGTCGCGGGGGGCGGCGCCGTTTTGCGGTCCTGGCGCCGCCGCCTGATCTGGAGAAACCGCGAGAAACGGATTGTCCGACGGCGCCCCGCCCTCCTTGGAAAGCCGGCGCGATCTCCGAAGCTGCGTCTGAAACTGCGTTGCGTTCGGGTGCTCCGATTGGCTCGCGGGGTCCGACTGGAGGGGTTCCGACGGCTGCTGCTGCGGCTCCGGGGTGACGTCCTGGATGAGCGGCTCCTGTATCTTCGGCGGCGCCGGCGGAGCGGAGGACTCCTGGGAGTGCACCACCACTGGCTGCGGGTGCGGGTGGGGGTGCGCGTTGGGAGCGCCGGGGTAAAAGTCGAGCACGTGGGGGTTTTGTTGTTGCAACTGCTGATGCTGCAGTTGCTGCTGAATCTGGAGCTGCTGTTGTTGCTGCTGCTGCTGCTGCATCTTTTGTTGCTGCAGCTGTTGATGCTGAATCATCTGTTGATGCTGCTGCTGCTGAAGCTGCTGCTGGATGATGTGATGCTGCTGCTGCTGCTGCTTCTGCAGCTGCTGAAGGTGGTGGGGGGCTTTGGCTTGCGTTGGGTAGACGGGCGGGTTGGGGAGGGTGGTCCTGTTCCCTTGGAAGGCCTGGTAGTAAGCTGGTAGGTGTTGCTTGGGCTGACCGAACGCCAGCTGGAAGGGCTGCAGGACGGAGCTTCCTCCCGGGTGGGCGATGCTGTGCTGCTGGGGGTTCAGCGCCCCCGGTTTTAACGTCTCCTGGAAGGTTTGGGGAGGTGGTGGCTGCTGTTGCTGCTGCTGCTCCCACTCCAGCCCCCGTGTCTGAACGGCATCCCGGTACGCCTCAACTGCGGGGTTGGGCAGCTTGTCTGTGGGTCTGTTGGGGGGCGGCAAGCCGGAAGTGTCGTGCATTGACTTTGCGAAGGCGTTTTGAGTCCGTGAGTCCGTCACGCTGATATAACTCCCCATGTTCTGCCCCCAGTTGGACACGGGGTTCCAGGACGCCGCCCTCTGCTGCTGGGACAGAGCCGGCGGCTGTGGCGGCTGCTGTTGTTGTTGTTGTTGTTGGCTGGGCTCCTGGTGAGGCCACTTCATGGGGACCGTCTGCTGATAGTGGCCCCTGCTCTGGTCACCCTTGTCTGGACTGAAGATGACAGAGTTGAGGTACATGTGAGGCCCCTCCGGGTTGGAGGTGACGGTGCTCGCCGCCTCGCTCTGCCCCGGCTCCGACGCCGTGCCGGCCGGGACGTAGTAGGACCCCTCGGGATGCTGGGACATCTCCTTCATCGCCACGCTTTGCTCATTGAAGAACGTGATGCGTTTGCCCGTTCGTTTGGCGCCGGGTTTCTGCTGAGCTGGCACGCTCATGACGGGCATGAATGAGCCGGGAGACGGGCGAGTGTTTTCCGAGCCGTGTAGCGCTCGAGCGTATCCGGACTACGAGTCGCGACGGAGACGATCCTTCGTCACGCCCGGCGGCGCGAGGTGAGAAGATCTGAAGAAGCTCGAGTGTTGTTGTCTTTCATGGGCAACACCCTGTGAAGAGAAAACCAGAGGTCAGGAATAGAGCTGTCAGACTAAAGGGGGGTGGGGTGGGATTTCATTATCACCCCACCACCAACAACCCCTTCAGACATTTAAAAACCTGCTGTTTGCTTTTTCAACAACAGGCTTTTGTTGAAAGGTGAGAATGGAGGGCGGGAGGATCGTCAGCTTTCAGCGAGCCACACCGTTCAGACCTGGTTTTACCCCCCCATTCTGGGACGCACCTGTGACGCACCACCACATGCGTGACCAACACCCTCTCCTTGTTCAGATAAATATTAAACAGAATGAACCCTGGATGACGTTCATCTATAAAACCCAGAAAGAAGATCCGGTCAGACGGGAGCCGATCGCCACATCGTGTCCCGGTTGTGTCATCAACAGGATATTGCTGTGTCATGATTAATGACATCAGCACTGATGTTAGATGACAAAAAAAAAAAAAAAAATGGCTGACCCATCTGGCATCAGAAAAGACGAGCTTTATCCCGCCAAAGAGCAGGCGAATCATCATCATCGGATGTGAAAAGGGAACCTTTTGAACCGCGGCTGCAAACTTGAAAAAAAGAAGAAGAAGGGCAACTGAAAGTGAGCAAAGCGTGAGTCACCGTGACACGAGCGACGCCGGGGAAAAGCCGGAGCGGCCTCTCACAGCCTGTCGGGGAGGATCTGGAGAACTACCATGGAAACCCACGAGGACAAATATCGACCAATGGAGCGGCTCCGGAGCAGATTTTTGACGCCGCGCCGGCTGCCAAGTATTAAGATGCACGCCGACTGTTACTGTTAAGATTTCAATCCTCCGTGCGTCTGTGGGAAATAAAAATACTGACGCTCTTGTGCATGCACAGATTTGCATTTCCAAATTTCCAAACACAAACTATTTGTCGGGCTGTTCCTTACGCGGATTTACGGACGATTGTCGACCGTTGCTCTGGCGGCCCGGCGAAACACAAGCATCTTAAAATAGACGACTGCAGCTGTTCAGATCCTGCACTGCTCGGGGGCCGGACCGCCACACAGCAGCTAGCAAACAGCCTGACCCGGTCAGAGCTGCTAGCACCATCCCACACACACACACACACACACACACACAGGTCTGATCCCAAGACGTTCAGAGGTAGTCCGGGCTTCGTGTGATGACATTCCTGACTCTGGAGAAACGAGACACACACCAGACATAACAACTGATTCCAAACCTGGCCTCATCACCATGGCGTCCCTCCGGAAACACAAAGCATCTGCGATGCTAACTCGTTCAGCTAACTCGTTCAGCTAACTCGCTTGTGTCCTGTCAGCGTCCGCTTGGAGACGTCTACTAAAGCCAAGTCAGACCCAACCTGACCGGCCCGCCCACTGGGGGGGGTTGTCAGATCAACCAGGACACAGGTCTGACTTCCTCAACTCCACACGCTCAGGTGGGTGTATGGGGGGCGGAGCTACCTGTCTCCCGTCACGACGCCCCGCCCCTGTTAGTCCACGTTCTGGGATCAGTTTCTGCTTCGTTTCTTTCTCGCCCCTCGGATACGACATCATCATTTAGGATGTTCATGCAAAAAACTGGCTAGCATGTTAGCATTAGCATTCTGATTGACACTTCCAGAGATACAGCTTCAGAAATAGCAGGAAAACAACAACAACAACAACAACAGCAACACACAGATGAAAAAGCTGTGAATCTGTGAGTGTAAATCTATCCACACGTCAACACAATCCTCACTTTAGCAAAAACAACCCAGTAGATGTTTGGACTTTGACTTCTACAACCCTGAACCGTCCCTTAAACACAATCACACATACTAAATCAAACATATTTTATAAACTCCCAGCAGGTCGTCTTTGTTTTTTGCTGACTCAGAATGTTTGTCGTCCTCTTCCTGTTTCGCCGCCGGTGTGTTTGTGACACTTTCAAACTTCCTGTCAGACACGATCAACGCATCAAATAAAACACAGACCAGCAACATTCTTTAAAAAAAAAAAAAAACGTGTAAGTGTTCAGTTCCAGATACGGAACTGGGGGGTTGGTTGGTAGTGGAGGGGGTGCTGCAGGGGTTCAAACCAGGTCTGTATCCGTGTTGTTGTCAGGCGGTGCAGCCTTTTCCTGCAGAGCTGCTGCTGCAGATCGGTGTGAGCAACAAGCACCAAACAGTGAGAGGTGAGGGAACGTCGTGACGCATCACTAGTGCAACCTTGCACAAGTCCCGGGTTTAACCCGGTACACAAAGGAACACGTTGGACGGGGCTTACAATAAATGTCAGGCGGCATTACCGCGACTAATCCAGCCCCGTTTTCCCTTATAAACCTCAGGCCTGTGGTGTGCAGGGACACCAACATCTACCCCGTAGGACGGGGTTCTTCCTTGAACCCCCATCCTTGATTCCTTTCCTTCCTTCCTTCACTTTCTATAACCAGCTTTGTTTACGCTCTTTGTTGCACCGATCCACGCGTGGAGACCAGCTGATCACCTCGGATCGATCACCGACACATCTGTTAAACTCCCCCACAACAACAACAACACCACCGTCGAGTCCCGGATACTCACTGTCGGCCCGCAGGATTCGCGCAGCTCTCGGCGGCCCACTCGACACAGACGCGCGGCGGCGGCTGCACGCATCCCACTTCCCAGCGGGCTGTCGCCTCGCGCCCCGCCGCGGACCAAGCTCTCCGCTCCGGCTGAGTCCGCAGTGACTCCCCGCTGATCGGTTGCACACGATTACACCGCGATTGCACACACAAAAAAAAAACTCGCACCGCCAATCTCTATGCGGGCCTGCCGCTGTAGTCTCTGGTTGTCTTGTGACCCCCCCTCCCTTTCCCTCCCCACCAGCAAACAGCGACATAGTCACGCCCACTTCCATGCCCATATAAGGTTTTCCTCTGACATGGAAGGAAGAAGCCGTAATTTACGGAGCAGGAGCTCAGAGCATGCGGGAAATTCCGACACATGAGGCTGGACGTGGGTTGAGGGAAGGGGGGGAGGGAATTGGGGAGGGGGGGGGGTTAGGAGTCATTCTAATCCACAGGGTAAGTTTTTGTGTGGAGGGTGACGCAGCAAGGAGGCTGCTAGATGGTTTATAACCTAGCAGTGAAAGTTAGGTTTGTCGTGAAATCTAGTAGTGACCAATAAAAACCAATCACAGAGAGGCAGATGAAGTAGATCAATAGATCATACTTAACAATTGATTTTTTTACTCTAAATAAATTAATTTCTTGAATATAATCATCGTCATCAACAATCAGATGTAGTTCAGATTGAATTTCTTCATCTCACTCCAGCACTAGAGTCCCATAGGTCTAGATCTCCGTCAGCTTCTAGCTATTCACCACCGCTGACCCAGAAAAGTGGCTCCAGCAGCTCAGAACCGTCTAGATCTGACCCAGAAGGTTTGGGAAGCTGCTCTGTGGAGTCATCAAACCAAACCGGACCTTCTGGGCCCTCCAGATCAGCAGCATGTCTGGAGGAGGAAGGAGGAATTTGATGCTGGAAAGAATCACAAATAAAATCTGATGGGCTGGGTTTCACCTCTCCAGAATTTCAACAAAATATGCTCTGAATATCTTTATAGCTGCTCTGAATATCTTTATAGTTTTCATAGTTTCTACTCTGGTCTTTCATATATTTATTATCTCATTGCACACATCTATTTATACTGTACACATCTGTTAGTCTGTGTTTTTTAATGTTGTTTGTTTTGCTTGTTTTTGCTCTTTGCACTCTGCAATTCCAATTTTTTTTTTTACGTCCTTGCAATACTGTTGCTCTATATGTCTTCAATTGCCCCTTGGAGGGACAAATAAAGTTGTTGTTTTTTTTATTTAATTGAATCTACTCAGAACTTGAACTGTCATTCTCCTTTGGTGCAGGTAATACTGGATTCAGGTGTGCTCGATTCGTGGATATGGTTTTATCGCTGATTCATTCCTGCTATTAGTTTATGTCAGTATTATTCCTGTGATATTGCATGGAAGTACTGATTTCAAGATAAAAAGAATAGTTTATCAAGCCTCTATTGTGACACAGCAGAAGTCTGGATCACATCGCCCGGTGTGCACAAATGACTTGATATGAAACACGAACCTCTAACTTGGAACAAAAGCTGCAAAGTGATCTGAGGCCTCCTCAGGGATGAAAATGAAATGTAGTTCTAACCCAAAAGAAGCTCTTATGTTATTTAACATAAGCATCAAGTAAACATAAACAATCAAATACAAACTTTAAGTGATGAAGAGGGGGTGCCCAGAGGGGATCCACATCTAGAGTCGCCCCTGTTCGAGGCTACTACCTTCTCTTGACTTCCTGATATTTTTGCAGTGAAATCCTTGAACTCACAGATTCCTGCTAGTTTAACTGATAAGTAAAGAGGTCAGCAGTTGCAGCTCTGAGCATTAATGTCATCTGGGGCTTTTTGAATTGTGTCAGTCATGGGGAGGGAAGAGGGATGAGGATGGGGGGGGTGGGGGTGCGATCAGGTGAAGCTACCGCATTAACAACGCCTCATTACGGCTGGCTCTACTCATGAGGCTAATAACAAGGTGCTCACGCATCAATAACGCAGCAAGCAAAACAATTAGCATTAAACAGTACTTACATAAAGGTATGTCCCTCCATGGCTCACCAGTCTTCATCCCCCCGGGTGTTTTTGCTGACGTAACGTAACGGCAGCGCCTCGATCATGAAACCACCTAAACTTTTATTTTTCAAATTCCACAACAAAAGCGTCACCTCCCAGCTCCGCTTTCCAAACTGGTTAGGCTAGCCTTCAGCGCCACAGTCTGCGGGACCTGCTCGATTTGATAGAATTTGGTTAAATTGTGATGCAAATGTGGATAAATTACTTACACAACAAGCTCGATTGGTGAAGAATTAATGAAGTGACTGTTCAACCCTGGTGGTTAACGTTAGCTCAGCTGCGTGTACGTAAAAACAGCTCCAGCTACGTCTGTCAAGATAATACCTCTCCACGTCATACAGGGATCGTTTAACTGACTCACGATAGCGACCGAATTATGTATAAAAATAGTTGAAATATTTTTGCACAAAAAATAATCCAAATAAATAGTGAAATATCTTCAAATGCGTTAAATGTGTCTGGTATTGATGAACAATTGTATTTTAAATGTAGAGAAGCAAACCCAAGCTAGAACGGGAACCATCCGTAGTTTATGTAGACTCAAGCGAAGACGGAAGTACATTACAGAAGCTTCTCTTGCTTCGACTTAAATAGGTCGTTCTTTGGTTGTTTGACTGCTAGCTAAAGTCCGAACGGGTTCTGTTTCCTTTCCATTTGCTAAAAATATAATTTAAAACATTTTATTCTCTGACTTTAAAAAAACTTTACAGCTTGAATTTGACTTATGCTTTCATGCTTGTTATATTTTAGCTTCCACATACGGGTAGCGTAGCGATCCAGGCTAACTTTATTCTCCAAGGATGCTCGTTCAGAGAGTTGTTCTCAATTCACGTCCAGGTTGGAAACTTAGAACATGAGAAAATATGGTTTGTTTTTTCTTACGCTCTGGAGAATATTAACTAAAAATGTATCTACGTCCAGGTAAGGACGGGACACCTGTCCCTGAAAACTTCCGCCTGGAGGAGCAGACTTTAGCACCTGAGCTGGAGGAGGGGGAGGTCCTAGTGAGAACGCTTTACCTGTCAGTCGATCCTTATATGGTACCCGGATGTTGTTCTATAATAAAGTAAACAAAAAAAAATTCTAAATAAAAGTTCAGGTCTTTATTGTTTTTGCGGATCGTTCTGTCGTTTTTCTCCGCAGCGTTGCAGAATGAATGAAGACACCGGGGCGGACTACCTGACGCCCTGGCGGCTGGGTGAGTGCGTGGATGGGGGAGGCGTGGGCGCCGTGGAGTCCAGCCGCTTCAACGGGTACAACCCCGGGGACGTGGTGACCGGGTTCACCTGGCCGTGGCAGACCCGGGCTGTCCTGAAGGGAAGCGTCCTCCAGAAGGTGGATCTGTGCCTGGAAACACTTGTCCTTCTGCATTTGTCCTTTCTGAAATGAATATATGGAGTTTGTTTATTTATTTGTTTGTTGGATCACTCAAAAAGTCTCCAACCATTAAGACAAAAAGTTGTGGAGAAGTTTACATTTGACTATCCATCATGAAGTGTGATCATATTTCAGCGTTGGTATTTATAAGTGTGTAATAATGGAGGACTTTATGCTAACAAACAAGGTACCAGTCAGATAAATGTGTTTCATGTGTCTCCTTTCCTCTGCAGGTCGATCCACAGATGGTTGACGGACGCTTGTCTTACTTTTTAGGAGTGATTGGCCTCACAGGCCTCACTGCCTTGTTGGGCATTAGGGAGAAAGGTCATGTGACCAAAGGGGCCAATCAGACTATGGTGGCGAGCGGTGCAGCCGGGGCCTGTGGATCCATCGCTGGACAGGTAAATCCAGCCGTGTTGAGATTCGGATCTCTGAAGGATGTCAGCGGTGCTTCGGCATTGAGTTGTCTTTCATTCACTATTTAAAAAAAAGTCAAAACCAGGACTTCAACAGCTCCGGAGTACAAAATAATAAAATGTGGTGTCCTAAATATTAGATCTCTGTCTTCAAAATAGATTTATTCTGTTTAACGGAAACCTGGCTAAGTGAGAATGAGTATTTTTCCCTAAATGAAGCTACTCCTCCTAGTCACCTAAATTATCAGATCCCTCGAGTCTCAGGCAGAAGGGGAGGAGTTGCATCTAATTTTAATTCCTCGCTAGAATTGAGCCCTAAACCAAAAATGATCTTCAATTCATTTGAAAGTTTTAGTCTGAGTTTATCAAACCCAATCCAGAAACTACTTCAGCCCCTATTATTTGTCATCATTTATCGTCCTCCTGGTCTATACAGTGACTTTCTATCTGAATTTGCCTATTTCTTAACTAGTTTAATTCTTAAAACTGATAAGGTCATTATTGTTGGTGATTTCAATATTCACGTGGATGACAGTAATGATAGCCTCAGTCGGGCATTTATGTCATTACTAGACTCCATAGGCTTTAGTCAGTGTGTACAGGAATCTACACACCAGTTCGAGCATACTCTAGACTTAGTGCAGATTTATGGGATTAAAATTGAAGAGTTAGTCGTCTTTCCACATAATCCTATCCTTTCTGACCGCTGCCTGATAACTTTCGACATTCGGCTATTGTGTAATTCCCTTCCTGCAAAAAAAGTTTGTACTAGAAATGTATCAGATCATACTATTTCTAAATTCAGGGAAGAAATCCCAAGTATGCCTAATCTAATCCCACTACTTAACTACACAGTGGGTTATTTTCCAAACTCAGTTAATGTTAGTCCATCTCAAATTGATGAGTTTGTTGACGTTACTTCAGACTCTCTGCGAAAAATCTTAGATGTAATTGCTCCACTAAAAAATAAGACTATAAAACAGTGGATGCGAGCTCCCTGGTTTAATTCTCATACCCACCAATTAAAGCAAGAATCCCGACAACTTGAGAGGAAATGGCGTTCTATTAAACTAGGAGAAAACTGGTCTGCATGGCAAGATGGTTTACGTACATACAGGAAGGCACTTCGTTCCTCTAGAGCAGCCTATTATTCATCATTAATGGAGGACAACAGAAACAATCACAGGTTCTTGTTCAGTAATGTATCCAGACTGACAAAGAACCACAGTGCATTTGAGCCTAGTATTCCATCAAGTCTGTACAGCAATGATTTTATGAATTTCTTCAATAATAAGATCCTGCTCATCAGAGACAAAATTAATAGCGTCTAGTCCCCCACCAACTCTGGTCCTTCTTTAGGTCCCTTAGATCTGGAAAACACACAGCTGACTCCTGAACCCTTTGGTTCTATGGATGTCTTTTCTCCGATACAGATCAGTCAGTTGATTAAAATAGTCTCCTCAGCTAAACCATCCTCCTGTCTGTTAGATCCAATTCCAACTAAACTCATCAAAGAAGCCCTACCTTTACTAGGCAACCACTTCCTTAATATAATTAACATGTCATTACCTACTGGATATGTACCACGGTCCTTTACAGTAGCTGTAATCAAGCCACTTCTCAAGAAACCTCACCTGAACCCTACTGTTCTAAATAATTATCGACCCATCTCAAATCTCCCGTTTTTATCTAAGATCTTGGAGAAAATAGTCGCTAATCAGTTATGTGATTTCCTTAAATCCAACAGTTTATTCGAGAATTTCCAGTCTGGTTTTAGGGAACATCGTAGTACGGAAACAGCACTTGTCAAGGTTAGCAATGACCTTCTAAAGATTGGATGACCAACAACTTTTTGCATGTCAATTCTGATAAAACTGAGGTTGTTGTGCTCGGCCCAAAAACTGTTAGGGATGTAGTGCCAAGTGATGTAATAACCTTGGATGGCATCACGTTTAAGGCCAAAACCACCGCGAGGAACCTAGGTGTCATCGTTAATCAGGATCTCTCGTTTAACACACACATTAAGCAGGTTTCTAGAACGGCCTTTGTCCATCTCCGAAACATTGCTAAAATCAGACATATTTTAAAACGGAATGATGAAGAGAAATTAATCCACGCTTTCATCACTTCCAGACTGGATTACTGTAATGCAGTTTTTTCAGGCTGCCCCAAAAAGTCGCTAAACACTCTTCAACTAATTCAGAATGCTGTTCTGACCAGGACCAGTACCAGAGACCATATTTCTCCTGTGTTGCTTCTCTGCACTGGCTTCCTGTGAAAGGTAGGATAGCCCTTCATGGCCAGGGACCGACCTAATCCATCTAGAGCATTACGCTCGCAACATACTGGCCTACTGGTGGTTCCTAGAATTTACAAAAGTAGGACGGGGGCTAGAGCCTTCTTCCTCATCGAGGGAGTTTTCCCCCGCCACTGTCGCTTACGCTTGCTCTGGAGGGTTCAGTTGGGTTTCTCTGTCTGTTAAAGCGCTTTGAAATGTCTGTTGCCATGATTAAGCGCTATATGAATAAAACTTGACTGATTGATTGATTGATTGATTATTTATTTGATGGGTAGGAATTTAAGAACGATTTATGGAAAATCTTTTTCTTTCAGATCGGAAGGCTGGATGGTTGCACCAGGGTTGTTGGGATTTGTGGTTCGGACGAGAAGTGCAGGATTTTAGTGGAAGACCTTGGCTTTACTGCTGCCATCAACTACCGCCGGGAGGACGTCCCCACCAGGCTGAAGGAGTACTGCCCCGATGGGGTAGACGTTTACTTTGACAACGTGGGAGGAGCAATCAGCGACGCCGTCATCACTCAGGTGCTGCTAAACCCTGACGATCGACTGAAATCTGTTTCTGTGGCTTGAAAATGTCATTTCTGAGATGTGTCCTTAATGTTCCTGCTTTGACCTCGTCTGACCTCCAGATGACCCGCGGCGGTCATGTGATCCTGTGTGGGCAAATCTCACAGTACAACAAGGACGTGCCTTATCCTCCGGTTCTGAGCGAGGACATCCAGGAAGCCCTGCGGGCGAAGGAGATCACGCGAGAGCGATTCACTGTGATCGACTACATGAACAAATCTGACGCCGGCCTCCTTCAGCTCTGCCAGTGGGTCAAATCAGGCCAAATCAAGGTGAGGAGCAAAATGACGATGACGTATTCCTTCTTTATTCTCATTGTTAAACTGAAAATCTCACCTCCCCTCTGCAGGCGCTGGAGACTGTGGTGAATGGCATTGAAAATATGGGAGGTATGCAGGATTGAATCTGAGTGTTTTATGAGTTAATTATGACCTCATTCATTCAAGGTGAATCATTCTCATGTTCTTGCAGACGCATTTTGCTCCATGATGAAAGGAGGAAACGTCGGAAAGCAAATTGTAAAGATATCGGAGTGAAGAGCAGCAGACGCCTCGCGAAACGAATCTACGGCTTCATTTGTGTCACGACTGTTAGCACCAACCCTCTGGTGCAGATCTGCACCGATTAACTGATGCCACATGAGGATGAGTGTTTTGTTAGCAAATTCAAAAGGCGTCCACGCCACCTGGTATCTCCCTGCAGCACAGCTTCTGCAGGCATCATTGTGTGGTTTCCACAGGAACACCTATCCCACATGAAAATACCAGTGACAGTAAAAGCTTTATTTAAACCAGGTCACCAATTACCATGATTTCATCATTATAGCTTGCAGGCATGCTGGGAGGCGGTGGTGTGACAGATGCTGGGAGGCGAGGGTGAAGCGGACTGCAGCAAGAGAAGAGCGCCTGAAGGAAAACTGTTTTCTTTTATTTATGCATTTATGCAGAGGAAAATGCCAAAAACCGGTTTCCTCTGCAAACACTCCGTTTTGTTTTCCTTAGCAAACATCGCTTTTATTAAGTCAAATTACATTAAATCTTTTTATCATAGACATGCTATAATGTAATAAAATATTACATTTAAATACTAATTAATTTGAGTCAATGATAATTGAAAAAACACTTAATACTGTATATGGAAATTAAACCTACATTTAATGTTCATTTCAAGACGAGCAACAGCGACACCTGATGGATGAAATGAAACTGCAGGTAAAACATTCTTTATAATATTACCAAACGTGAATATTGAACTGCAGAGAAAAACACCACACCAAATTGATTGATTTACTCGATTAATGGACCCTTTTCATACACATTTCATTCTGAAATTATTGCAAAGCAAATTTAAAGAGAATTGTAGGAAAGGTGACGTCAGCTCTGCACCACGTGACTACAGTCCACCTGTCAAATCGAGCCCTCTGTGGAATTTGTGCAACTAGACAAGAGGTAATGAGGTAACAAAGGATTTTCTTATGTAGTTAAAAAAAATAAAAATAAATCCAAGTTTCTGACTTCATGCAAACCTTCACTTTTCTGCAGACAGACTTCCACGATGTAAAATAAGTATCTGATGAATGAGTGAATGTTCTTACCAATAATAGCTTGTTGTGTACCTCACCGCAAACCTACAAAAGAGCTGTGTTTATGCAGATAACATCTCAAATGAATTATTGATCCAGGAAGAGTTGAGCATCTCCACCCACACCATAAACTCTCCTGAACTCCACACTGATCTCCAACAAGCTGCCGAGTCTGGACTTGTTTTCCATGATTGTCCACCTTTTGTTGTTGTTGTTCGTTTCACATCTCTGATGTTTTACTTCCGGCTGGTTTTTGCTGTAATCTGGTCTTGATGTTAAAGTTCTTATTACTTATTCAAGTTACAAATATTAAATATGCATTTGTATGGATGTAAAAATATCAGGTTTTGGGTCATTTTGACCCTTATTGAATAGAAAAATTACTTTAAAGCTGCATTTTAAAATCAAGATTTTCCTAGCTTCAAATTATTTTGATAATCTTAAACATTTAATTGAAAAACAGAAGGGTCAGACATTTTTCATTTCTTACTTAAGATCCTCTGTGTTCTTCTGATTCTTCAGATCATACCCAGTTTGCTCTGGTTCTGATGCTAATGTGTCCAAAAATTCATGAGTTCTTTATTCATAATTATGAATACATTAGATTCTTAATATAAAGTGCATAATTATATATTTATACTCTTATCTAAACTCCATATTCTTCTCATTCCCCATGAGACGACAGAAAGACAAACACAAAGGCTTTACTGTCATGAACATTTTATTCCACAGCACTATAAACCATTAATAAAATAAAATTGTGGTCGGATCTAATTTCAGTTTTCACAAGAAAAATACGTGTCAGGTGTGAATTCATTGTACATACTGTATATTCATTCATCGTTTGTTCACGCCAGAATCTTTCTCAGAGGTTCTGGAGGTCCGTTTGGTACACGAACAGAACAATCACAACCGGATCCACAGAATAACATATGAGCATCAATGAAGTGTTCAAGACTGTCCCATAAAACTGTCCCATGTGTTAAAGGTGGGGGTTTAATATCATTACTTTACAAATTGACTCCACGCTGCCCCTTGTGGACAGGTGACGTAACAGCAGCAAAGGAACGCCCCTTTTTTTTTTACAATAATCCATTCCACAAGAGAACAGAATTTCATTTTATTCCCATCTACTAATCCAGATTAATCTGCTTTATTCCGCCTACTAATTCAGATTATCTTGTTTTTGTTATGTAACCTGTAGAGGGTTAAAGAGACAAAGCCTCCAACACCTTTACAAAAACAAGTCTGACAGATGAAGACAATTAGTGGTTAGCTTCCAACATGTCATCCTAAAAAGGAGGTAAAGAATGTTTCCAGTGCAAATAAATAAAAAAAAATTAAAAACATAAAGAGGGAAAAAAATAATCACTCACACTTCAAAAATTACCATCGTGCTGATTCATTCCACTTCTATAACACATTCATTTCCTGTCCCGTCTTGCATCGGGATCGTTTGGGACCGGCCTTTTATTCAGGCATCTGGTAGGACTACCGGGCTTTGCATTCAGTCGTCCTGCAGGACCAGGAACTACTTCCTGTTCTCACGTCTGCAGGAGAATCCAGAGAACTGAAGGACAGCCCAGCGCGTCCAAGCTTTTGATATGACGATGCAAATAGAGACATTTTTAGTGGCAGTTGTGCGCAAAATCGAAACAATTTAAAAACAAAATCAGTCATTTAAACTGCTTTTACATTAAAATACAATATCTGATTTGTCATTCCCGTTCCGTGACGTCGTGAAATCACGTGTAGTCCATCTCTGAATTAGGGTTTCGTGGAACCACCGTGCTGTGGGGGCTCACAGTGTACAAAACGATACGCAGGCCTTTCGTATCCGCCGGACAGGAGTCAGAAGGTGAACGTGAGGATGGGGTTTGGCGCGTCCAGCCTTCAGGAATGAAATGACTTTCAGGGGGAGGGATTAAAGCGGTCCCGTTCTTCCCCGTCTTCCCTTTGGCAGTGGTGAGGTGGCGTTCAGTGAAGGCAGGCAATACTTCCAGAAAGTCCCAAAGCTCAAGTAAATCAGTCGGTTTAAATAGGACCAGCTCGCCCAAAAAGGAAAAGTCGGTCATCATCTCACCGGCATATGGATGGAAAACCAGGACAAGAAAACAGTCAAACAGCAACGTCCTGCTAAACGCCTGAAGGAGACTAGATTAAAAAACAAACATCTAAATGAAGATGGAGGCAGAACTGAGCGAGGCCCAGCAAGGATTCACGTGACCTGCTGCCACCAGGAGGCGCTACGACAACGACGTAGACTCCATCTTCTTTGGATGTTTTTTTGATCTACTCTCCAGAGCTGCCCTGTCTCTATCTCCATTGTATTTACTTTCCCACCCAACTGGTCAAAGCGGATGACCGGCCTCCAGAGTCTGGGTCCTGACTGGAGTTTCTTCCTCAATGAGGGAG
Organism: Antennarius maculatus; assembly: GCA_013358685.1. Taxonomy (NCBI): domain Eukaryota; kingdom Metazoa; phylum Chordata; class Actinopteri; order Lophiiformes; family Antennariidae; genus Antennarius; species Antennarius maculatus. The sequence goes on along the minus strand of CM023621.1, from coordinate 17,829,534 downwards.
TCTTTCCCCGCCGCTGTCACTTACGTTTGCTCTGGAGGGTTCTGTTGGGTTTCTCTGTCTGTTAAAGTGCTTTGAAGTGTCTGACAATGTGATTAAGAGCTTTACAAATAAAGGTTGACTGATTGATTCATCTTCTTCGGGCGTTTTTAGTCTATTCTCCATCTTCTTCAGGTGTTTTTTTTTTATTTACTCTCCATTTTAAGGTGTTTTTAGTCTACTCTCCATCTTCTCCAGGTGTTTTTCTGATATACTCTCAATCTTTGGGAGATTTTCAATCTAGTTTCCATCTTCTTCAGGTGTTTTTTGACCTACTCTCAATCTTTGGGTGTTTTTTTGATCTACTCTCAATCTTTGGCTGATTATTAATCTAGTCTTCATCTTGTTCAGGTGTTTTTTGACCTACTCTCAATCTTTGGGTGTTTTCTTGATCTACTCTCAATCTCTGGCTGATTTTCTATCCACTTTCCATCTTCTTCAGGTGTTTAGCAGAATGCTGTTACACCCTGAAGCTACACAGATGACTTGTGAGCTCAGAAACTCTCTTTTCGCCTCAGAGGCGTTTAAATCAATCCACTGAACTTGTAGAAAGTTCCTTGAAGACATTTCCCTTCTCATCCAAGAGTCTTCTTCAGTTCTGGTGGTGGTTGGGTAACCTTGACCTGGATGAATGAGTAACTTTAGCTGACATCTCTGTCGGGTGTTGGGGTGGAGATGCTGACTGGTATTTTGGGTGAACTGCTCCTTTAAACCAGTGGAACAGCTCTTTGACCTCCGCTGGACTCACGTAGATCCCACAAACCATTTCACCCACAATGAAGCCAAGGTGTTCTGTTTGTTTTTACACTGTACACTGCTGTGAATATGGTCATTAATGTGCTCGCCAATGCTTTATAATAACATGCATATTAAGTAAACAATGCTATCTAGAAATGGGATGTGGTGAAGCTGCTGGGGGGGGAGGGGGTAAGAGACGGCAAAATGCATCAGTCAGGTTAGAGGGGAGATGACGGCGAAGGTTCAGTGCAATTACTGTCAGGAGGGAGCGACGCTCTTGCTGTTGTCACGGATGTGAGGGACGGGGCCCGTCCAGGCGCGGTAGACCAATAGGAGGCCGAGCCCCAGAGCCCACGTGCGGACAGGAGACAGGAAGAAGGCGGTGGAGCCGTAGGTCTTCAACAGGAAGTAGCAGGAGTGCGCCTGCCAAGTGAGCAGCAGCAGCATGACGATGTGAACCGCCAGAGTCCACCAGCGGCAGCCCGGCCGCAGGAAATGGGAGCGGAAGGTGTTGCCGCGGCAACGGTGGTGAAGGCTCCAGCACAGATAAGAGGTGAGGGGTATGTTGAAGAAGATGAGCTGCGAATGTGATGAGGATGCAGAGGTGAAAATGAGGTGAAAATTTTGTGAGCTCTTCAGAACCGGCCCGGGTCCTCACAAGAGGTTTCACACGTTCAGACGCAGATTCTCTCACCTGGATGACGCCAACCACGTAGGTCAAACTGCCTTCCAGGAAGTGTCCGTCGATGAAGACTCCAAAGGCGAAGCAGGCGCCGCTGTGACCGTCGATCATCTCTCCGATGAACCACGGACCTGAGGAGAACCGCAGGAGCAGAAAACCCGTCCAGGTGAGAGATTACCTTAGACTATAGCATAGCACCGGAGCTTCACATGATTTGATCTGTAGTGTGAGAAGACAGATGAGGAAGAGGAGGAGGAGGAAGCACACCTAAGGCTGTACACAGGTTGAAGAGCAGCAGGGAATAGAAGAAGGCGTCCATGGAGCTGACCAGGTGGAGCGACATTAACGCCTGAGAGGACAAGCCTGAGGAAAACACTCCAACGTGAGTTTGAACTCCAGTTATGTCCATAATGAACTCAGACGATTGTAATCAGAAGTTGGTGAAGACGATGATGGTCGTAGCTCACCCCTCCTTGAAGGAACGGGCAGGAACCTGAAGGCCAGCAGCACCCCCACGTTCAGCAGCATCATGGATATGAAGGCCAGGCGTCCCGTGACGTAGTGGTCCGTCAGGAGGATGAAGGACTGCACGAAACCGAAGCCGGGCGTCAGGTCGTCCTCCAGGGTGAAGTGCTGCTCCCGCTCCGACGAGCGGCCCGCCGCGTCCTGAGGAAGAGGAGGATGAAGAAGGAGGACATGAATGGAACCGAATGGAAACCACAGCTTCAAGCGCTGGCTGCTGGTCCGACCTCCACTTTCACTCTGATGGCGTGCAGCCCGGTGAGGTAGAGCGACGGCTCCCACAGGAGAACATAGAGAGGACCTCCGGCGTGGCGCCCCTTCCCCAGAACCTCCCCGTCGACGCTGACGTGCACCGCCGTGATGGGAGCTCCGGAGAACGCCAGGATCCTGTCCGGGAACCGGGACACGGAGGTTTTAACGCAGCCGGCGTAAAAAAACCAAACGGATCACACACACAGAACACACACCTGATGTGTGTCGATCTGCGGATCCGACCCAGCGGCTCCACTCCAGGGTGGAGGTACTGCGCCTCCTTGGGGTTGGTGATGAGCACTGCGGGCCACTGCTGGAAGCGCAGGTCGGAGAAGCTCAGCAGGTCGTGGTCGAAGGCGAGAATCCTGTACCTGCAGACAGGTGTGAGAGAGACAGGTGTCAGAGAGACAGGTGTGAGGCAGCTTAGACGTGTTCTGATCATGTTCTCTCCGTACCTCCGGTTGTCCATCCAGTCTCCCAGCTCCAGCTCCAGGGTGCCGTGGGGGTGTCGGCTGTGCAGGACGGGCATCAAGCCTCCAAGTGTGTGCAGGTGGCCACAAAGATACGCCACCGACGATCTGAGAGTGTCCAGAAGTCAGAGGAAAACGTGACAACGTGCACACACCGTGGTTTAAAACATTATTATAATGAAGAGCCTTACAAACACACATCTGGTTGACAGAACTGGTTTCTACTTATTCAGGAAATTCTCACCTCATCAGGTCTCGGAGTCCCGGAGCGGGAGAGACGACGGTGGAGGTGGTGTAGTGGCCGAACCAGATCGACTGGTTGTTCTTCAGACTCTCAGCTCTGAACTTGTCCAGCAGGTCCATCTGAGTCTGGGAAGAAGTAGAGAAACATTCCAGTAGCCACATTAGCCCGTCTCCCTCTTCTTCAGGTGTTCGGCAGAATGCTGCTGCTTTTAATCCACGTGTAAGAATAGAAGGAAAAAAAACAGTACCTGGTTAAGAATACCAAAGAAATTGTAGGGCCTCTTGGGTCCTGGGGTCAGAGTAGCGTCGGCACAAATGAACGAGTAGTTACCGAAAGGAGTTTTGTGAACGTAGTGGAAAGAACCGACTTTCTGGTTCGCCGAGTATTTCCTGGAGAAAAGGAGGACGACGTGACAAATGAGACTCTGCAGCGCTGCATGGTGGGAGCAACGTCATTAGAGAGGATATAATCATTGCTGGAATAATGGGTGACATCATCACTAATGGATGACATCATGGTTAGAGCGGAGGGGAGCTGGTAAATCATTTGAAATTTCTCTTCCTGCTTCGGTTTTTACGCCACATTCATGATGTTAATGTGAAAACTTAAATCTGTGCTGATGCTAACGATGCTAATCCAGAAGCTAACAGACATACACTTCCTGTTCAGAGAGGAGCTACAGGACCTCCAACCAACGACCTCATCAGCTCCCATTTTAACTTGGAGCTGATGGAGGAAGGCAGGCAGGAGCAGTTTCCTGTCAGGCTGTGTTGGTCACATGTTTAACTTTAACCAATCAGATTCTAGATCTCCATCACCTACAGGTTCTGGACCAGACTGTCTGGTTCTGGTGCTGCTTTAGAGGCTTTCTGTCCATCTGGATTGATGAGTCGACATTTTTAGACCCAGATACACACAGCTGATGCTGATTTGCTGATGAAACATCCAATCAGATTACTCCTCTTCTCTGATTGGTCCATTTATGTCAAATTCTTTTTGGAAATTTAAGTCCTCAATTTAAAATCAGATCTACTACCACTATAACAAGTAGTCCTGCTAATAGACATTATGGTTAATTTTAGGAAACTAAACGGGATGTTTATATTTTAGCGCTCAGTCGATGGTTTAGTCGATCAAGAACTTTATCAGGCGTTTGTTTTGTTGGTTTCATACTGACCGGAAATAATTGTTGATGCTGTCCAGCGACATGATGTTGAAAGCATCTGTCAGAAGAAAGGGAATAATGGTCAGATTCGTCAGAACAGAAACTCTAACGAGGCTCCAACTAGACCCAGAATGTCTGACGGTCTTGTTCCCTGCGGAGCGACGCATTTAATCCAGGAATCTGATGTTCTCGTGTTACAGAAAAATACTGTTGGAAACCGCTAACAGATAAACTAACAGGATGCACATCAACAGCTGCGGTCAATAACAGCAGAGAAAAAGATCCAGGAGTTTCTATTCTGTTTTTTTTTTTTCTTCTACAAAGAGATCTTATTTCACGTCTAATAGCCCGCGATCCAATAACAGAAGAAGAAAACACCACCGAACTTCCTGTCTGGGGCCGTTGAGGATTATTCACCGTGATTTCCTCGAATGTCTATCCACAGCGTGCGCTCCATCACGCGGGACCTCTTCAGGACGTTGTGGTAGGCCTGCCACTCCACCTCGTGCTGGAGGGAGCCCACCTTATTCTCCGTTTTGGCATCGGTCAGGTCGCCTGAGGAGGAGACATGAACAACTTCCTGTCACGTTCTTATTTTTCGTTTCTAGAATGTTGCATTTTAAAAATAAATCCTTGAAACAAACAAACCTCGAAATATATTTTGGTGCATAAAAACTTCAGATTTCAATGAAAGTTGAAGAGTGTTGCCATGGCAGCGCCGTGAATTTAGATATCTCCGTACGAAACGGGACTGTGTGGAATTTATCCTTCATTTCCACACACTTGTTGTTGTTGTACTTCAACAAAGTCCTTTGAGAAAATTTACGCAATCGACTGAAATGTTTTCAGCCACATCTAGGATAAGAGGCTATCTGTGAGATGACAGGTCATTAACATTCTGCCCCCTGGTGGCAACAAGAGGAAGTCTTTTTTTGTTTGTTTGTTCTTTCAATAAAATATTTAATATTTAAGTGGTGAAACTTATTGTTGTCTCTTTCTGTAAATGTAAGCATTAAAATATGGATGTGGAAAAAAAAATAGACAATACAAAAACATCAGGAAATACGGAACCTTTTGACTGGAGAAAAAAATGCATATTTCATTAAAAAAAACTGCAGAGCACTGATATTTCTCAGAAATAAAACCCTTACTCATCTGTGTGTGGTCAGGTGAGACAGACGTGTGGTGTGTTTAGTAAGAACTACATCATTAAAAAATACAGGAAGTTATGAATAAAGTCGTTCTCTCTGCCAGGACTTGTTTAGCCCACAGCCGCTAACATCTGAACCAAACTAATGAATTTAAAACTCCAGCTCCCTCTGCTTGGAACCAGTTAAAATAAATCATCTGGATGCATTTAAAGTGATTGCAAATAACTTGGAGGGGGGATCATCTGGCAGCAGATGCATGAATGCAGACGAGATCTGTCATTTTATTTTATTTAACAGAGCAGTAATCTGTTTCCTCTTTATTTTATGACTGTGGCAGAAATACGTTCCGTCTGCATCGTGAGTACGACTCCGATCCAGATTCCAATGTGCGCTGGATCATATGTTTAATGTCATTTCTGCTGACATCAAATCCCATAATGTCATTTAAAAAACATTTTGTGTAATCAGCATCACCAACCACTCAGAGAGACGCGTAACCTGACTAGTTATCATCCATTCAAAGAATGCAGTATCTCCAACTTTAACAGGTTATCATACCTGTTGCAAGAACAAGAGCTGGTTTGATCACTTCTATTGTGGTGGTGCAGAACTCCTCAAAATCAGGAATGCGCCTCGGATCGTGGAATCGGCTGATGTGGATGTCAGACACCTTGAAACCCATATAAGCAGAATAAAACACACACAACCTGGATCATAGGAGAAGAAAAAAAGGGCCATTCCTGATAACAGGACTGTTCCAGCTGACACCCTTCACAGGTCACTGACCTATTTCTGTCAATCATTCAGAGTTCAAGAGGTAAACTAGCAGCGTTAGCTCCCTCTATCAACACCTGGTGGGTGTTCCATTCATTTCAAATTTAGGTTTTGGAATAAAAACGTGAATATTCTCTCACTTTAAATGGATTAAAACAGAAACGATCTAGCAAGACAGGAGTAAAACCCACCTGTATAAACCAGAATATGTTGTTCAACTCGCCGCCGGGAAAAGGCGGATAGCTCCCCTTAGTTCCACCTCCATCAGCCGGGTGCTGTACGCTCCTCTTCGGGTGCCAAGCCGTGTCATAGCTCTCCAGCACCCAGGAGGTGATACAAGCCAGGACCAGTCCGAGGATAACCAGCGTACCGAACAGCTTCAGCATCCTCCTGGAGTAGCGAGAGAAAGGGGGCGAGCTGCCGTCGGTCCCGGGCAGAAGAGAGCTAGCTCTAGGCGAGGGTAGCTACGGGCACGAACCACACTGACGCTAACTACAAGCACGGAAAAACAGTTAGCTACATGGCTAACAGCTCAAGCTCAGACCGTCTCTGTCGCTGCCATCGCGGCCACTGGAGATGCATCGATGAGCGGGGTTTGGTCACGGCTCCGTCCGCCGGGGAGGAGGAGGAGGAGGAGTAGGAGGAGGTCGCACCGAGGGTCCGCTAGCAGCTAGCACGCTAGCAGCTCCCGACAACACATTGACCGGTTGGATCGGGAAACGTCACCGTCACGTGACCGGAAGTGTACCCAGATCCGCCTGATTTGTTTCCTGGTGCATAATTAGTAGAGTAATAATTAGTAGAGTTCTTTATTTTCTTATACCTTATTTATTGTTTCATTATTGTTCGTCAATAAGTGTGATTATATATGAATGTTCAAATAATTATGTTTCAATAAAGTTATGGGAATACATTGTTAGAAACAATTCACAGTAAGACGTAAATGACAATACAGTACAGTACAAGGATTAATGAAAAGTTATATATACCTGTATATAGATAGATATATACTGTACTTTATTGAACCTGGAGGAAGTTGTAAATAGACACACACACACACACACACATACATACACTGCATATATGTATATGTATATGAAAAGAAAATTAACCCAAAAAAATACCAAAATTCCAAAAATCTTGCAGTTATAACGTAGGTCACAATATGAATTAATCTTTCCTAACTGGACTTACGTGTACATATATTTTATTATTTGAAAAGTCCCTCAGAAATAAAATAATTAAATGAAACTAAACATTTACATCGATCTCATCCATGTTCTCCATAATTTCATTATAATTAATTGTTTTCTTTCTCTTCTTTAATTCTTTAAGATTATATTGTTATTCCATCCAATATGTTGTCTTTTTTCATTATGTTTCACTGACAAAGGCCATATTAGTACACATACATGTAATAATAATTCTGGAAATGATTTATTTTTCTTAGGATGTTATAGATTATTTGTCATTGATTATAAGGTAAATAAAGTTTAAACAATGTGCGTCATACGCTGAATGCCGCCCCCTAGCGGTCTTTGCGAAAATTGTTTTATTTGTGCCCGATTTCACAAACTACGTTCAACACGACTGGCATTAAACGATTCCAGCTTCATTCTACAACATGTGGGGTTGGATATTTATCAATACTAAACAAAATACGATCGATTAAACCAGTCATCTCTAATTTGGCGGCTGTTCCTGGCGCGCGCATCGACCGCTATGACGCGAACGAGCTTTAAAGGTCCACGACGCGCGTTCCCGAGCTGTTGCGAGGGGCGATCGAATCATGTCCGCGCGCGCAGCGAAAGCTGCTGATCATCACAGAGCCGTCACGTCACGGATCCGCAGACATCGAGGGCATCGACGCAGAGGTGACAGGCGGACGGAGAAATAACGGACGTCTCCCTCAGCCGCGGTTCGGTTCTGCCTCCCCACCGACGCCTCCTCATCCTCGAATGGGCGGTTCGTTCTCGGTGGGATTCAGCTGCCCACCGCCTCCAGACGCACCGGATTCCGTGTAACCACACCCGGCTGTCAGGATCAAGAATCCACAGCAACCACCAGAGGTAAGGATCCACAGACCGGAGGCCGTGTTTGCTCCCACCCCACCCACCGGTAACGGCCCGTCATCTCCGGCAGCAGCTACTCCGTTACCCCGCATGTTGTCACGGTTTACAGTTTAACCTCCAGCATGTCACAGGAGATGAGGCTGCGTGGCCTTGCGTGGACGCGCCTGAGTAAATCTGCTGTGGTAACCAGCTCGCTATGCAACAACGGGATTCTGTCCACTGCAGGAGGACAGATATCAATTCAATATTATGAGAAAGTAATGCATTATTCTGAAATAAGATGCAATAATTCTGAGAAACGAAGTCATCATTGATCCTATGTGATCATAATAAGATGCAGATCCATTCTTTTGAGATGCATAAGATACTGGAAAATGGAAGTATCTCAGTACACAGAGAAAGTAAGTCATAATATGAGAAAGCATCTCATTATTCTGTTATACCGAGTCACAGTAATGAGAAAGAGTCTCATTACTTTGAGAGTCAGAGATGCAGGGAGGGTTTTGTGGGTCTTTCCAGGTCCTGATGCTGCATGAACCGGATGAACCGGATCAGAAGCCAGATGAAGACTGACTCTGCAGCAGCTTTAAAGTTTGGCCTCATGGACTGTTTGCATTTCTTCAACCAAAATGATTCAGAAGTGAATGAAAAACATTTGTTGCCATCTCAGAAAGGAAATCGGAGAGCGAGGAGGTTTTGATTTTGCGCTAAAATGTGTCCAATGTGTTTGTGTGTGTTTGAAAACATATAGATAGTTCATGATACCCAGTGGATGAATTCAAATGAAACTGATCATGACTGATACACACATAATTCTGTACTTAAAACTTATACGTTACCATTTCCAAGAAACCTCAGCTGTAGTTTATGGTGACCTTAGCATATTAGCATGACATTAGGATCTACTACATCAACTTAGCTGCGAATCCACGTACTATCAGTGTTACTGCACTTAATCTTCAATAGAGTCCAAGCAAAGTTAAACGATTCATTTTTCTTTTCTTTATCTCCCATAATGCTTTGCTGGTTCATAAAAGGCCGACAGGGTCACGTGAAGTTTCATTACATTAGCCTGAATTCTTCAGTGTGGAGAGCAACCTCTGACAATTTTGAGACGTTCATATTTAGACTAATTAATTATTTTTAGATTTTTATTTTATATTTTTACTTTCTATTATATTTACACATACACAGTGTCTATTTTTACTTAGCTGGAAAGACTTTCACAAAAAAATGTAATAACTGTTTACAGTATGAATTTGATTTTACACATAAACTACAGCAATATATTGGCGATAATATTATCTCACAGTATTTTCCATCTAACATCCACCCTCTATCATCCACCCCTCTGTGGTGTAACCTTGCTTTGCCCTTCTTCCTCCCCTGACCTCGTCCTGGTGCATGATGGGATTGATTGTCTGCTTGATGTTTTGGGATCATGACCTGTAACCAAATAGTGTTTTGAAGGCTCCAGAATGATGAATCGCACAATGCTGATTGGTCGACCTCTAAAAGTGTCTTCTGATGAAACTACACCACATGATGCAACTTCAGAATAATATTTTATCATGACCAAACTGATGAAACGTCTCAGTTTATCGGCGCGGTTCAAAGATCTGCTTGTTAGCCGTAAACCAGAGGGTGGATGTCTGGGATAAACGATACTGGCATGAAGTCTTCTGTAATTCAAGATCAGGACTCTAAGTTCGGTGAGTTTGTGCAGAGACACAGCTGCTGCTGGCGGGTGTAGCGGGTGTAGCAGCTGCATCGACGATCGAGTATCCACACTCTCCAGACATTAATCCAGGGGTTTAAGTTCGTCTGCCGACATTCAACTGCCGAGGTTCAACCCGGGTCTAAAAACAATGCTATGAAACCGTCTGAACTCAAGAACAATTTTGACAAATTCCTTAGTTTTCTATCTCTTGGTGTTTTTTTAGGGTTCTCGATCCAGGCCCAGATGTCCGGCCTGGCCTGAGGCTGCTGGTTGAGAGGGGGGGAAGAAGAGAATAAGCGTCCCTGATTTCGAATTCGGGATGAGTGGAGGAGTGGAGCAAGCTGACATCCTAAGCGTGCTCTCTCTGGTCAAGGAACGATGGAAAGTGGTGAGTGTTGTTCAGCGACAGACGGTGGTTCATGTAGACAGTGTCCTGCTGAAAAGAACATAGTAATGATACGAACAAAGACCCAAGAATTCACAGGAAGTTTGGTACAGACTTTATCTGCTACAGTCAAGAAGAGCTGCAATGTCCTCAATGCATCACCCTCCATCACAGCAGGTGGCGCTATAAGTTCCTTTAACTGCAGGTAGAACCTTTGTCAATCAGTTTTACCCTCATGCTGAACTAACAACCTCATCAGCTTTACGGAACACATCATCTTGTGGTAACATCTCAGGGAATACCTCTTCATCTTGTGGAAACACCTCTTCATCTTGTGGAAACACCTCTTCATTTTGTGGGAACACCTCTTTGATCTCGTGGTAGCATCTCTTAATTCCGTGGGAACATTTCTATATCTGAGGGAACACCTCTCCATTTTGTGGGAACACCTCTTTATCTTGTGGAAACACCTCTATATCTTGTGGAAACACCTCTTCACCTCATGGGAACACCTCTATATTTTGTGGAAACACCTCTATATCTCATAGGAACACCTCTTCATCTTGTAGGTGCACCTCTCCATTGGGAACATCTCTATATCTTGTGGAAACACCTCTTCATCTCGTGGAAACACCTCTTCATCTTGTGGGAACACCTCTTCTTGTGGGAAACTGACTGATAGAATCCTGAGCACAGAGAACCGACCAGATCGTACCAACAGTTCGTTTATATTCTTTTGTCAATGATTGGAACTATTTTTATACTTTTCTTTTTGAAGCATGATATGCTATATATATGTTGCGTGTTTGTTTAATGGAAATACATGTAAAATATTTAGATTAATGCTGTTCTGCTTTTGTGATGAAAGTTCTCCTTTATTACAAACGTAGAGCTCTAGAGAGCTTCTGAGACTCTGTGCAGCAAACAACTCTTTGTTCATCAAACCGTTTCGCTGCCTCCCTTCCTCACCTGTGGACAGTTGGTCCAGGTAGGACTGCGGCAGTATGGGACGTCTAAAAATAGCCTGTATGTTATTTATACCAGTGCGGCGTTCCATAGGCAGCAGCAGCAGCAGCATTCCCAGAGGACTCATGTCTCTGAGTGTCATTATTCCTGACTGGAAGCCTGGCACTTCTTCCTCTCTTCTAAGGAGCGGCGTTACATAAGAACCCTGCAGCTAATCCCACGACTTGAGCGCCGAGTGCACAATGTGTGTGTGTGTGTGTGTGTGTGTGTGTGTGTGTGTGTGTGTGTGTGTGTGTGTGTGTGTGTGTGTAGGACAGTGAACGGCTTGCGTCGACTCAGCGCTGCTGCTATCAGAGGGAAATAATAATGTTTTTGTCATGCGAAGCACGACATGCAAAAAACATGATCACATTTATTCCTAAAATATCTAGTCGTACCTTTTAAGGATAGTCTCTCCTGGCCTGAGGTAATTCAGCCAATCAGAGTTCATCTCTTACTTCCCTTGAGTTTGTTTCATCATCTCCCTCCAGGCGAAGAAAATCGGGGGCGGCGGCTTTGGGGAGATTTACGAGGCGGTGGACCTTTTGACGCGGATCAACGTGGCTCTGAAGGTGGAGTCGGCCCAACAACCCAAACAGGTGCTGAAGATGGAGGTGGCCGTGCTCAAGAAGCTACAGGGTGAGTGGAAATGGATCCGATGGATCTGGTTTCATGTCTGGAACCGATTGATCCTGGACTATTGATTCAAAACGAAGAGACAGTGTCTGATTAGCAGAGGGGAACAATTTTTCTCATTGATTTCTAAAACATGGGAAGTCCAGGGAAAGTCACGTTAATAGGAAAGTCCACTTCAGTTGCGGTTTATAATAATCATGAGAGCAGATATGGGTCATGTGACTCATTTGAAAAGTAAATCTGATCCAAGATTCAGCTTCAAATGCACAACAAAACCCTTTGAAACAGAAACAGCAGATACATTTTTTCTCTCTGTCTGCTGTGTTTCGGGTGGAGGTATCTTCTACTTCTCTCCATCCCGTCATCTTTTGCTTCCTGCCTTCGCTCCGTCTCCTCGGAGAGGAAAAATCAATGGACCGGGATCATGTTTGCTGCTAATGGCTGCAGCCCGGGGCCTCATGGCTCGGTTGTTTCCTGGGGGGATCAGCATGTAACCGGAGACCGAACATCGACCATCCCGACTGTTGGGTTTGCCAGACGACTGATGGGTCACATCGGACTGGATCTGGTTCCAAATTATTTTGAGGGACATCAAAGATTTTGGAGGATTCACCTTCATTCAAATGCGTGGTCGCTCATGGGAAAGTGGGTGTGTCTTGTAGTGATGCTATTGATGTCAGATGATGTCACGAACTGAACCTGAACTCTGTTCTCCTCAGGTAAAGACCACGTGTGTCGCTTTGTGGGATGCGGCCGCAACGACCGGTTTAACTACGTGGTGATGGAGCTGCAGGTCGGTGGAAACATGATGCAGAAGACTTTGTGAACTCACACCAACACACCCATCCTGTTGGAATCCATTGCATGCAAACACGAAAAGAGGTCTTCTATGTTTGCTCTCTCAGGGTCGTAACTTAGCTGATCTGAGGAGGAGTATGACCCGGGGAACCTTCAGCATCAGCACCACCCTCCGCCTCGGGCGCCAGATCTTGGAGGCCATCGAGAGCATCCACTCCGTGGGCTTCCTGCACCGTGACATCAAACCGGTGAGTTGGCTTCCTTTTTGATGGATTTTATGTGGTACTTTGACACATTCCTGATTTTTATGGCCATCGTTTTGTTAGATGTGTACATCGCGGCAGATTTGGTAAGCTAAACGCGAAATGTATCTGATGGTAAAGAAGCTTTTTCATTTAAATAGACACAATTACAGACACTCATAAGTTGTATTTCATTTTTCTTTTTGCTTTTTCCCCCTGTATTTGTGACCCAGTCTAATTTCGCCATGGGCCGCTTCCCGAGTACATGTCGAACCTGCTACATGCTGGACTTCGGTTTAGCTCGCCAATTCACCAATTCCTGCCAGGAGGTCCGACCCGTAAGTATCACCTGCTGAGCTCATTCCTCAAATCTTCAGTGTTTTAGTTTTATTTCAGAAATTTTCAGCTCATTGTTTTAGACTGCTTCTATTTAGTGTTTTCATTATTGTTGTTGCTTTCAGCTAGGCGATATTTTGTTTAGTCAGCAGACCACACTGCCACCTAGCTGTTGGAGGTCAAAATACAAAACACACCACAGCCACTAATCTTTGCACAGTAAAATATCTACAGTCGTTTTCAGAATGCACGAAGTTCAAATAAGATTAAAACTGTGCTCCTGAAGTCTGTCTTGAACGTCTTGTCGTTCAGCCCCGCCCGGTTGCTGGATTCAGAGGAACCGTCCGCTACGCATCAGTCAACGCCCACAAGAATAAGGTCAGCATCATCAACAGGTTCTCTCTGACACGTCTTCATCACAATTACTCAAATATTACTGATTAACTCTGCTCCGGTTTGATTTTGAAGGAGATGGGTCGTCATGACGATCTGTGGTCTCTCTTCTACATGCTGGTGGAGTTTCTCGTTGGTCAGCTGCCGTGGAGGAAAATCAAGGACAAAGTAAGACCTTTGTCCTTCCAGGACAGCGCCCATGTAAATTTAGGAGTGATGGGATGTGACGGGCTTCTCCGTGGTTACAGGAACACGTGGGGAAGCTGAAGGAGACCTACGACCATCGCCTGATGCTCAAACACCTGCCGGCGGAGTTTGGCGTGTTCCTGGAGCACATCTCCGGTCTGGACTACTTCACCAAACCCGACTACCAGGTGACGCGGTTTGGATTCAACTTCCTGTTTCAAAAACGCTTGCAGAAGTCAGTATGTTTAATTCTGTGTTTTTCTGTGTTGCTGCAGCTGCTGATGTCAGTGTTCGACAACAGCATGAAAACCTACAACGTGGTGGAGAACGACCCGTACGACTGGGAGCGGACCGGTGCGGACGGCACTCTGACAATCAGCGCCACCGCCACGACGCCGCAGCATCACACCCGCCTCACACCGGCTCACATGGGGTGCGTTTGATTGAAGACTTGTTATTTTAAGGACCGAACATGTTTCATAGCTTCGTGAGATGAAATGCGCTACCTGTCGTTTGCAGAATGGCGAATGCTTCCCTGATCCCCGGCGACCTGCTGAGGGAGAACACCGACGAGGTCCTGCAGGACGAGCAGTTGAGCGACGTGGAGAACAATCCCGCTCCGGAGCGCATGTCGGTTTCTCCCCTCCATCCACACCGCAACCAGGAGGCCGACGTCTGGGAGGAGCTGGATCGCAACCGGAACCGCATCCGAACGGCGGTTTGGAAGGTCTTTGCGGTTTAATGCCCTCTCACAGATTTGGAACCCGGGTTGAAATGAGTTCTGATCACCCATAAAACTGGTTTCCCCAGGCGGCGATGGAGGAGGACAACCAGGGTAACCATCAGAACCCCCACGCCGCGCCGACTCCAGTCTCCCCGGTCAAGCTACCGTCCGATTTGGCGGGCATGGACCGGGACAGCCCCCTGCTGAGGAAGCTCCGCAACATCCACGGCTTTGACCTGGAGAAACGGCTGGGCGTGGAGTCCAAACCCAGTCCGGAGCGCTTCCTGGAGGCCAGGTCTGTCAGATGCTTCACAGGGGGAATCATTGGTGTCTTTCTACCTCAGGGTCTTTTCTACCTCCGTCTCATCTCCGTTTCAGCTCAGCGAAGCAGCAGCAGGTCGGACCTCAGGAGATGGAAGCTGAAGGGGTCAACCCGGCGACCAAAGCTGTAGAGGACCCTGAAAGACTGTGGAATTATGACAAGGAGCTGCGTTCTGGTTGCGGTTCTCCTAAACCAGCATCCTCTGGATCTCAGGAGCACGGCGAGGGGGCCGTCAGCAGCGGGGGGTTCGTGGCCCTCAATCTGAGCTCTGGGAGGCAGGACAACGACTCCAGGGAATGGGTGATGGTGGAGAGACCCAGCGGCTCCCCAGGACCCAGGGTGACCACCAGCCCATCTGAGGAGGAGGAGGAGGAACCGGAGGTGCTCCAACCCGGGCCTCCGGGGTGGGAGAAGGGTAGCCCGAGCTCCGCAAAGACCAAACAGGAAAGCGCGGCTTCCTCTAAGGGGAGCGTCAAGATGGACAAGCTGGAGCTCAGCGTGGGTCCTATTGGCGCCCTGCCCCCGGTCACACCGACCAGCCCAGCTGAAGCCCTAGCGGAGGGGGTCCTCACTCAGGTAAGACCCCCAGTTTGAAGCTCGTCTCCCAACACCATAGAGAGTTAGACGCTGAGCTGCGTCTCGCTGTTTCTTCGCTTCGTTGATTTGCTAGAATCTCCTGTTTGTGTCAGAGCTTCTTATCAGATCACAGCATGAAGGACAAAACAAAGCAACGCATGTTGAGTTTTATCTTCTTATTTCCTATTCAAGGCATTTTGCAATATGTTTGCTTTTTTATTTGCCACAGAAATGATTTATTTCCTAACTATATTTGAGTTTACTTTCAATGTTTTTTGCTCCTTTGCTGTATTTTTTTTCCTTTCAACCAGTCGCCAAGTCAAACTAAGAAATCTAGTGAGTCGATTCGTCTTTGGAGAAAGGGTGACGCTTTTATTCACGTCTCATCGAATCGTGGAGAATTAAAGACAAACAAACAAACAATATTAAACCTCCTCTGACCGGAAAAGAAGAAACTCAATAATGTCAGGAATTAAATCTTTATTAGAAACTTGAGGATTGTTAGACTGAACATCCATGAATTCAGAGGTAAATTATTAAAGCACATATCACATATCGACTTTTATTTTATGTCCTCTTCTTCCTCAAGCTGCAACTTTTGTGTTAATGTGTTCTCGATAGTGTCGCACCACTTTCTCTATTTAAGCCTCGATCACTTAGACCAGGGGTGTCAAAGTCATTTTCACTGAGGGCCACATCAGCTTAACGGCTGTCCTCAAAGGGCCAGATGTAACTAATAAATGTAACTAAATAATATAAAATAAATGTAACTACTCCTTAATGTTAATTAACTCAGAATTTAGTACTTATTCAAGGTACATACATTACAGTTACACAGAAAAAATATGTTTGCTTGTTTCTCTGTTATAACATAAATACTTTTAATTTGTCAGCTTATTAAACCCACAGAACTCCATCAATCAAGGATCAAGCTATCCAAATGAATAAAGAAAAATAACATCAAACACAAGTTAAGACATTAACTTTTTTCAAAACATTTTTCAAAACATGTCAAAGTTAAAATGGGTTTAATTACTGCATTGTGGGAAATGTAGTTATTGGTCAAAACACACTTTTTACCTTTTATGCTCTCGTGGGCCACATAGAATGATGTGGCGGGCCACATTTGGCCCCCGGGCCTTGAATTTGACACATGTGACTTAGATGAATCAACAGATTCAGGACTTACCCCCCCCCCGTCTCCTCACCCACTCAAAAAAACGTGACACCTGATTTGAGGAAGCCGTAAAGGAATAAAAGGAAAACCATTCCACCTGCGGTCACAGGTTTCCGTGTGTTCAGAGGAAACACAGCCCCCCCCCCCGCCGTGACCCCTGTCGGTACGACCTACCTGTCCTCACCCCCCCTCACCGATCTCACCCCCCTCCTCCTCTCCTTCCCGTCTCTTAGCTCCCCACCTCTCCTCCGTCCCTGCCTGAGGAGATGGCTATCCGGACATGCAGCCCCCTCCCTCTGCGCTCCCCCAGCCCCCACACCCTCCTCACCACCCTGTCGGACCCGCTGCAGCAGCGCCAGACGGCGGGCATGAGGCGTAGCCAGTCCGCCGACCAGCATCAGCAGCATCATCAGCCGCCGCCGCCGCCTCCGCACCGCCCCTCCTCTTCCTCCTCCTGCCACACCTCCTTACCTCTACTGCTAAGCCCCGCCCCCAGCACCCGGTCACCCGGCCGACGGAAACTACCCGCCATCCCGGCGGGAGCCGCCAACACCAAGTTCCCCTCCGTCATACGCATCACTCGAGCCCAGCTCCAGCAGGTGACGAGCCCTCCGCAGGGGGCGGGGGCTGTTTGGGGTGGGGGGGGTCCCCATAAAACCTGACCTTCCATTCAGCCTCAGCAGCCGCCGACGCTTTGGTTCTCTTTGTTTTTCCGTTGCTTACTTTGGCTTCTTCTTTGTTGTGTTTGGTTGTCACTGTCAGGCAGAAAGCGTGTGTGTGTGTGTGTGTGTGTGTGTGTGTGTGTGTGTTCTCGTGATCTGAATAGTCTGATTGTGGCATGTGTGTGTGTGTGTTTTCTGGAATGTGGAGTCATGACGACAGGTCGCATGCTCTCTTTTTGTTTCAGATTGTCTTTGTCCTCTCTATCTTTGTCTTCCTCTCTCTCTCCCTGTATTTGTTCCTCACCCTCTCTTCGCTGAAGCCCCCCGCCAAGTGAACGCTTCCCGTCCTACTTGCTGGTTTAGAACTCTCAGCTTGACTGACACTGCCATAGCAGTCTTGTGTGTTACGGTCTGATACTGGTAGCTATGGGATTGCATGCCGTTGCCAAACTAATCATCTATTATCCCATGTTATGTAACCCTTCTCCTTTCACTGCATCCAGCTCTTGCTGCAGAACTACAACAAGTTGTAGTCCAGGGGGGGGGTCAAACTCATTTTTAACCGAGGGCCACATCAGCATAACAGCTGTCCTCAAAGAGCTAGATGTGACTAATAAATGTAACTCAATGTAATATAAAATAAATGTATGGTATTTTCCGCATTATAAGGCGCACTGGACTATAAGGCGCACCTTATAGTCCACCTTATAGTCTGTAAGGCCTTTTTTTTTATTTTTATTTTAAAAGAGCACTTTCATATGACAATGTCATGTTCTGTTACTTTCAGCCTCAATTACATAATACAATACAATACATACAATAACATTATCATGGAAATAATCGCAGGTCTCCTGATTAAGTTTTTGTGTTGCTCTTTTAATTTTTTAACGCTTTATGTGAGTATTAATGTGAAATATATACAAAAAACAACTTAGGAAGCTGTCATTTATATATATATATATACGTATATATACACGTATATATATATATATATATACGTGTATATATACATATATATATATATATATATAAAGAGAAAAAAAACTAGATAGAAAAAAAATTATATATAAAAATAATAATGAATTACCTTTTTAAAAGCTTTTTGCATATACAAGGCACACTAGTTTATAAGGTGCACTGTCTTTATTTGAGAAAATTAAAGGCTTTTGGGTGCTTATAGTGTTGAAAATACTGTAACTACTCCTTAATGTTAAATAACTCAGAATTTATTACTTATTCAAGTTACAAACATTATAGTTGCACAGAAAAATTTTTTGTCTCTGTTTTAACATAAATCCATTGAATTTGTCAGGTTATGAAACCCACAGTAAATAATCAATCAAGGATCAAACTATCCAAGAGAATAAAGAAAAATAACATCAAACACAATTTAAGACATTAACTTTGTTCAAAATTGTTTTCTTCAGTTAAAATGGGCTTGATTACTGTTTTGTGGGAAATGTAGTTTAAAGCACACTTTTGACCTATTTATCTTTAATATCTTTAATTTTATGTGGCTCTCGTGGGCCACATAAAATGATGTGGCGGGCCACATTTGGCCCCCGGGCCTTGAGTTTGACACCTGTGTTGTAGTCCATCAGCAACAAGCGTTTAACAACTATTATTCCCATTTTGATTTTATTTTTGTATTATTTACTGACACAGCTTGTCTTCTCGCTCCTCCTTTGTCCCCCCCTCCCCCTCCCCTCAGCTGACGGCTCAGCGTCCGTCTGGGTTGTCGTCCCAATCCGGATCCGACAGCGCTCTGCTGGAGAGACGCGCTGAAGTTGAAGCTGAAGCTGATGCTGAAGCTCAGCAGGTCGAGGAGCAGACTGCAGACCTCAGCTCCCACCAGGATCACCCCCCCCACCGTCCCGGGACGCCCTCAGACCCCCCAGTTGAGACGCTAGCCAATGGAAACAAACCTCAAAGTCCCGTGCCAAGCCACGTGTCCTCGCCTCGCTCTCCGTGTTCGCCTTCCTCCCCCCGCAGCCCAGTTTTCGCCAACGGCCGCCTCTCCCCCCCCGCAAACGGGCGAGCCCCCTCCACCCTGAAAGACCCTGATCGTGACTTTGGACGCCCTCCCAGCGCCACAGAGCCTCAGCCAAGTGGAGACGAGAAGAGGGATGCTAATCAGCCTCCGGCTTCCCCGTCTCCGACGGCCCCCGCCCGGAGACAAAGCCGCATCCCCGTCCTGGAGACCTCCAGCCTACTGGAGCTCCCCCCTCCTGGTTCCGCTAAGGAGAAGCTCCTGCAGAAGAAGGCCAGTCAAGGCCCGGTCCCCTCTCCCACCGCCTCCCCATCCCTCTCCGATAGGCGTGGCGCCGTGATGGCGTCCCTCGCTAAAGACCCGCTGTCCTCCGCCTCCGACCGCTCCCAGGACGAAGACTCTCTGATGGGCTCTCACTCTGATCGCCAGGGCGACGACGCTCCGTCCCTCTCTTCCTCCTCGGGTCCGATGTCCCGTAAGAGCCGGATCCCTCGTCCCGTTCAGGCGGCCTCATCCGCAGAGCAGCTGGCGGCGCAATTCATGCCACGGCCCCCTCCTGGAAGGCCGCCGTGTCGCCCGATGTTGGAGAGCAGGTAACCGCGGGTCCTCCCCCCGGGGATTGGTTGAAGGTTAACCTGTTTATCAGTTTTTGGGTCGGTTAAATTAGTGTGATCGGGTGTGTTTTGACATGTGTGGATACAGCGGTAGCTATGGCAACAAAGTCAGGGTCACTTAAGCTAAGCTAAGCTAAGCTTAGTTTATCAGTTGTGTTTTGACATGTGTGGGTACAGCGGTAGCTATGGCAACAAATTCAGGGTCACTAAAGCTAAGCTAAGGTAAGCTGGGGGAGTATGTCAGCTCATCGATCTCCTTCTGTGGTTTGATTTTTGCGCGCCCCCCCCCCCCCCTTGCAGGCTGAAGCGTTACCGCATCCGAGCCAGCAGCACCAGCGACTCAGACCTGCTTTCCTGCCTCGCCCAGCTGATGCACGGCTCCCGAGGTTCCCCCCTCCACCACCGCTCCCCTGCCCAGCACGAGGGATCCAGGATGGGCGTCTGCAGCCTGACAAACTCCCCCCACCACCACCATCACCACCGCAGCTCCAGCGTCTCCCCTCGCAGCTCCTCCTCCCTGCAGCGATCCGTCAGCTCCTCCCCCTCCCGCCACGAACACCGCGGCACTGGCGGCGGCGTGGGGGGTTTCCTGGGCCGCAGCCACTCCCCTCCCAGCTTTTCCGGCTCACCGCCATCCCGAAGGTTCTACCCCCACCACCCGGAGACGTGCTGCAGCCGCCAGGCCCGCACCAGTCCCTTCCACCTGTCCAGGGGGAAAGGGTGTAGCCGAGAGGGGAAGTGCTTCAGCAAGCTGAGCAGATAGTTCCCCACCAGGGGGCGCTGGCAGAGGACGGGAAGATTTCTAATCCTGGGTTTTCCTGTAGGTTGAGAAAAGCATCCACTTTCTCTTTTTTCCTCTGTCAGTCGGAACGTTCCCTGTTTTCTTCTCTACATCTATTTGCACACATTCATTCATGTGCTTTAAAGGGGGATTCTGTTCATTTTGTATTGATGGAAAACAAGTTTGAAAAAGAACTAAAATCTGTGCTGCAAAACAAGTGATATTCAGAATGTTGTGCCCAATTTAAAAGATCTAAAAGTCATTGTTTCAAACACATTTGTCATCTAGAGTTCCAGTTTGAGTTAAATGTTGTTTAATCTGGGTGCAGATTGAGACACAAGATGTTTAATCTCTGATTTAGTTCATCTCAAAAATATCCAGTTCATCTTAAAAAAATATCTAGTCCAGGTTCACACGGTGAAACAGTCCAGCAGCATTTTGTCTTAATTCAATATTTATAATATAGTCTTTTTAAACATGTAATCTGTACTTGAGAACATTATGTATAAATGTGCCCCTGAAACTATTTTCACATAAAATTATAAAAACTTTAATGTCAGACCAGTGAGTACATTTAATAATAATAAATAAATGTCCTGTTTCTTCATCTTGCACTCAGATTAAACTGATGGAACATCAGTAGCTGATTACATGTTGTCCGAGTTGTATTTTCATAAACCTCTTCAGGTCCACATCCATCACATCTTCTAGTTGGTCCATCCCCTCAATAATAATGTCAACAAGTGGTTTCCTTAGAAACCATGATCTGTTTAAATATGTTGAAACATCAGACACGTGTAAACATGCCAACAATCATTGTGTTGGAGATTGTAATCACTGGTGTCAGCATGTTAGCAGGGTGCTAACAGGTTAGCTTTCTTCTCGCAGTCTGTTAGTCCCTGAGTAATTTAGACACAGATGGAGGTGAAGAGGAAGAGGTTCTTTATTTTGACCTTTTATCTCATTCGTTTCCAATGTTAAATCAATGCGATCGCTCCCAAAGTGTTTGTACAATCGATCAAGTCGTGGGTAAAGACGCCTTTTTGTGCCTCCTCCTTCTTGGTCTGGGCGTGAAGGCGTCCCAGGAATCTTTGCGATGGGTCGGATCATGAATGGCATCAGACGCCTGTGCCTTGCAGCCCGGATCAGACTCACGTCGGCAGCGATGACCTTTTCACCCTTCTGTGTTCTAGACAGTTTTAAGCTGAGGATAGAGTCGCTATATTAAGGAAATATTCGGTCATTGTTGGAGATAAAAATGTGAATTTTGGACCTTTTTCTGAAATGTTGTTGAACCAGAGGCCATATGTACTGTAAATATCAATCTCTTGCTTCCAGAAAGTTCCGTTCTATTCCCCTTGGGCTTTTTAAATAACCACACAAAGGAATCAGAGTATTTAACATCCTCTCGTCTCGCACCTCTCCTTGTAAGATACTGTAAAAAAAACCCAGCATTCTCCTCCACACGCGTAACTACTGAGAAATCCAGACCGCAAGACTGCAGCTCATCGTGCAGGCAGACGGGTTCAGTCAGTCAGTCGCCTTAAAGTCTCTTCTCTGCCCCTCAGTCTGTAGCGAGGGATGACTGAGCCGTGTCTGTCCATCAGGCCCAACCTTCTCATCTGACGCAGAGATTAAAGTCTAAATATACAAAGAGTTATAATTAAGAAAACCACATTTTTTTAAGGAAAATTCAAGGAAAATTTGATCAGAAACAATCAAAATATTGATATTGATGCTTATAATATTGATGCTTATAATATTGGAGTGGCGCGAATGTGCCAAAACATTCAATACCTCTTTATTTGTAACCGTAGTTAAACAAGTTGGTCTCTGAATAACCTCTTTGCCATGGTAGCCACAAAGTAATTTGACTTTTTCTTAAAAACAACTTTATACTCATGACTTTTTTTTCTAAATTGGGACATTCTAATTATAATCTACTTTTCTTATCCCAGTGTGGCCCTAATACTTCTTCAAGCTGTCAGACTACAACCCTCTGTTGTGCGTCAGCTGTTACCTGATTTGCACAGGGTCAGTATTTAAAACGCGTTGGTTAACAAACAAGGGTGTGCAATTTCTAAGTGTTGCCAGCAATCAATGATTGAATTCTCCCTTTGAAGAAACTCCAGGCTCAGTTCAGATTTTTAATATATACCTGTAAGATATTACAATGAATCAGTTATTGTAAAACCATAACGTGCTTCAGTGAAATGGGGGAACAGACACATAGCAAATAATAAGATTCTTGTTTTCTTTAATATCATGGCACATAGTGATGTGTAGTTGTAGTGCTAGTGGTTCCTCCCAGGTGAATTTTTGTTGCTCATAGAAAGGTGTCAAATTTATAGGCGCTTGCAGGTGAAGTATCCAGATACCCGGTGGAACAATCGCAGCTGCTTTATTTTCAAAGGCCAGGTAGAAACTAAAGTTTTTGCTGCACTTCTCATACCATTACTCGTTAATAACTTATAAATACTTGACAGGAATTATTTATCGTGACCTTTGCTCATTTTTCATTTTGATCTTTTTAATGGTTGATATTTTTGTGTTGTGCATCCTGGTTTGAATTGTACAGAAATAATGTAAGGAATGGAAGCTTTGCATTGTATATAACTGTAATTATTTATGTTAATTCTATCATTTGTATCATATCAATGCCTTGTACAGTGTTTTTTTTTTTGGTTTTAGAATTATTTTGTATTTTATTTTTATAAACTGGTTATGAATAAAATACTCATTTCGCATGCAGAAAAATTCTGGTGAAAACTGCCTGATTTTTTAAAATTTTAAATATTGGAGAAAGTTTTTCATTCATTCACGGGACGGACTGATGCGTGAACTTTTTTTTTTTTTTTAAACAAATCTATGAAATGTCAAAACGAGATTTCAGATGATTAAAAATGGTTAATTAAGTCACCACAGAATTTCAGATGATTAAAAATGGTTAATTAAGTCACCACAGAATATGTCCTTCAGTATACTGTATCTGTGGTGAGACCAGCAATGTTATTTGGTCTAGAGACAGTGTCACTGAGGAAAAGACAGGAGCCAGAGCTGGAGGTAGCAGAGATGAAGATGCTGAGGTTCTCTCTGGGAGTGACCAGGAAGGATAGGATCATGAATGAGTACGTCAGAGGGACAGCACATGTTAGAGGTTTTGGAGATAAAGTCAGAGAGGCCAGACTGAGATGGTTTGGACATGTCCAGAGGAGAGATAGTGAATATATTGGTAGAAGGATGCTGAGTTTTGAACTGCCAGGCAGGAGGCCTAGAGGAAGACCAAAGAGGAGGTTTATGGATGTAGTGAAAGAGGACATGAAGGTAGTTGGTGTGAGAGAAGAGGATGCAAAGGACAGGGTTAGATGGAGGCAATTGATTCGCTGTGGCGACCCCTGAAGGGAAAAGCCGCAAGGAAAAGAAGAAGAAGTATACTGTATGTTCAGTAAACATAAAAGAACACAGACCGACCGTTCAGCTGCAATTCACCTAGAGGGCGCAAATAAATCATTATTAAATAATTATTAGAATTATTTCATAATTATAAGTAATGGCCATAAGTATTCTATTCTATAATTACTATAGACTAATAATTACTAATTTATTTCCTAATTTATATACTAATAGTTAGTATACCTGTATCTCTATTAGTTTTGAAAATCTCTGTTGTTGTCGCCTGAACTGCCTCACGTGGTTGCTTACGTCATACGCACTGCGCGTCTGCGTGCCGTCTGACCACGCCCACTCCCCCTCAGTGTTTAAACTGCGCAGCTCCTGGCCAGAAATGGCGGCTCTTTTGGAATCGCTCCTGTTGAAGAAAACGGATATTTTTGCAGTCTTGAACTGGCTGAAGAATGTTGAGGTTAGTCCGAAATGATTGGAAGAAACTATGGTGAGGTGTCGTGTAGCCGGCCGCTGTTATTTAGCCTGTTTAATGGAGTGACATCGCCGATAACAGATTGTAAACAAACTTTTAGCATAGCTAGCTAGTTAGCAAAGTTAGCTGCATCCTGGATGGGGATGGACTCCAGGCGAGAAGCTACGTTGCCAACTTTTCCAGGAGTCCTGTGGACATTTAGCTTTAAAACAGATCATAACTTGTTGTAGTCGCTCGCTACTGTTTTTATTATCATTACTACGATTAAAGTGGTGTCTTTTAGCACATTGTTGGCTAGCTCCACTGGCTATTTTCTGCAGAAATGCCCTCACCTGCTCAGCTAACTATTTACTTGCCTACCTAGCTGCTTGTTATGTTCATTAATCATAGTTTGCACAGTGTCAGTGTTCAGTTTCAGCTGTATAAATGTTGTATTTGTCACAGCTAATAATCACAGTCATCTGTCTCCAACAGGGGGATGATAGCTTGGCCTTCAGTGAACTTGAGGTGACTGTCCACAAACAAGAATTTGTCCCATTTCTTTTAAACTTTCTGAGAGAGCAGAGTAGCCAAGCGCTAACCAATGGCCCCGCCACACCAGCAAAGACCCCCAGCCGCTCCAGACCTGCAACACAGTCTCAGAGCATCACTGATAAGAGGGGCAGCAGACCTGCTAGTGGTGGAACCGGTTCTCGGACCACCAGCCGGATCCAGCTCTTTTCTTCTGCCTCCTCTGTGTCTTCTGGAAGTGAATTGGACGCTTCAAGTCAGTCTGGGCCTCATTGTTTGAGTGGGATCAGCATCTTCAACAGTCCGTCCTTGACCACAGCATGGAGCCCTGCCTCCAGGCCTGCAGGCTCTGAGCGGCGCTCTGGCCAACGGATTAGTCTGGGAGACTACATCGTCTCTCCTCCCGATCTCCAGCCCAACCATAACTTCCAGTCACAGAAGGCCCGAAAGAGGAGCGGGGGCAGTACACTAATTTCAGCGCAAGGGCGCCATGGAGGACGTGGCGGACATCACAGTGAAGAGTCTGGACGTTGGGAGAGTCTGGGAAAGAGGTCGGGTAGAGGAGGACATGGTCGGATAACTGAGCACGTCTCTCCTTCATCTGTCGGGCAGCTCAACTTCAGCAACTTGGAGGACTTTCCTCCTGTTGGATCTTCAGCTGTTTCATCTGTGTGAGTCCACGTGACTGTCTGTAGAAGGTGATTGGTACTTACTCCATCCTTCCATTTAATGGCTTCTGTTTTCCTTCAGGCCATCAAAACCATCAAGAAGAATAAACCCAACACCAGTCAGTGCAGAGCGGCCCCATTCCAAACCAAAGACCTGCTTCACCGCCACCCCTCTCAGTAAACATTCTACTCCAGTGTCAGCTGTAGAGGCGCAGGAGGCGTCAGGGACGGCGGGCTGTCCCACAAGTCTGCAGCAGGAGAGGGAGCTACTGAAGAGGGAGAAGTGAGTATATATTTATTATCATAGTGGCATGAAAATGGGTCTAGTTCTGGTCCGATAAGGAGGAACTTTTCCAGTGTGACATAATATGTGTTGTTTGCTGTTCTACATTATGGATTTGATTTATTCTGCAATTTTGATGGATATGACCTGGACCTTGTTGTATCCCCATTCATACACAAATGATTTGCACAATCACAAAAAGGTTTGATGAGACAGAAATGGTAGCTGACTTGGTGACTTAGTCATGATTAGAGATGGGTTTTTTTTACTTTTAGGACAAAGCGTGCCCAGCAGGTCAGCTGTCCTCTGACATCGACCCCTGACCCTTGCACACCCCCAAAATCAGGACCTAGGATGGGTTCTAAAGTAACACCGGACCTGCAGACCTCCTGTCCAGAACCATCCAGAGTCACCTTCTGTCTGGAGCTTGACCTTCTGGCAGAGCTGTACTGTACCTGCATTTCTGGTAACTGACCACTAGATGGCGAGAAGAGAGTGGGGATAAACGGAATTCATCTTCTTGTTTTCTCTTCTCTTTCCTTTACCTGAAAGATATTTATACAGAGTAAAAATATAAAAAATGTTGAATTAGACGAGTTTCTTTTCTTTTATTTAAATTTTATATTTAATTTTAAATTCTGGAGAAAGACGGGGATTTTAAAAATATGAAGATGACTTTATTTTGTCTTTCAGAAAATCTGGTGCCGAACATTTTCCTGGAGCTTTTCTTTGTGATGCAGCTGCTGACTTCTCGCTCTCCACACACTCATGATGATGATGATCAGGGAAGTTTGTGTGCAGAGGATTCAGGTGTGAAATTAGTTTTCATATTACTTTAACCTTTAAATATTTTTTGAACTGGAACTCAGCCCATCTTGTTCACAATTTCAGATGTTCTGGAGAGATGTTTCCTGAGACAAGTACACAACTGTGTGTATTTTGCAGTGAAGGTCCTGGAGAGTCAGTTTCAGTGAGTTCTTTTAGCTCTTATTCTGCTGAAGGATAAATATTTCATCAAACACGCCTCTCGTTCTCGGTCGGGTTGAGGTGATTCCTAACAGTGTGATTCTGGCAGGTTGGTTGCTCAGTTGGATAAATGCACCCTTCGTCTGCTGGCAGAGAATGAGAGGGTGGCGTCTTTCTCTCTGGATCTCAGGGACCGTCTCACTCAGGCTCTGGACAGAAGCACAGCCAAGGTAACGCCACAGATGGACAAGGATAGTCATGTGATCACCTCTTTCTTTCCACTTCTTTTATTTTTGTTTGATGAATGTGTTGTTAGTTGCTTTCTTTACTTAATTAATTACTAAAACTTTCCATTTAATGTTCCAGAAGATTCTGCTCTACGGTTTTAGTTACGTTTTGAATCTCCTCTTGCTATCCCAGCTCTCTCCTTCAGCTTCCATCTTCATCCACTCGGTCCCATTCCAGCCAGCGACCGACAACCGCTCCAACTTCAACAGCGACAAGGCTTTCCACACCTTTAAAAAGCAGAGGTGCGCCTCAGTCTGATGTCAGCAGGAGGAGAAATGATCTCAAGCACCGCTGAACTTTGTCACCATTTTAATGTTCATTTGACTTTCTTTTTCCCAGAGACGTTTTCTATGAGGTGTTACGAGAATGGGAGGACTTTCACAAAGAGCCAGGGTGGAGCTTCGACGCTGCTCTCGGGGGCAGAATAAGGCAAATACTTTTTTGATAAAAAAGCTTTTTGATTTTCTTATGGTTTATTCCAAAATTTAATCTGTGAAGTAAAAAAATTTGTCTATTTTCTGCATCTTGTGTTTAGAGGAATGATGAGTCAGCTGACGTCTGCTGGAAGCCATTCCCACTTTGCTCGTCTGTTTCTGAAGCAGCTCATTCAGGTTTGACCACATTCAGTCTCAGGATCCTAAAAGTCTTCCGAATCACGTCAGAATTATTTAACGGATGTTTCATAATTTTAATCCACGTTGCTGTAGATGTGTAAAGGCCCCCGTGTGAACAGCTCCCCAGCTGATACTCCTGACGCCGACCTGCTGGGCATGCTGGGAGCCGACAGTCTGGGGCGCCTGAAGCGTCTGGAGGAGCGTCTCATTCGGCCCCAGGGGGTCGTCGGGCCCTGCCCCCCGCCATCTTTCCCCGGTCACCAGGAGTTCTTCAGAGACTTCATACAGACGGCGAGCTGGTAACCATCTCTACAGGAAGTTAGGGTGGCTGTGAAATAAAAATACGCTGCGGTTGCACTCCTGTTCATGGGCTCAGTGGGAGCAACTGCTCCGACCCGGTTCTTTCTGGGGTCTAACTCCTTCTCCCTCCTCTTCACCAGCTGCCAGCTGAACCAGCACCTCCAGGACAGCCTGTGTCAGCAGCTCCTCCAGCTGGACGAGGTGTCCATCCTGACTCCTCCTGCTCCCACTGGGGAGGGAGAGGAAGAGGGAGATGGAGACATGGAGCAGCAGGTATGAGGAGGTTCTATTGTCAATCAGATGTGATAGACGTCCTGTTTGTGACGATGAGGATGTTCCTCTCTGTGTTACATCTGTTGTGTCCATCGTGTCGACGCTTCTCTCTCCGCCCGCCTCCTCAGGACGAGATGCAGCGCTTCACCTCCGTGCTGCTTCTCGCTCGTCTCCTGGCCAAGTTCCTGGGATTCATTTCCTTTCTGCCGTACCAAACGTCTGAGAAGCCGTCCAGGGAGATACAGGAAGTTGCTGTCGCCCTGCGCAGTAAGGTGAGACGTAAACAGGAAATTGAACCAGTGTGGCCGACCACTAGGATCATTTTGTGTTGTTATCCCATCCAACATCAGCTCAGTTATGAATCCTTGTTCCCTCAGAGCGTTCCCGTTCTGGATGTTTGTGCTCTGCTGAGTGACAGCGTGAGGAGGAGGCGGACCATCCTGACCGTCCCCTGGATGGTGGAGTTCCTCTCCATGCTGGACTGTGTTGGTCCTCTGCTGCTGTGCTATCGGACGGCGCTGGGGACGCTGCTGCTCCTGTACAGGTCGGTGAAGGACAGTCATCGCTATAAAATACTAGAAGATAATATAACAAAGAATTCCAATGCATTTTTATCATTTTAAAGTTTTGGGAACATATTTTAAATTCCACTTACATATCTAAGCTGCTTGATATCCACACAATAGTTCAGAGGTTAGCGCTGTTATCTCAGTGTGGTTTTGCTCCTGGGGCTCCATAGGGTTCAAGGAAGAGGTCAACAAAAAAAAAAGAGTTTAAGTTCTTATTCTTCACATGTTTCTTGAGCTTCTCAGTAAAACCGATGCAACGTTCTGCTGAGGGAGGAGGAGGCTGGAATGTGTCTGAAGAACAACCTGTCCTCATTCAGCTCATCTTTTTGTTGTTCTGATTTTATTCTCATAACTTTCTTGTAACAAAATGAAGTAAAATATTTCTTCTGTTTTTCCACTATTTTTTGCAGGAGGATGCTGCTGGACCGATGTGGGGAGATGTGTTACCTGAACAAGCTTCTGTTGTTGTCTGTGTTGGGTTGGCTTTTCCAGGTGAGACACAGTCTTTGGAAATTTTTTTTTTTTTTTATTCAATAGAACAAAAATAATCTCAAAACCCTTTTTTGCTTTGTAATCCATCATTAATCTCATGCAGATCCCAGTGATTCCAGACAATGTCTTCTTCACCAGTGAGTTCACTGAGGTGGCCCGGCTGGAGGACGGCGTCTCGGCTGCTGCAGGCCTGGTGAGGAAAAAATTCACCAACTGTGCATAAAATAATCAAAACTGCTTTTCATTTACACTCAGTTTGTTCTTCTGTTTTTTTACAGGATGGCATTCCTCTGGTGGATCAGCAGCTTCTCTACACATGCTGTCCGTTTCTAGGTCAGTGCATTAAGACCATCTGGAATATTTCATTTTTATCTTAGACTAGAAATACTGACAGTGTCTGAGAACAACCAGAAAAGGAAGACTTAAACCAGTCAGTCTCTGATGGGACGTCCTGCTCAATGGTTTCTTGTCCAGAGCAGCAAGAAGTTCCTTTGTGATTCCATGTTCTTTTTTTTGTTCACAGGTGAATTCCGGAAGCTCCTGGCCGCCTTTGTGTCTGGAAGCACGGGCAAGAACGGAGGCATCGTCCGCAAGATCACCCCAACTTCGGCTGAGCTCCAGGACACGCCCAATGGCAAAAGGTCGCATCAGAAACTGCAGGTGAGTCAGGAGGAGACGTGGAGATGTGGAAGGACTTAGTCATGTTAGCATACATATCATATAGTGCTTAAATGTGACAGGTGGACCTGGAGCAGGCCTTCTTTCACAACCAGCCTCCGTCGCTGCGTCGCACCGTGGAGTTTGTGGCGGAGAGAGTCGGATCCAACGCCGTCAAGCACATGAAGTTAGTACATCAGGGAGGGGTCGCTGTACAGATGTGTAGTGTGTGTTGTACAGATGTGGGTATCTTAACAGCGTTGTCTGTCACCTCCTTCAGGGCCACGTTAGTGAGTGAGTTGGTGGAGCGAGGAGAGAAGATGCTGAGGAACGGTCTGGACTCCTCAAAGTCTAACCTTTCCAAACTGAACGACTCCATCTGCGCTCATCTGTGTGTCGCCGGACTGGAGGCCCTGGAAAAAGCCTCCAGGTACGTCAAACAAAACACAAATGGAATCAATCCTCACCTGAATGTCTCTCTTACGTGAAATCTGTTTGCAGGTTTTGCTGCGAGAAGAGTCCTGATGCCATCCGGGTCCTGCTTCCTGGTGAGACCTCTCCTGCTGTAAGTTCAGGGTCGCCACGTAAAGAATTAGATGATGTCAAAGATAAGTTTAGAACAAAATAAACTCCGGGTATCTTCTGTGTTCTGGACTCTACAGGTTCTGACCACAGCTGAAAACATCACCAAACGTCTCGCGACAGAAAAAGCTTGCAGCTGGCTGTCGGCTAATATCACTGGTAGAGAACGCACCAATCTCTGCTTTTAATGTTTCTGTTGTTAAATATGAATGACATAGAGGTTTCATAAGAAGTGTTCAAAAACGCAAACATGATCCTGTAATGGGCCGATGGTTTTGTTGTCTGTCGGAGTAAATAAACAAACCAATGCTGTGATTCACCATCCTACTCTTCACTGATTCTCTCCAGCTCTGATCAGACGAGAATGGAAGAGCCGCTACGACCGTGTGATGAAGGCATCAGGAACCCCGGTGGCTCCAGACTCTGTGAATCTGGATACTGTAGTGGAACTGGAGCAGTCCACCACTCCCAAGAGGAAGCAGGGAAGTGAGAGAACGCCATCCTGCCCCCCACACTGCAACCACAGAGCCCCTCTGCCCTCAGATGTCCTCATAGAGATGAAGGTATGCCTGCATTTCCTGTGTGCTTCATGAGGTCTGGATGTTGAATGTTGAAAATGAATGGAATTTTCTTGTCATGTAGGAGCTGCTGAGTGTCGCCGTTGGTCCCAGGACCGATGAGGAGCTACCAACCAGCGCTCAGATCAAATCCCTGCTGCAGAGAGTGAGAGAGATGCTCACCTGCAGAAAGGTACTGCAGATATGAGGGCAGCAACAAAGCACTGAACTGTGGAGTTGCTGACCCTTCCCAGGATTCATTCCTGTCTTTACCTCTTGCTTTAGTTCTCCACCGTGGTGTCGGAGCAGATGTTGCTGAACTCCACCGTCCTGCTGGCCTGCAAACTGGGTAACCACGTCTTTGAGATGCGTTTAAAACGGAGTTATTCGTAATCCTGGCTCACATTCAGGCCGGTGTGTGTGTCTGTTCAGTGTCTGCAGATCTGCCGCTGCTCCCTCCATCTGGTTCCGGTGGAGGCGATGGGGTCGCGGAGGACTCTTGTTCGGAGGCGGAGCCTCCCATCAGAGCGCTGCTGGAGCAGCTCGCTGAGCTATGGGAAGGAGACTGGAGTTCGCCCGCCCCCCTCCACCTGCTCTTCACCCCGCTGAGCGTCACAGCGGTGCTGAAGGCCAGCGACTCAGAGGTACGTCCACCGCCGCTGTGGCTGATGCAGATGTGGTTCTGCTGTCTTTACCTTTTTCTCATGTTTTATTGTCTTTACAGTGGAACAACTACCTGTTTCTGGTGAGACAGCTGGTTGACAGAGGAATCCTGAGCGAAGAAGAAGTTGCATCTCATTGGAAGAAGTTGACAAACTTGGCGTTGCAAGCAGTGAGGGTTCAGTTGTGGCACATTTTTCCTGAGTCATTAACTTTACTGGTGATTAAATCCCCTTTTTTTTTTTTCCTGCTGTGTTGCTCATTTCAGAAGCTGATGGAACATTTTCAGTTGCACTCTCAGAGCCTTTTACCTCCTTCTCCTCTGGCTGAGCTTCAGAGCTGCATGGACATGCTGCAGGTCTCACAACAGACAGTAGAGGGCGCCACATGACGACAATAATAGCGCCCAGAATCCTCTACAATACATCATCTGTGAAAGAAAGAGTTTGAGAATTTATCAGCTGTACACTCTTGATGAACTTCAGATCAGTGTTTTGTGAATCCTTCTGAGTCTCTGCTACAAGAGATCCAGAAAGCCAGGGACCACACTGCATCACACCCTGGACCTGATGAACCGTCCTTGAAGCAAATGGAAATGACAATGACATATTATTGTAGAAAACAGTCTGCTGCTTAACCCCCTGCCCCACTAAAAAAAACATATATACCCAGAAACTCAAAATAGAATAACTTCTAACAAAATATACAATTTATTGTCTAGTTTTTATATGTAAGATTCTTATAAGCAAGCCATAGTTTATTGAATAACATGCTGAGATACTTTTTAATGAAAGAACTTTTGTTTTTTATGGCTCCCAAATTAACTCTCTAGCCTTCAGTGTCACTGTGAGTGACTCTGTATGTTTCATGGATGCAAGGATGTGTTTGTGATTGCTATTGTTCATATTGAACGAGGCTTTTAAAGCTAAGCATTTTTATGTTCCAAAGTTAAAAATATCACAATAAAGATTTGGAGTATTCTGGAACAAACTTTGTCATCCTTATATGGAAATATGTCAAAGCTCAGGATGTGATATATCAAACCAGACAAAAAAAATTAACCCCAGTTCAAACCGCGCTGTATTTAAATAATAACAGTCGTATTAAACAGATTTGTCCCAGTTAGATGGGAGTTTCCTTTATCTCCTCCCTGGTTGTCTAGCAGGAAGCTTGAACTTGAGCGTTAAATTAGGAATCCTACTATGATGAAGGTATGACCCACCATACTCTTCTTCTGATTGGTTGAATCGCTTGACATTTGCTAAATTAGCCAATTAGAGAGGGAGGGCGGGTCTTAGCATCATCATAGTAGGATTTGTAAAATCGCTCTCGAGACCTTCGGAAAGTCGGCGGGCGCTTCAAGCCGCGACCAGCCGGTGGAGGTGGCCTGAGGAGCGGATAGAAGGAAGCTCTCATCTCGCTCTGTCGGGCTGAAATGCCAGAAGAACGATTATGCTCAGACGGGAAATATTGTTTTTCTCCAAAGCTCCGAGTTAGAAAGCTGTTAACATCTCCATAATGGCCAACGTTAAAGTTGCCATTCGAGTCCGTCCACTCAACGCAAGGTAAGTCAACTAAATATCTAATAGCTAGTTAAACATTAGCAAGCATTAATTACCTGCTAACGAGTTAAATCCAGTTAAACTATTAAAAAAACAAATTAAACTACTGTTTATTTTTCAGAGTTTAATGTAATTGTCTCCTAGTTTATATTTATAACATTTATTGTCAGTCGCTGTAATTCTGCTGCTTCTTTACGGATAAAAACTTCTCATGTTAAGCTACTAATGTTAATTTTTTTCTTTTTTACTAGCTAGTTATAAGTTATCCTGGTTAGTTTACTAGTTAGTAAAACTCTTGTGCACATGGTGAGTTGTGACAACTGTGTGCGTCACTCGTTGACAGTAGTGTACATTAAGCTAGGTTAAAGTAATAACACGGTAATGACACAGCAAAAATTATGCTAATGCTGTCTTAGAAATATAATTTTATATATTTTAAACGCTTTTTGGTTCATGCTGGAGATGTCTAAAAGTTTTGTAGTCGTTTTTAAACTCTTTTTGTGTTCGGGTGTTCGAGAAAAGTTCATTCAGTTTTGATTTAATAAACATTTTTTTTCTACAAAATCATTTAATTTAGCTCTTTATTAGCATTTGGTCACGCGCTAAAGGCCAAACAGCCTTTAAATTAAATTAAATTAAATTAAAACCTAATAAGATGTTCCCTCCCTCAGGGTTCTGATCAAGGGGAAAGTATCATGGACCCACATCTTTAATTGAGACCTACTTTAAAAAGCAAGGTCTCCATTTTTATTATAGTTTATTAATAATTTATTAATATTATTACTTTTGCAGTTAACCCATTCTGTTTTATCAAGTTTTATAAAACTTTAACAGGTAGTTTTTATGTGGTCCTGCTAACAAACACTAACAAAAATATTGCCTTCCTAGTTAATGACGATTAAGGTAATATGAATAACAATAATAAAAATAAAAATAGGACAATAAAAATAGAAAAAGCCCAGACCTGATCAATTGGATCCTTTTTGTTGAGGGGGGGGGGTCACATTCACAGAGGGGTAGAGGCTTGACACTGCCCCCTACAGGTTTGCGAGACAATTGAGGATTCAGAGTTGGATTTATGTACCTGAAAAGGTAGGAAGTTCTACCCAGACCAGAATCAGAACCAGATCCTCCATTGTGGACAATCAGACTTTATTTTCTAACTCATAAACTACTGCTGGTAGACATAATTCCAGATGCTGTGGGTAGGTGACATCATTTTGTTTTAGTCTGGAAACCGTCAGTGGTGTTGGCAAAGCTAAAAAACTCTGCTTGCTTTCTAATTAATCAATCCACCAATAATTTGTACCTGCAGTTTTTTGGTCATTTCAGGCATTAATTCGGAATATTTCTGCTCAAATGCATGGAAAAAGTTTTACAGTGTGGTGGAATCTACTCTTGAAGCAGCAAAGTATTGCAGAGAGGCTGTAAAACTTTGCTGCAGCACCTCAAATTACTACAGCATGTTGAGTCGGAGGCGTTCAGGGTCTGATTGTACTATATAGAAAGTTGAATCCTGCAGGATGTTTTGCAGGATTGACCTGCGGTAGTATAACAAAGCTTGATTCGGGCCATGAAGGACCGGACAATGACTCTTTTAGTTTCTGCAGGTCTTCCTGCTGTTTGCATCACAAAAGAATTTCAGATACATAATGTTCTCTGTCATGCAAATGCCTTCTTTCTCATGCCTGCTACTCCTCTTCTCTGTTCTTTAAGTGACAGCTGCATTTCCTCACTTTTACATTGGGTCTGCTGTGTGACACTGATACATTGGTCAGCTGCATTCCTCATTCGACCAGGCATACAGTTGTGTTGCTCTTTGTTTTCGTTCACCAGTGGGATCCAGTCCCCCCCTCCCACTATGAATGCAAGCAGCCTCTCACATATGTAGAAAACATGTCGGCCCGATTGTGAAGCTATTCAACTCAGGGTTGTATCAAAAACACATTTTTACTGTTTTCCAACCTCCCCGACGGAGCCTAAGATGGAAAGCTGGTGGTTTTGGGTTGGGCCACTTTGCTGGGGTTGGCAAAATGAGCCCTGCATGGCGGAGCATAAGGGAAGGACCCTCCCCGTCAGCCCCCAGCCCTCGCTGTTGTTATCGCTCCTGGGGATCCGAGTCCTCCCAGGCTGTGATGATTGCCTCCCGTTACACATTTGTTGCATCAGATGTGTTCGGTCCAGCTGCTGAGACGCACACACAGCTCAACTGACCTTGTTTCACACACACTGATCTACGCTGTTTAAATACAGGACAAGACTGATGTCGATGTCAGACTGGAAACAGTGTTTGAGTTTCACTCTGAAACCGGTGATTTCATGGACCTCAAACCACAGATTTGTTGTGATTACAGTGCTGTCATGTGATGCCCTCAATTCAAGCAGAACTAGTCTTAATTTTTCTGGACACACTCTCAATTATATCGGAATGAGTTCTTTATGTGTGTTTGTGTGAATGTAGCGTGAATGTCCATGCTTCGTTTGACGACGGCCAGGTGACTCTAATGCCATAAAACCACAACTGTGATGAAATCAGCTTGAAATGTTGACAAAAAAATACCAAAATGTTGTTAAAAAATTTAAAACATTTCCATAATTTCTTCCGATTTCTCTTCCTTGTCAGAAATGTGAATCTCTTCGTTGATCTTTACTGACTTGTCTTTTCTGGTTGTCGACAGGGAGAGTGTGGACGGAGGACGGCTGGCCGTACAGGTGGAAGACAAGTTTGTGAAGATCCGAAATGTGAAGGTGAGTATTTCCTGGTGAAAGAAGAAAAGCTGGCTGTTGGAGTGTGTGTGGATCATATCCATCACAACAGGATGTTTATAGCCTTTGGTCAGCCTTTTCCTGCTTTATGTCACTGTTGTTTATTATAAGTGTTGAGCTCACACACACACACACACACACACACAGACAAACACGCAGGTCTGGAGACCCTTCAGAGATGAACAAAGGGCAACAAAACACTCTCAGCTCATACGTCTTTTGTTCAGGCCTTCTTTTCTTGCTGATTTTTTTCTCCAGTCATCAACATCATTGATATTTAAACCCTCCTTAGACAATTGATCAGTAGTGCTGAAAGCTAAGATCATTCATATGATGTCATTAACACCATTGTTGAAATTATGGAAAACAGCATGAATGATGAAATATACAAGGAAACCAGTATGACCAGTATGTTAAGTGATAACAATCTGTAATAATCAGTTCAGGGTTCTTCGTTATGTTGGTGGTTCCTCCCTCCACACTGCTGAAGCTTTTACTGGGAGACGGGAGTGGGATTAACGTTCATCAGTGGAGAGAAAAGTTTATCCTCTATTGTCTCAGGGGTTTACAACAACTACAACACAACTATAACACAACTACAACAACAACAACTCGAGACACACTGAGCTGAAACAGGATACAGCAGTAAAACAGTGTGTGTTGTCTGGTAATGATTTTTGTGTGTTTGACACCGTTTTGTAAACTGATCCCTTTGCCCCTTACCGACCTACTGCGTCAGGTGACCGAGTCGACCCGTCTGGTTGGTTGATCCGTGTTGCTAGCAGACAGTCTGGCACTGGTTCTGCAGCAGCACTTTGTTTTTCATTGTGAGTGTTTGTGTGAGCCGATCCTGAGATTATCAAACACTGGAAGGTGCAAACACACAAAAGAACCACATTACTGCGCACACATCTGAAGAGCTTTGATAAGAACCACTGCTTTGGTTTTTTGGGGGGAGGAGAGGGTCTGTTCGCAATGACGTGATGGGGAGAAGACACACATGGCCTCCTCCTGCTCTGGAACCGGATCAAGAAGACTCCAGGGCCCTCAGGGTCCCACAAGAATAATTATTAATGGAAACTGGGACAGATTGGAGAATCTGAGACGATAAACACGAAGCCAAAACAAACTATCAAACACAGTGAACTGCATTCCAGTCAAAACTTGATTAATCGCGTTAGGGGTCGTCTGTTTCAGGAGCGTCGCCTGCTGCTGGCGTCGCTCTGAGATGATCCTGGTCTTTACAAACGTGCTGGAAGGGGAGTCAAACCACCCTTCAGGGGAGGAAGAGCTCTGTGTTGCCTAATGCTGTAGTAGAGCAGAGAAATACTACTTACACTCGTGTTTGAGTGGATTCTTCTCTGGATGATTATTTTCATAAGCTCAGTTGGATCCTCCTCTTAGCCATCCACCAAAATATTTAACCCTGAACCTGCAGGAGTCTGACGGTTCAGCAAACTCACACAAGTCTTCAGCGTCAAGAAAACCCCTCAAAAAAGAAAATTCTGACTTTATCTTCCCACCCAGTGGGTGCCTTTAACAGGAAGAACTCTTGAGCAGGTCCCACACAGAAGGTGGGCAATGTTTTGCACTTTACGGGTAAAGAAATGTAAAGAAATGGCGAGTTACCTTTGGTCATATAGTGATGTGTGGAGATGTGTGAACATGGGATAAGTATTCAGCTTAGTTTAAATGTTCCTTTTTAAAAGTGCAGCTTCTTTAATATATATCAAAACTGTTTACCTGAATAGGGATCAGTGAATCCAACAATCCCGTGGCAAACGTTCTCCATGGATCAGCTCACCTGAGAGCGGCATATTAAAAATGCCAACGCAGGAACAAGCGAGCATTACAAATTGAAGAATGCAGCTTTATTAACTGGGACAACATTGTGTTTGTTGGTCTGTTGTGTCTCGACAAGCCTGGAACGGGATGGTTGGTAAGCAGAAAGGTGTTGATGCAGTGAGGTGGATAAACCTGTCGCTGATGAATGGAAACCGCTGACTGGTTGTTCCACACCATGAACACAAGCTGTAGTAACTCCCTCTAACCACTGGGAGGAATCACTTATATGACCAGTTAATAGATGTCTGAAAAATGTATTTATTTATTCATTCATTTGTTCTTAGAAAATAACCCTACTGTATTTCCTGGCTGGTGAATTAACCCTCCTCTCCTGTCCCTCCTGAAGCTGGACGGGCGTTCTGATGGAGCTGTGGATTCCAGGGAGAAGCTCCTGGAGTTCTGTTTTGACTACTGCTACTGGTCGGTGGACCCTGCAGACCCCCACTACGCCTCACAGGAGGAGGTAACCACTCCGTGTTGACTCTAAAGAAGGCACTGATGCAATCGTGGGTCCATTAACTTCATTTTCAGGCTTGAGGCTGAAAAAAAACTGGAGAGACCCTCCAGTATTCAGACCCAGGTTCTTTTTATGTGGTTAAACTGGTAGAACAGATAATGCATGTCTGCAGCTATTACTGAGCTCATTCATGGAGTTTAATCCTCCACGTAAAGCTTTAAGAGGCATCAACAACTTCGTGATATCATCATGTAGTTAATTGACGTTTTACTATGTTGTTGTGGGAGATTACCTGCTTGCTTACTTACTTAGCAACATGCTATTTAGCGGGCAGAACAGTGTGAGAGTTTTTTATGATGTCTGAAGCCTGCAGATGGAACTAATAGCACCCCTGGGTCATTGGTAAGGAAGGCTACATCCTCTGGTTCTGTTTTCATGCAATGTTTGATTCCATCCAACCAGAGGAGATCCTCCATTCCAGGACCATAAGTCGACTCTGAGCAAACATTTGTCACGAGAGGAAACCTCAACAACAGGCGTGTGTATGTAGTATGTTTTACACAGATGGCCACTGAGGGGATATGATATCAGTTCCATCTGTTACCCAGAAGTCTTTGCTTCACAATTAGAAACGGCTCACTTGTCATGTCCAGCTTTTGATTGGCTGATCAGATATAATTTTTTCTCTCTGTGATTGGAGGGTGTTGCTGGAACAGCTTCTTGTCAAGAGGAAGTGGTGACCAATTTCACAACAGGAAGTCTTTCTAGAGGAATTCTGTTTTTGTTCATTTGTAAATTAGTTGTGGAGCAAACAAGCTGCATCCCTCGTTTTAAATCCACCACTCCATCGCTGTCATCCATCCTATCACAGATGTCTTTGTTCGTCTTCATCGCCTACAGGCTGCTGAGTTGCAGACATACTTCATCCTCTGACTTTGGCTGCTGTTATCCTCAGCGGAGTTTTGTCAAATCACAGTCCAGTCACCACAAGACATTCCTTTGTCCACCCGTGGTGGGCGAGATGACGAGCGAAAGGTTGGATTTAAATCTAACCTCTTCTTCTGTGCCACAATCCAGAGCATTGTCCTCAGACGTCAGCCTTTT
This sequence comes from Antennarius maculatus, assembly GCA_013358685.1. Lineage (NCBI taxonomy): Eukaryota > Metazoa > Chordata > Actinopteri > Lophiiformes > Antennariidae > Antennarius > Antennarius maculatus. The sequence goes on along the minus strand of CM023621.1, from coordinate 17,789,851 downwards.
GCTGATCGAGTCACAATGTGAAATAACCAGCATCTAATGGTAAAATCATAAGAAACTGCGTATGAGGGCAGCGAACGAGAGTAAAAAGAAGTGAAAATCTGAAAACAGTGCTGTAATGGTCCAGTAATGTCACGTCATCTGTTTGCTGCCAGGTAAAAGTTACGTAGTTCAGTTAGTCTCTGATTCGCTCTCCTCCTCCTTCCAGGAGTCACGTTTACAAATATATTAACTGATTTATGTTACCTGATATTAAGAGATAAGACCACTGAGGCTTATCTGCTACATCTCTAAAGACACAATCAGCTAACAATAATCAGAAATATCATGTGACTCATCATCAGCACAAGGAGTAGATAAAGACCGACTTTTCTTCTTTGATTTACTGTTAATGAGTGTGGACTATTATCACATGTTCACCTCTGGGCTGTGTTTTGGTTATTCTTGTTATAAATAAGCTAAACCTTGTTATCCTTATTAGTTTTTAACAGACTGAGACAGGAGAGAAGGCCTGCTGCCACCACTGCCCGTATTTTTAACACATTAATGAGTTGTTGTTGGCAGAGCTGTTGTTTCTTTTGGCTTACATCTGATGTCTTTACACTCCACTACAAAAAAATGACTGCACATTATTCAGTACTTTCACTACATACCGTGTACATATACAGTAATACCTCGAGATGCAAGTTTAATCTGTTCCATGACCTAACTCGTAAGTCAAACAACCTTTAAAATAATTAAAATCATTTTAATACATTCCAGCCTTTTAAAAAAGCCTCTAAATTATGAAAAACAGATTTTTTTTAACAACCATTAGACATGTATGTTTTGCTCGTGCATAATTAATTATATACAGGAGTTATGTAAACAGTGATTAAGTATGAAAGGAAATCCAGAAGTCACGTCTTTACTCTGTGAAAGAGAACGAGATCCGGTCTCAGCTGATGTTGTATCCATCCACCAACATGTGGTAAAGAACAAAATCCGGCCTCAGTTGATATATCCATCCGCCGACTAGCGGTGGTGTCCTGAAGCACGGCTCGTATTTCTGATTTTACTTGTATGTCGCACAAAAATATGCACAGATCGACGGCTTGTATCTCAAATAACTTTATTCTTTAATCTCTTCTTCTTGACGTACATTATTTCTTACTTTTTTTCCCATACATAGTGGGTATTCTGTGTGCTTTGCTTTCATGTTCTGCTGTAACATCCTAATGTCCCAGTCTGGGATGAATAAAGTAAATATTTTATCTAAAAGTTTAGCAGAGTTTAGCAAAGTTTGGGGCTTTTCAGAGGGATTTGTTCTGAATTCGTCTCATCCCCTTGAGACTGAGACAATCTCTGCTTGAATGAGATAAAATAAGATAACCTCCCTCTTTTCCGGTCTAATTTGATCCCATAACCCCCCAGAGACCCTGCCCCTGCACCCCCTGCGTAATGCACCCACATCCATCCATGAAACTAGGTGGGAGTAGAGGTGTATGTGGTCTCTTCAGGGACACACTAGCATGTAGATGTGGTTGTGAGCTGGACTCACAGGATGGGGGCTTTTAGGTTGTGTATTTGGGTGAAATAGGCCTTGCTGAGAGGAGGGAGAAGGGCTCCCCCAAGTAGGTTCCTGACAGAGAACCCTTACCAGTTGTTAATGGAAGCCAGCTGTTTTTATGTACGAGAGAAGCGTGGCTGTTTGAGAACGCTGCTTTTGGTTTTTAGGGTCTAATAAAACTGTTTTTCCACTAGTAAACAGAAACATGTTAATCTGACTGTTACAGTAAGAAACATGAGAGTAAAATGAAAGACAAGCTGACGTTTGAGAAACCGATGATAGGCGAAGAGAAAGAGGAATTCTTGGAGTAGAGGAGGAGAAGTGGGCCAGTGGGGTGGAGGTGGAGTGGGGGGGGGGTTCGCTGCGCCTCTGCAGCCCCCCCGGCTCTCGCCTGCCAAACTCACAGCTGCCTCGCTAAGTGATTTTATGCAGTTAAATTTCAGGGCAAAGACGTCAGAGCTGGGGATTTGTCTCGGAGCACAATGCTGGTTTTGATTGTCAGGCTAGCTGGGGCTTCCCCCCCTCCCCTTCCCCCCCTTCGCCCCCCCCCCCCTCTGTTCATATAGTCTATCTAGGTCTGTGTGTCAGTAGTGCTGCAGAAAGCGTAGCATGAATCCTCCACATACATGAATGCATCTCCTCCCCTTTGTGGTTCTAGATTGAACCCTCTGTAAACAAGTCCCCAAACAAACTCATGCTGTCAGCAAAGAAACATGAGCTCCAGGATGAAACAGCACAGATGTGCTGTTTGTTAGTACATCTGGACAGAAAGCCTGCAGATGTTTCTCCACAATCAGGAGAACATATTGCAGAATCGTTCAGAATGAGGAGCGTAAGACCAAACTGGACCAGGTTGTACAGTATGGTGGTGGGAAAGGAGAAGTGAAAGAAGAGACAGATTCACACGGAGAACAAGAGGAAGCTGCTTGGCTCTAGTTCAACCACGCTCTCGTTCGGGACAGAATTTATAGGTCAAATTAGCATCGAGGGCCGGGGGAGGCTGCAGGAGAGGGAGGGAGTAGAGACAAACAGATCAGCTGCTCCTCATTACTCAGGCCTCCCCTCGCATGGGAATGAAGGACAGTGGGGAAGAAAAGTAGAACAGAAGACAGGAATGTGAGTAGAAACCAAGGCACGGCCATTGGCGGTGCATTCCATTTCCAGTGTGCTCTTATTTGAACCGGCGCAGCGGCTGAACTGCAAACAAATAAACACAAGCGTATCTGCAGAGAGTTGGCTGCCCCTCCCCGGAGGAGGCTGGAAACAACTCCTCCAGCTCTCAGACTGGGAGGTGGAGGTTCCTCCACTGGGAATAAACTGGTGCAAGATACACTTGATAGATTTTTTTTCTCATGCAATGAGAAAAATAACACAGTTCAGTGTTTTTTTTAGTCGAGTAGCCAACATAATGCTAAGATAATAGAGTGTTTCCATCCCCACTCCATGTGTCAAACCAGCATGGAGCTCATGTGGTCCACAGCAGACGTTCATTCCATCAGATAACATCTGCTGTGTAAAGCAGCCTCCAGCCTCTCGCTCTTTTCATCGCTTGACTGCGTGAAACTTGAGTCTTTGAACGCAGCTTGGTGATGCATTTACATGTCTGCAGCATGGATTGTAAATGTTTTTGTTAATGCATTGCTGCTTGACCGACTGTCGGTGCGGCAGGAGCCTGAGACGTTTACAGTGGGTCAGGATTCAGGTTCTATTTTTATGTATGACATCGGTACTGTATGTATGTATGTCCTTTTCTGAGCTAAAATCTAGTTTCCTCCTCCCCTTCACTGGTTCCACCTGATGAATTTGATCTATTTCAAGATCTATGGATCTACGTTCTGCTTTTCCTGTTTCATTGTTCCATTGTTTTTACTCAGAGGAGGAAGTAAAGCCATGCCATTTCCTCCAAACCACCTCCTTCCTGTTAATGGAGGTGTTTCTGCCTTGCGCCGCCTGAAGTGCGTTGCCATTCCCACAATGCAGCCTGTCTCTCACCTCAATGGCCGTGTCCATCCTCCCAGTGCTGCAGGAGGAGGTCGAGCACAGATAGTGATGAAGGATGGGTTGTTTCAGTGCTGCTTCTCTCCTGTGGGTTTGTTCACAGGTCCTTTAAAGTCTTTTGGTGAAAACACAGGAATAGAGACAACAACAGGAAAACAGTAGAGACAGTCGAGTCAACAGAGTGGGAGCATAGTTTAAAGGGAGTTCCTGATCTTTGTGGAAAGCCTGCGGGACCCTCGTCCTTGTCGGAGACCCCAGAGAGTGAATTTAAGAGGGTCAACTTTAACAAGAGCTGCATTGATCCTCTGTGTTTGAGGGAGGAGAGGATGTCTGCATCTGTTTCACAGGACAAGACGGGGGCGCCGCTGCTTTTTGTCTTCATGTTTGAGAATCCATTCAGCGCCAAAGGCGGGGGGCAGCAGTTTGTGGTCTGCTCTCTGTGGGGGGGCCACACGCTTTATCGCATTATTGGGCAATAGTTACATAAGAAACCTACGACTCAGAATAACATTTAAAAAAAGAAGTGAAAGCTGCAGTCGGTTTGTTCAGGTTCAGATTAAAACGTCAGATATTTTTGTTTTCCTGTCTTGAACCGTGATGGAGAGGTGAAACTGATTTGATTTGTGATCTTTGCTCTACGTTTGAACACATGATGCTGGATGTTTCAGCTGCTGGCTGGTTTATAAGGTCACAGCTCTTTTACTGCTTCCACGCGGCGGCTAGCCTGGTTGACCGGGCTACAGAGAAATACTTCATAATAGATGGTATTTGTGGAGTTTACCCGTTATTCCATCGACGCCTTCTTAAAACGGAAAGGTTAGAAGTAATACTTTGCAATCAGCGGCAGCGTAAAAGAAAGACAAATACCGATCCAGTGAAAGAAATGAATAAATGTTATGTATCCTCATTAATAACCAGCAAAAATGTTGTAGGATTATGGGATTATCTCTGTAATGACTGTGTAAATAAAGATGTAACTGGATTTTTGAGATGCAACATCTCTATTTACATCTTTTTACCCACTCTTCTCGCGCAGTTCATGACAATAAGCAGCATAAACTTTTATTTAAAATTCCATTTGGGTTGTTTTCACCTGTTGTTCTGTTCTGTCCCGTAAGTCTGTGTCTGTGTGAGCTCCACTGACTCGTATCAGCGTCACACGCTGGAGCTTTCTCAGAGAAAACTTTGGGCTGTTGAACATTCACACACAGAACCAGATGACCCTCCAGTGTTTTCAGGTTTCTTTCACCAGCGCTTTCAACCACGTCCAACCCAAACCTGTTCCCAGGCCTCTGTAAGCCTGAGTACACAAGCCTGAGCTCCAGGTCTGTCCTCATTGGTAGGTGTGTGGATAAGCGTTTGATCCGTGGAGGTCTTACCCACACACACACACACACGGGTATCTGATCTTCAGGGTGTGTTCTGGTTCTGGGGGAATGTGCTGCGTCTTAGGTCTGGTCCAAATCAGGTTTCTGGAATGAGGTTGTGGATCAGGGACTGGTCCTGATGAAGTTTGGCTTTATCACAAGAAAATTAACAGTCCAGAGTCTGTAATCAGTGACGGATCTACGTATATATCCATACAGCACAAAAGGCAACACCCTCATTGTTCACCAGGTGTGATGTGTTTGGTTATGACTGATTGATGATTGAAGTTATTTGACTTTGACGCCCTAAGTAATGATCTAAAGTTGGTTCACCGGGTCACGCCTGGTGTTTTGATCACTCTGATTAAACAATTAGTCAGTATTTATCAATCACAGATCATTCTCAGAACTGTCCACCTGAAGGAAGTTGGACTCACCCTAAATCATTCTGTTGTAGCTCCTTCTAATCGAGCCGGTTGATCAGTTTCCTCCTGTTAAGGATCTCCAGACCTACAGAAGGAAACACGTGACTCCAGCTGATTGTTTGGATTCTTCCGGATTCCCGTCTCCCTTTCAGTCCGGATTTATTTTCCTGACCCGTTCAGAGTCTTTCTACCCTCACAAGTTGTTTACCCAGAGAGTTAGCTGACCTCGCTGCTCTCTACCCGAACACCTCAGCAGGAAGTAGCATTACCTCCCCCACCCGCTGGCCCGCTGCCGCAGGATTATGATAATGTCCCCCAATCTAAAAGCACAAGGACATCAGCAGACACTGTAAACACGTCATCTTTCAGTCAAATCCCTGTTTCCATGTTCATTTCAGGTGATTTTCAGAGTCTTCATCAACCAGGTTTGACCTGGAGCCTTTTTTTCTGGTGTTTCGTTGAGTATTTTGTTATTTGGGGGTGTGTTGATGTTCCTCAGGTGTTCCAGGACCTGGGCGTGTCGGTGCTGTCCGGAGCCTCCGAGGGCTACAACGTGTGTTTGTTTGCCTACGGCCAAACGGGATCCGGGAAGACATACACCATGATGGGGGCGGAGGTGAGGACCAATCTATCCCTTACACAAAGAATGAATCCAAACTTTTTGGTCTGCAGATGTGTATGCATGAAAGTCGTGTGTTTGTGACTCACAGTAAAGCTGCTTTCTTTTTATTCTGTTTGCCAGGACTCCATCGGCTTGACCCCCCGTATCTGTCAGGTATGTCAGCGATCCTGTTGGTGATCAGCCTGATGGTCCAGACTCTGGGGGTTCTGGTGGTCTGACCTGCAGCTCTGCTTTCCTTACAGGGTCTCTTTAGGTCTGACGACACCTTTCCTGAAGGCCAGAACTCAAGCAGGGTGGAGATCAGGTACAGAACCATCACATTCTGGGTGAAGGCGTGGATCATTTTTCTCCTAATTTGACCCCCATCATTTTCTTCCAGGTCCGTTCTTTGTAACAAGCAGCTGAAGCGTCAGCTGTAGGCTAGCACGCAGATTAATCCATTGTTATATGTAATCCTTCATCTCACTGTCAGCTCTGGTAAAACAAAGTAAAGTTCAGAATGAGCTGGCGTAAAAACTCTGCGTCTCAGTGATGCGATGGATAAACTGGACCTCAGATGATCCCGTTATGACATCACATCATGACATCATGTCTCTTACTTCTGTCTCTGCAGCTTCCTGGAGATCTATAACGAGCGCGTGAGGGATCTGCTGAGACGAGGAGGACAGAAGAGATCCTCTCTGAGGGTCAGAGAGCATCCTGAGAAAGGCCCCTATGTTCAAGGTCAGTCTGGATCGGCACCAGAGACGTGAACCATACAGGAGGTAGTAACGGATCACTAACAACCAGTAGGGGGCAGCAGCACGCCATCATATTCTCTAGTCTGCCTTACCCAGAGAAGAAGAAACAGCACCAGCATCACCACCAACACAGTTCATGTGCCGTTGTTTCCATCCCCAGGTTTCAGATATCACAGATGGTTTTATCTAGTAGTTAGCATGCTGCTAAGGAAGTTCAGATGGAGTCAGTGTCTTGGCTGTGTGTTGATGCTAAGCTAGTGAAATCGCAAAGCTAAATTAATGAAGACACTGTTATCTGACAGCAGCTTACCTGGCTAGCTAATTAATCACACGATGATGTCATGAAGGTCTTTTGTTTAAAGTTTACATATGGGGCTCAAACTCTTGAGTGCAACGCTGGTTGGTGATATGCTAACGCTAGCTGCAGTCCTGGCTGCAGATATGCTAACATTAGCTGATGAGATAATGTGAGCTGCCGCTCTTGCTACAGACACCCCCACCCCCCCCCGCCTCTCTCTCTCTCTCTAATTGATTCACCATGAACCAGTTTATAGTTCAAATCTGATGTAATTCAGTCAGTACCAGAGTACATAGTAATGTATATTTACATTATCATATATAATAAATAACTCTGTGTGGGCAGAGTAAACTGACTGCACTCGCACTCAGACGTGTGATTTTGTCTTATTGTGGTCTGGATGTGTAACACGTTCTGCAGCGTTCTCGGTATTTATGTTCGGGTCTTGTAAGTTTTGTTTACAAGTTGCTGTGGTTTGTGGTCTTCAGAGGAATTTTGTTCGGAGGCTTCTCTTTTGGTTCGTCTTACTTTTCCCCTCCTCCTCTCTTTTTTTTTTTCTCCGTCTCGACGGCTGTCCTCCATATTTAAAGCCCCACATCCACTCATTGTCTGTATGTGGAGAAATCCCAACTGTCCAGAGGAAGTGAAGTCATTTCCTCCTGGTTCCAAGGAGAACGCTTCACTGCTCAGCCTCCCAGCTCCACAGTGAAACAGCGCTGATAGAAACGAGCTTTAAAAACGCACAGAAATGACTCTTATGGTGTAACCAGATCTCCTCCCAGATTGATTTTAAAACTCATTCTTTATTGACATCACTTATAAAGCTTCACTCTAATCTCTAAGATAAAGCGCCAGCACACGCTAGTTTAACGCCTCTGCGTCCCCTGTTGTGTTTTATCCTCATGTCTTCACCTGTTTTTTTCTTACCTGTTAGTAATTCTACAGAGTTATGTGTTTGAAATTCCCAAATCATAAAATATGTGTCGTCATACCTGAGATGAGCTCTTGCTGCTGTGCATCACGTAAAGTTTACATGGAGGATTAACTCCATTTATGAAAGCAGAGCTGATGCGGACGTGCTAACATTAGCAGTGGCGCTGGCTGCAGATGTGTTCATGTTCGCTGCAGCTGCCATTCATTCTGTCTTTCAGGACATCCACTCATTATCTTTTAGCCCTTTGTTCTTTGTTTTCTGGTTCTATTCCCACCTTTTGTTTCCCTGTTCAGACCTGTCACAGCATGTGGTCTCAGACTGCAAGCAGGCCATGGACCTGCTGGACGAAGGCATCGCCAACCGGATCACAGCGGCGACCCACAACCACGATGCCAGCAGCAGATCTCACGCCATCTTCACCATCCAGTACACTCAGGTCTTCCTCTCGGCTCCTGCTGCTCTGTGTTAACGGGTCAGTCTTCTCGCGCCGTTCCGGAGGCCCGTCCGACTGTAATCATCTTTTCTCCACAGGCGATCCTGGAAAATAATCTTCCTTCAGAAACCGTCAGCAAGATAAACCTGGTGGACTTGGCTGGGAGGTGAGTTTCTTTCTTTTTTCCTCCAATCATCATTCGAATCAAAACTGCCCCCTGGTGGATTTACATATCACTGTTCCCTGACAGCGAGCGAGCGGACCCTAACTACTGTCGGGACAGACTGACTGAAGGCTCCAACATCAACAAGTCTCTGGTCACTTTAGGCATCGTCATCTCTGCCCTGGGTAAAGGAGGCGATGAGGTCTCCCTCCATCCATAAGTTTTCCCAACTCCTCCGTAATCCCCTCTCCGTCTCCACAGCCCAGAACTCCCAGATGTCCAGCAGCTGTCAGAGCATCAACAGCATGGCGTCCGAGGGCGACGGCAGCACGGTGGGCAGCAACAGCAGCTTCCTGTCCGGAGGAGGGCGGAGGCACTGCTACATCCCCTACAGAGACTCTGTGTTGACCTGGCTGCTGAAAGACAGCCTGGGGGGCAACTCCAAGACCATCATGATCGCAAGTTAGTGAAAGGATCATTTCAAACTTAACGTTTGGAACAAATGCAACTGAGTTTTTCCTCACGAGGTGGAAAACAGGTTTTCCATATATTTAAGATAGAATTTATAGTGAAAATCTGTGTTTAAGAGGTTAAAATTCTTGGGTTTTGATTCCTGCTGACCAACTGGAAGGTTGTAAAATAATTTGAAGTGATGGAAATGAAACTGGTTTGTCTATTTCTGATGTGAATCCTATTTCCTGTGTGTCTGCAGCGATCTCTCCCTCTTCCAGCTGTTACAACGAGACGCTCAGCACCCTGCGTTACGCCGCCCACGCCAAAAACATAGTGAACAAGCCCCGTGTGAACGAGGTACGTGTTTGAATCTGATGGTGACGTGTCACGTGGTGACGTGATTGGTTCTCGTGGTCAATGTGTGGTGTGATTCCTGCGCAGGACGCCAGCGTTCGTCTCATCAGAGAGCTGAGGGAGGAGATCGACCGGCTGAAGAGCATGCTGCTCAGCTTCCAGATGGTACGTGACCTCAGCGTAGCGCTAACGCTACCTGCTGGCTTCACTGTAAGACATCACATGTTGGAGGCTTAATGGAGAGACTTGTGTGACACGTGTGAAGCCCCGGGTGTTAACATGACATTTTCTCCTATGTGCTGTAAATTAACTGATCCTTTTTTACTCCTTTGATCGACAGCAGCGTAATCCGAGTCCATCCCTGAGCGATGAGAGGGATGGAAATCTCTCTGACATCGTGCTCCAGAACGAACTGAAGGTGAGGCTGACTTGATGGTTTTACGTCAGCTTTAACCTCGGGGGATCGTTTGATGGCTCCATCGGAACAAAATAAATCTACATTAGCTCACCTTTTCTACCATCTTCTGCCGCGACGTTCTCCTAAAGAGATGAAGAAGTTTTAAAATAAAATGTTATTTATACCCATGGATCTGTTGGTGTCATCATCGCTCTCTTCCTTTCCTTGTTTGACTCACTTCCTTCCATCGTCTCCTCCCCTCCAGGTGGAGCAGCTGACGAAGGATTGGTCAGAGAGCTGGAGGGATAAGAGGGAGCTGCTGGAGCAGTACAGCGTGGACATCAACAGAGACCGGGCGGGGTTCCTCATCGACTCTCTCCAACCACACCTGGTCGCTCTGGATGGAGACGTGCTGAGCACCGGAGTCGTGTTCTATCACCTCAGGGTACGACCGTCAGATCAGGTCCTGTTGGGAAAGTTTTCCTTCTGTCCGTCTGTCAGCTGCTGCTGAGCACCACACCTAGTGGTAGTGTTGGGAATACAATTTAATAAGCCATCACAATTAAACGCATCAGAATCAGTTCTTATAAGATTAACACGTGTTGTTTGAGATGGATGGTGTTAAGTTTCCACTCACATTTCAACACAGGCACAGCGAACATGGTGCAAACTGATGTTTTCTGTCTGCTCTACTTTTTCCAGCTCCCAAGTTTTTGACTTGTCATCTTTTTATCTACCGGAGTCTTCCTCCTCCTCCTCCTCCTCCTCATTTTTTTCCTCCTCCTACTTTTTCTGTCTTGTTCTGCTCGAAAAACTCTCGAGAAAAGGTGCGTTTCTTCTCGTTTCCTTCCACTGCTCCTTCGCCTATCCTGTCCAGCTCCTATCTGTGTGTGTGTATGCATGTGTGTGTGTGTGTGTCTTTCACATCACATAAAGCTCTGTTGGATGAGAGGCTCTCAGTTCTGAGGCTGGAACTCGGGGGAGATGAAACCTTCCTGATGCTGACAATGACAAACGAACCCGCAGGCCTGACAATTACTGTGTTTTCCTGCATATAAAGAGCTGTGGCCTCCTGGGAACACGAATGGTCCTGACAGGGCACGAGAAAGCTTTTAGTCCAATTAGATAAGAGTTCAAATGAGATTCCTTCTGTCAGCTGGTGGAACAGTTGTGTAAGGTTCAGCATTTTGTGTTTTCAGTTTTCGTGGATTTTAATGTTTTTTTTTTCCTTCGCAGGAAGGAGTTACTCACATCGGCCCTCAAGAACAGCTGGCAGAGCCACAAATAGGTATTTATTTGTTTGTTTGACCCTACGGTAGCAGCAGTTTTGTGAATGAGGTGTGTTTGTAGTTCTGCAGGGCGATGCCAGATGTGAGATTGAAAACCACGGAGGTGTGGTGACGCTGCGGCCGCTGCCGGGCTGCATCTGCCTGCTCAACGACCGGGAGGTGACCGAGGCCTGCCGGCTGGCCCAAGGTCAGATCCTGATCCCGACCTCACCGCCAAATGTTCCAGCTGCTTTTTCATGAATATTTCATCATCATAAGTTTGAACACCTGACCTGAGCTTTAGGATGTGTAGCTAACATATCACTTTTATTCGACTGATGACAAATTCTGATGTTATGGGATCGCTAATTTAAGATTCTATGTCATCATCTATATTCATGTAGTTTATATACAACCTAATAACTAAGAGTGTTGATATCAACATTTAAAGCACAGCCTCAGCTTTCTGTTTGTCCTGGAGCGATGTGTAAAGAGACCAGCCCAAATTTTCAAAAGTTAAATCACATCTCCTGTGACAAGACAAGTACTTTCAAGCTCTGAGGTCAACAGGAGAAGTGAAATATTTGAACGTGATCATAGATAAACGGAGAAGAAATGTGTCCACAGACCTCAGAGGATTTATTCTGGTGACTCTGATGGCTGGGGTCATGTGATCGCTGCATTATTCAGGAGATCACATAAAGGTTAAAGTGCAGTTATGCTAGCACTCACGTATAGATGCACGGTGAGATTAATGTGGGTTAATGAACAGATACAGAGACACACACACACACACGCATCAGCTTACATCAACAGTACCGGAGCATGAGATCCTTTTCCGATGAAGATGGTGGTTTTCTGTCTCAAGGGATGGTGATCACCTTAGGAGGAGCGCGCAAGTTCCGCTTCAACCACCCAGCAGAGGCGGCGGTCCTCCGGGAGCGCAGACGGGTCGGTGCAGCTCAGCTGCTCATAAATAAAAACAGTTTCTACAGCATGTCTGTTTCTTTTTTTGTTTTTAATGCGAATGTTTTCCTAACTGTTCTCAGGCCAGCGAAGGCGGCGTGAGCTGCGCCTTCATCGATCTTTGCCCCTTGACCCCCGACACCAGGTAATACTCAAAAACAAGCAGGACAACTCTTTGTTCGTCTGTCTGTGTGGCATCCAGAGCGCTCGTTCTGCCAGCTCGCAGCATTCATATTTAATAGGGGGTACATGTGTTGTACCAGCATGTGGAAATAGGGTAATGCTTCATGCATGTTTCAGTTGACTTGGAGGCGATGTGTTTCCATTTGTTCCCATCCTGGTGAAATGTTCCAGTCAGCCGTTTACAGCGTGTCGCCAGGTTACGGCCGAGAAGCAGAGCAGACAACTCATCAGTAGATTCCATTTTAACGCATCCGTTAAATCTTTTCAACTACTGTTCTGTTTTATAGTGTTGACGTGAAGCTCTGCCAGGAGGTGGGTGCCGTTCTGCCCCCCAGCGAGGAGAATTCTGCCAGGCAGCATGTGGAGGTGCAGCAGCGCTACGTGGAGAGATTGCGGCAGGAGATTCAGGCCGAGCAAAGACTGGCTCAGAGAGAGCTGGAGAGGGAACAAACCCACCTCCTGGAGCAGCACAGCGACGGTAAGCAGTCGTTCCACAATCACAGTAGAACACAACGGCTGTTGATTCATTCCATCCTGAAACTCTTCACCCAATAGTCCAGCAGTGGATCATAAAGGAAAAACTGCACCTAACAGCTGTAGAGCAGAGACTCACCCAAGAATCGGGGGTTCAGACTGATCTTCTGGAGCGCCTGGCGAGTCCATCTTCTGGGGATCACGCGGTGAACCGTCCGTCCCTCATCGTGAGGGCCAGGAAGAAGGCAGTGCAGGAGGAGCTGCTGAAGCATCACGCCCTCTGCCGGGCTGAGAACCGAATCCGCCGGAAGAGGTTGCACTACCAGCTGGAGAGAATCGCCCGCAAAAGGCTTCTGTTGGAAGCTAAATGTGAATTGCAGAGGCTGGAAAGAGTTCTTCCTCCTGGTCCGGAGAGCCCAGACTCTCCTGAGATGGACTCGCCGTCAAAACTCAGAGGAAGACGACAGTCTGTGTCTCGCAGACACTCATTCTCGGCCGAGATTCTGTCACGGCTCTACCCACCAAACACCCCAATCTTCAGGTAAGCATGTATCTCTTGTTGCTCTGTGGTGCCACCATATGAATAGAACTATAAAATCTCTAGATGTGATTGAATGGAGGGAATTAACAGAATTATTTTACTCTTTTCAGACACTTCCTCAAAAGGAACAGATCACCAGAACTGACGTCCAGTTCCTTCACATCCTCTGAGTCAATCGGGAACAGGAAGTGGTTGTCGGAGGAGTGTCTCCCCTGGGAAAGAACTCAGAGCTGTTCCAGTAGCCTCCCTTCAGGACAGAGTCAAACCTGTTGGACCTCCTCCGAAAACGTCAGACAGAGCGGAAAAATGGAGCCCCAGTCCCAACCCTGTCAGGATCGACCGGAACGAAAACCTCTGCTCCCCAACAGAGACCTGACTTTTAAGAAACGGCTGGTTCAGAACACAACGGTCACCCTCAAGGCACCAGTCGGGATCGCTTTGCCGCCAATCAGCAAAGAAAATGAGCTCACGGGTGAGGAATCTGAACCACATGGTGCTAACAGTGGAGTAGATACAACCACCAAGACGACTTTCTCTCGTTCTTTTGGGCCCAGGATAAAAACAGCTCTGTCCAAAGTGTTCAGGAAACCAGCGCTGGGTCTCAGAGGAATCCCCAAACCGCTGGGAAAGATCGCCGGCCAAATTCACTGGAGACAAAGAGACGGGAGCGTCAAAGATTCCAAGATGAGTCAAAACAAAAGCGCCGTTAAAACGGCCGTCTCCTGTGAGGAGCTCGACCGAAGGGCTCCTGTTGAGGATCCTACACAGAGACAGTGGCACAGCACCGAGGCTCTGATGAGCAAGACCAGCAGATGGTTGGAGAGACAGCAGGGATTGATGGGATGGGAGGAAGAGCAGGAAGACAAGGATAAAGGAACATCCGACTGCGAGAGCCTTTTCTCTCTGGACTCCTTGTCCTCTGCTTACGCCACGGCCCTGAAGGAGCAGCTGAGACGGGAGGAAGCAGCGCAGAGTGATACCGACAGCGAAGACAGTCAGATGTCCAAAGATTCACTGGCTGTGGACCGTTTAGAGAAAAACTCAACAATAGAGAACCAAAAAGTTGTGTCAGATCAATCATTAAAGACTTATCGCTCCCAGAGCTGTCAGAAGGCTCAGAGGGTCTCAGGGGAGGAAAACTGGAGCCACTGGGGATTCGAAAAGTCAAAAAGTAGTGATGCAACATGGAAGCTTCTCTCCCAAACCCCAGTGGTGAAGGAGTCTGGAAGAAGAAACGCTGAACAGAATCTGACTGATGACTTTAGGACCACAAATAGTCCTCACTCCTGGAGTGAACGCAGCATCAGGGATCCAGAAAGTGTTCAGCCTCTCACCGAGGCGGATAGTTCCATTATTCACACTTATTCACCTCCTTTCCAAAAGAAAAAGATGTTCAAAGGTGTAGAGAGCAGCAGTAGTTCCAATCCAACCAGGATGAATCTCTCTAGCTGTCAGAATGCATCGGGAAGTCGCAGCTCGTCTTTGTGTAGTTCTGATGGTGTCGATGTGGCATCGCAGGAACGCGGTGATGGAATTTCAAGGAGCGTGTTGGGAGATTCTCAGATTGTAACGCCAGATGAAGGTCTGAAGTGTGCAGGAGGTCATGTAGAGCAATCGGAAGCGCAAATAGAAAACTTAAGGAAGGCCAGCAGCCAAAGCAAAAGTCAAGTGACCTCAACAAACTTAAATTTGACATTATTATCTCAGAGTCGCCACACAAAACAAGAGTCACAGCATCAGTTGTTTAAAGATAGTCCTGGCACTGAAACATCAGGCCAAGAATTAGAGGAGCTAACTGTTGCTGCCTTCAAACCGTCCCCTGAAGAATTAAAAATGATGCAGTTCAGGAACGCCAAATATTTGTCTTTGAAAAGGGCGAAAGCTTCAGATCAGGTAGAAAGCGCTGAGCCGCTCACCGCCGTACAGCTGGGGTCTGTTAAAACCTCCAGGAAGAGGAACAAAAACCGGCGAGACGCTTTCATGGGCAGCCTGAAAATCCCCAAAAGAAGCAACAGCAGAGAGTTGAGAATTTTCTGCTCGGCGTCGATTGACAGCCAAGAAAGTATTTGCTCTGACGACGACAACAGCAGCGACCCGGAGGGAGAAGTGTCGTCAGTGGAAGCTGACAGCTCTGGGTTTGATGGCGGCGTCACACAAAACACAACAACATCAGTGGCTTCTGGTCCCGTGAGCAGGAAGCAGAGTCGTGTGAACTTTGAGGACTCTGATGAAGGTAGAAGCGTCTCCACAGGGGGGCCGTCCCAAACCGGCAACCACATAAAACTTCAAGATGGTAGAAATACACACAACTGCAGGTCACATGCTATCTGTAGCGCCATCGACCTGAGAATCTCAGCGGTGGTGAGAGAGCACATGTCGTTGATGGGTAATGATGTCGACCGGAAGAACTGGAGTCAAAGCGTGAACACCTCGCCACCGTGTCCAGGTCGTTTTGACGTGAACGTAGGGATGGAAAGGGAGATGGTTGATCAGACAAACGAGGGACCGATCATCAGTGAGCAGCTTTCACAGGAGAGGACGACGATTGAAAACTCTGTAAGAAAACTTGAGCCCCTGACTGATCTTCCAGCTTCCAAACATGAGAATCACCAAACTCAGAACTTCTCTGATGCTCCATCAAACACTAAAGAAATAATCCAGTCATGTATGAAACTGAACAGCAGCACAGAGGCTGAACCAGTTAGTTTATCCTCAGTGAGAAAACTCATCAGTTCTCAAGCAAGTAGTTTAACTCCATCTCATCAAAACCCTGTCATTACTGATAAATGTTTGGATGAAGCGGAACTTCTTCAGAGTTCTTTGGATCCTTTTATTCTGAGTCCTAGTTGCACAAATTGTCACCATGAAAAACATTATAAGCTGAGAGATACCAGAGCGAATTGTAGTCAGCTAACGGACCTCAAAGCTACGTCCGTCGATCAAGATCAAAATGCTAATTTGTACAAACAACATTTCCAAAATGGAACCGACACAAGTGGAGTCAAACAACTGACATCTGATCTGCTTCCATTCAAACCCAATGGACAGATCTTGGATGGCCACATCTCTATGAAAGGGTTTGCCTCCAGTCTTGGGTGTCATGGCGACGGCGGGTCAGCCGACGCAGTGGGAGGCGAACCTCAGGAGCAACCCGGATGTCACCAACAAACGTGTGTGTTCAACATAAATTGTCAAGATTGTGTCGTGAAAAATGAATCACCGACCTGCAAATCCGTGGTTCCGAAGTTTGATGAGTCCAAGCACGAGGCGGGTATTTCTGAGTCTCGACAACAACGACGCAACCTACCAGATGATGATGTCACCAGAAATACAAGTCATGGATCTGCTACGTCCAAACAAGTGGAGATAAACGTCTTTACTGAAAAACTGGACAGTTCTGTGTTCAGATGTAAAACAGCCAATCTGAAGAGATTCAGGAGGTTCCAGACTCGTCCCGCGTCTTCCTCCGAGTCGTCAATCAAGTCCTCAGATGGAGACGAGGAGGAGGATCCGACCAGAGTGCATCACAGCCGACTCACACCGAAATGGGTCAAGCATGGAAAACAAGATGTCACTGATAATTCTACATCAGCGTTGGCTCGCTTTGCTTCATCTGCCGGTAAAAATGGAATAAAAGTTGACGACACCCGAAAAAGTCTGCCAAAGCAAACCTCAGAGAGAAGCATCCCATCTGCCAAGAGCAGCAACTCCTCCATGCATTTTGCCTCCAGCGACATCAACCCGTTTGTTCGGCAGCGACAAGACGACGACGACGACGACTCGAAACAAAACTTCTACAAGAACCCGGCGTTTGGCAGCGCCGCCGACCTGTCCTGTAAGTCTCCTCTTCTGAACAGCGCCGAGAAACGAATGACCAGATGCTGCAGCGTCGGCAACGGTTTGAACGGACAGGACTCGCCCTTCACCTCCCACCTGAGCGCTTACGTCACCGATAAGGGGCTGTCCAGCACGCTGAGCAGTATGGAAGATTACAAGGAGCATGTGAACAGAACCGCTCCGGCGTCTGTTGACGTCACTGATCTTGCACAACGACGTAGGACGTGTGAACACGGCACTCAGACGGAGCGCAGCCTTCAGACGGTAAAGAGGGAAGAGCGCCACAGAAGAAGCAAAACAGATGTTCCTACAAGACAGAAACCCAAAGAGGACATTAAAGAATCCCCAACATGGGCCAGCATGGAGAGCATGTCGGCTCGCCTGTCCAAGCTGATCGGCAGCACCTCGGATCTGCTGTGGGACGTCCAGGAAATGAGAACGGGAGACGTACGTAAGTCCAGTCCCGGCCGCAGGAGCCTCGACTCGTCTGGAGATCACAGCAGGAGGGACTGTTCGACTCAAACGACTCTAGACGTCGGCATCCAGACGGAAAGGCCTTCAGGAGAGCAGGAAGTGGTTCAGACACCCAGCGAAAGGTCTCAGGAAGTCAGTCTGATCGTCAAGGTGATCGGGTCTGATGTGGTGATGTGTAAGGTGGATGAAAAGACGCAGAGCGTATCAGAGGCTAGGTCTGCCACTGGAGGGGAGAACCAAGTCAGATCAGCAGGTTCTAGCGTTCCTAAGCAAAACGCAGCTCAGACACGGCGCCACAGAGTCGCCGACGACCTCATAAGAAATGAGATGTCATTGAAAAAGAAAGCCACGTTCACGGACCGGGCGTCGTCTCCAATTATGACTGTCGGAGTGAGAGCGAGTCAGAAACAGGAAGGGAAGCAGACGACGCAAAAACAACGGGATAGAAACGAGGAGCGTAACTCCGCTAACAAACAGTTAACATGTGCCGCCCCGTCGGAGGATGAGTCTGCGTGCCTCGAAAGGATGAGTGAATTTAGCCTGAATTCTTCTCTGGATACCGACATGAGCAACGTGAAAGAAAAACACCGGTGGCCTCTGACCCCTCAGGAGTGGAAAACCTCGACCCCAACACAGGTCCTACCTGTAAAGCCTCACCTGATCACACAACGTCAAAACAAGGAACCCTCCATCTTCACCGAACCCCCCACAGATGCTGGGGACGTTTGCGTCGATGCCTACGAGGAGGACGTGGTGTCGCTGCCTCCCAGTGAGTGCAACACAGACATCCTGGTAAACATCCAACCCGTCACCAGCATACCCCCGTATCCGGACCACCAGGTGGTCCCAGAGGATCTGCCCATACACAACAAGTTCACAAACTGGTCTGGCATCAGCAATCGACCATCTAAAGCGTCCCCTACATCAGCGCCACTCAGAGACAAGATCAGAAGCTGCGCCGACTGGAGCGAGATGGAGAGTCAGCGATCCAACAGGAGGGCGAGGGAGATCCAGAGGCTGCGGCAGGAGAGGGAGCAGGTGATGGCGACAGTCAGCCTCAGCGCCAAGCCCACGCCGCTGACCGTGGAGCTGAAGGAGGCCAAGCTGCACTACGGCCTCGGGGAGACGGACACGCTGTTAAAGATGCTGAGGCCCAGAGAGGAGCAGGAGGCTCCGCCCACCAAGCAGCAGCTGTACGATAGGTGAGAAAAACAAACAAACAGGATGCAAAATTTACCTGAAGTGTGCGTTCACGTTTGAGATGTTTCCGACTGTTTCCTCTCAGACATCGCAGGAGCGTCGAGGGTTTGAGGCAGGAGAGGGAGGAGCGCCTCCAGACGTACCAAAGAGCTCGTAGCCTGAGTCCCAGCAAGCGCCACGCCCCTCCACAGGAAGCCGCCGCCCCCTCCAAGGGGTCCGCCGCCACAACAAGCAGGTGAGAGTCCTGCTCCTCCTCATGAGAGCCAAACATAATCCGGATGTCAGTCTGACATGTAGCTCTATACTGTTTAGCGTGTGAACGTAGTTTATCTGAATGACAGAGTCCCAGACGCCCCCCCAGGAGGAGGGGGCCAGTATCCGTCTGACATCGAGCAGCTGCTACGGGACTACAGCCGCGCTCGAGAGGAGGCCATGACGGAGATCGCTAAGGCGCGAGAACGACTGCGAGAGAGGACGGAGCAGGAGAGGAGGAGGCTCCAGCAGCAGGAGGTGAAGGTCGGCATCGCCTGGATCGGCGTCAGACGCTCCTCCGGTGATTTAAAACCATTAAAAATCATGAAAATGATTGATTATTGGTGTATTTATTGCTCAATCAGGACGACCCGAAACATCGCACCAGAACCAGCAGCAGCACCTTGTGCACCGGATCCAGTCAGAGTCTTTCATCCGGACCGACGTCGGGGTACAACAGCGGCAACGCCGGGCAGCTGCAAACGGGCAACCTGCCAGTCCTGACGGGGCGCGTCGCTTCTCTGATGTCACAAACCGCCGTAGGTCACAGCAGCTCTTCTTCAGGTGATTGTTGCTCCTTTTGGGAAGAAGACGCTCACCTTTGCTGCTACGCTTCAGATCCAGGACGAAGAGCTGAAGGTCAGGACGCGTCCTCCTGTCTGTGGTCCAAACGGCGTGAAGACGCCGAGAGCCCGGCTGTCGGCCCACGGTGAGTTTAGTGGATGACAGACGCTTTAATTAAATGTCTTGTGACTTTAGATTCATCCACGTCTGTTTCCAGATGTCGATCCTGAGCCGCCTCTCAACGGGTTCGAACCTCTGATGATGTCGTCTCCATCGCCGCCAACACGAACCCGTCGACGCGCCGCTTCCTTCGGTTCCACCTTCTCCATATCCACCACCTACCGGGACATCACGTCGGGTCTCCTCAGTCGAGCTCTGGCTGAGGTGAGACGTCTTTTCTGCTGGTTCTGTTTGATTTCTGAACTTCCTGTTTGAGTCACCCTTCTTTCTCCTCCTCAGCTGCGACTGGTTTCGTCCGGGGATTTGAGCAACCTGCTGAAGGATGAAGCTGCAGCAGGCTGGAGGTGAGTTCACGTTCCTCTGCTCTTAGACGTCTTCATCAGCTCGGCTTCATGATGTCATCTTCTTATTCAGGTTCCAGGGAGAAGATCGAGGCGTCCACGTTTACTACAAACCGTCTTCCGTCCCGTCTGTCCACGGATTCCTGGGAGCCGCAGAGCTCCACAGACCCGTGGACGTCCTGTGGAACGCCGTCTGTCAGCTGTCAAAGACACACATGTACAATCAGTCGGTTCGTTCTGTCTGGACACGACCGCTGGATGACGACACTCAGCTGGGTCAGTGAACGCCTCACGTGGTTAACACAGTCGTCCTTCATCAGATCACTGACTCCTCCCCTCTGTTGTCTCCTTCAGTTTACATCCTGACGGATCCGTCCAGCTGCCACCTCAGCCAGCCGCGAGATTTCTGCTGCATCAGCACCGAGTCCAGACAGGTAGGACCGCCGTGACATCATCTGGTGATGTCAGCACTTCCGTAGGCGTCGGCTGAAGTTTGCACACTCTGAAGGGATTTTAAGGTTCAGACTCATGTTCAGGTCCAGGCTCAGATTCAGGTTCAGGATCAAGTTCAGGTTCAGATCTAGGTTCAGATTCAGGTTCATATTCAGGTTCAGATCCAGGTCAGACTCAGATTCAAGTTCAGATTCAGGCTCAGGTTCAGATTCAGGCTCAGGTTCAGGTTTCCATTCTGTCGCTGATCTGAGGTCAGTGCCTCTTCCTCCTCAGGCCGGTCTGAGCGTGCTGGCGATGCAGTCTGTCTTTGAGGAGTCTCTACCCCGCCCCAGCGTGGACGCCGTCCGAGGGGAGATGATGCCCAGCTGCTGGGTCCTGCAGCCAATCAGACGCAGCGGGCAGGACGTCACCAGGGTCGTCTACATGCTGCAGGTGAGACGTGGTTCCTGTGGTTCTTGTTTCTGTTGGTGATTTAAAAAAATGAAGCTGTGGTTAAAATATTTCTGGATTCTGTCGCTTCACCTGAGTGACGTCGTCGTTTCCCTCCTTCTCCTCTCCAGGTGGATCTTGGGACGCCGTCCTTTCCTCGCCGTCTGCTGAGCTCGGTCGCCCGGCTCCAGGCGTCCGTCATCTCCGACCTCGACGTCTTCCTGAGCACTTAGACTAAAACCAGCAGGGAGTTAGTCTGTCGTTAAATTTGCACCTGAAAGGTATTTACTTGACGTTTGCCAAAGTAAGAGCACTGGCCCCGCCCCCAGCTACCAACATGAAGCAGCTTTAATGTGAAGGTATTTTTTTATAAAGGTTATTTTTGTACGCTTTTCACCATCATTATTTGTAATTTTTTTTGTCTTATTTTACCAAAGATTGAAGAAGGAAGGTGCTTATTTAATATTCTTCATTAAGGTTTCAGCATATTAATACCACTTTATTGATTGATAGATTTATTGATCAGACATTGGATCCTGGTCACATGGTTTTGTGACGCTGGTGAGAATCAGAGCAGCTCTTCTTTTGAGTGAAGATGTTTCGCTGTAGTTTAGAACGAGAGTGTGTTTGTTCTCTAATGTGTATCAGTGCTGGAATGCACACACACACACACACACCCCATCTGGAATAATTAATTAATTAATATGAATTCCGCCAATCAGAGGTCACCTGCCTTCCCTGTAGACCCTCAGCCTCCACCTGCCTCCTGGTCCAATCAGCACCTCCATCTGTCTGGAGGAGGAGGAGATTATTTAATACTGATTGATCAGATAACCACCCCCCCCCCTCCCCGACTCCCATTTTCATCTGATCACCTCCATTTATGAGCTCCACACTATTGCTTTTATATCAGCTTTTGAAAATCCACTATTGATTGATTTGTGATACACAAAGAACTGAATTGATCTTGTAGCACTGATCACACACACGAGACGCATGCTAACACTTTTAGCTTCGAGGCTAACGATGAACTGCTATGTTCAGTATCAGTGTAGGTGTGAGGCGGTGAAGACCCCGCCCCCTTTAGGGACAACGCCTTAACCTCTGACCTCCCTGTATGACGCGGTACCCTGAATGTGCTCCAGTTTAAAGCCTTTTTTTATCGCGGCTGTTAATTTATTCTGTTCTTGGGTTTGAACTTTTTTTTTTTTTTTTTAATGTTTGGTGTTCTGTGACGCCGCAGCGGAGGAACAGAAGAATGTTTGAAGCCATTTAATCCTCTGTAGCTGAAGGTTCTCCGGTTCACAGCTGCAGCTCAGACGTTCCTTCAGGAACCAAAGACGCTGAGCAGCGAAGGAACGTCTTCCTGTAAAGAGTTTGTAATTTATGTCTTGTTCAAAAATGTATTTTATGATTTATAAACTATATATTTGATTGTTTTTAATACATTTATATTCCAAGGGAATTTTGTTTTTCTTTTTTTTTTTGTTGTTGTTTTTGTCATTTTCACATTTTCATAATAAATTTATATTCTAAGGGAATTTCTTTTTCTTTTTTTTCTCATTTTCATTTTTTTGCTCATTTTTTTAAACTTGTAGTTTGATATGGTTTCAGATCATGTTATGCATGTACAATATTTTGCACACTATAAGGCGCACTGGATCATAAAGCGCACCTTCAGTGAATGGCCTTTTTCAAACTTTTTTCCTTATATATAAGGCGCACTGGATTATAAGACGCACTGTCGGTTTTTGATAAAATTAAAGGCTCTTAGGTGCGCCTTATAAGGTGAAAAATACTGAGGTCCCTTCAGCGTTAGTTAATCCAGTTAGTTAGTGAACAAATTATCCTTCAAAATAACAAAAATATTTCACCAAAACTCAGTTTATTGACATGACTTTTGTGTCGGATGCAGCTATGACAAAATGTTTGGTTGACTATAATAAACTTTTTTTTAACGGTAATTCAGATTAAATACAAAAAATTTTAATTTTTGTAAATTTTGTAAATTTGTAAAAATTTCACTGACTTTAAATTTAAATCCACACAGATCAAATGTGAATTTTTTAAAAATAAAATTTGTATAAAAATTTTTTTTTTTTTTACATTCAGGCCTGATAAATTTAATTTTTAAAAAAAATTTTAAAAAATGTGAACGGGTGTTGTCACGTGACGTGACAGGTGTACCCGCGCTGCAGCAACGGGCGTTGGGTGGGTGCGAGATTAGAACCCCGGGGGGGGGAGGGGTAAAGAAGAGGAAGAGGAGGAGGAAGGGGGCGACCATCAGAAGGGCCTCTGCCATTTACAGTCACCAGCTCACGCCAGGAATGTTCCTGCGTGAACTTTATTTTTAACCCTCGGGTGGGCGGGTCACTCGCTGGCTTTCGGGAATGTCCGTGGAGCGCGCGACGCCTTCAGTCCCTCGTCCCGCGTGTCGCGAGCCGCCGCTGCGCTCCCCAGGTGGGATTCTGATTGGTTCACCGGCAGGGAGAAGATAAACAAGTCGGACCGGACCACGTCCAGGAACGGGTGAGTAGAACCGAACTTCCGTTATTGATCCGGGGCCAAAAGTTCTGTCCCGGCCCCGGAGGCGCCCCCCCCCGGAACCACCTGTTGGACCGCAGGCAGACGTGACGTCGTTTTTAACCACCTTAGAGTTCCGTTACTTCACGAAATGTTCAAATTCAGCTTCGTCTCGTTAAATTACATTTTTTTTCCTGTCGTTGAAAAGTGCGCACAGTGACGTCACGGCGCGTGGAGAAGTGCGCAGATACTTGAATGCATTAAATTTATAAATTTACTTAAAAATATTAAAGCAGTAAAATATACTGTAAATAAAAGTAGTGTAGTAAAAATAAAGAAGTGCAGAAATATTGACTGTGTGTAAAAGTGTTTTGGTGCTAAAGTTACTGGGGAGACCAGGGAGCTGTTGTGACGTCATCAAAACGCAAACTTGTGCATTTAAATGAATTTTAATTTCTTTCTATGCTAAATCAGCTAGCTGGTGATGCATGTAGTACACACACACACACACACACACACACACACACACACTCAACAAGATGATTTTGAAAAGCAGCTAGTAGCATGTTAGCAGCTAACTCAAATAAGCCAATGTCTTCAGATTGGGGACACATGATGTCAGCAGGTCAGATTTTTTTAGTCCTTCTTGGGGTCCTTTTCTGTCCTGGTTCTTGGGGTCCCCGGGGCAGAGGTCGTGTTAGTACACACTTTAGGTGTGTTTCAGTTGTGTGTGGTCCATCCATGATGATGTCATATCCGTGGAGGAATCCTGGGACTGCTAGCAGAATGCTAACCTGTTTTCTGCCGACACCCTAAACAATGTCCTCCTCTCCCTCCTCCTCCTCCTCCTGACTTGTGGAGGTGTTGATTGGACAGGGGGGGTCCATCATACCTGTCTCTCAGGTAGACCCGTCACGCTGTTAAATTGCAGCTCCAGGTGAGACACACCTGGCTTTAGAGAGGAGACGGACATGCACTCTGATTGGCTGACGTCATGTTGACACTTCCTTGTCCCTGGGTTGACGTGGTGTCCGGATCAGCGTCGCTCAGGAACCTCAGATTGATTCTTGAGGCTCCGCCTCCTGATCCAGAGCCTCTCGCCGTCTGAGGGAACGAACCACAGGAGCAGGAGAAACGTCGCTTCCTTGTTCCCCTTAAAAGGAGTGTGTGTGCAGACGTGAGTGTAAACACACTCCGGGACGCCTCCCAGGATGGGACTCCGAGTCAAAACAGGGAGTCACGAACCTCATCGGGAGTGGAGGGCTCTAATCAATGCTCGGGATGGATCCCGTATGACTCCTCTGAGGAGCGTTACGACTCCTCTGAGGAGCGTTACGACTCCTCTGAGGAGCGTTACGACTCCTCTGAGGAGCGTTACGACTCCTCTGAGGAGCGTTATGACACCTCTGAGGAGCGTTACGACTCCTCTTAGTCCTGCTCTTCATCCCCGGTCATGCAGCTGATCACAGTGTGATGGAGGAGGTCATGTGACCCAGGTTTGTTTATTTTTAAACACTGAAGCTCCTGGCTCTTGTTCACCAGCTCTAACCGGAGACGAGGTCCAGGCTCCTCCCTCCCTCCAGGCCCCTCCCTCCTGTCTGGCGACAGGGACGTCAGCTCGTAGGAGGTTGGGGTCCGGGCTGTGTGTGAGGCGATAAGGGGAACCCCGGCGATAGGTGGAGCGTCCCGCCGCTGATAACGACCGCCTGCATTCGGCTGATAGCAGAAACCTGCAGGAAGTCACCGTCTGAACAGAGAGATTCAGACCTGCAGCTGTTAAAGTTTATTTTCATAAAATTTCATTTTATTTTGCATCTTTATTTTCCACAAAATACCAACTTTTTTTCTTCAAACTTTAAGAATCAAATCCCATATTATTTTATTCCATGTTTTATTTTCACCGTTCGACCCTGATTCCCCCCACTTTAGCATCATGCTAACAGGAAATGGTCTTGAAAACTGAAGATGTTCTTTCAGCTTTGACGCCGGATGAGGCCACGCCCCTTTTTTCTACTTTGTAGAGAAGAAGAAGAGATGGGCTTCCCTCCTTGCACACACACACACACGCACATGCGCTACGAGGAGGTGGCATCGTCGTGTTTCTTGGGGGTGCCCCCCCCCCCCCACGGTGAGGTCCGATAAGGCGGCTGTGGCGCTGCCTGATAGGACTATCTGCGTGGTTCAACCGCCATCCCACGCAGAAAACCTGCCACCGAGGGCGCTCACACACACACACACACACACACACACACACACACACACACACACACACACAATGGAAGTCAGGAGGTTCACGTGTGTGAACACACACCTGAACACACACCTGATGGGCGTGTCTTAACTCCTCTCCTGTCTCCTCAGCTCCGCCTCCATCGCTTCACGTCTTCCCGCTGCATCGCTTCCCAAACGTTTTCCGAGCACCTGAGGCCTGGCGTCCCCCGCCGACCCCGCCCCCGCCGCCGCTGCCGCGCTGGCAACCACCATGACGTCGACCACGGACTTCGACAACGCGGAGATCACGCAGCAGTACAGCCACATCAACACCCGCTTCGACCTCTGCGACGAGGAGCTGGACAACGACAATAGCTCCGCCCGGCTGTTCGAGCGCTCGCGCATCAAGGCCCTGGCAGGTGAGTGTGTGTGACGCCAGTATATGTGTGTGTGTGTGTGGGGGGTGTGTGTCCGTCCTCTCCCCCACCCTCCCTCACCCGAGCAGCTGAGGGTCTCCACACCCTCTGGCATCGCCGACACATTGGTGGAATTCTGACCGTGAGCCGTCTGGACAGCTGCCCCGGCTGGACATAGTCCACATCTCTGGCATTCCTGGTGGAGCTGTGACCCCACCTGTGTGTGTGTGTGTGTGTGTGGGGGGGGGTAGTAGGGGAGGGGGCACGTCTGTTGGAGTTTTTTTAAACAGCTTCTGAAGGGGAGCCGAGGGTCAGAGCGACCTCCCGTCAGAGAAAGGAGCTCAAAACAGGAAGTCAGCTCGATGGAGGAGGAGGCGCTTAATTTATTCATTTATTCAAAATCGGAATATTTCATTCGTTGCGCCGTGAATGGAAAAAAAATCCATTTGATCCAGAATATTTGAAACCCCCCCCCCCCCGCTGTGAGGTAACAGATGATGATCCAAACACAAACTAAACTGAATGTAGAACCAACAGAATGAAGGAGGCGGAGCTGGATCTGGCTCCTCCCCCTGGCAGCAGCATCTCTCCTGTCTCTTTAAGCCATCAAGGCTCCTGTGTGGGTGATGCTGCGTTAGCATGTAGCGCTGATGCTCCTGTAATGCAATCAGTGTTTCCTGTCAGAGGGAGATGCACAAAGTGAAGGTGGAGAACTGAATACTCACCCCTCCATTACACCACTCCTCATCCTCACCCCCCCCCCCACCACCACTACCACTCCCAGACCTGAAGCACGCACGTTCAAGCATCATTAGCAGAGGAAACGTGATGTCACGGCTGTGTGGGAGGGGAGCGGATTGTTCGCGTGGAGAGAGAGAGAAGGGAGGAGGAGGAAGGAGCGTAAGAGGGAGAGGAGGACAGAGAGCCAAGAGGAAGAGGAGAGAGCGTGCCAAAGCTCCAGGCTGGTTGTATTTGGGGGGGGGGGTCACCATGAGCAGCCCGTGCCTCCTGCGCGCCGCCCCCATCGGCCAGCCCCGGCTCAGGGAGGTCAAGATCAGCCTGAAGGCCGGCGGCAGGGAGACGGCAGCCCGGAGCGGCGGCGGCGGCGGCTCCAAGGAGGCAGCCGGACGCCCCTATGCCCCCCTGGAGAGGGACGCCCCTCTTTCCCGGGTGGGCATGAGCAGCAGTCGGAGCAGGAGCACCCCGGCGGTCCATCGGGCGCAAAGCAGGAAGTCGGCAAGAGGAAGCGGCGGCGGGAAGCAGCAGGAGCCCGAACACCGCCCGGAAAGGAACGGCACCCTCCTGCACATCCCGCTGGCACCCGCCGGACTCGCCCCCTTACCCTTATCGTCCACAGCGTCCTCCACCTGCACCCCCAAACGCCAACGAGCGCCTCACTCTCCTGCCCCGGCCCCCACCTCCTCCTCCTCCTCCTCTTCCTCCTCCTGCCCCCCCGGTAGGAGCATGAGGCGGGGGCGCTGGCTGAGCTACAGCACCTCCAACATCTGCTTCAACTCCATCCTGGACGGACGCTTCAGGCAGCTGCAAGGTATGGGGGGGGGCCCTGTGTGTGGGGTCAGGTCGGGTCGGGGGGGCTCGAGTCCGGACAGGTTTGACCATGATGTCAGCTTTAGATCCTCTCCAGTTTCTGGTCATGTGTGTTTGTTTTTGCTGCTCATCCTGTGTTGGTTGGTCTGGTCTTACCCTGATTGGCTGAGCCTCATCATGTGACTCTTGGACCTCTAGAACCTGGATCACGTTGGCCTCATTATCAGTCTAGATTAACTAGATTCCACTGATGAAGGTTTCCTCCTGGATCCAGATCAGGAGCTTCAGAAGATCAATCTGACTCCTGGATCAGTTTCAGCTCCGATCTGATCTCAGGTCAGTCTGGATCATCATTGTCTGTTACCTCACAGCAGGGGGGGTCCAGACATTCTGGATCACCACATCTAGAATCAGACTCGAACGTGCATTATCTCAGCTACCTGTAGAGAGCAGAGTCCCATCTATACCTCTCTGTTATGGACCTCCCCCCTCCCCCTAACCTAGCACATTTGGATCAGGATCAGGATCTGGATCTTGATCCAGAGAATGGTGGAACATCAGGAACACCTCAGAG
The DNA here is from genome assembly GCA_013358685.1 of Antennarius maculatus. Lineage (NCBI taxonomy): Eukaryota > Metazoa > Chordata > Actinopteri > Lophiiformes > Antennariidae > Antennarius > Antennarius maculatus. The sequence goes on along the minus strand of CM023621.1, from coordinate 17,761,687 downwards.
TGCTAAAAGTGAAAAAATGATCCAGAATCCATATTCTGTTCCCACCCACCTAAAGATCATGAACTCCAAGACCCTCTGACTAAACAAGCAAACAAAAACACGAAAACATAGATATTGGATGTTGGAAATATAGAAATAATAAAAACACAAGAAGTTTATTTTTTGTTACTTAAAAAGTTGTGGACGGACAGAAGCAGCTTGAGCTGAGTTAGTTTAGTCAGTTTTTTTAATTTAATATTTTAAATGTTGCATAAATGTGGTTTAAATCTTGTGGAGTCTGTAGAATCTTTCTCTTCTTATTCTCTCGAGGTCACATGACTCACATCATCCAATAGGAAACAGTTGAAAGTTCAAGAAACAACTTGAGGTTTGGTAAATGTTCAAATAAATCACTGTTTTCTATGGAAGAACCTGAACAGAGGCGTTAATGAGGATAATAGAGAGAATTCCCTCAGAGCCCGGAGGGTTAAATATAAATGGTTGTAATTTATTTATTTTCTGGAAGCTTTGCCCCAATTGTTCACTGAGTCCACTTTGAATAATTCATCTACAAAGTCCTAAAAAGGTCGAGATGTTTTTCCATTTCCTGCTCGTTGTGTTTCGCTCTGTCAACAAACAAACTCAGCGTTTTTCTTCTGTTTTTAGCCTCCCTCTGTTCCTGTTGGCGTTTTTGATCGTAAAGACCTGACGGGTGAACTTTTCCCTGCATGCATCTGTGAGGTTTGTTGTCGCAGTGGATTTCTGTCTGCTTGCGCTCGAACTCCCTGATGGCCGGAGTGCATTAGCGAGAGGAAGAAAATGGAGGCGACGCTGCAGAAAGACAAACACGGTCTGCTTTCCTGCCAGATTTATCGACAGACGATCCATCAGCCAACGGCGTTTACAGGATTCACATTTACCTGATAGTTCATCCAATCGGAACGCAGCATGGCAAAGAGAGAAACTTTAACTTTCCATCAGGTTTTCTGTTCTAGAGATATCCCACTCCCAGAATCTAAGTAGATATTTTTGCGACTTCAATGAAACGCTTTTATTTTGGAAGTTGTGACCTCTCACACCACAAACCAGAATGATGGCTTTGCTGGTCCAGGAACCGACAGGTTCTCCTGGCGTCCGTCTCAGAATGGATGAGGTTAAACCTTCTGAAGCCTCTGGACAGTCACAGTCCTAGTTGAAGTTGGGGACATTGCCCTTGGACTAGTCGATTGGGTTCCACCAGGTAATCCCTGAGGTATGGAACCAACTTCCTGTTCTGCTTTCGCTGTGTTCTTTCAGATTCCCCCTGTTCTTTCGGATTGGGTTCATTCAGTATTGAACACTAAAAATCTCATGACTCTTTTCACTATTAAATAGCATGTTGCTAAGGAAGTCCAGGCAGAGTCTCTGGCTGGCTCTATGTTGAGTCAAATGACAGGAAAAACTCAAAGCTAATGCAAAGTCAACACACTGGTCTCTCCAGACCGAAATATTTGCATAGTAATATTAGATATACTGTACATCTAATTGTTATGCCTATTGACATTTTAACTTTGCTAAAGTTACAGTAGAACCTTGAGATATGATCCGGTCTCACTGATGTATCCATCCGCCAACTAGTAGTGGTGTCCTGAAGCACGACTCGTAATTCGGATTTTGCTCGTATGTGGAACAAAAACGTCTCGTATCTCAAATATCTTGTAGCTCGAGGTACTACCGTACTTCTTTTTCTGTTTTCCTAATGAAGATGATCTTAAGGCAACTGGAGTTAGCGAGCTCCGCGAGGTGCTGTCAATTGTGACATTTGAGTCAAAATATTTGTCTGCTTTACTTTGTGCGTTGGCAGCCTCCTGGACAGCCGGGTGGATTAAACAGATCCATGACTCAGGGAAGCAGCAGCGCCGGGTGTCGGACCAGTGAGGGCTGACAGTGGGAAACACAGATCAGGCTTTATACAGGGAAAATCCATCAGCATGAATAAGTGATGAGCTCTCAGATAGTGGATGAGAGGTTAGAGAGTGAACGCATGTGGAACAGTGGAGTGTTTAGTAAGGCTTGTACAGAAGACGTAAACGACACAGGACTGTCTTCTGCTGTCCGGTCAGTGTGGAGAGATACCGTCAGTGTGGAGGGACTAGCAGATACCGTTTGAAGGCTCATCTTCAAGTCAGACATTTATTCATGAGAAATGACAAAAAAACGCAAGAAGCTAACAGTGAAGCTATGAAGTTATATAGTCATACATTATAAAGAGTTAAATGGATTATCTGTGTTCTAATAAAAGTCTCTGTTGGTTGTTTGGTTGTTTGGTTGGTTATTTGTTTTGTTTGTTTGGTTGAGTGATTGTCGGTTGGTTTATTGGTTGTTTAGTTGGTTATTGATTTGTGTATTGGTTGGTTTATTGGTTAGTTGTTTGGTTGGTTGGTTGGTTAATTGGTTGTTTGGTTGGTTGGTTGATTGGTTAGTTGTTTATTTGGTTGGTTGGTGTATTGGTTGGTTGGTTGATTGGTTGAATGGTTGGCTACTTGTTTTGTTTGGTTGGTTGGTTGATTGATTGGTTGCTTGGTTGGTTGGTTGATTGAGTGATTGGTTGATTGGTTAGTTGTTTATTTGGTTGGTTGGTATATTGGTTGTTTGGTGTATTGGTTGGTTGGTTAGGTGGTTGATTTATTGGTTGGTTTGCTGGTTGGTTGGTAACAGTCACCTGTTAATTCTACAGGTAAAAACTCATCAAAGGTTTTTTCACATGTGGCCATAGCGGCCTGGTATTTACACATTCACCACGGAATAGGAAGTTGTTCTAACTTCACTGTCTATAATCCAGAAGAGACGTCCACAAGCCAACGTGTCGCCTGCTGACAATAAACACAAGAGTTTTATTCACCGACATCATCACCACAGACCTTCTCTGTCTGAACTCCACAGATGAGCGTGAAGCGGTCCAGAAGAAGACCTTCACCAAATGGGTCAACTCCATCCTGTCCCGGGTCGGCTGCCGGATCTCTGACCTCTACCTGGACCTGCGGGATGGGCGCATGCTCATCAAACTGCTGGAGGTTCTGTCCGGTGAACGGCTGGTGAGGACTCAAACTGGACCTCTTTGCTTTTCTCTTCCTGTTGTTGTTTGTTTTTCATCACTCTACTTCTATTCCCTCCTCCAGCCTAAACCCACGAAAGGCCGAATGCGTATCCACTGTTTGGAGAACGTGGACAAGGCTCTGCAGTTCCTCAAAGAGCAGAGGGTCCATCTGGAGAACATGGGCTCCCACGATATCGTCGATGGCAACCATCGCCTCATCCTCGGCCTCATCTGGACCATCATCCTTCGCTTCCAGGTAGGGATGGAGCCCAAACCTCATCCCATCACCAGACCAATAGACTCGATTTACAATGACACCATGATGTGGCCTTCATGTGATCCCAATCGTGGTGGAAATAAGAGCTTCTTTAAGTTGTACCAACATGATACCAATTTAAAATGACATCCTTCTTCTTCTGTGTCCGTGGCAACCGAAGCTGTTCTTGTTCCTTCAGGTTCCATCCATTTCTACCTGCTGTTAGAAGCACATCCAGAACATCGGCGCACGTCTTTTTGACTCTTTCATCATTCTGGAGGGGCCATATATTTATTTTTAATTTGACAGCAGCACTGTTATTTTTAGACATGTTAGTTCGTGGCCTCCTCCATTATTCAATAGAAATAGAAGAAAAGAAACAGGAAAGAGAGATCGGTGCTGTCAGGAGCTTATCTGTTGGCGTAAACCAGGACCAAAGAGGGTCTAAATTTAGTCCTCCTCCCTCGTGTCCCATCACCGCTCTAATTACTGACCCAGTGTGGGAAAGTTTCTCATAGCAACCCCCACTTTTTGAGCAGAACCTCAGGGATGGATTGGTGGGAATCCAGTTTATTCACCATAAACAAGATTAGATTTGAATAAAAACCTCGTAATCTGTTTGTAAGATATGATAAATGAGCGTTTAAATAGATAAATCCATTTCCACGTTGACTTCCTGAACGATTCCGGTTTGATTTGGCCGGGTTTCAGCTGAACCTCTTGTTTATCAGATCCAGGACATCGTTGTGGAGACGGGTCAGGCAGACCAGAAGGAGACGCGCTCGGCCAAGGACGCTCTTCTTCTGTGGTGTCAAATGAAAACTGCAGGGTGAGTGGGACGACTGACCTTTAGCACCAAGCTGTCCTTTAAGAATTCCTGTTCCTCTTCTGAGCTCAGCTGTAAAAGTTTTGCAGGTTAAAAATACGTCTTTGTGTCGTTTGACTGACCTTTACTTTGATCAGGAGGAATAACTTTCTTTTTTTTCCATTTTCATAAAATGGAAAAAAAAATTCCATTCTAGAATCTATTTGAACCTAAAAGCATAAAGGATGACTTTCTCCAAGAAATAGTTGATATTTTTAAAAATGCCTGCTATGTATAGAACACACAGTCAGAGAAAACAACTTTAGTTTAGCATAAAGACAGTTGAGTCAAGTCAAAGCTAATAAAATCAATTTATTGTTCTAAAATAAAATATTAAAATAATTAAAATATTACAATATTAAAATAATATTAAAATATATAAAATATTATATGCATTCATTCAATTTGTGCAAAAAATATTTTTTGTCATTTCAGACAAGTCAAGCTTGAGGTTAGCCCTGTTTTTAGTCCTTAAGCTAACAAGCTACTGGCTTTCGTGTTCTGTATTTTTTTTATATGAATGAAAACTAGTGAATAATTTGAGCTTTAGGGTTAATGTTTATTTTATTGAGGTGCCAGTAGGAAAGTCTTGTTGTTTTGGGCATCCTCTTTTTCTAGCCTCAGGCTAGCCAAAGCTAACAGGCCGCTGCTGGCTGTGGCTTTGTATTTCCTGCATAATCATGACAGTGACATTTACTTCCTCATCTCATAGTCTTTTGAGTCTTTGAACACTTTGTGAGGAAGTCGCTGATTTAAAGCAGAACCTGTTCCAATCCGTGGCTCACGCTCGCTGGCTGCTCTTGTTTCAGGTATCCCAACGTGAACATCACAAACTTCACCACCAGCTGGAAGGACGGGATGGCCTTCAACGCTCTCATACACAAACACCGGTAAGAGACGGATGTCCAGATCCACTCTCAGCAGCTCTGAAATGTAAACACTCATCTGCTTATTATCTCTCCATCTCTCCCTCTCAGGCCGGACCTGGTTGACTATAACACTCTGAAGAGGTCCAACCCGACCCACAACCTCCAGAATGCCTTTAACGTGGCGGAGCAGAGGCTTGGCGTGACCAAGCTTTTGGATCCAGAAGGTGAGTCGCCGATGGTTGTTCTGCTCCCATCATGCACGCCTGGACGTTTCTGACCACTACGTGGGTTTGTTTTTTAGATGTGTTCACGGAGAACCCAGATGAGAAGTCCATCATCACGTATGTCGTGGCGTTTTACCACTACTTCTCCAAGATGAAGCAGCTCGCTGTCGAGGGCAAGAGAGTCGGAAAGGTGAGAAAGAAAGATGGCGCCGCACCTGTTTAAGCCAGCTTCCCTCACGCCTCCTCTTCCACCTCCTACCTCAGGTTCTGGACCACGCCATTGAGACAGAGGAGATGATCGATAAGTACGAGACGCTGGCATCGGACCTGCTGACATGGATCGAACAGACCATCATTGTGTTGAACAACCGCAAACTGGCCAACTCTCTGAGCGGAGTCCAGCAGCAGCTTCAGGCCTTCAACACCTACCGCACCGTGGAGAAACCCCCCAAGTGAGTCTGAAAATGAAGACATTAACTCACGAATAAAAGCACAAAGCATTAGAAAATGATAACTGAGTTAAATGATTACAGACTTTAATGAGAGGCGTTCACTGCTGCAGTAAATGTGAATCCTGTGTTCGTGTGATGTTCAGGTTCCAGGAGAAAGGAAACCTGGAGGTGCTGCTGTTCACCATCCAGAGCCGCATGAGGTCCAATAATCAGAGGGTCTACACGCCGAAGGAGGGAGCGCTGGTGGCCGACATCAACAGGGTGAGAGGGGCAGCACTGTTTTACCTTTCACCTCACGAGTGAGCAACCAGCATCACTAGTGTGTAACCAGTATCACTAGTGTGTAACCAGTATCACTAGTGTGTAACCAGCATCACTAGTATGTAACTAGCATCACTAGTGTGTAACCAGTATCAATAGTGTGTAACCGTTATCACTAGTGTGTAACCAGTATCACTAGTGTGTAACCAGCATCACTAGTATGTAACTAGCATCACTAGTGTGTAAACAGTATCGCTAGTGTGTAACAGTATCACTAGTATGTAACCGTTATCACTAGTGTGTAACCAGTATCACTAGTGTGTAACCAGCATCACTAGTATGTAACTAGCATCACTAGTGTGTAACCAGTATCAATAGTGTGTAACCGTTATCACTAGCGTGTAACCAGTATCACTAGTATGTAACCAACATCACTAGTGTGTAACCAGTATCACTAGTGTGTAACCAGCATCACTAGTGTGTAACCAGCATCACTAGTGTCAGAATAACCAATTGTGGGCGTGTCAGCCCGCCCCCTCTGAGGCGTCTCTCTCTGATGGTGCGTTTGCAGGCGTGGGCGCGTCTGGAGCGGGCTGAGCACGAGCGGGAGCGCGTCCTGAGGGACGAGCTGATCCGACAGGAGAAGCTGGAGCAGACGGCCAGGAGGTTCGACAGGAAGGCGGCCATGAGGGAGACGTGGCTGCTGGAGAACCAGAGGCTGGTGTCTCAGGTGAGGCTCACAGCCAGAAGGTCGTGGGTTCGGATCCTCCAGAGGACCCAGGTCTGCATACATGATGTGTATTTGAAGTAAAGATCCAGATATTTCTCATCTGCCCCCTCCTCAGGATAACTTCGGCTACGACCTCCCAGCAGTGGAGGCGGCGAAGAAGAAACACGACGCCATAGAGACGGACATCGCCGCCTACGAGGAACGCGTCCAGGCCCTGGTGGAGATCTCAAAGGAACTGGAATCTGAGCGCTACCACGACGCCAAACGCATCGACGTGAGGAAGGACAACGTGCTGCGCCTGTGGGACTACCTGCAGGAGCTGCTGAAGGCTCGGGGGACTCGCCTGGAGAAGAACCTCACCCTGCAGAGGATCTTCCAGGAGATGCTGCACATCATCAGCTGGATGGACGACATGAAGGTGCTAGACTGGAGAACATGAAGCATCCCAAAGGCGTTTGTTTTGGGATGCGTAACTGTTTATTTCCTCTCTTCAGGCCCGGCTTCTGTCTCCTGACTTTGGGAAACATCTGCTGGAGGTGGAAGACCTGCTGCAGAAACACACTCTGCTGGAGAACGACATCGCTCTGCAGGCCGACAGGGTCCAGTCCACCAGCGCCGCCGCTCTCAAGTTCGCCAACGGAGAAAGTAAGTACTCATTTTTTAATTTCTATCTCCTGAGATTCCAGAAGAAACGGTGAAATGCATAGATGTTCGTTCTTTTATTTCCCCCAGCCTACAAGCCATGTGATCCCCAGGTGATCCGTGATAGGGTGCAGCACCTGGAGCTGTGTTATCAGGAGTTGTGCGCACTGGCGGCTCAGCGGAAAGCTCGCTTGGAGCAATCCCGCTGTTTCTGGAACTTCCTGTGGGAGGTGACGGAGCTGGAGAGCTGGATCCGAGAAAAGGAGCACATCTTCTCCTCCCTGGATTACGGCAAGGACCTGACCAGCGTTCTGGTCCTCCAGAGCAAACACAACGCCTTCGAGGATGAGCTGGCGGCCCGCCGCGCTAGCCTGGACAATATCATGGCCGAAGGAGAGAAGATGATCCGGGCCAAACACTTCGGCTCGCCAAAGGTGGAGGAATGCATGGACGACATCGGCAGACAATGGCAGCAGCTGGAGGAGCTGGCCGACTTCCGCAAGCAAAACCTCCAGGACACGCAGAGGTTTTTCCAGTTTCAGGGAGACGCCGATGACCTCAAGACGTGGCTCCTGGACGCCACGAGGCAGATGAGCAGCAACGACGTCGGTCACGACGAGTTCACCACCCAACGGCTCCTGAAGAAGCACAACAACCTCAAGAACGAGGCCATCAAAAATGGCGCCAACATCGACGCCCTGTCCAGGCAAGCCAACGCCCTACCAGAGGAGCTGCAGAACACCCCCGACATCCAGAGGCGCCTGAAGGACATCAAGGACCTGTACATGGAGCTCATGACTCTGGCCGACCTGAGGCAGAAGAAGCTGGACGATGCCATGGCGCTCTACACCATCTTCAGCGAGACGGACGCCTGCGAGCTGTGGATGGGTCAGAAGGAGACGTGGTTGGTGGGGTTGGAGGTTCCTGACAATCTGGAGGATCTGGAGGTGGTTCAGAACAGGTATCCAGGAACCAGTCAACACGAAAGCTCATGTTTGTTCTTCATTGGTTCTAACGGAGCCTTCATCTCGTTTCAGGCTGAGCATTCTGGCTCAAGACATGGCCAATGTGGCATCCAGGGTAGACGATGTCAACAACGCTGTGAAGCAGCTAGAGGACAGCCGCCACCCCCGCACCAAGGAGGTCAAAGACTGTCAGACGAGACTTAACACAAGGTGGGTCGCCGAACTATGTCAGGGGCTTTCAGCTTCAAATGTTTTGGGAGTTTGTAACCTCGAGCTTTGAACATCTTCCAGGTGGGAGGCCTTCAAGGCCTTGGTGGAGGAGAAGAAGAAGAAGGTGGACTCCGCCGTCAGTCTCCACAACTACGGGCTGGAGTGTGACGAGACGGACGCCTGGATCCGAGACAAAACCCGCGTCATCGAATCCACGCAGGACTTGGGCAACGACCTAGCCGCCGTCATGACCATCCAGAGGAAACTGTTCGGCATGGAGCGAGACCTGGCCGCCATCGAAACCAAGCTGAACTTCCTGAGGAACGAGGCCGACCAGCTGGCCGAAGATCACCCGGAGAACGCCAACGATATCCTGGCTCGCCGAGGGGCGCTAGACGCCGCCTGGGACGCGTTGAGGAAGACGCTGAAAGACAGAGAGGACTCTTTAGGTGAGGTGAGCAAGTTGCAGAACTTCCTCCAGGACATGGACGACTTCCAGTCCTGGCTTTTCAGGACCCAGAAGGCTGTTGCCTCGGAGGAGTCGCCTGCCACACTGCCGGAGGCAGAGGAGCAGCTCAGCCTTCACGACGCGCTGCGAGAAGACATCAACAACCACGAGGAAGACTACCACCGCGTCAGGGACACCGGCGCCAGGATCACCCAGGCTGAAGAGGACGACCCTCAGTACCAGCAGCTGGAGCAGAGGCTGAAGGGGCTGGACACCGGGTGGTACGAGCTGCAGAAGATGTGGGACAGTCGGAAGGCGGTTCTGGACCAGGGTTTGGGCTTCCAGCAGTTCATGAGGGACAGTAAGACTGTGGAGGCCGTCCTCAACAACCAGGTAGCTTTTGAGTGGTTGGTAATGATGGGGTTGCAGATGCTGCAGGCAGTATGGAGAGAATGCAGTGGGGGCAGTTAGCGCCAGGCATGTTTCCGGGCCGGGAGTCTGACTCGTACTTCCACCTTGTCTTTTCCGGTAGGAGTACACCTTAGCTCATGTAGACAAACCTGACACCTTGGCTGGAGCGGAGAAAGCGTTGAAGAAGCACGAGGACTTCATGAGCACCATGGAGGCCAACGAGGACAAGATCGACGGCGCACTGCAGGCTGGACGGCAGCTGGTGGACGGCAACAACCTCTACGCCGGGAAGGTCCAGGACAAGATGGACTCGATCCGAGACCGGTGAGTCGGGCGGTTCCATTTGGTGTAGAAATCTATAGGGACATTTTAACAGGAAGTGATTTCAGCCAGGTTTGGCTGTGATCGTGAACAGATTGAAATCTTTGACTTAGCTGCTAACTGCTACGATAATGTCACGTCTCCATCCTGTCCAGTCGTCTCACCTGAGACATCGATTGGTTGTTGGCTCGAGTCACATCATGATATTTTTAAGCTTGTACCCCACTGCCCCGCCCATCAGTTGGCCTGACTCCGCCCCTGCATCCGATTTTTAAGAGCATAACTTCAATAAAAATTGATTAAATCATAATTTGGAATTATTTTACGTACTGAACTTTAGATACTTCTTTTATTTCCAGCATCGGGTTCATGATTTAAATTCCTCTTGAATGGTTTGAGTCCCTGATCTGGGATCAGGTCTGTCCTCCTTCTTAGCTGTGAACCAGGTTCCGTATCCCTGAATCATTAATGTCAACAAGATGCAGCAAAGAGGGCGTCGGCCCATCTCCCCCCCACTCCCACCCCCCCAGCTGTAATGGATATCGATCTCCGCCTGCAGCTCCTGTTGGCCGAGGAGCAGACCTGTTTCAGGTTACTGTTCCAGGTTTTCCTCAGAGATAATCCTGTTACTCGTCCATCTGAGGTGTTGGATGAACGGATGGAGGATGAAATCAGTGTTTTTCTTGAGATATTCTCTGTTCCGACCTTCAGGAACGTGAAGAACAAAAAAAGAGCCCAGGAGGTGTCAGAGAAGCTCAGAGACAACCTAGCCCTGCAGCACTTCCTGCAGAACACCCAGGACGTGAGTTCACCCTCAGGTTGAAGGTCACAACTTTAACTCGTACTGGTTTAACCTTCCTCTTTCTCCTCCTCTTCCTCCAGCTCACTCTGTGGATCAACGAGAAGATGCTGACGGCTCAGGACACGTCGTACGACGAGGCCAGGAACCTCCACAGCAAATGGCTGAAGCATCAGGCCTTCATGGCCGAGCTGGGGGCCAACAAGGACTGGCTGAACAAAGTTGACCAGGTCGGTGTCGGGACGGGGTTAAACACAATCAACTTGAGTGTTAACACGTTAGCGAACCACCACTCACACCAGGTGTGAGCAGGTAGTTTCTGTTCCTCACTTCTGATTGGCTCACTGCATGGCTAACAGTGAGCTAACAGTAACAAACGGTCGTTTGATTGGACGGAACCATTTTCAAGATGGAGATCATGTGTTTGGTATCCAATAAGAGACGACTTTAGAACGTTTTGTTATTTAACAAGCTATAATAACTTTTGGTCAACTTATTTGTCATAAATTAATGTTAGAATAAACATCGGAAGATGTTAAAATTAAATCAAAATTAAATTTTAATTAATTTACATTTTTCAAAATTGAATTAAGTAGATTTAATTAAATACAGATAGATATATAGATATAGTTAAATATATTAAATAGATATATATTTAAATGGATAATTTTATATATATATATATATATATATATATATATATATATATATATATATATATATATATATATATAATTAAATAATTTAATCAAATTAAATAGATCTACATCTGAACTATTGTTATTTCTTTTGGACTTTGTCTTCATTTTTCAAATCTGACATTTTGTTCTCTCTTTTTTTTTTTTTAACCCGTGTTTCTATCAGGAGGGTCAGGAGCTCAAAGAGTCCAAACCGGAGTTCTCTCCCATCGTGGACGAGCGTCTGGCCAAACTTCACGAGCTGTGGGACCAGCTGGAGTCCACCACGCAGGAGAAGGCGCGGCTGTTGTTCGACGCCAACCGCTCGGAGCTGTTCGACCAGAGCCTGGCCGACATGAAGAAGTGGCTCGGCGAGCTGCAGCAGCAGCTCCAGGGTGGCGACGAGGAGGTCAAAGACCTGACCAACGCCAACATCCTGCTGAAGAAGCATCAGGTGTGTGTTCGGGTGGGTCGTGGCGTGAATTTTGACGTCGATCTACATCCTGACTCCTCGTCTTCCTCCAGATGATGGAGAACCAGGTGCGTGACCGCGGGCGCGAGCTGGAGGAGCTTCAGGACGCCGTCAGGAAGCACGGCGGCGCCAGGGAGGACCAGCCGGAGATGGAGGCGGAGCAACAGGCTCTCCAGAGGGACTTCCAGCAGCTCCTCACACCGCTGGCCCAACGCAAGGGCAAACTGGAGGCCGCCAAGGCGGTCCACCAGTTCTACAGGGACCTGGCTGACAAGCTGGTGGGTGAAGACGAGTGAAGACGATGAAGAAAGTGTGAAAAACGGTCAGCTGATGTCTTCTCTTCTCCAGCTGTGGGTGGAGGAGAGGTTGCCCCTGGCGACGTCGCGGGAACACGGACACAACCTGCAAACAGTGCAGATGCTGCTGAAGAAGAACCAGGTGAGAAGCGGTTTCAGGTCGGTAAACGTCAAGTGACATCATCACGACATCATCACCCCCCCCCCCTTCAGACGCTGCAGAGGGAGATCGAGGGCCACCAGCCTCGCGTCGACGAGGTGCTGGAGCGCGGGAGGAGGATGGCGGCGGCCGCCGGCGCCGAGGGCAGACCGGAGGAAAGACGGATCGAGGAGCAGCTGAAGGAGCTGGAGGAGGCGTGGGCGCGGCTTCAGGAGGAGACGGCCAATCGCAGGGGGAGGCTGAGCGGCGCCGGCCTGGCCCAGCAGTACTACAACGACGCCGACGAGGCCGAAGCCTGGATCGGCGAGCAGGAGCTCTACATGATCGCCGACGAGAAGGCCAAGGCGAGCCAATCACACGTCAAGGTTGCACGATGACGGGCCACCCCTCGTCGTTTCTTCTTCATAACGTCTCCCCCCCCCCCCTCCCTCCAGGACGAGCAGAGCGCCATGCTGATGCTGAAGCGTCACACCGTCCTCAAACAGGCGGTGGACGATTACACCGACTCCATCCGGAAGCTGGCCGACCGCGCCCAGAAGATGTTCGCCAAGGATCATCCTCAAGGGTGGGTGCTTTTTAGAAACGTCCCATTTCGAGTTCATCATCATCATCATCATCATCATCATCATCTCCGTTCTCTTCCTCCTGCAGCGAGGAGATCATCAGGAGGCAGGGCCAGGTGGAGAAGCAGTACGCCGGGCTGAAGGAGCTGGCGGAGGACCGCAGGAAGAAGCTGGACCACACCTTCCATCACTTCCTGTTGAGCCGGGAAGTGGAGGACCTGGAGCAGTGGATCACGGAGAGAGATGTGGTGGCGTCGTCTCAGGAGATGGGCCAGGACCTGGACCACGTCACGGTAAAACCCGACGTTAACGCCGCGTTACAGGAAGGAGATGAGCGGACTGAAAAACGCTCCGTTTCTGCTCAGCTTCTCAGGGATAAGTTCAGGGACTTCGCCCGGGAGACGGGGACGGCGGGTCAGGAGCGGGTGGACCTGGTGAACCAGACGATCGACGAGCTGATCGAAGCGGGACACGGCGAGGCGGCCGCCATGGCGGAGTGGAAAGACGGCATCAACGAGAGCTGGGCCGACCTGCTGGAGCTGATCGACACCCGCGCTCAGCTGCTCACCACGTCCTACGAGCTGCTCAAGTAAGACACGCGCCTCGGCGACGACGTCCACTAGAGGGCGGCGTGCGTGACGCATAACGATCGTCCTGTCCTTCAGGTACTTTGACGATGGGAAGGAACTGGTGGCTCAGATCCACGACAAGCTGGAAGAGCTTCCGGACGACGTTGGCGAGGACTTCAGCAAAGCCGAGTCCTTCCATCGGATGCACGCCGCCTTCGAGAGAGACATCACCGCCCTGGGGAAACAGGTACGGCAGGGCGGAGTCTGGATTAACAAATAAAGATGAATCCATTACGAAAAATAAACACAAACACGACTCGCGTTTCTCAAACCAGGTCCAGCAGTTCCAGGACACGGCGGCCCGTCTCCACGCCCAGTACGCCGGCGGCCGAGCCGACAGCATACGGGCCACGGAGCTTCAGGTGGTGGAGGCCTGGAAGGGGCTGCTGGACGCCTGCGACGGACGCAGGGCGCGGCTGGAGGACACGGCCGACAAGTTCCGCTTCTTCAGCCTGGTGAGAGACCTGATGGCCTGGATGGAGAGCATCATCCAGCAGATAGAGACACAGGAGAAACCCAGGTGAGCCCCGCCTCTTCCTGTTTGTGTTATTTATTCTTATTTATAATATTTATTTCCATTTACACTCTTTATTTTTGTAAACTATCTCCTTACGGAGAGATGATGAGACAAAGGTCTAAACTTGGTGCTGCAGTTCCAGCTGCGGCCAGCAGAGGGACATGATCTTCCTACCCGTGATCCATGTACATCCTGTCTCTTCAGGGACGTGTCGTCGGTGGAGCTGCTGCAGAAATACCACCAGGGCATTCGCTCGGAGATAGAAGCCCGGGCGGTGAAGTTTGGCGACTGCACGGCGCTCGGCGAGGCGCTGCTGACGCGTAAACACCGTGACTCTCCCGAGGTAAAAACGCCGCACCTCAGATTAGCGCCTTCATTACATTTAATGAGCTTTCCGGGAGCGGTTTAGTCCTTGGCCGGCGCCAGCGGACGGCGGATGAAGGAAAGACTTCGCCGCCGTCAGGGAAATATAAAACAAACACTCATTAGAAATGGAAAAAGAATTTACACGACCCCGGTGTGAGTTTGGCGTGGCGTTAATTACCTCACCGCCGCGCTAATAGTTGCTGATGTGTAACAGATCAAGGAGAAGATGCTGCAGCTGACGGAGAAGAGGAAGGAGATGATGCTGAAGTGGGACGACCGGTGGGACTGGCTCCGCCTCCGTGAGTAGAACCCCACCTGAGAACCGATCCCGGACCGCTCCCTGGATGGCGTTAACGTCCTCCATCATCTTTCAGTGATGGAGGTGTGTCAGTTCGCCCGGGACGCCTCTGTGGCCGAGGCCTGGCTGGTGGCCCAGGAGCCCTACGTGACCAGCAGAGACCTGGGCTACAGCGTGGGCGAGGTGGAGAAGCTGCTGAAGAAACACGAGGCCTTCGAGAAGTCCACCGCCACCTGGGAGGAGCGCTTCTCCGCCCTGGAGCGCCTCACCACGGTGAGGAGGAGGAAGGACGACGATGACGATGACGATGATGAGGAGGAGGAGGTCTGATCAGACTTAACCCCCGGATCTCCTCTGTGTTTCAGCTGGAGCTGCTGGAGCTGAGGAGGCAGCAACAGGAGGTGGAGGAGATCATGAAGGAGGAGCAGAGGTCAGAGAAGGACAGCAGGTACAGGCTGGAGATGTGTGGTAGTCATGGCAACGGAGGAAGACTCTGATGAAGCAACGTCTGTGTGAAGTTCATCCTTTATCCTTCTTCTTTTTCTTTCTTCTTCTTCTTCTTCTCTATTCTTCTC
This sequence comes from Antennarius maculatus, assembly GCA_013358685.1. Classification (NCBI taxonomy): domain Eukaryota; kingdom Metazoa; phylum Chordata; class Actinopteri; order Lophiiformes; family Antennariidae; genus Antennarius; species Antennarius maculatus. The sequence goes on along the minus strand of CM023621.1, from coordinate 17,746,626 downwards.
CTACATCGCCCCCTGCAGGAGAGAAGACACCGGCTTCGTAGAGGAGTCCTCCCAGTTGTTCACCATCGAGGAGCAGACCCTGGTCAGTAGTCCACTGATCATGTGACCTTAACCCCACCCCCTCCCTGTTGGAAAGAGAATTCCATACTGATGTTTCCGTCTCCAGTCTGGTTCAGGTCTTCTGGAGGGGGGGGCCGGCGACTCCACGGTTCCCATAGAGTCTGAGATGAGGGAGAGTGGCTCCCTAGAGCTGGAGCCGTCCGTCTCCGTCCTGATGGCGCCGGAACCGGAGCGGGCCGCCACCATGCCCCCGGAGCTCCCGGGGGCCCGTGAACCAATGGGAGCCCAGACGGTGCTGCAGGAGGGAATGCTGGGCCGCAAACACGACGTGGACGGCTCGGGGAAGAAGGCGTCCAGCAGGTAAAGAAGCCGGGCCCCCCTCCTCATGTTCACCCCCACCATGAGAAGGTCTGAGCCTCTTCCTCTTCCTCTTCCTCCCAGGTCGTGGAACAGCTTGTACTGCGTGCTGAAGCCGGGTCACATCGCTGCCTATAAGGACGCCAAGAGTTACGGCCACGGCGTGACGTATCACGGCGAGGAGCCGCTAGCTCTCGCTAACGCTAGCTGGGAGGTTCTCACCAACTACAAGAAGAAGAAGCACGTGTCCAAACTACGGTGAGAGTCCAATCCGGTCCAATCTGATCCGATCTGGTCCGATCCGATCTGAACTGGTCCGATCTGGTCCGATTTGATCTGGTCCAATCCGATCTGATCCGATCTGGTCCTATCCAATCTGGTCCGATCCGATCTGGTCCTATCCAATCTGGTCCAATTTCATCCGATCCGATCTGGTCCAATCCGGTCCAATCTGGTCCGATCCGATTTGGCCCGATCCGATCCAGTCAGATCTGGTCCGATCCCATCCGGTCCGATCCAGTCCGATCCGGTCCGATCTGGTCCAATCCCATCTGATCAGGTCCAGTTCCAAAGTCTTTCATCCCTGTGATCACCAATTGGCATCTCTTCGCTAAGCTAAGCTACATGAACATTTACTGCTGTAACGCCTCCTTTCAGCCTGGGGCGACGCTTCATTTTCCCGTGACCCTGAAGTAATGGAGTTTCTCTGATTGTCTGTTTTCCTCCTTCAGCCTCGTAGACGGCAGTGAATTCTTGTTCCAGTGTAAAGACGAGGTGAGAAAAAAACCAACACAACCTTTTTTTAAAAACTCCTGAATCCCATCGCTCCGGAATCCGACCCGCTGCAAAGCAGCGGTCGCGGCGGTGTAGCCTTCATACATTTTTCATTAAAAAAAAAAAAAAATCTCTTTAAGTTCGTCTTCACATGTCAGTAATCTGAGGAGGTTATTTACTGCTGGAGACCAATGAGGAGGTTATCCATCAGCGAGAGATTTAACCTGCAGGGATCATTAAGTTTTATCGCTGCTCCGTATTTAAAGTTTCATTAGCGTTAACGGACGCCGCGCCTCCGGAGGACGACTTCACTTTGTGTTTTTTGCGTTTTATTTATTTCAGGAGGAGCTCCAGCGTTGGAGCCAAGCCATGGAGAAGGCCGTCCAGCCCCAGGCGGCGGACGAGGAGGCGTCGGGGCCTTCGGGGGCCAAAGCCCACAGCCTTCCCGCTCCTTCCTCCTCCGCTGCCCTCCCCGATCCCGGCGCTGCGAAGAAAGACAAGGAGAAGAAGTTCAGTCGCTTTGCCAAGAAGAAGTGAGAACGTTAAGTCGCGTTTCAAGAGGAGGTTTTTATATTATTTCATTAGGATGAACATAAATATGGTAGTTTAGATTAAAGACGCTTGTTTGCTTGTATTTAAGAGAGACGAAGCACAGGAACGCTCCTCACACTCAACCAAAGAAACCGCCCTCTTTTAGTCCCGCCTCCATCCCACCCCTCATCCAATGGTTGACTGTAAAACTGCTGGCGAGGCCGTGAGGCGTCAGCTGATATTTATCCAACACGTTAATCTATGTATTCATAAAAACACACACACACACACACACCGTTTATGTATCTGCCACTGCATGACGTTAGGTTTTACGTTCGATTTGGTGCTACGGCGACGTCCTGAGGCTCGCCTGCAGCTCGTCGGCGTCCGAGGAGCGTTTTGTGAAGAAGAACCAGATGTTTAAGGATCAGATGTTGTCGCTTCACGGATGTAAGAATTCATATTTATGCTGATATCTGAGAGTTTTGGTGCTGATCTATAAAATCCGGATCAATCAGAGGAGACCTACATGAGCTGTTAGCTTCATGCTAACGAAAGCAGCCAACTAGCAGCGGGTAATAAAAACAACCAAACTTCTGGTTTGTTTTTATGAAGTTGCATGTTTTTGTTTCATTTTAAATATTTTTAACTTGAAGTTAATCATGTTTTATGTGTATAAAATGTTTTCCGTGGAACTTTATGAAACGCTCCTCAGCGCTCGTGAAGTTTTTGGAGGTCAAAACTTGACAGGAAGTCCGACCCAAAGACGAGCTGCAGGTCTGAAGGCTCTCGGCTTCCCGACCGGACCAGACCCAATCTGAAGGATCTCCTCCTCCTCCAGCAGTTACTCACCACCACTTCCCTTTACTCCAATTCGTGGTTTTTAATCTGCATTTTTTACTCTATATGTAAAATATCCAAACATGTTTTGAAAGAATAAACTTTAAAATCCTGAAACGTCACAATTCGAGTTAGTTCATTCACACCTTAACATCCTGTTTTGTTTTAAGAATTAGCAGATTTAACAGATCAATACTCAATACCATATGTTAATATGTATATTTAGTATTCCATATGTTACATATGTTAATATGTGTATTTAAGTTTTTATGTATGATCCCCCCCCCCTCTGCGACAGTCGTGCAAATTTGCCCACTGTGGGACTAGTAAGGTTTATCTTATGTTAAAGATGAGGAAAGAAACAAAAGAGAGGGGCCAATGCATGCTGGGAAACAGAAATTCAAGGTATCAGCTGACCGGGACATGCAGGGGTTCCGTGATTGGTCAATACGACATTACGAGCCTGGATGACCGCATTACGTACGCACCTTTCTCCGCCCACAGACGCCGGATGAGGACGCTGCTGAACAAGGTAAATTCTGTAACTAGACGACACTCAAATATATCCAAGATGTACTTTCATCTTACTGGCAAAATTATATTCATCATAGATGTTAAGCATAAGTATGTGACGCTCTTATTTTGGTACTTCCTGTTGTGAGCGGAAGTAGTTGTTGTATATGTATGTAAATGTCATGCTCTTGACAGGTGTAGTGCGGCATGATTACCGTGGGAGTGTTCTGGTGACGTAGCAGGCGCATGTCCAACAAAGAAAATAGATTTTATAGTCCGCTGCGCTTATTATTCCTCCTGCACAAGTCGGATATGGTAACGATAGATAAAGGCCAGTTGTTTCGTTGTTTCTGAAATGTTCAATTATGGTAAGTTAGGCTTGCAAACGGTACAACATGCCTTGCTCAGTAACTTTAATCCAGGCCTGAAGGACCACGTTAGAATAAATTCAGTTCAGGTGTGTGTGGAGCTGTCATGTCAGAACGACTAAAGAGTTGTAGAAGTCATCCATGAGTTTAGACCAATGTGCAGGTGCCCTGATTGAGCGTGTGTCCCTTATTGGCTTGTGGTGGGGGGAGTGGCACTATGGGTGTGTCTTCAGAAATCAATAATTAATGCCACTCACCTGAACGCTTTGAACGCCTTTGGTCGTATGGTAATGTGAATGCATTTGACATTTAGATAATCTGTAGGGCACTCAGATATGACTAAATGTCGATCGGTGAGCAGCGGCGGCTGTTTGGTCATTTGGTCATTCATCAGCCGCAACAAGAGAAAATTGGAACATGTTTTCAGCATTTCCACTGAGTGAAGCCAACAAGTATCTGGCTATAGATTTAAATTCATTCTTCAAACAGGAGGTTTGCTGAGTCAACAATGCAAATGGGGGGGGGGGGGGCTAATGTCAGGCAGCAGAATGTCACCTGGTAAGCCAATGGTTATACACATCTTTTAAAAACATTACAACTGGTGTGTGCGTTCATGGAATTTTGTATGAAAATGTGTTTGTGTGATTTCAGATGCTGTAAAAGAGACACGACTGTGTTGGGACTGAAGACATAATCAGACGTGTGATTTGCTGGTTCAACCTCGCAGCTGACAGGGGGGGGGGGCACTCCAGAGGTGTCCTGGTACTATTTACAGTATTGATAAGGGCAGACTGGTTAAGGGGACTATTCAAGCTTTTCAGAACAGCGTTGATGTTGGATATTTCTGTTGCTAGTGATGGCCAAATGAGTCACTTTGAATAAAGCATCTGGGCCAGATGAGCCGCGTCATGAACGGATCCGGATCGGCTCCGCTCCCGACCTGGTTTGAGTCCACGGTCCTTGCCCGCTCCGGGTCCATCGCGTTGTGCAAGTGGACTCGGTTCCGGGCCCGGTTCACGGAGCCGTGGTGGAGTCAAAAGGCTGCCTGGGTTCTTTTGTAAATATTGAAATATTAATTTTACCGACGGGGGGTTAATAAAGTTTAATAGTTTAAAGAAATTGATTCACTTCATTTCCTGTTTTCCGTTTCCTCCAAACTTCCCACCTGGACATTTTGTACCACCAAGAAAACATTTACTGTATTCATTTTAACGGTAATGTTTCCACTGTAATCAGTAAGGATGGACTAATTTCCAGTTGTTCTGACGCACCTATCGGGGGTGGATCAAAAGCTTTATTAATAAGGAGACACCCAGGTGATGGAAGGAGAGAGGAGGAAATCAGGCATCACGTAGCACCAAGAAGAAACCTGCGGATACTGAGAAATTCAATGGACGACAGGAAAACCTTCCTCCCAGCGTGTGTGGGTTATTCTGAACCAAAACTTCTCGTGGATGATAAATTTTTTTGACCTCCTGGATCGTTGACGTCGTTGTGCGCAGCAGTGGCTGCGTAAAAACGAAGTTCAGGGACAACGTTTGTGGACAAGAACACTGCTGGGGGAAAGGGGAAATGGTGTTTATGAATTATTTTGTTAGAATGTTCAAAAATACACGGCGCCGAGTGCGCGTAACGCTGGAGGTGTTGGATCATTACTATTATTACAAATACATCCTGATAAAAGAATTTGACTTTCATCCGTTGAAAGAACCCCTTGATCGTATTAATGACGTGACGGATCAAGGTTAAGTTGTTACACAGTGACTGGAAAAGAAGTGGACCCGAAGTTCTTTGGGTCTGCCGGTTATACCTTCTCCAGCTTTTCTTAATTCAGATTTATTTTCTAAAAGATCAGCGGAACTCCAGGAACTGTAGCTGCGTGGCCAACCCACTTCCGTCTTCATTAGTTCACGCTTAGTGGGATTTACACGGCACCAACATCAGTGTCACGCTGCGTGACGGTGGGTCGCGAAGAAACGTCACGAAAAGACGTGCGTAACGGTTGTTTCGGGAAAATCGTGACGCACATCGGATTCGGGTATTTTGGGTTGTTTTCGGGACTCTTTCCTTGTGTGGTACCGCTTCAACATATTTATGTGACACATAAAGAGTACCAATGACGTCACCAGTATCATAGACACACTCACTGACGTCATCCGGACCGAAGGATTTGGCCGAGAGCGCAGAGCCAGAAACGCGCCCTGAGACTCGGGATGGTGAGGACTGGACACGACACGCTGCACGTTCACACTTTAACATCTGCTTCAACAAACTGGATTCAAAATTCGTGTCTTGGTCCGTTTGGACCCGCGGGAGACCGGAAGTGGTAAAGAACCGGGTTCGGGTCTGACCAACAGAACGCGTCGTGATGTTACGCAGAGGAGCGGCGTCGGGGAAGAGAGTGTCAGCATCAGAATGAAAGTAGAAACTGGTTTCTGTTCTTGGTTCTGGGTTCGGGTCCAACAGTCTGTGATGATTGGTTCAGACGGTTCTGCTGGAGCAGGTACGGGCTGCAGGGGGGCGGGGGAAAACTGACGCTCCAATCCGGTTAACAGGTGGCAGCAGAGGAGGCGTGGTCAAGAATCCAGGTAACCACCAATCAGGTGAGCAGACCTCAGCAGGGATGGCGTGTCCAGCAGTCCAGGTAGCCACCAATCAGGTGAGCAGACCTCAGCAGGGAGGGCGTGTCCAGCAGTCCAGGTAGCCACCAATCAGGTGAGCAGACCTCAGCAGGGAGGGCGTGGCCAGGAGTCCAGAAATGCACCAATCACAACCGAGCGCATCGGGTCAGAGAAAGCGCAGTCAGGAAGAGAGACGAAATGAAACGGGATGCAGCCCCCCCCAAATTAACCCCCCATCGGTTTTAATCAAAAAGTTTCTTTTGTAAATATTGAAATATTAATTTCACCTACAGGGGGTTAATAAAGTTTAATAGTTTAAAGAAATTGATTCACTTCATTTCCTGTTTTCCGTTTCCTCCAAACTTCCCACCTGGACATTTTGTACCACCAGGAAAACATTTACTGTATTCATTTTAACGGTAATGTTTCCACTGTAATCAGTAAGGATGGACTAATTTCCAGTTGTTCTGACGCACCTATCGGGGGGTGGATCAAAAGCTTTATTAATAAGGAGACACCCAGGTGATGAAAGGAGAGAGGAGGAAATCAGGCATCACGTAGCACCAAGAAGAAACCTGCGGCTACTGAGAAATTCAATGCACGACAGGAAAACCTTCCTCCCAGCGTGTGTGGGTTATTCTTTGCCAAAAAGTCTTGTGGATTATATATTTTCTGGTCATTTCTTCTCCCCACTGGTGAACAATCCCGAGGCGGCGGCCTTTTAGTCGCGTCCTGGATCGTTGACGTCGTTGCGCACAGCGGTGGCTGCGTAAAAAGGAATTTCAGGGACAAAGTTTGTGGACAAGAACACTGCTGGGGGAAAGGGGAAATGGTGTTTATGAATTATTTTGTTAGAATGTTCAAAAATACACGGCGCCGAGTGCGCGTAACGCAGGAGGTGTCCGACCATTATTATTATTCCAAATACATCCTGATAAAAGAATTTGACTTTCATCCGTTGAAAGAACCCCTTGATCGTATTAATGACGTGACGGATCAAGGTTAAGTTGTTACACAGTGACTGGAAAAGAAGTGGACCCGAAGTTCTTTGGGTCTGCCGGTTATACCTTCTCCAGCTTTTCTTAATTCAGATTTATTTTCTAAAAGATCAGCGGAACTCCAGGAACTGTAGCTGCGTGGCCAACCCACTTCCGTCTTCATTAGTTCACGCTTAGTGGGATTTACACGGTACCAACATCGGTGTCACGCTGCGTGACGGTGGTGCGCGAAGAAACGTCACGAAAAGACGTGCGTAACGGTTGTTTCGGGCTGATCGTGACGCACATCGGATTCGGGTATTTTGGGTTGTTTTCGGGACTCTTTCCTTGTGTGGTACCGCTTCAACATATTTATGTGACACATAAAGAGTACCAATGACGTCACCAGTATCATAGACACACTCACTGACGTCATCCGGACCGAAGGATTTGGCCGAGAGCGCAGAGCCAGAAACGCGCCCTGAGACTCGGGATGGTGAGGACTGGACACGACACGCTGCACGTTCACACTTTAACATCTGCTTCAACACACTGGATTCAAAATTCGTGTCTTGGTCCGTTTGGACCCGCGGGAGACCGGAAGTGGTAAAGAACCGGGTTCGGGTCTGACCAACAGAACGCGTCGTGATGTTACGCAGAGGAGCGGCGTCGGGGAAGAGAGTGTCAGCATCAGAATGAAAGTAGAAACTGGTTTCTGTTCTTGGTTCTGGTTTCGGGTCCAACAGTCTGTGATGATTGGTTCAGACGGTTCTGCTGGAGCAGGTACGGGCTGCAGGGGGGCGGGGGAAAACTGACGCTCCAATCCGTTTAACAGGTGGCAGCAGAGGAGGCGTGGTCAAGAATCCAGGTAACCACCAATCAGGTGAGCAGACCTCAGCAGGGAGGGCGTGTCCAGCAGTCCAGGTAGCCACCAATCAGGTGAGCAGACCTCAGCAGGGAGGGCGTGTCCAGCAGTCCAGGTAGCCACCAATCAGGTGAGCAGACCTCAGCAGGGAGGGCGTGGCCAGGAGTCCAGAAATGCACCAATCACAACCGAGCGCACCGGGTCAGAGAAAGCGCAGTCAGGAAGAGAGACGAAATGAAACGGGATGCAGCCCCCCCCCCGCCCCCCCCAAAATTAACCCCCCATCGGTTTTAATCAAAAAGTTTCTTTTGTAAATATTGAAATATTAATTTCACCTACGGGGGGTTAATAAAGTTTAATAGTTTAAAGAAATTGATTCACTTCATTTCCTGTTTTCCGTTTCCTCCAAACTTCCCACCTGGACATTTTGTACCACCAGGAAAACATTTACTGTATTCATTTTAACGGTAATGTTTCCACTGTAATCAGTAAGGATGGACTAATTTCCAGTTGTTCTGACGCACCTATCGGGGGGTGGATCAAAAGCTTTATTAATAAGGAGACACCCAGGTGATGGAAGGAGAGAGGAGGAAATCAGGCATCACGTAGCACCAAGAAGAAACCTGCGGCTACTGAGAAATTCAATGGACGACAGGAAAACCTTCCTCCCAGCGTGTGTGGGTTATTCTTTGCCAAAACTTCTCGTGGATGATAAATTTTTTTGACCTCCTGGATCGTTGACGTCGTTGTGCGCAGCAGTGGCTGCGTAAAAACGAAGTTCAGGGACAAAGTTTGTGGACAAGAACACTGCTGGGGGAAAGGGGAAATGGTGTTTATGAATTATTTTGTTAGAATGTTCAAAAATACACGGCGCCGAGTGCGCGTAACGCTGGAGGTGTTGGATCATTACTATTATTACAAATACATCCTGATAAAAGAATTTGACTTTCATCCGTTGAAAGAACCCCTTGATCGTATTAATGACGTGACGGATCAAGGTTAAGTTGTTACACAGTGACTGGAAAAGAAGTGGACCCGAAGTTCTTTGGGTCTGCCGGTTATACCTTCTCCAGCTTTTCTTAATTCAGATTTATTTTCTAAAAGATCAGCGGAACTCCAGGAACTGTAGCTGCGTGGCCAACCCACTTCCGTCTTCATTAGTTCACGCTTAGTGGGATTTACACGGCACCAACATCAGTGTCACGCTGCGTGACGGTGGGTCGCGAAGAAACGTCACGAAAAGACGTGCGTAACGGTTGTTTCGGGAAAATCGTGACGCACATCGGATTCGGGTATTTTGGGTTGTTTTCGGGACTCTTTCCTTGTGTGGTACCGCTTCAACATATTTATGTGACACATAAAGAGTACCAATGACGTCACCAGTATCATAGACACACTCACTGACGTCATCCGGACCGGAGGATTTGGCCGAGAGCGCAGAGCCAGAAACGCGCCCTGAGACTCGGGATGGTGAGGACTGGACACGACACGCTGCACGTTCACACTTTAACATCTGCTTCAACAAACTGGATTCAAAATTCGTGTCTTGGTCCGTTTGGACCCGCGGGAGACCGGAAGTGGTAAAGAACCGGGTTCGGGTCTGACCAACAGAACGCGTCGTGATGTTACGCAGAGGAGCGGCGTCGGGGAAGAGAGTGTCAGCATCAGAATGAAAGTAGAAACTGGTTTCTGTTCTTGGTTCTGGTTTCGGGTCCAACAGTCTGTGATGATTGGTTCAGACGGTTCTGCTGGAGCAGGTACGGGCTGCAGGGGGGCGGGGGAAAACTGACGCTCCAATCCGGTTAACAGGTGGCAGCAGAGGAGGCGTGGTCAAGAATCCAGGTAACCACCAATCAGGTGAGCAGACCTCAGCAGGGAGGGCGTGTCCAGCAGTCCAGGTAGCCACCAATCAGGTGAGCAGACCTCAGCAGGGAGGGCGTGGCCAGGAGTCCAGAAATGCACCAATCACAACCGAGCGCATCGGGTCAGAGAAAGCGCAGTCAGGAAGAGAGACGAAATGAAACGGGATGCAGCCCCCCCCCCCCCCCCAAAATTAACCCCCCATCGGTTTTGATCAAAAAGTTTCTTTTGTAAATATTGAAATATTAATTTCACCTACGGGGGGTTAATAAAGTTTAATAGTTTAAAGAAATTGATTCACTTCATTTCCTGTTTTCCGTTTCCTCCACACTTCCCACCTGGACATTTTGTACCACCAGGAAAACATTTACTGTATTCATTTTAACGGTAATGTTTCCACTGTAATCAGTAAGGATGGACTAATTTCCAGTTGTTCTGACGCACCTATCGGGGGGTGGATCAAAAGCTTTATTAATAAGGAGACACCCAGGTGATGGAAGGAGAGAGGAGGAAATCAGGCATCACGTAGCGCCAAGAAGAAACCTGCGGCTACTGAGAAATTCAATGCACGACAGGAAAACCTTCCTCCCAGCGTGTGTGGGTTATTCTTTGCCAAAAAGTCTTGTGGATTATATATTATCTGGTCATTTCTTCTCCCCACTGGTGAACAATCCCGAGGCGGCGGCCTTTTAGTCGCGTCCTGGATCGTTGACGTCGTTGCGCGCAGCGGTGGCTGCGTAAAAAGGAATTTCAGGGACAAAGTTTGTGGACAAGAACACTGCTGGGGGAAAGGGGAAATGGTGTTTATGAATTATTTTGTTAGAATGTTCAAAAATACACGGCGCCGAGTGCGCGTAACGCAGGAGGTGTTGGATCATTACTATTATTGCAAATACATCCTGATAAAAGAATTTGACTTTCATCCGATAAAAGAACCCCTTGAGCGTATTAATGACGTGACGGATCAAGGTTAAGTTGTTACACAGTGACTGGAAAAGAAGTGAACCCGAAGTTCTTTGGGTCTGCCGGTTATACCTTCTCCAGCTTTTCTTAATTCAGATTTATTTTCTGAAAAATCAGCGGAACTCCAGGAACTGTAGCTGCGTGGCCAACCCACTTCCGTCTTCATTAGTTCACGCTTAGTGGGATTTACACGGCACCAACATCAGTGTCACGCTGTGTGACGGTGGTGCGCGAAGAAACGTCACAAAAAGACGTGCGTAACGGTTGTTTCGGGCTGATCGTGACGCACGTCGGATTCGGGTATTTTGGGTTGTTTTCGGGACTCTTTCCTTGTGTGGTACCGCATCAACATATTTATGTGACACATAAAGAGTACCAATGACGTCACCAGTATCATAAACACACTCACTGACGTCATCCGGACCGAAGGATTTGGCCGAGAGCGCAGAGCCAGAAACGCGCCCTGAGACTCGGGATGGTGAGGACTGGACACGACACGCTGCACGTTCACACTTTAACATCTGCTTCAACAAACTGGATTCAAAATTCGTGTCTTGGTCCGTTTGGACCCGCGGGAGACCGGAAGTGGTAAAGAACCGGGTTCGGGTCTGACCAACAGAGCGCGTCGTGATGTTACGCAGAGGAGCGGCGTCGGGGAAGAGAGTGTCAGCATCAGAATGAAAGTAGAAACTGGTTTCTGTTCTTGGTTCTGGGTTCGGGTCCAACAGTCTGTGATGATTGGTTCAGACGGTTCTGCTGGAGCAGGTACGGGCTGCAGGGGGGCGGGGGAAAACTGACGCTCCAATCCGTTTAACAGGTGGCAGCAGAGGAGGCGTGGTCAAGAATCCAGGTAACCACCAATCAGGTGAGCAGACCTCAGCAGGGAGGGCGTGTCCAGCAGTCCAGGTAGCCACCAATCAGGTGAGCAGACCTCAGCAGGGAGGGCGTGGCCAGGAGTCCAGAAATGCACCAATCACAACCGAGCGCATCGGGTCAGAGAAAGCGCAGTCAGGAAGAGAGACGAAATGAAACGGGATGCAGCCCCCCCCCCCAAATTAACCCCCCATCGGTTTTAATCAAAAAGTTTCTTTTGTAAATATTGAAATATTAATTTCACCTACGGGGGGTTAATAAAGTTTAATAGTTTAAAGAAATTGATTCACTTCATTTCCTGTTTTCCGTTTCCTCCAAACTTCCCACCTGGACATTTTGTACCACCAGGAAAACATTTACTGTATTCATTTTAACGGTAATGTTTCCACTGTAATCAGTAAGGATGGACTAATTTCCAGTTGTTCTGACGCACCTATCGGGGTGTGGATCAAAAGCTTTATTAATAAGGAGACACCCAGGTGATGGAAGGAGAGAGGAGGAAATCAGGCATCACGTAGCGCCAAGAAGAAACCTGCGGCTACTGAGAAATTCAATGCACGACAGGAAAACCTTCCTCCCAGCGTGTGTGGGTTATTCTTTGCCAAAACTTCTCGTGGATGATAAATTTTTTTGACCTCCTGGATCGTTGACGTCGTTGTGCGCAGCAGTGGCTGCGTAAAAACGAAGTTCAGGGACAAAGTTTGTGGACAAGAACACTGCTGGGGGAAAGGGGAAATGGTGTTTATGAATTATTTTGTTAGAATGTTCAAAAATACACGGCGCCGAGTGCGCGTAACGCTGGAGGTGTTGGATCATTACTATTATTCCAAATACATCCTGATAAAAGAATTTGACTTTCATCCGTTGAAAGAACCCCTTGATCGTATTAATGACGTGACGGATCAAGGTTAAGTTGTTACACAGTGACTGGAAAAGAAGTGAACCCGCAGTTCTTTGGGTCTGCCGGTTATACCTTCTCCAGCTTTTCTTAATTCAGATTTATTTTCTGAAAAATCAGCGGAACTCCAGGAACTGTAGCTGCGTGGCCAACCCACTTCCGTCTTCATTAGTTCACGCTTAGTGGGATTTACACGGCACCAACATCAGTGTCACGCTGTGTGACGGTGGTGCGCGAAGAAACGTCACAAAAAGACGTGCGTAACGGTTGTTTCGGGCTGATCGTGACGCACATCGGATTCGGGTATTTTGGGTTGTTTTCGGGACTCTTTCCTTGTGTGGTACCGCATCAACATATTTATGTGACACATAAAGAGTACCAATGACGTCACCAGTATCATAAACACACTCACTGACGTCATCCAGACCTGAGGATTTGGCCGAGAGCGCAGAGCCAGAAACGCGCCCTGAGACTCGGGATGGTGAGGACTGGACACGACACGCTGCACGTTCACACTTTAACATCTGCTTCAACAAACTGGATTCAAAATTCGTGTCTTGGTCCGTTTGGACCCGCGGGAGACCGGAAGTGGTAAAGAACCGGGTTCGGGTCTGACCAACAGAACGCGTCGTGATGTTACGCAGAGGAGCGGCGTCGGGGAAGAGAGTGTCAGCATCAGAATGAAAGTAGAAACTGGTTTCTGTTCTTGGTTCTGGTTTCGGGTCCAACAGTCTGTGATGATTGGTTCAGACGGTTCTGCTGGAGCAGGTACGGGCTGCAGGGGGGCGGGGGAAAACTGACGCTCCAATCCGGTTAACAGGTGGCAGCAGAGGAGGCGTGGTCAAGAATCCAGGTAGCCACCAATCAGGTGAGCAGACCTCAGCAGGGAGGGCGTGTCCAGCGGTCCAGGTAGCCACCAATCAGGTGAGCAGACCTCAGCAGGGAGGGCGTGGCCAGGAGTACAGAAATGCACCAATCACAACCGAGCGCATCGGGTCAGAGAAAGCGCAGTCAGGAAGAGAGACGAAATGAAACGGGATGCAGCCCCCCCCCCCCAATTAACCCCCCATCGGTTTTAATCAAAAAGTTTCTTTTGTAAATATTGAAATATTAATTTCACCTACGGGGGGTTAATAAAGTTTAATAGTTTAAAGAAATTGATTCACTTCATTTCCTGTTTTCCGTTTCCTCCAAACTTCCCACCTGGACATTTTGTACCACCAGGAAAACATTTACTGTATTCATTTTAACGGTAATGTTTCCACTGTAATCAGTAAGGATGGACTAATTTCCAGTTGTTCTGACGCACCTATCGGGGTGTGGATCAAAAGCTTTATTAATAAGGAGACACCCAGGTGATGGAAGGAGAGAGGAGGAAATCAGGCATCACGTAGCACCAAGAAGAAACCTGCGGATACTGAGAAATTCAATGGACGACAGGAAAACCTTCCTCCCAGCGTGTGTGGGTTATTCTTTGCCAAAACTTCTCGTGGATGATAAATTTTTTTGACCTCCTGGATCGTTGACGTCGTTGTGCGCAGCAGTGGCTGCGTAAAAACGAAGTTCAGGGACAAAGTTTGTGGACAAGAACACTGCTGGGGGAAAGGGGAAATGGTGTTTATGAATTATTTTGTTAGAATGTTCAAAAATACACGGCGCCGAGTGCGCGTAACGCAGGAGGTGTCCGACCATTATTATTATTCCAAATACATCCTGATAAAAGAATTTGACTTTCATCCGATAAAAGAACCCCTTGAGCGTATTAATGACGTGACGGATCAAGGTTAAGTTGTTACACAGTGACTGGAAAAGAAGTGGACCCGAAGTTCTTTGGGTCTGCCGGTTATACCTTCTCCAGCTTTTCTTAATTCAGATTTATTTTCTGAAAAATCAGCGGAACTCCAGGAACTGTAGCTGCGTGGCCAACCCACTTCCGTCTTCATTAGTTCACGCTTAGTGGGATTTACACGGCACCAACATCAGTGTCACGCTGTGTGACGGTGGTGCGCGAAGAAACGTCACAAAAAGACGTGCGTAACGGTTGTTTCGGGCTGATCGTGACGCACGTCGGATTCGGGTATTTTGGGTTGTTTTCGGGACTCTTTCCTTGTGTGGTACCGCATCAACATATTTATGTGACACATAAAGAGTACCAATGACGTCACCAGTATCATAAACACACTCACTGACGTCATCCAGACCGGAGGATTTGGCCGAGAGCGCAGAGCCAGAAACGCGCCCTGAGACTCGGGATGGTGAGGACTGGACACGACACGCTGCACGTTCACACTTTAACATCTGCTTCAACAAACTGGATTCAAAATTCGTGTCTTGGTCCGTTTGGACCCGCGGGAGACCGGAAGTGGTAAAGAACCGGGTTCGGGTCTGACCAACAGAACGCGTCGTGATGTTACGCAGAGGAGCGGCGTCGGGGAAGAGAGTGTCAGCATCAGAATGAAAGTAGAAACTGGTTTCTGTTCTTGGTTCTGGTTTCGGGTCCAACAGTCTGTGATGATTGGTTCAGACGGTTCTGCTGGAGCAGGTACGGGCTGCAGGGGGGCGGGGGAAAACTGACGCTCCAATCCGTTTAACAGGTGGCAGCAGAGGAGGCGTGGTCAAGAATCCAGGTAACCACCAATCAGGTGAGCAGACCTCAGCAGGGAGGGCGTGTCCAGCAGTCCAGGTAGCCACCAATCAGGTGAGCAGACCTCAGCAGGGAGGGCGTGGCCAGGAGTCCAGAAATGCACCAATCACAACCGAGCGCATCGGGTCAGAGAAAGCGCAGTCAGGAAGAGAGACGAAATGAAACGGGATGCAGCCCCCCCCCCCCAAATTAACCCCCCATCGGTTTTAATCAAAAAGTTTCTTTTGTAAATATTGAAATATTAATTTCACCTACGGGGGGTTAATAAAGTTTAATAGTTTAAAGAAATTGATTCACTTCATTTCCTGTTTTCCGTTTCCTCCAAACTTCCCACCTGGACATTTTGTACCACCAGGAAAACATTTACTGTATTCATTTTAACGGTAATGTTTCCACTGTAATCAGTAAGGATGGACTAATTTCCAGTTGTTCTGACGCACCTATCGGGGGTGGATCAAAAGCTTTATTAATAAGGAGACACCCAGGTGATGGAAGGAGAGAGGAGGAAATCAGGCATCACGTAGCACCAAGAAGAAACCTGCGGCTACTGAGAAATTCAATGGACGACAGGAAAACCTTCCTTCCAGCGTGTGTGGGTTATTCTTTGCCAAAAAGTCTTGTGGATTATATATTATCTGGTCATTTCTTCTCCCCACTGGTGAACAATCCCGGGGCAGCGGCCTTTTTGTCGCGTCCTGGATCGTTGACGTCGTTGCCCGCAGCGGTGGCTGCGTAAAAAAGGAATTTCAGGGACAAAGTTTGTGGACAAGAACACTGCTGGGGGAAAGGGGAAATGGTGTTTATGGATTATTTTGCTAGAATGTTCAAAAATACACGGCGCCGAGTGCGCGTAACGCAGGAGGTTTCGACCATTATTATTATTCCAAATACATCCTGATAAAAGAATTTGACTTTCATCCGATAAAAGAACCCCTTGAGCGTATTAATGACGTGACGGATCAAGGTACAGGCTGCAGGGGGGCCGGGGAAAACTGACGCTCCAATCCGGTTAACAGGTGGCAGCAGCGGAGGAGTGGTCAAGAATCCAGGTAACCACCAATCAGGTGAGCAGATCTAAACGGAAGGGCATGGCCAGGAGTCCAGAGATGCACCAATCAGAGCGGAGGAACCTGCACACCGGGCCAGAGGAAGCGCAGACAGACGACAGGTGAAACAGGAAACGACGCTCGGACGCTCCCGGTGCGTCACGGACACTCAGAACGCACCGGAGCGACAAACAGCGCGTCGCATCGGGACAGTTGCGCACATCCTTGTCTTCTCCAGCGCCAGTTTGTCAGTGCAAAGCGCTCTTTGCGCTACTTAAACGATAAACCTACAGGAGAAAATTGACGCGTCAATCAAGAATGTAAATATTTATATGAAGCTCTTTGAAATTGTTTGTGATTTATGTCATTTCTGTGTACTTAATTTGTGATTTATGACATCATTTTCAACTAAAACAATGGGAAAATGGATGGAAAAAAAATCTAGAAAAATCTAGATGCGAAAAAACAGGAAAACTTGATAAAAGTAGTTTTAAGTCACTTTAGTATTTGCAGTCATTTAACATCCAAAATCCTACAAAAAAATATTCTCGTTACAATTTTAGAGTTCTCATTTTTTGAAGATAAAAATCATTACATAAAGTTTTTAATGCAGTGGGGAGTTCAAAGGTTTAAAATACTACAAACATTATTTTAAAATAGATTTATTGATTACAGACACAAAACAACCGACATGCTTTACTTTGTTGGTCCAAAGCTAATCTCAGACATGAACACAAAGAGCTGGATTTACATTCTGTCAACAAACAGACTAGTTACTACCCCCCCATTCCCACCCACCCCTCCATGTTAAACATTTCCACCTCCACATTATCGTCTTATTGTGGCAGCAAAGACGCGACTCAGCGGCTGTTACAACACAACCTGGTGAAACTAACGGTCCCCGATCCTGAGGATGAGGATGAAGATCTGACATTAGCGGCGCAGGAAACTAGAAACACATCCAATGATTCCAGGATGATTCCAGGATGATTCCAGGATGAAGCCTGGAGGCGACTGGACCCGAACCAGCTGGCCGGAGGCGGAATCGGCTTCACAACAACGAGTTCCACACATCTATAATCCTGACCCCGCTGTGAAACGCTGACCTCTGGGCGGCTGGAGGCGTTCAGGGATTTAAGCGCTTTAATTTCCAACCGGAGAGTTTGACCCCAAACACAACATGCATGTGTTATAGTTTTTAAATTTAATAGTTTTTCTCAAACTGATTTAATGATGTTGGAGACCAAGATATACAAATAATTTGGAAAGATTTGCCACAAAACCTTTTAGAGCGTCTTTCAAATCTTAACGTCTGCAAACCTGGATTACGGCATTTTATGAAAACGATTTTCTTCTGCTGTTACCAGATAAATGTCACGTTTTTAAAACCCAATAAATGAAAAAAAAACCGCAAACTATTAAAATGTAAGGGGGACTACTTATTTAGATTTATTTATCTTATTTTCTCTCCTCCAGCGGAGGAGCTGATTGGTGGATATGAAGCCGTTAACAAAGCGGTCCACCTCCACCTTCGACATGACAAACGGCATAAATGAAATGAGAAAAAAATACTAACAAAAAACTTTATTCACAAGTCATTTCTGCTGGATAAGGAGTAATTAAATAAGGATGTCATCGCACAATAAAATAAAGTTAATTACATATTGAACCAATCACAGGAAGATGCGTTGGATGATTGGACGAGACGTCGACAGACAGTACCAACGCTGGCTAACTGTTCTGTACGTCACTAAACGACAGAGAAGAAGGAAGAGAGAAGAGCAGCGGAGCTGTT
This sequence comes from Antennarius maculatus, assembly GCA_013358685.1. Classification (NCBI taxonomy): domain Eukaryota; kingdom Metazoa; phylum Chordata; class Actinopteri; order Lophiiformes; family Antennariidae; genus Antennarius; species Antennarius maculatus. Next base: position 17,728,641 of record CM023621.1, on the reverse strand, counting down.
TTCCTGACATCTCGACAGAATACGGCCTGTTTGGTTTCAGACGGCACTGATCGGCCGTCGTCACCTCCTCTTTGGTGAAGCTTCTCCAGTCCAGCAAACTTCAGAAAGGGTTAACTACTCACATCCTGATGCAGTGAAGGCACGATGCTAGCAAAGTGTTTGTGTGTGTGTGTGTGTGTGTGTGTGTGTGTGTGTGTGTGTGTGCGTGCGTGCGTGCGTGCGTGCGTGCATGGGGAGAGGCTGATGGATGAAACTGGACTTCCTGGTCTACTGGATGAGCTTGTTGGCTCTCACGTTTGCTTCTTCAATGCGAACTTTATTCATATCCGCCTGAAAGACAGAAGGATGAGGATGAAATACAACCAATCGGAGTCAGGGTCACTGCAGCTAAAGTTAGCATGTGTGCAGCTTATCCAGCTAAAGTTAGCATGTGTGCAGCAGCTCCAGCTAAAGTTAGCGTGTCTGCAGCAGCTCATGGTAACGTTAGCATGTCTGTAGCCACTCTAGCTATTAGCGTTTCTGCAGCAACTCCAACTTAAGTTAGTTAGCGTAAGTGCAGCAGCTCAAGCTCAAGTTAGCATGTTTAAATTGATTCTCCACTCATAACCAAATGACATCAGACAGATGACATCATTATCAAGCTCCAAACATCAACCAGATACTGATGAGACATTTCCGTTCCATGCGGTTTGCGTCCATGTGACTGGGAACCACTCTGACCGGTGTGGTCAGCACGGGTGGACGTTCCTGGCGTCAGCGCCTCACCTTGGCGGTGATGTTGTCGATCTGTTTGTTCTGCTTGTCGATCTCTGAGCCCATGTCCACCGCCATCGTCTTCAGGTTCCCGATGATGCTGCCCACTGCTTCCAGATTCTCCTCCATCTCGTCCTCACGAGCGTCATGGGTCACCCTGGAGGAGGAGGAGGAGGAGGAGGAGGAGGAGGAGGAGGGGGGGGGGTCAGATGAGACAAACGTCTGGCTGCTACGTTTCATTCGCCGCCGATGATAAAACAGGAGACCTCACCTCTTGATGTAGGGGCCGCTGGGGGCGGCGGCGGCGACGTTCACCTGAGCGGCCTGCCCGTTACGGACGGCTGACGGTTGCCTGGAGACCACTTTCGATCCGGTGGAGTCGGTTTCGCCCTCGCCTCCTCCGATGCCCCAGGTGCGCTTGTATCGGGAGTCGTGTTCGATGGAAGACACTCTAGACGACAAACAGGAAGTGAGAAGACGGAAACCAGGAAGGCGCAGACACAGCAGCGTCAAACATACCCCTACCTGATTCCATGGTAACCAGAGCTCCGCCTCCAGGAAGCAGCAGGAGAGATCAGTAAACACACGTTTTAACCTTTAACCCTTTACGTTTCGCGTCATGTCTCATCATGAACGTCCAGCATCGACTCCTCTGACCACACGTCTGAATTTTTATCTCCAAATTTCGCACTTTTATGACAAATTCATGCCGAGTTTGTGTGAAGCCGCCGCGACAAAAAAGAGACGAGCCGTCCAACTGTTCACACCCGCGTGAAGCGTTTTAAATTCAGTCCTCGGTGTTTCTGCTGAGACCAAACAACGATCAGCTCTTTGTTTCTGGGAAGTCTCTGTGAGTTTGGCATCGCCGAACTACCCACGAACATGGGCTGCTGTTGCTATGGCGAAGGATCTGTGGCAGGGCTGGTGGAGAATTTAAAAAGCTTTGTTTGTAGCAGATGGAGGAAAATGTGTCGCTGAATTCATCCAAAAGTTAAAAAAAAAAACAACTACATTTAACTTCTGTCAGCAGCATCAGAGAAGAATTTTTAATCAAACAACCAGATAATTTATAACACGGCTCCTGTTTTCATGATTTAATGAGTCTGAAGTCGGTCCCAGCTGCACAAATAGCTGAAAAATACAAAAATGCTCCAATAAAGAATTACCATTGTCTCTATTACTTTACTGGAAGCAGAATAACTCAAAACTCAGAGATCAAAAACAAAGTTTCTCAAGAAGTTATGAATTATGCTTCACTTGTCAGAGAAGTACAACGTAGGAAAAGTAGTTTAGCAGTAGATCCGATTGACTTTTCAAGGTTTAAACTGCCAAAAACACCTTTTCATGAACGGACCAATCAGAGCAGAGCCATCAGCATCAGCTGTGTGGGTGGGCCTAACCTGTCACAAGGGCAAACGCAGAGTCCGCAGCACTTTGACAGGTCTGTCAGGTTCTTCTCCGCCTGCCTCATGTCCTGGTTGATCTGGTCCATCCCCTCCTCCACACGCTTCAGCTGCTCTGGAACACGGACAAGGAGAACGTCACGCGTGTTCGGGTTCAACGTCAGGGATCACTTGTGTTTTATTTTTATCGCCTGCATCCATCTGGCTTTAGAACTTGTTCGGCTTTAAATCAAAACGACGACTCCATGAATCAAAAGGTGTGTTTTGAAGTGAGAACCGGTGTGTTTGTTTGTTATTGTTGTTTACCTCCCTGCTGGTCCAGCATCACCATGGTGTTGACACCCGTCTGTCGGCTCTGGAGACAAAGAAAACGTTTCATGAGGGATGCTCTGGACCCATCGCTGAGATGAGGTTCCTCTCATCCTCATCCAGGAAAACGTGTTCAGCCACACGCGTGACGATCGACGACTCACCTCCTCCGCCAGCTGCAGCATCCGCCGTGTGCTCTCCAGCGACTGCAGGAGGAAACGACAAGAACGGGTCAGATCCAGGGTCACCAAACTACAGATTGTCAGACGTGTGAGTGAAACGTGTGGATTCATGAACTGATTGGTGCTGTTTTGACCCATTTAGCCGTAGGTTCTGTGTTCATATCGCGTCTTTGAACGACACGAGTCTCCAGACAAAAACGTCTCCAGACTAAAACACGTGAGCGTGAACGCACACGGAGAGGAATGCCGTCGGGTCAGGTGAGTTTCACCTTCCTGTCTATTAATAGATGCAGGACAGAGACAGGGGGGGGGGTGTCTACCGCTACCTGCTCCTCACCAGGGGGGTTCATTCTAAAGACGATGGAGGGATCAGCCGTGTTTCGATTGGCTGGAAAATGATCCTCGCTCTAGGATAAAGAAACATGAAATAATTTTTTCTGCTAAATTTTCCATCCTCCTCTACTTCAGGTGAGGTAGGCTTAAGTAGGAGAACCTCCTGAACACCTCCTTGGTGTTTTTTTTATTAATTCTACCACACAGGAATAACAACACAAGGCTCATTCTTCAGCTGAGAGCTGATCAGATAACTCAGGTACCAGTATTTCCTTATCACATTCCGGTGACACACAGCCGGCGCTGTGGAGCTAACCCCTCACACCTGAAGGAGACGCTCTGATTGGTGGCTTTATCAGACGGAGACGCCCAATCACCGGCCTTTCTGTTAGCTGCTAACTCGAGCAAGAGTAGATACAGTAAAATGTTCCGCCTCCGTTTTGGCTCTCATGGATCATCGTACCGGCTGGTTAAACTATTGTTTCCTAGGTAACAAGGGGCTTCGATGCAGCCGACGGCACAGAGGAACTCAACTAGACGTAAATCCGAACGCCCCTCCTGTTAATGCCTCCGTAATTACACTCTTCTACTGCTGGACTGAAGCGGGATTAACGTTTGATTAATACCAACCAACACACACGGACACAGACACAGACACACAGACACACACACACACACACAGGAAAAAAACACAAGTTTAGCAACATGTACAGCAGCACAAAGCCTCCATTTGGTTAGCTTAGCTTAGCGTCTCTTTTTAACCAGTTCCCATCATTTACAGTTTGTCTGCTTAGAGGACCTAACTGCTAACTCTAGCGGGATAGTTAGCGTAAGGAAAATGAGCTAAATGTCCAACAGTTACTTTAAGACTTCAGGTTCTGCAGTTTTTGACTGACTTTATTTTATTTGTGGTTTAAAATCATAGAGTAACTTTCCTGATTGTTTATGTAATGAGTCTGTGTGTGTGTGTGTGTGTGTGTGTGTGTTTTGTGTGTGTGTGTGTGTGTGTGTGTGTGTGTGTGTGTGTAACCTAAAGGCATGCTCCAGCCTGTTTACAGATGATGTCATACCTGGAGTTCTAATGAATCCTGGACGTCAAACATTTCAAAAAACAAAATATTTCTATCGTCTGTTGTTGAATTATTACAGTTCCGTCTCTCAGGGGTTAAACTTTGGCACCGGTAGATCTAAGGTGAGACGGTTCTAAATGGAACCCACCCCAGGACCCCCCCCCCCGTCCTCTGAACACTGACGGTCACCCCGGGCGTCTGTCTCACCTCATCCGTGACCTGGTTGGCCCTCATGGCGATCTGCTCCGTCGACATCTCTTCCATGTTCACGCTGTCCTGATTGGAGGCTCCCCCCTTGGTTTTGACCTCGATCTTCTGCGGCCTTGAATGAGGGGCAGAAAGTAAAAGTCACTTGATGACATCACAGAACCACCAACAGGTTCATGACATCATCACTGATGTTAACAGAAGGAGAGAGAAACCACAAGCCGTCCCCAGCTGATTTTATCTGCTGCTGAAGCTAAAGCATCATTAGCAGGATGAACGCTAACACACAGACTGGCCAGCAGAGGGTTAAACATTGAGACGAAAGTCGATTACAGGCTGTGTGGAGCTCAGGGAGGCGATAACACTCTAATAAAACTCTACAGGTTCTCCTCGATAAGCATCGCCGTCCACTGAGGGACACTTAGCCGCTCCGACCAGCTGAGCTTTGTTTAATTTACTCCATCTCAAACAAAATGGATTTAATATGCTTCAGCCGCAGAATCAATTAAGACTCTTCAGACTTTAAATTACACAGACTTTATTTTAAATGAATGGATTTGTCTGAAAGAAATAACCAGAATTCCTCAGTTTTATTCCATCAGCATCTCAGGGAGGCTGGTTTTAGTTAAAGTTAAACATCATTAAGCACCTAACATTTTCCTGAATGTCATCATCGCTGTATGACTCAGTTAAAGTGTGTGTGTGTGTGTGTGTGTGTGTGTTAAATCAGCCTCTTTTGCTGCTTTAGTGTGAACACACGCTGATACAGGAAGCAGAACTGAAGAAACCATCTGATGTGATGCTTCCTGTTTGTTCAGGCTGAGCTGCAGGAACGCAAAGGAGGACATAAACTTTCACTGAGGTTCACAAAAAAGTCCATCAGACGCTAAAACCAGCGATGATGTCATGATAAACTTTGTATTTTTGTGAAGGAACACAACACGGTGGAGGATGGAGGTTCAGCAGGTGAAGCAGAACCGGCGCAGTGCAGGTAAAGGTGTTAGATCACCTGGTTTACATAGAAGTTTAAATATTTTCTTTTCCTATGTGAAATAATCATTTGGCCAGTTTTGACTCAAAAGAACATCAAAAGAACGGGAACCACAAAAAGAGAATTAGAATCATTAAAATCCAAATGATTCCAGAGCCTCACATTAACATCACTACATGTGAGTCTTCCTGGGATCATGAACTAAATGGTTTCTATTTTCCTTAAACATTTTTTTAATGTAAGTTGGAAAAAAAATGGATGGATGGATGTTTTTATGGATCACCTGCAGCTGGCGCAACAAAATAATTTCAAACACACTCTGAGGGAAGCTGAATACGATCTCACATTATCACCAGTAGAGAACCAGTAGGCTACTGGTTAAATGATAACTGGGGTGAAAGAAATAAACTGCTGCTTCAGCTTTAGAGGCTCAGGTAGTCATGTGACTTTAGTCAGGTGAGGCTCAGCATTCAGATTAACTAGGTTTCATAATCTGGGAACCAGCGACAGACTGGGAACCAGCGACAGACTGGGTTTCTTCTCTGTCCGTTCAGGATGGGAGGGACTTCAGACAGGTGAGGTTTTAAGAGATGGACTCAGGTCACATGACTGTCTCTACTTTACATAAAGCCTCAGTGAATCCAAACAAATCCTGATCCGAGCGTCGGAAGTGTGTTGTATTCAAACGCCTGACGTCATGGGAGCCACGGATCACATGACGTCATTGTCAGTGAGCTAAAAAGGCGTTTGTAAAGAGCCTGCAGATTTGATATTGCCTCCATGTACTGATAACATTGAAATACCTTCAACTGCAGGTAAAAATCCAAGAAATATTTTGTCATGACAAAACGATAATCATGCGTATCATTGATCTTTTGTTGATGATCAATATCTTGACAACAAAACCATCTCCCATCCGACTCCTGAGAATTAACCAAACACTGCGTCAGTCATCCGATTCATTTCCCGTCAATTTATTTTCCTTTAAAGGTCCCAGACACACTTCCTACAGCAGGAAACATCCTGAGGAATAAAAAAAAAAGGCAGGAAACAGCAGACGAGAGGATTTAATGTCGACTCTGCAGAGGAGGAGGAAGTTGTGTTTCCACCTGCGTTCACGCGTTCAGTCCTGCATAAAGTCGCTTCAGGAGACAACTTTAGGCCGCCCTTTAGGGCGTTTTCTCCAGCGTAGGGGTGTTAACCGAGGAGATGAACGCAGAATCGTTGAAGGATCGCTCGGCGTTGCTTCATATTAACCGTACAGAGAAAACCCGCAGTGAGGAATAATTACAGGAGCACAAAAGACGTACCTGCTCATGTTGCCGTTTCCTCACAGCACCAACAACAAGTGGCACAAAAGCTCCTACGGGGGAAATTCTGGTTCCTCTACCCAAACCTGTTCCTCCAGATCTGACACACAGCAAACCGACGCTATTCTAACCGTATCCTCCTTGATCTTCTTCAACATATGGAGGCAGCGTGTCCTCTTTAAAGAGATGACTTCAGGTTTACCTCCTGCGAGGAGGCGGAGGTCTGTTTAAAACAGATATCTATGTAACATAGCAGGGAGGTGGGCCTTGAAATGAACTAGCACCCGTCTAAATGTGACGGGTTTCTTTTGGTCATTGATAGAGATCAATAAATCTCCAGTTAGAAAGTATCAGGGTGGATCAGGGATGACAGAATGAAGGCGCCATGAACCTTACAGATTACATACTGTTTGAGCTCTGTTGTTATCATCATGCATAAATCAATATTCTCCTTCCTGGAGACTTTTTTTCTTCCAATAACTTTCTATCCTGTTGCTTGGCTGACATCTCAACCCAAGGAGGTTAAATAAAAATCTGACGATTAAACCAAGAGGTCAAAGGTCGAGGCTGTGACCTGGATGCAAACAGCTGGTACTCCAGTCATAAGCCATGATCAGAAGGTTAGGAGATCAATCAACTTTTATCTATAAATCTAGAACAATATTATCTTAGGTTATTAACTGGGATATGGATTGAAGTTTAAGTAATTACAAATGACTGTTGGGCCTCAGATCTTCACCACGTGATCCTCTAGTAGGATAAAAACATTATTATGCAAATGAGACCTATCGATCGGATTCAGTTCACGGTGTTCCGATGGTACCTGAACGCACCAGACCTGGACGAACCTCATCAAAAACACGTCAGGCTAAATGGGAAAAACTGTTGACCCCCCCCCCAAAACACCTGACTTCCACCTGAAATAAAACTGTTAAATTCATTGAAAGAGTTTAAATAAGTCGTGAAAAAGTCAAATAAAATAAATTAAAGTTGACTTACATCGTGAGAATCTGTTATCAAAAGAGGAAAGTCCCGGAGAAAGTTCTGCTAAAGTTATGCTAGCTAGCTGGTTAGCTAGTTCCGCTCTGCGTCAACTAGCTACCAGCTTTCAAACGGCTCTGCCAGCAGGTAAACAGCTCCACAGGTAGAGGCGGGTATTTATCTAAGGTGTCAGTACTTACAGTTAACCCTCCTCCCTTTTACAAATGTTCTCTCCTCCTCTTGGTCGGTTTATTAACCCTCCGGTAACTTCTGGATTCCTTCACAAACTCCGCCGTCAGGGCGTCCGGAGACTCTTGGGTGGTGCGTTTCTGTGTTGGCGGAAATATTAGAACTCTAAAGCACTTCCATCGGAAAAAAAACCCTCCAGTGACAAATATAAGAATGCAAATTTAAAAACTCGCATGTTTAATACTTAATATTACTTTAAAATATATTTTAATTCACCAAATTGTGATTGCAATAGTTTTAAATGTGTGCAATTTACTTTGGTCACAGCATGTAAAAGAGATGGGGGTACATGCGATTTTATATTCTTTTGAGAGTCATATTTTTTTAAACTAAATTCTAAAGCAAACATACAAACTTGAAACACTTAATTCTGTTGCTGTAACATTCAACTAACTTTTTAAAAATTTTGAGTTTCGAGGGACTCTATTGTAGGTCGGAGTTTTCTTTACGTCCCTGAATGCAGCACATGAAGGAGCGCATGTCCCGTCATGTGACTCCCGAGGAAACGAGGCGCTGCTCTGTTTCCCCACATGAGAGCAGCATTTCCTCTCACCCAGGACTCCCCCTCTCTCCCCCCCCACGCGTGAACACACTGCTGGATGTTTCTTTAGCTCTGAATCTGCTCCGTATTTGTCCACAAATGTCAAGGTCACAGAAAGACACAGAAATAAATAAATACTAATAAAAACGTGACACTAAAATATCAGATGGGTTTTCTTTTCTGGGTCACCTGCAACGCATCATGCTTGGTTATGTTATTATAAGATATTTATCATCACATTTCACTAATTAAACTGTGATATTTTTAGTCATGTTATAGCAGCAACTTTGAAAACATTGTAAGAGGAAAGGTTTCAGAATTAACCGATACAAAGCATTAAAGTTACATGATGTCATGTGGTTATTTAATTGTTTACAGTTTCACATGTCTATATGTTGTAATGACGTCAGCAGAACATTTATGGTCCCTTTTTTCTAGCTGTGAACGACCCCAACAACCCTCTGTGTTTTCTGTCATCTCCAGAGCGACCCTTACCAAAAGGCCCTGAATGCATCCCTCTGCCCATGTTTCTTTTATGGAGTCTACACATTATGCATTATTCAGCAATAACACAGGTCCATCTGGACTCCCGTGTGTGTCTCTGCGCATGAGTGTGTGGTCCATAGTTAACTTTCCTGCGGAGCCATTTCACGCCACATCCAGCGGCGCTTGAAGAATTTCCTGTGTAATTAAAGCTGAGGTGTAATGTGAGTGTGTGTGACGGAGGGACGTGAGAGAGAGAGAAAGAGAGAATTAAAAAGAGGTAGTAATGGCTGCAGATGGCACGTTCAGGATCAGGCTCTTTCATCACGGCGTTCCTCATTAATAGAGATGGGAGCGCTGCCCTAATTCCATAATTCCTAAATCATGCCAGTTGGTTGAATAAGAGGAGAGAGAAGTAAAGCCTGGAGAAGAGAAGGGATTATATCCTGCAAGGAAACAACAGAAGAAGGGATGAAGGGAGAGGAAGCGGGAGGAAAAGAATTCAGAGGGGCCGCCATCTGCATTTCCTGGTTTTCCTTTATGCTTCCTGCCAAAACCAACATCATATAGGCCAAATGCAGCCGCTGCCAACCAATGAAATTAACCGAAATAATCAAGTGATTAAATGCGGAGAACATGCAGCATCCAGTTTCTCATGATCTCAAGGAACGCATCTGTTGGTCCCCCTCCCAGGGGCCGGAACACGCGAGGGCCTCCAGGTTTAATTCCAGAATAATTTCGCCGGAATGCTGATACCTGTCAGGACAAAAGAATTGGCTGACCAAGCGTGCGTCTCAATATTCAGAGATAATTTCGTTCCCCTCGTCCGCTGGAATCTACTCTCTTTTGAATTGAGCTCTCATATGAAGCAATTTGAGACATCGATAGCCATTAGCCCGCTTTGCACAGCAGAGGCCAAACATGGCAGTTCGGGGGCTCATCAATTATTCATGAACTTCAGTTTCAATCCCAAATGTTTCTCATATTTTATTTTATTTTTATTTTTTTGCATCAAAAAAAAAAAAAAAAAAAAAAGACAGGTTTTGGTTTCAGAAGATGCTTTCAACACAAGACTGATGAATGTTCCGAGCGTCTGTCTGCACAGTCAGGCTCCAAGAAGTTAGCGACTGTTAGCACTTAGCATGTCTCATTTTTGCTATTGCCTTTAGCTTAGCGCCTACAGCAGGGGTGTCAAACTCATTTTTAACCGGGGGCCACATCAGCATCACGGCTGTCCTCTAAGGGCCAGATGTAACTAATAAATGTGACTAAATGTAACTCAATGTACAGAATGTTCCGCACCATAAGGCGCTCCTAAAAGCTTTTAATTTTCTCAATTTCTTATAATCCAATGAGCCTTATATATGAAAAAAGTTTTAAAATAGAACATTCGTTGAAGACGAGGTCTCAGATGCGATTTATAATCCAGTGCACTTTATAATCCAGTGTGCTTTATAATCCAGTGCACTTTATGTATGAAAAATTTTTTTAGAATTACAGTCGACCATTCATTAGAGGTGCGCCTTATAGTGCGGAAAATACAGTAATGTAAAATAAATGTAACTACTCCTTAATGTTAAATAACTCTGAATGTATTACTTATTCAAGTTACAAAAACTAAAAAACATGTTTGTTTCTGTTATGAAATAAATTCTTTTAATTTTTACAGTTATTAAACCCACAGAACTCCATCAATCAACTATCCAATAAATAAAAATAACATCAAACACAAGTCATTAACTTTGTCTTTTGTTAAAGTTAAAATATAGCCTTAATTACTGCATTGTGGGAAATGTGGTTCTTGGTCAAAGCATGCTTTGACCTATTTATTTTTAGGCCTCTTTTGCTCTCGTGGGCCACATTTGGCCCCCGGGCCTTGAGTTTGACACATGTGACCCAGAGTGAAGATGCTGGACGCTGGTGATTCATCTTCTGGAGTTGGCACACATCACTCACTGATCCCATCTGAATAATTTCATGCTTTGACAAGCAGAGCTCCGACGTCACGTCAGCGTGATGAAGAGGAGGATGAGCATAAAGACCAGAGGAGACGGCGCTCAGAGTAGACAAAAGACAATCTTTATTTGCGTGTTTCTCTCTCCGCTCGGTGTCGAGACCCTTTAACGCCTCAGGTCGGCTTCCACAAAAAAACACCACAAACAAAACAAAACAAAAAAAACCATGACGCTCAGAACCTGAAGGCATCCTAGCACTACCGACCGACGGATCACAAACCAGAGAAGAAGAACGACAGAAGGACAGCATCAGTGGAAGAGAAGAAGAGAAAACACAAGATGTTCTTCATCACCACGTCCCGTTAGCAGTGACGGTAAATGCTACAAAAATAAGATGAAGAGGGAACCGTGTGCTTCCCTTCGTGTGTGTGTGTGTGTGTGTGTCTGCATGTGCAGTCAAAGTCTGGATCTGCGTGTGCTTTACTACATATGTATGTGTGTGTGTGTGTCTGTACATGTGTGTGTGTTCACAGTGTTCACTTCCATTACCGAAAGAAGTCCCATGATGCACACACACATTCCCTCTGGCTCATAGTCCATCAATGCTCATAGGAACGGTCATCAAACACTGTGTGTGTGTGTGTGTGTGTGTGTGTGTGTCCACGCACTTCCCCATTGGTTTCACCCCTCACACACCCAGGATCAGCTTCAGTTGGTGTTTACATCCGTTGTGATCCAGGCTGGACTCTGATTGGTCAGTCTGGCCCCCCGGCAGGTCCATTTATCTGCCTGCTCAGCTCATCCATCAAAAGCCAGACAGGAAACCAGCGAGGAAGAGCTTCCTGTTTGACGTCCGGAGAAAGTCTCAGGGAGCGGAGGAGAGCGGGAGCCATGAAAAAATATATCATCAATACAAACGAGACTGAGCTGAAGTTTCACAGTGGTCATGCAACTTTGAGTGTCGCTCCGTACTTCAACCTGCCATCCGTCCAAAAAAAAATCCCATTCAGGTTCTGTCCAGACCCGTTAGCATCCGACCGAGGAACCGATCGCAAGCAGATAGCTCTGAGAACACTTTTCATCAGAGTGTTCACCAAACTAATTTTCGATTGATTCAAACTTCACAAAAACAAAAGTAAACCAATATTTTGTTTAATTTATTATTTTCCTACTATTAACTGTTTTTGAATGTGAATTTCACATGAATGTGATTATTTTGTAAATTTCTTTTAGTGAATAAATGTGCTTTTAAAAATAAAGTCTGCTACTAACTAGATCCTAAATCGCTGAAGCGTCTGACCTTTCAGCGCCCTCTAGTGGACACGCTGAAGGACTGACTGAAGGATGTGTCTGGTGATGGATGCGCAGACATGTTTAAATACAAGCAAACCTCGGTTTTTGAACGCTCTAGACAACGAACAAATCGGAATTCGACCTAAAAAATTAAGAATTTTTTTTACTTAGAAGTCGAACAAAATTTGGAAGTCGAACGCGAAACAAACGCCTTTTTATCGCCGCCAAGCACAAGAAAAGGTGAGAAAAGTCAAGAGAAAATGTAATGGTAATGTGCTTTTTATTTTAGTTTATTGTATTCAATAATTTTTCACTTAATTTGCTTTCCATTGCCTATGGTACGAGTTACGTTACCGTAAACTTCTGTCCAAAATGTCGACGGTATCTCGTACCTTAGGCTAACCTGATTACGTCCATGTTTTCATTCTTTATTGCTTTTTCATGTTTGCTTCTTTCTTTTACATTTCTTTGATATGATTCATTACTATACACTTTGATATATAAATAACATTATGAAATAACATATTATGTTGCAAAAGGGTAGTTTTCTAGCATCTTGGAACGGATTAAGACCATTTACATTATTTGTAATGGGAAAAATGTATTTGGAATTCGAACAAATCGCTATTCGAAACAGCCTTCCGGAACAAATTGTAGTTGGAAATAGAGGTTTGCCTGTACGCCTGAGAAGGGCATTAGCGTCGTGCTAGCATTAGCATTGAGCAACACCTTCTAAACAATCACTCAGCGTTTTTTGCACCATTTAAAGATTATTACTATTACTAGCCGACTAGCTAATTAGTAGGACAAGCAGCGCAATGTTAAAAGCGTTGCACTGCGTCCTATCCGGATCTACTTTTTCAGAAAAAAAAAAGAAAAAAATAAGCCATTAAATTTTAATTTTATCTGATTAAATTTTTTTTAATGTCTTTTTTCACAATAGAACTAAAAATTAATTGACTGAATGAAAAAAAAAGCGGCACATGTGAAACATTTCATAGCTTTCTCTTTCAGTGTGTTATTGAGCTACACATTATTTTTATTATATCTGATTGGTAGAATTTAACTCTTCCCTGTCCTTAAATCCAATCACAAGTGATCGATCGGGACATGAATTATTGTTTTTAGCGGGTGTGAGCTAGCGGAATCGGTGCTGTCCGCCTGCGGTCGGGTGATCGGGTCCGGATGTGGACAGCAAGTGTGAACAGGCTGAAGGTGACCACAGCCGTAACGCTACGTAAAGACAAAGAGGTGGTGACCAGTGGTACATTCATACATCATAAAGTCATGGTTCCACCCAGCTGGCCCACGTTAGACGGTGCTGAAGACGCCTGTGCTGCCAGGCTGTGATAAATGCTTTGTTTTAGAAACGAGTAAGACAAAAAAAACCCCAAAAAAAACATCCCATCTGAAAATATACACCTGATCCCCCCCTCCACCCCCCCCCCCCCAAAACATTCATCCCAACCGAAAACAGGCGATTATACTGATCATTTTTAACGTGACATCATAAAAAAAAAAAAAAAAAAATCACTTTCATCTCACATTTCTGTGAATCTAGACTGCATCTGAAAATATCAACACATATAAAGTTACCCCCTCCCTCCTAGGCCGTCCCGTTTGGATTGTTGTTCCTCTCTTTTTTCTTGCACAGGACGGGGTCACTTTACTGCTCCTATACGTTTCGCTCTTGTTCTCATTGGATCGGCTCCAGGAAAGTATAGAATTTCAATTACAATGCAAGCTTGGCCACTTCCAATTCATGGCGACGGGACGGCAACGTGAGAAAAATCCAATTTTTGTGCATTCAGGCCTGCAGCCTGATGCGTCCTGCTGTGATTGGACGAGAGCAACTGCACCCAGAACGACAACTTTAATCATAGCCGCCGCTACGTTTACCCCCTCGTCGGGCGAAAAGGTCAAGGGTCAAATCAAGCAGACCCGTAGTCCTTGTGTTTCTCTGGTGTAGCACCAACCAGAGCTGGGGGGGGAGGGAGTCGCTTGTGGCTGGGCCATGAAGGGGGGCTGGCAGTGGAGGTGGGTGGTGGTCGGATAGAAGTGGAGGTGGGCGATGGAGGGGGGGCAGACAGAAGGCTTCCCTGAGGGGGTGAGCCAGCCCAGCCCGGCAACCCTGAACCGGAGCTCCAGGAATAAGAGGAGATGGGGGGTGGGGGTGGGGGGGGTCACAGCCGAGAGATGACACCCAGGAAAAGCGAGGCCAGAGCGGCTAGCGGGACCACGATGGCCCCCGCCCTCCAGCGGAGGCCCCCGTCAGTCAGGAAGGGTTCTGGGGAGTCGTATCCCGATCCATCTGGAAGAGGAGAGAGAAGAAGAACGACAAAATATCTGAACAGACACACAGAGACGCACACACAAAACGGACTGTAATGAAAATGAAACTAAATAGTAGAGGGGTGGGGGCATTAAGGGAGGGAAGGGGGGTTAGGGTGTGGGAAACGATCAAATTCCCTCCTTCCAGAGGCAATAAAAGAGGGATGAGGAGAGGGAGGAGGAGATGACTGAGCTCTGCAGGGGGTTCAAGCAACCTAATTACAGTTTAATCACAAAGACTGGTTATCACACACACACACACACACACACACACACACACACACACACACACACACACACACACACACACACACACACACAGATATATTTGAAGCTGCTGCAGCATGTTCGTCAGACCAGCAGGTGGCGTTACTTCTGAAATGAACACCACAGAATAAGAATAAGAAGATCGTTGGAAGAAGGTTGATAAATTCAGAGTATGGAGTAAAGACGTAGCTCGTGTGTTCTCGTGACTTTTGTGTTTCTTTTCATTCTTTATCATTGTTTACCTAACTTATATATAATACAGGCAAACCTCTATTTCCGACTACAATTTGTTCCGGAAGGATGTTTCGAATAGCGATTTGTTCGAATTCCAAATACATTTTTCCCATTACAAATAATGTAAATGGTCTTAATCTGTTCCAAAACGATAGAAAACTACCTTTTTTTCAACATAATATGTTATTTCATTCATTCATACATTCATATTTCATTAATTTTGTTCCGACTTCTAAAAGAAAAAAATTCAGAATTTTTTAGGTCGAATTCCGATTTGTTCGACGTCTGAAGCATTTGAAAACCAAGGTTCGCTTGTATAATTAATTATACACAGGTAAAATCTGCATGTCTATCGGTTGATAAAAATGTTTTTGTCATAATTTAGGGGGTTTGGGACTTTTTTTTTTTTTTTTTTTTACAAGGCTGGAAAGGATTAAAATGAGTTTAGTGATTTTAAATGTATTTTAAATGTTTGACTTACAATCTCTTACAATCTGCAGCTCCAGAATCGTGTTCCTGGTCTGTTCAGGTTTCCAGCTGCTGATCAGAGATCAGTGATTGATGGACTGCTTTCTGATGGATGTGGGGGTGTGTGTGTGTATGAATCGTCTGCTGGGGGTGGGGGGTGGGGGCTTCAAGTAGTACAGCTGGATGTTTGCTGCTTCATTTGTTCACAGCTTCAATCACACGCCTGCAGGTCCCGGATCCGGACCCGGTCCGACCCGATGTGAAGTGTGTTTGCCATTGAGAGCACACACACACATTCACACACACACACACACACACACACACTTCACCCGGTATGTGTGTGTGAGAGTGTTTTCATTGTGTGTGTATGTGTGTGTGTGAAGGTGTTGCTGGTATGTGAATCAGAGCAGACAGTTTTGTCGGGCCTTTCCATCAGACCTCTTATCCCCGCCTAATTTTACTTTGATAGCCAATCTGCTCCTTAGTGTGTGTGTGTGTGTGTGTGTGTGTGTGTGTGTGTGTGTGTGTGAGGTACCTGGAGGTCTGACGTACACCTTCAGCTTTAGACACGCTCGTCCCACGTGGTTTGGGTGAGGCGACGCTGGAAGGGGACAGGAAGAGGTTTTAATGTTCAGCGTAACATTAAATTAAAACTGTCTGTAAAAACACAGAATAGATTCTACATTCAAATTCAATGTCAGACATCGGATTATAGACATTGGATTATAGATTATTATCATTATAATCCGTTTATTCTGGGTTTTTGTTGGTAATTTACATGAAAGAAATCAAACCAATCGATCTAAAACGGATTATAAATGGAATTAGAGAAACTGAATCTTTTTGAAAACGTTTCTGCATGCTAACATTAGCCACCACTGTAGCTAATGTTAGCATGCATGCAGCTAATGCTAGCACGCATTCCTGGTCTTCATTTGAACCCGTTTGTGTGTGTGTTGAACCCACGGCGGGGAGTTTTCATCTGGTGTTCGGTGTCTTTCGGTTTTCGGGATTCAGCCGCTCTGACCACCTTTAAAGGGGGCGGGACCTGAGTCTTGTGCTTGACGACCTTCTGGCCTTCCTCCTTGAGGAAATCCGAATAGCCGGCGCCCACAGCGACCCTGGAGAGGAATCGCATCAAGATCCACAGGAAATAAATCTGACCCTTCCCCTGCTCTCCCTCCCTCGTCTCCTCCATCCTTCACCTCCCTCACCTCCTTTTTATTGCCCGCTGCCTTCGCCTCAACTTCGTCCAAAATCATCCATTTAAAGTCCCCGATGGATCTCCGCTCCCGTTGTTTGTCTTCCCAGACAAACGATAGAAACATCCATCGTCCTCCAACGTCCTCCTGTCGTTTTTTAAAAAGTTTTACGGCCTCCATTGAAAACCACTGATCCTGTGCAGCCTGGCAGCTGGGGCGGCGGCGGCCTGTCAACCTGTCAAACCGCCTGACAGACGTGCACACATGGGCGCACACTCGAAACCAGTATCACCATCGCAGATGTTTTACTGGGAGGAGCTGGATGTTTACACACACACACACACACACACACACACACACACACACACACACACACACACACACACACTGCTGACTTGTGTGTGTGTGTGTGTGTGTGTGTGTGTGTGTGTGTGTGTGTGTGTGTGTGTGTGTGTGTGTGGATGTCAATCACGATGATGGACGTGGCCTTTCACGGACTCACAATCACTTGACAACTGACCCCCCCATCGCCCCCCCCCCTCCTCCTCCAGAGGTCCCAGAAACAATACTGCAGTCATCAGCAATACGACCCCAGGGGGGGGGTCGGGGTGAGGGGGGCGTCGACCTGACATGAGCATCAGAACAAAAGACAGCGGGAGGAGGAGGGATGTTACCGTTACCGTGGCGTCTTGGTGATGATGAAGACGAGCGGCCAAGGAAGAGGACGAATAAAAAAAGATTTTTTATAACTATATTTAGATATAGAAGCAGTTTATTAGCAATAAAATCTAATTGGCCGTCCAATGAGGAGCAGAGGAGGAGCCTCGTCTCGTCAGCGGCGCTAAATCGTCTCCTATTGGTTCAGTTTGAGGTGTCAAATTTAAATGACGACAAATATTATAAGAAGTTCGTAAAACAAAACAAAAAAAAAAAAAAAAAAAAAATCAGAATCTAAAACTCAAATTTCAAATTTAAAAAAAAAAAAAATAGTCGCCAAGGCAACCATCCAACAAATAAACCAACTGACTCGCCCAAAAAACAACCAACCGACCAATCGACCAACCAGGAAGTAAACTGTTGCTGTGTTAAAGACCGCCCTCTAGGGGCGGGGCCATGTAGATCAATGCACTGATAACTTCCCTCAAGGGGCGGGGCCAAGTAGGCCACAGTACTGAGGAGCACTCTCTAGGGGCGGAGCCATGTGGATCACAGCACTGATGACTGCCCTACGGGGGCGGGGCCAATTTGCTCTTTCTTCTCAGCCGTCCCTGCAGCCCTACAGAAACTTTAAACGGCGGCTCAGAGCTTCTGAAAGTCACTTTGCCGTGTTTTTCTGTGATTAGCTCCTGATCCTGGTCTTTAACCGCCTGGATGTGAAAGAATCCATCAGAGCCCCCGCTCGCAGCGAGCCGCTGAAAACAAGATTTAGAGTAAATTAAAGCCACTATTTGTCCGACCCCGGCTGACGTGTCTCTAAGTGCGTTCAGAGGACGAGCGTCAAACAAATACATCAGCTGTTAGCGTGAGCAGAAACATCAATACGGCTGATATAAAATGATTACAGGCGCCGCCTGGTGACATTAAAGCTGCATGGAGGCGGAAAGATGGAGGGTCCTATTTATTTATTCCTTTATTTACCAACGACGCAGGAACCAGCTCATGTCTGGAATCAACAGACTGGTTTTTGATCCAGAAACCGATCCGATCACCTATAACACACGTGTCAAACTCAAGGCCCGGGGGCCAAATGTGGCCCCGCCACATCGGTTTATGTAGCCCACGAGAGCCTAAGAGGTCAGAGTGTCTAAAAATAAATAGGTCAAAAGCGTGTAAAAACTACATTTCCCACAATGCAGCTGATTTTATCTTTGACAAAACGTTTTGAACAAAGTTCATGTCCTAACTTGTGTTTGATGTTATTTTTCTTTATTCTCTTGGATAGTTTGATCCTTGATTGATGGACTTCTGTGGGTTTAAAAAACCTGACAAATTAAAATAATTTTTTACAACAGGGAAACAAGGAAATTCATTTTTTTCTGTTCAAATGTAATGTTTTTACCTTGAATAAATAATACATTCAGAATTATTTAACATTAAGGAGTAGTTCTATTTATTTTACATTACATTGAGTTACATTTAGTTACATTTATTAGTTATATCTGGCCCTTTGAGGACAGCCCTTATGCTGATGTGGCCCTCAGTTTAAATGAGTTTAACAACCCTGACCTATAATTTGTGGGACGCTCCTCCAATCAGCTATTGATTTCCGATATTCTGATTGATTTGTGGAGCTTCTGGTTCTGTTTTTTTGATGACTTACAGATGTAGTAGTACTCGTGTCCGGGCCGGAACTCGAAGCCCAGAGAAAACGGCGTGAAGAGCTGGAACTTCTCGGAGAAGCGCAGGGGCCCGTCGGGACCGCTGGGGCGGTTGCACTCCCAGCGCTTGAAGCCGCGCATCCGGTGCTGGCAGGAGGTGTAGCCCTCCTGGTTGACCATGAAGAGGATGTAGCGCTCCATGCGGCCGTGGGACGGCGGGCCCTCGTAGAACGGACAGTAGATGTCCAGGTAGTCGTTGATGTTCACCGCCACCCGGTACTCCCCATGCCAGAACCTGGGGGACAAAAAAAATAAAAAAATAAAAAAATGTTTAATCAGGATGAATTAACTTTCAATCTTTCTATTTGCATGAGAGGAATTTTAATGAGCGACCAATAGGACGAAGGTGTGAACTCATTTATTCTATATTTATTTCCTATTTTCCTCCCATTCAGGCTGCAATAAGGAGGTCTGAACAATTTCAACAATCAATTTTTCCGGCAAATTTAAGAAGATATGCAAAAGCGCCCTCAGACTCCAGAGGGTTAATTATGGGATGGCTGTTTGGACGTTTTTGTTTTTTTTTTGTTTGTGCGTCTGAAAGGAGGTCACAGTCTGCAGATACGAGCCTCAGAGACTCCGGAGCTGCTTCAGCAAACCTCGCTGATAATCTTCAAACCACCTGAGTCACTGCAGAAAAACATCCTGAGGCTCTTTATTCACTCATTTAATAAACGAGAAGAGGCCGGAGAAGTCAGCAACAATCCCTCCGGTTACGGCTCGAGTCGGAATAGATTTTATTTTAATAACGCCGAGCTGTGCATCGGGGGGATTTATTAGCACGTCTGCTGGTGTGATGCGCAAGAAGTGGGTCATGTGATGCTGGAGAGCTCATATCGTTACGACGGCGCACGCAGCAGCCGGGAGGAGGTTGGCGTCCTCTTAGTCCGGGCCGGGGATGGATCGCCGAGGGTCGGTCCGATCAGGAGAAGAAGGTCAGAGGTCGGAGGAACGGGAAACGTCAGAGAAGTGTCAGAGAAATGACGCAATATGGAGGGTCCGGTTGCCAAAAGAATGGTTCCAGAACAGCAGAATCAAGAAGAGACTGGGTTTGAGGGTTCCTTGGTTTCCATGACAACAGACAAGCTAAACAACAATAAAACTAAACAACAATAAAACAGAACACAACAATCTAAATTAAACTGCCAAGCCCATAAATAACAAAAACAACCATCTGTTTTCTCTAGCAGCATGTCCTATTAGGGTCCAGGAGGAGGAGGCGGAGTCTATTCCAGGTGCACACTGGGCGGGAGGCGGGGTTACAAGCAATAGACCGACAAAAAAAAAAGCAGCCAATCAAAACATCTGATTTAAAGTTGAATTAAACACATATTCAATTCAATTCAACTCAATTCAGTTGAATTCAATTCAATTCTAAAAAAACTTTATTTGTTCCCAAGGGGCAATTGAAGGCACACAAAGTAGCAGTATTGGTGCAAAAAGGTTAAGGTTAGGGTTCAAACATGTGTCTTATAATAAACACAGAGTTTATTTCTTGTATGATTCTGCTTCCACACATCTGTGAGGAAACACAGTCCAGCTTAAATATTTCATATTTCACACATTTTTATTCATAAACATCATAAATATCCGACCCGTTCCTCTAATATTTCAGAGGCTGTTTAGGATTCATCAGTTTCATATCGTCGACTTTCATTCGATCTTTCTCCCTGGTGCTTTTCGTTAATGGCTTCATGCATGCAATCAGTTTCATTTCTAACTTAGCGTGTGCTAAACATGTTCCAAACTCTGCACGTTTCTCTTGAAGATCAGTAAATATGAGATGCGGGGGAAAAAACGTTTTCAATCAAAGCGGCATCAACACAATCTGGCCGTCTCAACGGCAGATAGAAGCACTTTAAACCAATTCATCTTTTTCCCCTTCACCTTGGCTGTAATTGGTTGCCTTGGAATGAAGACGTTTAGGGCCTAAGCGCAGCGGTTAGCAGTTAGCGCTTAGCCGGATAGCCCGCTTTGAGACAAATTATCCCGCTAACGGCGTCCCATCGCTCTCCCAGAGGGCAAATCAGGAAGTGAGTTAGATGTGAAATGAGCGCCTTCACGCTCGGCTGCCCTATCAGAGTGAGTTTTGCAGGTTCTAAAAGGATCCTTGAACAGATCATTTAAAGGCATTGATCCACCAGGGAGCCCCTCTCGGCTCTCTGAGCCCCCAATCAAGTCTGATTAGCAATCGAAGGGGGAGGGGGGAACCGGAGGAAAAGAGAGGGAGAATAAGGGAAGGGGAGAACCGAGGGGAGGAATGAGGATACAAGAAAGAACAGTGAGTGAGGTTACAGGGAGAAGAGATCAAGAAGGTGGAGGATTTTAAGTACTTAGTGTCAAAGCTGAAAGGAAAAGAAGAAGATAATAATAAAATAAAAAGTATATCAATAAAACAACAACAACAATAATAATAATAATAAAAATAATAATAAAAACTAATCCCTTATTAATCCCAGTGGGGAAATTACTTTTTTTTTCCCACATAAAGCTACAAATTTCACAACACATCCCAAACAAACAAGTGCAACTTCCTGTGTTGTCATTTTCTTTTGTTATTATGGTTTAAAATGATTAATAAAAGTGTGTGTGTGTGTGTGTGTGTGTGTGTATGTGTGTGTGTGTGATGACACGCCCGTCCTGCACGAATGATGTCCCCAATAGAAACATCCTCACGGAGACGCTCTAAGGTCAAACAGCCAATCACAACACATCCGGGAGGAGAACGCCGGACGGATCTTTTATTTTCCAGCTGATGGAACTTGATTATCTTTCATTTCCAGAGACGACGGCTTCTCGCGTTTTATGTTTATACTGTAGTCGACATCGTTTTCACAAACGAGAAGAGAGACGCGATAATTAGGTTCAGGAAGGAGTGAAAGCTCTTCAACTTTATTATTATAATTACTCTTTTCAACCGTGTGTATTAGGGTTATTCTTCCTCATTCTCCTCTTCTTCCTCGGACTGGAGGGTTTAAGGTTGAAGGATGAATGACAGGATGAAGAAAAGGAGGAGGAAAGAAGTTCAAATGAAGGGTGACGCGATAAAGTGTGCGTGATAATCGACTGTAAATGTGTGTTTAGAGGACACTCAGGCTGAGTCATCATCTTCATCATCAGGGAAGATGAAGACTATCTCTCTCTATTCCCTCCTAAGGAGGAAAACTTCTCCATGACGTCACTACACCATCGATGAGGTCATAGGAGGTGGAAACCTTTAACATAATGCTTAAAACACTCAAGCTTTGCAAACGTGGCGTGATGAAGAAGCTGCATCCAAAAAACATCTGAATTACGTTTGTGAGAAACTCGGAGTGTAAACGCGACTTTAATTAAGACTCTCTGGTAAACCAGAAGAAAGACCAGATCTCAAACGGCATCAGAGAAATTAAAGTCTGATTCTCCTGGAGAGCAAAAACATGTTGCTTATCCCACATCGCTGGTGTTTCCAGGAGGAAGAGGAGGAGGAGGAGGAGGATGAGTCAGGGCTGGATCCATTCTGAATGTTTAAACATTCCATTCATCTTCTCTGCTGCGCTCGGAGAAAATAAAATCTACTGGTGTTGCCAGCTTCTCTCTGCAGGAGAGTCGGCTGATCAGCATTAATGAGCATCCTGCTCTACAGCGATGGCTGCAGAGTGGGCGCCGAACCCATGAGGGATGGAGGGATGAAGGGGACAGCCCCCCCCCACCAAAAAAAAAAAAAAAAACCCCTACTGATAAACATGAGGCGTGTTTTAACAGAAACAAGCATACATCAGAGTGTCAAGATAAAAACGATCAAACACTTTTTCCACTAAATTCAGGATGATGATGATGATGACGAAGGATGAAGCACGAGTCACTCAGTAAACCTGGAGTGGATCAGGATCAGCAATATTATCTTGCCTTACAAAATAAGACACAGAAATGTATTTTAAAGAGGAAATAATCTTTTCTTTCCTTACAAAGTAAGACACAAATTTATTTTGAAGAGGAAATACAGTAATCTAAAATAAGACACAGATATTTAATTTAAAAATTTTTTAAAATTTGTTTTTAATTTTTAATTTAAATTTTTTTAATTTTAAATTTAATTTTTTTTAATTTTAATTTTTTAATTTTAAAGATGAAATAATCTTTCCTTTCCTTACAAAATAAGACACAGAAATTTATATTAAAGAGAAAACAATCCAAAAAGTTTAATATTATAAATAAGGATTAATTGAGTCGCACCCACATTCCTATTAGCATTTTTTTTAGCGTAGCATTTAGCAGCATGAGTTCACTGTGGAGGTAAAAGAAGAGGTTTACCAAAATATTTAATTATCTTTAGTTAGCTGCTATATGCTAACATTTTGATCTTGTCTTCTGATTGGACGATAAGATCCTACACCTCAGATTCTCTTCCTCTCTGATTTAGCTGCTAACTGTTGCTAACTGCTACTCATTCATTGCTTACACGCTGCACAGCCCTCCCCTACGCCGTAGATTTGAGCCAATCAGAGCGCGGCTTTGAGATTTAACATGAATATTTACATATATATTCATCTGTTTGTCTCTGCAGCTTGAGTCGCTCTCATTAGCTCCACGTTTCTGCTTCCATCTCCATCTTCCTTCCTCTGCACTTCCATTCGCCAGCTCTCCTCTTCTTCCTCTGCCACTTCCCCTCCAGCAGCCTCTCACTCTCTCCTCCTTTTATTTCCCTTGGCTTCACTTCACTTTCTCTTCCCCCCCCTCCCTCTCGACTCCATTTTCTCTTCCCCCCCCCATCTCTCTCTGCTTCTCAGTTCCTTCTCCTCTCCTCTCCTGGGAGGAGGCGTCGCCGCCAACACTCAGGTATGTAGGACAGTAAATAAAGCTCCCTCCGTCCAATCACGCGCTGCCATCCTCCAGGTACACTCCCCTATGTAAATATACTGCACTGTAGCACAAGTGTGCACAAGCATACACCGAATTGGAGCACATAAAACACTAATACACTCCTAAACATGATGAATTGTAAACATAAACAGGAAGCAGACCATACATGGACACTGCTTCCAGTCAGCATCAGCACCTTCCTCTGTAAATAAAGCTCTCTAGAGTCCGAACCTCCACGTTCTAAATAAACTCTAATCCCAATCCCAACGCGGCGCCGATAAAATGGCCGCCCTCTGGGCTCCGTGAAACGAAGTGGAAAGAAAAAAAAAATCCAGGATTCGCCTCCTCACCCGGATCTACTCCAGAATTCAACGCTTCTATTTTTGGCTCCAACGGCAGCAGCGAAGTGTGAGATTAAAAAGGTCTGAAGTGGTGCAGTTGGAATTAAATGAATTAAATGCCATTAAAAATCTAAACATGCACAGATTTAATTTATACTATCTTTTCTTTAAAAAGCAACAAATTGAAAACAAATAAAGCCTTTTTTTGTTTATTTACTAATGAATTCATGGAAAGCGTCAGACTGAAAAAATTGTTAATCGGCCTTTGATCGCTAATCCGAACAACGTAGCCGACTGGGATCCAGCAGATCCTCGACATTCCGATACCGAACAACTTTTGGAAGCGTTTTCCTCTGCAGACAGAGCAGCGCTGGTGCAGAATACTAACAGATCATAAATATATATAACAGAATCAAACCATGGAGGCCTGCAGCTCTGCCCTCAGAGGCCGGAGCAGCTGTCCTGGACCAACGGCGATGAAAGAATAAATTTGAAGCTGTTTTTTTTCTTCTTTTTTTTTTTCTGGTCGTCAACAAAACACTGATTGACGGACGGACGTGACCCTCAAAGGGAGGGAAAAAAAATAAAAAAATTTAAACTGCACCAAAAACTGAAGAATGCATGAAGGATGAAATATAAATCAGTCGTCTGCTTGAAGCATTTTGGAAATGGGAAGTTTTTTTGCGGGGACATGTGACCTCTGGATCTGATCCGGGACCAGCGTCGGCGCTGCAGCCGACCGTTATTGATATAAATATGTGGGACAGACTAATATAAGTGTAGCTGTTTGCTGGTTTAAACTGAGTGTAATGCTGTGTTTGCTGTGAAGCATTACCCCACTGATAACCAGTCAGACTGATTGATTGACAGGCGATGAAGGGCCCCCTCGGGGGGGGGGGGGGGTGTTCCGCTGGCAGCCGGCCGTCTCGCTGATAATCTGTCACATGAACAAACTGAGTGTCACATTTACTGTCCGTCCCGCCCCCCCCCCACCCCCACCTCCATCCCCCTGCAGGCTCAGAGATCTTCATCTAATATGGACGGGGTTGATCCAGATTGACGAGGTGAGCTAATCCATGTAGTTTGGGTCAAAGCGTTTGAGTCTCAGCGGGCCGGAGGGCAGAGGAAAGCTGCCGTATGGATCGCTCTGCAGCATCGCTAATGAGTAATTAAACACTTGAATGGAGTCCAATTAAGACTCACACAGCTGCGCACACACACACACACACACACACACACTGTACACAGAACCATGTGTGGATGTACAAGTAAACAGCAACACCCCCCCCCCCCTACACACACACACACACACACAGAAGCTGTGCTTGGAATAAAACTCCGAAACGCAACGGCGTGTTTCAGACAGGATGAAGGTCACATGACCTCCTCCCTTCTTTCTCTTTCTTTCTTTCCTTCCTTCCTTTCCCTCCCCTCTTCTGTCCATTTCTGTTTGTGTCAATCTCTGTTTGTGTCTCTCGGTTTCAATTCCGTCGGAGCAGATTGTGAGGTGTAAAACAGATTGTGACGTCCTCGCCGGAGTTTTACTCTGAAGGGACAGGAGTGACCTTCCTTCTTCTCCTTCACAATAAAAGTTTTAACAACAGTGTCGTCTGGTCAAACCAGATGGGATCAAATAGTTGTTTCAGTCAGAACTTTTCTACCACCTTAAAGTCCAGTTGATTTGATTCCACCACTGAGAACCTTCACATGTTGATATTTGTGATTCTCGGAACAAGAGGACGCCTCCTTTCTTCATCATCGTGACTCCTCATCATCGCATCTGCTGTTTCTCTCTCTGTATTCCAGCCTGAATACATCTTTGGTTTTAATCCCACAGCGCTCAAACCCTCTGTTCTCACCCCCCCCCCTCCTCCTCTCCTCTTCTCTCCTCTCTGCTAAATTCAATCGTTCCCCCAGCTTGGTGGGATAATGAACCCTCCCCTTGCTGCTGTTTGTTGAATCATGCTGAAAATAGTTTGCATGGGGGCTTTTAGAGCGATGTCAAAGCAGCAGAAACGCAGCCATAAATCAAATCTTCACAGCTTCAGTCTGAGACTTTTTAATTTCCATTTCCTCCGCTGCAGCAGACAGATCGGATTCAAGGCTGATCAACAGCTGATCGCCGTGGTGATGTCACCATAACAACCATTAGCTCATCATTTCCTGCACCAAAATAACCAAAGCGGGACAACTTCCTGACATGACTTGATGGAACCGTGGACGCTGGAGCCAATCCGGATGATTGGATGATTTCAATTCAATTCAGAAAACTTTATTTGTCCCCAAGCGCGCAATTGAGGGCACATAAAGCAGGATTGGTACACAAAAAGTCCAAAGAGCAAAAACCAGACTTAAAACCCAGAAAGCCAACACTAACACTAAAATACACACTAAACAGATATGTACAAATATGTACGTAAGAATAAATATGAATATATGAAGAATAAATATGAAGATCTTCCTCTAACGCAGGGCTGATGTCCTGTTAGAGGGTTGGATTTAATTAAACCGACAGCCGGGCTTTGGCGGAGCTTTAGTCTGGTTAGTCACATGATGTCAGGCGTAGTTTCCATCCCCTGATAATCAGCCTGAATGTCATTGATTAGCATAAAATATAATAATTCAGGTAAGGAAAGTCAGCGTCTTCAAGGGGTCACAGAAACCAAACCCCTTCACCTCTTTGGGGAAGAGAACCATTTGCAAACACATCCCGTTGTTCTCTCTGAGCCTGATCTCATTATGGGATATTGATCGGCCATCTCTTCCAGAATGAAGCACGTCTGCGGGACGTGGTGGTGGTGGTGATGGTGGTGGATGGGGGGAGGGGAAGGGGGGGGGGAAGGGGGGGTTCGTCCACTCGTGGCCTCAGATGTCTGAGATCTGGTATTGATAAGTCAGGCGCTGATTACCATCGGAGGTGATTGATGATCTGAAGCGTTTGTGTGTTTGTGACGGATGAACTCCTCCATTGCAGCAGCAGCAGCAGCTTCAGGCCGGTGGCGATCTGTGAGCGTTTGAGTCTCCGAGGAGGTGCTTTAGTCATGGTGTTTGAGCGCCCTGATTAACGCTCTCAGAGAGACAGCAGATGGGAGAGGGAAGGGGGGACGGAATGAAAGGATTCAGGGGGAAATTTAGGGAGGAGGGCGCTGGAGAAGAACATGATCAGAGAAGGAACAAACGTCGAACTGCAAAGGGACATCAGAGCGAAGAAGAAGAAGAAGAAGAAGAGGAAGCTCTGTGGGTTTGGGTTCTTCTGCACAGAAAAGCCACCACTGCCCCCCCCCCCCGGAGGAAAACCAAAGGTTCTTCTGATCTGGACGGATCACACAGGACTCGTGTCTGGAGACTTGGTTGATGATCCCACCAACTGTTCTCCGTCCTCAAAAGTTCTTCAGGTGTTTCAATGGGAAGCTCCAGGAACGATGGAGGAGCCCGACACTCCAGGCTGGTTTATTGTCTGATGACTTTGGTCTTGTTTACAGATGTTTACACGTTAATGTGTGTCTGAGTGGCGTGGGCGGTGCTCAGCGTTTGACGCGTTAGAGAACAGCGCGTCTCAGATGTTTTAAAGCTGCGTTGGCTTTCAGTCTGACATTGTTTGACACGTGCGGAGGCGTTCTATATTTGTTCTTTGGTCTCATTATGTTCTCTCTATTGTTTCACATTGTCTGCAATGGGCTCCGCACCTTTTAGTGCGTTGCATATTTAAAGCACTTCTATTTTGAGTTTTAATTATGAGCTACATAACACTTTGCATATCGCCTGTAGTGATTTAGTTTCCTGTTTAAATTAATTTGAAGCTCGGTGGCTCGGAGAAGACCTCAATTATTTGTAGTTTAGACACTTTAATATTGGAATGAAGCTACAATTAACCGACAAAAAATTAAATATAAATATAAAATACAAATAGTGGTGGCACCATGCTGCAGTGGGTAGCGCCGACACCTCACAGCAAGAAGGTTCTGGGTTCGATTCCTTTCTCCAAAGAGTTTGCACTTTCTCTCCGTGACGCGATAATTATAATCGCCTTGTCCCCAAGAAAGTGGATGGATGGATAAAATATTAAAAAACACACAGGCGAAATAAAAAAGAAGAAAAACTTCATGGCTAATACAGCTCATAAAAACCAATACAAGCAAGTGTAAACCAGTACAGACCAACCCATAGAAGAACAAACCACTGTCGACCAGTACGAACCAGTCTAGACCAGCACAGACAAGGGCAGACCAGTACAGTTCTTCGGGTCTAACAGCACGTTCGCTAAATATGTTATTAGCACCTAAACATGTTGTCATGAGACTCTCTTCACCATGGACCAGACTGACGGACGGACCAGAGAACATCGTTTACCAGAGGTCAGGATTTCAGAAAGCAAAGATCTTCATCGTGAGCGAACGCTAGAACCCTCTGCATCCCAACCCTTCATTAAACATCTGTTACCATAGAAACATAAAGACAGAACCTCTTCTTTATACTGAGATACAGGTTAGAGTGTTTTCTGGTACTGGTCCTAGATCACCTCCAGAGACTCTGAATGTTTAAGGAACAGTAAATACAGTATATCACCCCTTAAAGACAGAACTCTTAAAGAGAGAATCCTTGAAGGGAGACCTCTTAAAGATAGAACCCCTGAAAGACAGAACCCTTGAAGAGAGAGTCCATAAGGGACAGATCTCTTAAAGATAGAACATTTTTATGACAAAACCCTTATATTATAGCCAGAACCCCTTAATCAGAGAATCCTTTTAAGATAGAAGCCCCTAAAGAGAGAACCTTAAAAGACTTAACCCCTTAAAGAGAGACTGCTAAAGACAGAACCCCTTAAAGAGAGACTGTTAAAGACAGAACCCCTTAAAAACAACTCTTTAAAGATAGAACCCCTTAATTACAGAACTCTTGAAGCTGGAACCCTTTAAAAAGAAGCCTCCTCTGCTACTTCTAAATTCTTCCTCCAGCCTGATGGACTTGTTCCATCTGAGACTCTCTAAAATAAGATTGGTGGATGCTGGTCATTAATTCTCCATCTGCAAAATTTATTCTATAAATGTTTTCATTTCATTAAAATTCCTCCAGAATGAAGGCAGCAGCCACGTTCTGTCCACGGAGCCGAGTCACAGGTCAACCGCTCCAAATTCATCCGCGATAAACTCTGCTCAATTAAAAAGACGTTATTTCTGGAGGATCTGTTGACAGAGCATCATTTGTGCTGCAAGCGTCTATCCAGCAGAGCGGGGGTTAACACCTTAAGAGGAGGAAGAAGTGTCTTCTTTTCATTGTGAAGCGACGGAAAGCTTTTTTCTATTTGAAATGGGAACAAGCTTTTCTCCACCGGTGGCCAAACCTTGACCCTCCAACCGATCTAGAAATAGGCATTCGCTAAGGGAGGAAAAGAAAGAAACACACACACACACACTCACAAAGCCTCCAGCCTTTCCTTTTAACACACACACACACACACACACACACACACACACACACACACACACACACACACACACGATCTTTATGTCTGTTCTGTATTCACGTGTTCATATTCATGCATCCCGCAGCTTGAAAGGACTAAAAATATAAGAGAATAAAAATTGACGTGTTTTTCAGGCGTGTGACGGCTGCTGCTTTGTTCGTGGTTGCATACAGATCATCCTCCCTGTCCACCAGGTGGCGCTAGAGAACACCCACTGCTGCGAATTAGATGACGTACGTTTACAACTACGCTAAATTCAAAACAGTCAGCTCGACGTTGGTACCAAGAGGCGGTTTGTGGCTCGTGGTACGACAGTTCTGCAAACTATTGGTCGCTACGAGTCATGTGATCTCTTGAGGGGGACCAAAAAGAGGCGGGTCTATAGATTCCACCACATCTAGACCACATTTGTTCTACTTATCATAAAAATGTAAACAGAAACAAAAATGAATCAAAGTCTCAGGAACGGGCGTCCCACAGGGATCTACATCAGGACACTTACTTTTCATGTTACTTTAAAATACAATGCATTATTAGTTATCTTTGACAAGTTAATGTTAAGTTATATACTGATGACAAGTTTATTTATATGCCAGTCTTCAGTCAAACAAACGAGTCAATCACTTTCATATATGAAAAAATATTTGAACTGCTGTCATTCCATCTAGAGTAAGTCAATGAAATCATTATAATTTCACGTCTAATATCTGCTGGAAGCAGAGAGACCAACTCTTTATTTATCTTCTATTTTATTCTGCTCACCTCAGACTCTGAACCCATTCAGAACAAGAAGCACCGGCTCATCTCAGCAAGCGTGCGTTCGGATGTAGATTCAGAGGAATAAATAATGACTCCCAGATGCTTCATTGCATTCAGATATTCACTTCTTTTGGGGGGGGGGGGGACCTCTCAATCTTGAACTCGTTGGTAAATAAACGTGTTCTGTGTCAGATTTCATTCTCTGCAATGGCGAAAACATTTAAACGAATGGAAAAGAGGATTTTCAGTGACCTTTTTATATAGACTTGAAAAACACTTCCTCAAATATAATTAACTGGAGAAGGAAAAGTCGCCTTCATTTGGAGCTGAGGGTCAGCGGTGGCCATTCTGGAGTGTGAACTGATTCAAATGAGGATGGGGGGGGGGGGGGGCAACTAGATTTGAGTCCTAATAGAGCGTTGGTAGCGGTTAGCTCCACGCCTGAATAATTCACTTTAGCCAAACTGTTGCTTCGGGTTTTATTCATTTTTAATGCCGTCTTTTGATGTTGATTAATTAAGCAGTGCTAGCGCTGCTGTTTCTCCTTCTTCGCATCCACCCTTCTCAAGCCTAAAGCCTTGCAACCCCCCCCCCCCCCTTACTCCTCCCATCCCATCCCATCCCATCCCTGCTCCCCCCCCCCTCTCGCACAGAGCATCCAGCCACAAATACACTAACGCACCCCGGAGCCATTCCCCCCAAAAAAAGATCTTAAAAGACTTTAAAGGCAGTTTGGAGGGAGGTGTGTGTTTGTGGGTGAGGAAAGGGGGGAGTGATGGAGAGGGGGGAAGCCTCTCAGCAAACACATAGTGGATTAGCAGAGGTGTGTGTGTGTGTGTGTGTGTGTGTGTGAGTGTGAGGATGGAGTGATTGTTACTGTACTCCACAGCTGCAAAGATGGATGCTAATTAGGAGACATGCTTCAGCTGCGAGTGAGCGCGCACGTGCTCACGTGCACGCTCCACGACTCTTTTATGTGTTTTTAACCAATGAAAAAGAGGGTAAATGTGCAGCATCCAATCAGCAACCCCGTGGTTTATAAATAGAGTTTTGCTGACTGGTTCTTCTCGCATCTTCTCGGTGAGCAGCAGCGACAGGTGATTCCAGCTCACCTGGTTGGGTCCTGAGGCGCTCGCTGTCAGTCCTCCACAAACGCCTGTTCCCATTTCCTCTGCCAGAGCTGCCGAGGAACAGGAAGTTGGATGAACTGAGATATGAACGATGGCAGAGCTCAGGGAATAGTGATAACAGAAGGTTGGACTCTTTAAATGTATTGATTACTTTCAATATATGTCCAGAATTTAAACGTGTGGAATTTTGCTCAGCTTCCTGCAGAAGTGTTGAGAGTTTTGACAGGTCGGAAGCAACGTGGAATAAACAATAAATCAATTTGGGTTTAAAGAGGATTAGTGATTAGAATTAAATAGATGATTGCAGAAGAAATGTCTTTTTTCCACATTAATAACTTAATATTTGTTATACTAGGGTATTATTATTATTATTATTATACCCTTTCCCCTCATGTCTTAATTTTCTTCAATTAATATTTTTCCTGTTTCTGTTCGTCTGAATGCTGCTGAAACATGTGAATTTCCCAGTTTGGGATCATTAAAGTATATCTAATCTAATCTAATTTTTTATAACAGATTTTTATTTGAGGAGTTACCATCACCAGATTTTAGAGCAGGGGTGTCAAACTCATTTTCACCGAGGGCCACATCAGCATCATGGCTGTCCTCAAAGGGCCAGATGTAACTAATAAATGTAACTAAATGTAAGTCAATGTAATGTAAAATAAATGTAACTACTCCTTAATGTTAAATAAATCTGAATTTATTACTTATTCAAATTACAAATTATAATTATAGTTATTATAGTTGCACAGAAAAAATGTGTTTTTTTGTTGCTCTGTTATAAAATCATTTTAATTTGTCAGGTTAGGAAACCCACGGAACTCCATCAATCAAGGATCAAACTATCTAAGAGAATAAAGAAAAATAACAAATTAGGATATTAACTTTGTTCAAAACGTGTCTGTCAGAGTTAAAATGGGGTTAATTACTACATTGTGGGAAATGGAGTTTTGGTCAAAGCACACTTTTGAACAATTTATTTTAAGACCTACTGACTTTCGCTCTCGCGGGCCACATAAAATGCCCCGTGAGAACCACATTTGGCCCCCGGGCCTTGAGTTTGATACGTCTGTTTTAGAGTCCATGTTCACTAAGCTGACTTGCTGTTACATAAATTAGTATATTTAGAGGCGTTAAACATCTCAAAGTCCTTATTTCTCGTGGACAGTTTTGGAGCTGGTGAAACATTTAGAGAATCCTGTTCTAAAAAGGAGAGGCAGGAACGCCTCTAATGTGTGACGGCGACGCTTACATCCTTTTTCACTTCGCTGTGAGAGCCGTTTGATTCGGCCCTGATCACCAAGCGCTCGCCGGCGAGAGGCCGTGATGTTGGAGTCTATAAATACCTGGCCAAAAAGCCCCCGCTGTCATGTTCCATCGATCTTAGCATGATGGTGTGAGTCTTCCTGATTCCATCAGGATCTCTGTTACACAGATCAGCACTATAATAAGGAGGTGGAGAGGAGGAAGAAAGAGGAGCCTGGGCGTCCTGTTTCCTCGGCTTTCAGGGTTTGACCAGTGGTAAAGGTCTCACGGTGAGGCTCTCATCCGTCTTGGTGGATATAATAATACACCAATAATTGTTCTGTGAGTGCAGGAATGAAAGATGGAAAGAAGTAGAAAGGAAATCAGAGTGGAAACTCCCTGAGTGGATGAAGTTGGATGTGAATATTACAAAAAAAGTTAAGGGTTCAAAAACCGGATCCCTGCGGGACGCCGTTTACAGTGTTGGTGTAAATGATGGCAGAAGGTTAAAAAAAGTGTCTTCAAGAAGAGATAATGATCCCTAAGGTTTTAGAAACATAAAGAAAGCAATAAGATAATCTATATTATGTCAAATAAAATATATATATATATGTTCCAAACCTTAACGGATCACGACCGGCTGATCGCGTTCTACTAAAGAGCGAACCACATTTTCATCTTTTTCTTGGCCAGACAGACGCAAACTAAAAAATCACTTTATTCTAAGAATCCATTCAAGACTGAAAGCTCCGCTGGGTCAAACAGTCTCACTGCGTGGGAAGGAATTAACCACGATTGGGTCACAACCCGCAAATCCGTGATTTCAGTGTTTTTGAAATGAACAGCAAGAGAAAGAAACGACCAGGGATTAAAAAAAAAGCCAAACTCTCCGAAATAAGTTTAAACGTTTTTTAATGGAGCAGCTCGTCTCTCTGCGGGACGATGAGAGCTGCTCGCAAAAAAACAAAAAAACATCGGCATCTATCTTGCTCAAGGACACGTCCAATTATAGGCTACAGGGGGTCGGGGATCAAACCGTCAACCTTCGGGTGAGCAGATGAACACCTGAGCCTCAACTACAAGATCCGATGTGGTCCAGGAACAGCGGTAGGATGCTGATACATCCATGAGAACGACCCGTGGAGATGGATTACAACGCCAGGTGTGATGGGATCACATCCCAGGACGCATGGCGGGACCAGGTGTGAACGGAACTGGAGGAACTGGGAGGCTGGAAACAGGAAGTGTGAGAGAACAGCTGTGGCACATGGAGACCCTGAAGACACCGCCGCATTATGAGTGATCATTATGCAGACACACACACACACACACCTGCACGCACATACACACATTATACACACGTTAAATTGAGTCTAAAAAAATCTCATGTTTTGAAAATACTGTCAGAACCGCTTAACGGCTGAGACCTAATTATAAATATGCGTAAAATGAATATGCATAATGACGACAGGCAGCTCACACTGATAAAGAGAAAAGCTTGGTGGGCAAAAGTGTGTGTGTGTGTGTGTGTGTGTGTGTGTGTGTGTGTGTGTGTGTGTGTGTTCAGGTGTGTGTCTGTATGTGTGTGTGTGTGTGTGTGTTCCTCACCCCTTAATCTGCGTATTGGGGCAGCGGTGGGAATCTGCACACCATGCTAAATCGATACGCTCCCGCCTACGTGTGTGTGTGTGTGTGTGTGTGTGTGTGTTAGTATGCAGCTCAGATACAGAGGGGTTACTTACATAAGAAGAAAGAGGGACACACTTAAGTGGTTTTGACCTTGGGTACATCCCCACCTCCACCCCCTCCCAGCATCTTAAATAAATAAACTTTATTGAAAGCCTGAAGTCGGACATGAAGGTTTTGAATGTGTGTGTGTGTAGCTGGAAGCTCATTGGTGGGTTCATATAGATTAAAAACCTCAAAGAGAAGCAGCATCAAACCGGCTCTTCCACCCCCCCCCCCCTTTCCATCCTGTCAATCTCCCCTGACCTCCTTTGTTCTCCTCCTGTCGGCCCATTCTTCCGCCCCGCTTCGTTCGGCTGCTTAAATCTCCTCCACCATCCAAATCCATCCTCCTCCTGATTCTCCTCCTCCGACTACGCCTCTCCTTTCATCTCATTCTTCTTCTCCTTCCTCCCTCCTTCCTCATCCCTCATTCTGAGTGACCGTCGCTCCCCCCAGGCAGTGAACGCATCAGACTGGCAAAGTTCTATCTTCCATCACTACACCTCCCCCACCACCGCCCCCCAACACTCACCCGACTCACCCCCACTCCCCCAGCCTGCCCCCCCCCCCCCTTCTTCTCCTTCTCTTTTGCTGCTGGCAGCATGACAGAACTTTCTCAGGGCAAGGCCTTATGTAAACAGCCCCAGAGCACCCCGGCAGTGTGTGTGTGTGTGTGTGTGTGTGTGTGTGTGTGTGTGTGTGTGTGTGTGTGTGTGTGTGTGTGTGAGAGAGCGGATATCATACTACGAGTGTGTTCGGAACACATCAGACCAGTGATCGGACCTCACATCACAAACAAACACACCATGTTCTCACACAGGTCCTCCAGCAGCCTCCTGATAGGCTGACGGGGATCATGTGACTCCTGGACCGAGGAGACTTGACCTGGAACCCGGATCACATTGGATCTCATCGGTTTCAGCTCCAGATCCAGATCAGTGTCTTGTGTGTTCTGGATCTGATGATGATGTCATCAACTGTATTATCCATATTATCCAATCAGGAGTCCTCAAAGCGGCTCGTCATTTATTTCCTTTATAATTCTACTTCCTGTTGCTGATGGCTGTTGTTTTAGAGCCCGACATGTTTACATCCTGATGCCGCGTGAACCCCGGTGGGGGGGGGTCGCCGGGCTTCACACTGGTTCTGAACAGTTTGGGTTCTAACGGGGGTGGGGGGGGTCGCTGGCGTTCTCCAGGTAAAGGTGAGGCTCTGTAAACACCTTCTGACGGACCGAGAACTCGCCCGCTTGCGTTTCCTTCCTTTTTATTCCGTCGTCGATTGAAGATGATGCAGATGCCGCCGTCTGATTGGTTGACAAAGCTGCCTTTGATTGGCTCTCCCCCGGGCCCGTCCCAGCCACGCTCTCCGACGACCTTCAGGAAAGTTTACCAAACTTTGCTTTGATTTCCCCACCCCTCCTCTTCCTCCCTCTCCTCGCCTCTGGATTCCCCGAACAGTCGACGTTCCCTCCATGATAATGAGCGCCGGCGCGGAGCGGGAGGAGCTCATCAGGCGCCGCCGCCGCGCCGCAATCAGCACCAATCAGGGCCCAGATATCAGGGCTGCCCTCCTGCCCAACGGGACGGACGTTTGTGGCCCCCGTTTGAAGAGGACCCTACCGCTGGAAAAAAAACACCCTACTGGAAGCTAAATCACTGGACACCCCCCAGACAAACCTATTGACCCCAACCCCCCCAGGTGAGAAACCTCTGGCTCCCAGCACCACAGAAGGTACACAAAAACTCTCAACGAAAGTGTCCCACATACATCCTACCAGATTAACCGCCATCCTACATACATCCTACCAGATTAACAAGCATCCCACATACATCCTACCAGATTAACCACTATCCCACATACATCCTACCAGATTAACAAGCATACCACATACATCCTACCAGATTAACCACTATCCTACATACATCCTACCAGATTAACCGCCATCCTACATACATCCTACCAGATTAACAAGCATCCCACATACATCCTACCAGATTAACAAGCATCCTACATACATCCTACCAGATTAACCACTATCCTACATACATCCTACCAGATTAACCAGCATCCTACATACATCCTACCAGATTAACCACTATCCCACATACATCCTACCAGATTAACAAGCATCCTACATACATCCTACCAGATTAACCACTATCCTACATACATCCTACCAGATTAACCGCCATCCTACATACATCCTACCAGATTAACAAGCATCCCACATACATCCTACCAGATTAACCGCCATCCTACATACATCCTACCAGATTAACAAGCATCCCACATACATCCTACCAGATTAACCGCCATCCTACATACATCCTACCAGATTAACAAGCATCCTACATACATCCTACCGGATTAACAAGCATCCTACATACATCCTACCAGATTAACAAGCATCCTACATACATAATACCAGATTAACAAGCATCCTACATACATCCTACCAGATTAACCAGCATCCTACATACATCCTACCAGATTAACCAGCATCCTACATACATACTACCAGATTAACCAGCATCCTACATACATACTACCAGATTAACCAGCATCCTACATACATAGTACCAGATTAACCAGCATCCTACATACATACTACCAGATTAACCAGTGTCCTACATTCATCCTACCAGATTAACCAGCATCCTACATACATACTACCAGATTAACCAGTGTCCTACATGAATCCTAACAGATTAACCAGTGTCCTACATTCATCCTACTGGATTAACCATCTGGATCTGAAGCTATCAGAGAAACACGCTAAGCTACCGTTAGCAGCAGCAACAGTCTGACACACTAGACTCTCCTCAGGTGAATTCCAGATCAGTGACATCTGCCCTCTGGTATCCCATGATGCTTTGGGTCAGGGCTGACGACTGATGTCAGCCACACTCACAGACTATTTACTTGTGTGTTGTTTATAATCTGTTGGGCATCATCGTATCATGTTAGCGGTGGAACTTCCTTCTAGTCTAACTTCCTGGTTCTTCACTTTTAACGCCGCCATCGCCACAAAGGTGAGGCTGACCTCTGCATTTGCAAACATTTGCTAACGTCTCCCTGCCCGGTTCCCCCAAACTCCTCGATGACTTTGAGCGTTATTGACAGAGAGGTGCGGAGACGCCCACTGGCGTCTAAAGATAGCAGAGAAAACCTTCCGGCTTCTTTGAAGTGCTAATTGATGCTATCGTCGTCAGAATCACAGAAAACTCCTCGGCCGCCAATTTGTTGGGGTTTATATTCCAAGAAGAGTAATCTCCATGTAAGACTTTGATCCATCCCAACCGGGGTCTCCTCACACTTTGAGCTCTGTGTTCTAACACAAAGTCTCACCCAGGGCTTATTAACCTTACCCTTATTTACCTCACCCCTTATTATGTGGCTTTATCGCCGCTAATAAACCCCCGGCCTGTGTTGTGTTCAATGTCAAAACCTGAGTGTCCTCTAACCTGGAGGAAACCAGAGGCTGCATATGCGAGTGTGCATTCATCTGTGTTCCTGCATCAAACACACGTCTCTGTGTGTGTGTGTGTGTGTGTGTGTGTGTGTGTGTGTGTGTGTGTGTGTGTGTGTGTGTGCAGGTGTGTGTTGTGTTGCCTTTGTGAGCTCCTGCCTCAATTATCTACCTGAGCAGAATTTATGCCCGCATGTCTGTCTCTTGTACCCGGTGTGGGTGTATGAGTGCACGCATCAGAGGAGGCACGACTACCTGTGTGCATAAATAAGAGTGGCTACACATTAGCGTGTGTGTGTGTGTGTGTGTGTGTGTGTGTGTGACGGCGGGTCGGCCCTGTCTGAGACTGGCAGGCGAAGTTATTCACGGATCACGGCAGACATATGGGCTGATTGGGACCCGCTGAAGACAAGCCTTCACTGCTGGGACTGATGCAGCGGGATAAACAGATGTGGGGGAGGCCACACGAACACACACACACACACAGACGTTTGACAGACACACACACCGAGACGTCTGACAATCATACACAAGAGGCGCAGACACACACACACACACACAACCTCCTTCTGTCCAAGCCTGTTTGTGATGTTCAAGGACAGCGTGTGAAGGAACCTCAGAGGTGATGCTCTATGCAGATGATGTCTTAGTATCAGGTGCTAACAACGCTACGCAACGTCAGAATATAAAGACTAAAATGTGGCTTTAAAAGTTTTTAAAATGTGCAGCAGACAGAGAGACACACATCCGATCAATCGTGGAATCAGTGACATTAGAAATTGATTTCTGATCGACTGAAATATTAATAGGAACCTGAAAGTGTAACTTCTATTAAAGCTACACCAAAAGATTGTTTTCACCTGTCTCTCCTCGGTGTCCCCCCCCACCCACCCCAGCTCTCCTCCTTTACTCCTTATTGGCTATCTCTCTCTCTCTCGGTTCGATCGATTGCTTTTCCTTCTCTAAATTCCTCCCCCAGCCCCCACTTCTCTTCCCATCCACCCACCACCACCACCACCACCACCACCACCTCTGCTCCTCCTGTCTCCGTGCCAATTGTTGAATGGCAGGAAGGGAGCAAGAGGAGACTCGTCAGGGGTGATGGGGGGGGGGTTGGAAAGGCTTCAATTCCGTGTGTCGGCTGTCCTGA
This sequence comes from Antennarius maculatus, assembly GCA_013358685.1. Classification (NCBI taxonomy): domain Eukaryota; kingdom Metazoa; phylum Chordata; class Actinopteri; order Lophiiformes; family Antennariidae; genus Antennarius; species Antennarius maculatus. The sequence continues at coordinate 17,689,567 of CM023621.1, read as the reverse complement.
GAAAAATCCTCAAGCGCTGTTGGGAAAATAAATCCCAGATGGGAAAACCGACGGGAATCCTGCCTCCACTCAACAATTCAGCTCCTTCTTGCCTCCTGCTGGTTGGAGGGGGGGGCTAGAAGGAGAATAGCAAGGAGGCCAGCAGCTGTTCCCACCTGCCTGCAGCCACTATGCTATGCTACGCTACACCAATGCTAAGCATCTCCAGCTCAAAAATCGACACAAACATGCAGACGGTTTCAAACCTCCATCCAACGCTTGGATGTCGAAAATATGAAGAAACATGTTTTCCCCCCTAAAAAGCGTTCCTTTTGGGTGAGGATGAAACGGGGGCTTTCTGTTTGACTGAGATACATCATCCCAGGGAAAAATATAAATTTAAATATGAATTTTATATCTACATTAAAAAAAACCCAACAACAACAACGTGGAAACACTAACCAAAAAGTAGGTCTCCTTAAACACTTATGGAAGAATCTGGAGGGAAAATAATCCCCTCCACCCCTCCACAATAAAGAAAGAAAGAAAAGAAAAATCCGCAAGACATGAATTTTTTTTTTAATGCAGCAGCTTCACATCTGAGTTTAACCTCTCCTGGAGGAAGAAGAACATTGCGGAGGAAGAGGAGGATGGAGCAGACAGAGACAGACAGAAATCAATTCATCACTCTCAGTTTTGTGGATTTTCATTTTCACCCAGACGAAAGTGAGGAAGAGGAGCGACGAAGACAGAGGAGGAGAATCTGTGTTGATGGTCTACCTGGAAACCGCTGAGGAATTTAGAAAGAGAGACAAAAACACTATTTTGGTATTTTAGCGTGTGTGTGTGTGTGTGTGTGTGTGTGTGTGTGAGTTTTGGGGGGAGATGGACAGATATGAAGGAAGGTGAAGAGGCGGAGATAAATGGGAATCGACTGCTGAAAAGATGGAAATAGTGATGGGGGGGCTAATTCAAGGACCTCATCTTTGATGAAGACTGGCTCTTCCTCTTCAGCTACAAAGCAAGGGTCCATTCCCTCTGAGGAGCCCGGCAGCATCCCATCACTGTGGGGTCTTTGTTTCTCTCACTTCCTCCCCCCCTTCTCTCTCTCTCTTTGTCTTTTTCCGCATCTGTACGCCCCTAATCCTCACTCCGTTCTTCCGCTGAATTGGCGAGCGTGCCTCTTTTATTTATTTATTCATCTCCTTTTTATCCTCTCCTCTTTTATCCTCACCTCTCTCCAGCGCCACCCTCCTCCTCCTCCTCTTCCTCCCCCGTCACCCGCTGTCAGTCACTTTATTCCAGTGTCTCCCCCCTCTATTCCTGTTTATTCTGTTGCCGAGCGTCTCAGTTAGTTAATGAAGCTTTACTCAGCGAGGTGAAGCCTTCGTGTTCGAAGCTTTAATCTACATCAAGTCACTGTGGCCAGAAGTGTGTGGATGCCTGCTGTTTTCTCCAAACATGCAGTGAGATTCTAAACAACATTCTGCATTAGTTTGGGGGAGGGAACTTTTCTGTTTCAACATGACAGTCTTCTGAGCCCAGAGCTGGGAGCACCAAGAAATGATTTCCCAAGTTAGGTTTGGAAAACTTCTCCGGCCTGTCATTGGCTTCAAGGAGCGGCTCAGCCAAAGAATTCAAATATTTTCACCCACCAACAGGTAAAAGGTGAAGTTTCTGAGTCCACAAACAAACAAGCATCCTGCTAACTACCTGAAGAACAACAGGCCAGTTTAAAACACCTGAAGAAGGAGAGACTAGTTTAACCACATGAAGAAGACTAGTTTAAAACACCTGAAGGAGACTAGTTTAAAACACCTAAAGAAGAGACTACTTTAAAACACCTGAAGAGACAAGTTTAAAACACCCAAAGAAGAGACTAGATTTAAACACCCGAAGAAGAGACTAGTTCAAAACACCTGAGGAAGAGACTAGTTTAAAACACCTGAAGAAGAAGGAGACTAGCTAAAAACACCTGAAGAAGGCTCGTTTAAAACACCTGATGAAGAAGAGTCCAGTTTAAAACACCTGAAGAAGGAGACCAGTCTAAAACACCTGAAGAAGAGACTAGTTTAAAACACCTGAAAAAGGAGACTAGTGTAAAACACCTCTAGAAGAGACTAGTTTAAAACACCTGAAGAAGAATGAGTCTAGTCTGGAAATCCGTTTGGGACACATCTAATCTGAGTTCGGTTTACATAACTTCCTATTTCACTTATGTTCTGCTTTGACCTGATGAAGGTCACACCTCCAAACAGACTGGATGAGCCTCCAGGTTTTGGTTCTTCCACCTGATCCCAACACCCGGCTCTTTGTCTCACTCTAAGTCCCTGTCTTTCTCTCCGTCCTTCCACCCCCTCCTTGCTTTTCTTGGTAATCCTAAACTGGGTGAACAGAGATAGACTTTTCCCATCTCTCCCCTGGCCTCTCTGCCTTTTATCCCCCTCTAAATTCAACGCTTCCTCCTCCCTCCACGCCAACAGGACGCTCATGAGAAACTGCGAACACCAATCAGACACTTGAAGCGTCGCTCTAAACATACATACACATAACCGTTTGCGGAAAAAGAGTCTATAGGGGGGAAATTCCTGCTTCATCCCAAACATTTCCAGCCAAGTCCGTCCCACCGTCCAATCCGGCTCTCCTCTCACCGTCGGAGCGTCGGACGAGCCAATCAGATTAGCCGTGGCGAGGGTTTGGCAGCGAGTTGTCGAGGCTGTTTTTCCTTTCATGTTCCTCTTTCATTCGTTGTCATTGAGAGAGAGAGAGACACACACACACACACACATACATGCAGGGATGAAAAAGAAGGGTTGCCCCGGTGACAGAGGCCTGGGTGAAAGAAGGATGCTGGCCTGACCCATCTCCTGGCACCGGTCGACCTCTCCGCCGCTCCAAAGCCCTGAAAGGAACAGCCCAACAATGCAGGGCAAAGCATTCTGGGTGATCCCTGGACCCCTGCACGTGCCTTCATGGGGTAAAGAAGATGTTGGTGTGTGTGAAAGTAGCGAGGAACTTCAGCCGTGGGATCTTCCTCAACACAAAGACAACAACTGAGCCCCCCCACTCCCAAATTACTGCTCCATTAGCAGCAATCTAAATGCAAACACAATCACAGTGAACGATCTGCCGGATGATGAAGGGCGACAATCACACCAGCAAAGCTGGAACCTGACATGCACCATCATAAATCAACACAATATATACTTGTTTGTGTTTCGACAATAACAAAACTACTTTGTCGAGTCAGGAATTCCTGTTTCCAGTTTGCGTTTTTGAATGTGTGCATCAGGTTATCCGGGTCCTGATGCCGGGGTCAGATGATCCCGTCGGTTGAGGCCCCTGGTGGTCCAACAGAACTGCCCCAATAATACAAAACCTGACTGATGTGTAGGGGTTAGAATCTGAATGATTCTGAATGAGATTGCCACAGCCAATGAGAGAGAGACGTCTCAGAGCAGAGACAATGCTGCCTAGCGTTAGTTAGCATTGGTGTTAGCTTGCTGCAGCTAACAAATATTAAATAGACAGTAAGCATTTTAGATAGATAGATAGATAGATAGATTAGTTAGCGTTAGTGATTGCAGCTGACTACCGCTAACAGATATTAAACAGGCAGTAAGCATTTTAGCCTCTGAGGCTAACATTAGCCAGCACACCACTATTGATGGATATCAAAGTGACAGATAAATCCTCATGCCAACAGTTTTTTCTTCTTCTTGTCACTGTGAAGTCGGCCGATTGCTACGGCAACGCCATCGGTGATTTTGTTTACGTCACATGGCGACTAATCCAGAGGTCAAGCGGTGTGTTCACTTTCCGTCTGACACAAGGACCTTAACATATCCAGTAGTGGTGAACCATTATCTTCTAACCTTTACTGGTGACAAAGTTTGAACCAGGATTAAACTGTCCTGCAGTGTGAACCAGTGTGAACCCGGTTTCAGTCGGGAAAGTTTCAAGAGGTTCTAAATATTTCGCTGCTCTACAGTATCTTTTAAAGCCAGTTGTTTCTTCATCTGCATTGATAAAACTTCACATTTGGTGACGTACGACTCAAATGGACTCTTTGTTAGCTTTTTGCAGAGCTTTAGCCGAAGCGCTGCGGTCAATAGCTTCCCTCGCCCTCCTCCACTTCATACGCAGTAAATCCATCACCCGTCTCTTCTTCTACCTTCAGGAGGTTGGACAGGCCTAATCAGTCAAAGCCTAGAAAGACTCTGAGCTGTGCCACTAAATCCATAAGAGAGCAGGGAGCCGTATGTAAATCTATATCAGGGAGCGACGAGCCCCGCCCGTGTCACCGATCAATACAGCGTCTGTGTTTTATTAATAACTCTAAACGACGGCGAGCCTCGTCAGCCATTTGTCAAACGCAGCTCACCTCCGAGCAACCCGGTCTCTAAACCATTATCTGCCCCCCCACCCACCCACCCACCTCCTCCATCATCCAACGACGCTAATCAGCAACTCTGGAACTTCTTCATCAAGTCGGCGAAACTCAGCATCTGTTTCCTGTTCGGCTACAACATAAATCACTTCAGGTGACGTGTTTACCTTCGATGGAGTCCCGAGCTCCCGCCCGTCTTTATAAATGTCTGTCTGCACGTCAGCAAACTTTATCGTCATGGTTACATCACGGCAATAATTAATTGAGTAGGAGGCGACCAGCCGACCCGTCCTGGTTTTTTATTCAAACGAACGACAAAATGAAAGATTTCAAATAAAGGCTTGTGAAAATAAATAAATGCCACTAGTAGCGTCACACCTGATGTCTGTGTCGCCGTGGCAACCCCTTGGATGAAGATGCTATTCAGGACATGTGCCTCCATGGACCACATCACTGAAATATATGCACAACCTTCACCAGGGCAAGTATATCTAATCTAATCTAATCTAATCTAATCTAATCTAATCTAATCCAGTCTAATCTAATCTAATCTATCCTAATGTAATGTAATGTAATCTAATCTAATCTCTCATCTATGATGAAAATATGGCAAGAAATTACGGTCAAGCTTGTTGTTGCGACTAATTTAAATTAAAAAAATTCATGCCTGAAGTTTTACAGTGAAAACATCGATGATTCCAACTCCATTAAACACACAATAAAAACTGAAGCATTCATTTTTTTATCTTCCAAACTTGAAGGAAACTGAAACTCCAGATCGACGCAAAGATCTAAAAACTTCTTCCTCAGCTGTTGATGCACCGAGAACAGAGGAGGAAGAAGAGGAGAGACGAAGGTGAAGATGTGATGGTACAGCCGGAGATAGAAGACGTTTGTGTTTCTGTTCTATGGGGTTACAACACGTAAGCAGGTTCTCTGAGTGAAGGACGCTGAACTGAATAATCTGCTCCTGCTAAACACCTTGATGTGGAGATCAATCTTCTTTGGGGAGTCTGGATTTTTGATAGTGGGGGTCTGACTGCTCACATTAAAGTGTGTCTGGGAGTTTTGCAGGTCCGAGGAAGCGGAACATGAGACGGAAAACTGCTCCGGAAAACCTGTTTAGACGGAATATTCAATTTGTCAGAGCGAAGGAGCGAAGCAAAGTGCATGAGAGAGGAGGAGATGATGTTTACCTCCACCTGATGTCGGGCGTCTAGAGAGACAGAGGAGGGAGGAGTGTGTGTGTGTGTGTGTGGGGGGGGGGGGGCAGACAGGAGCGAGTGAGGAGAGAGGGGGGGTTGAAAGAAAGAAAAGAAAGATCGAAAGGACGGGGTGAAAGGTTTTCTATCGCTCCTCTCACCGCTCTAAGACTCTCATTAGCAGTATTGATTCATGGCTTTTCAGGTCTTTAGCAGTCAAATGCTCGTCTCTCTCTCTCTCACACACACACACACACACACACACACACACACACACACACACACACACACACACACACACACACACACACACACGAGCTGCTCTTGTATAACAGTAAAAATTTCAGCTCCATAAATAGCAGACGATGCATTTTTAATGTTTCTGCAGAGCCGACAACAACAGTGAGTTTAGACACACGACTGAGTCACAACTGTTCCAGCTGTGCTTGTGTGCACCGGCCTGAACACACACACACACACACACACACACACACACACACACACACACACACACACACACACACACACACTAAACACCCAGAGTGGGTTTTGTGGTTTTGTCTCTAGATCCCCTGTTGGTTTCATTATGAGGTCACTGTTTGTTTACGTGACTTCACACAACAATAACAACAACAACATGATGTCATCGCTGCAGGTCGGGACTGTTTGATGTTGCTAAATATTTACCTGAGATCAAAGGCGATCAACACTTTGTTGTTGTTGTGTGATCCATTGTTTACAAACACTGCTGGACGGTAATGTAAACATGAGGCGTGATGACGTCATCACTTTTCAAACAGAGAAACAAAAGTACAAATGTGTCGGTATTCACACACACACACACACACACACAAAGCTTATTGATGAACTACCAGCATGTGAATTCAAGCATTCATTAGCAGCACACACACATCTACTAAACGGCCTTTGATTGGATTGGTCGGTGCTGAGTGGACATTTCATGTGTGTATCCATGTGTGTGAGTGTGTGTGTGTGTGTGTGTGTGTGTGTGTGTGTGTGTGTGTGTGTGTGTGTGAGTGAGTGCTATTAGGTAATATCTATAGTGTATTGATTTAATTTAACGGAGCTAAGATGGCCGCTAACAAGACTCAAAGTGACAGCAAGCAAACTAAGACCACTAATGCCTGGTTCACACACACAGAGACACACACACACACACACACACACACACACACACACACACACACACACACACACTCGTGTTTTCTCTCTTTTTCCTCCACTCTTTAAGTTCTTCTTATAAAATCAGTGAGGAGAATAAAATGTAAATGAGCTGCTGATTATTCGTTCCTCCAAGAGGAGAAATAACTGAAGCAGGGCTGAAATACGTATCTTTAAAATCCAATTTTCACCCAGATGTTGTGGGTTTGTTTGTTTGTTTGTGCATCTCATGCGTTTATTTACACATATCAGGGTGTTGTTGTTTTTTTAAGTTGGAGGGGTCGGGGGTCGCGGAACAGCTGATTAGATTCTGAGGCAGATACAGCTCCAGGATAATTTTAATCATCTCTATTAACATTTTCATGGATTTCTCAAAAATAAAAATCTATAGATGAATAATCAATGAATAAATAAGCATATTATGACACTAATATTCATAAATAAATATGATTTAGAATCCAGATCGCTTATCACTGCACCACAACTAAAAAGAAGTCCCATAGCTGTTAGTTTTTAATTTTAATTTTTTTATATATCAAGCATTTTATTTTGTGTCTCAACAATCACATAATAAAGTGGTTTTGGATCAGATGGTTCGATCCATGATATCTTAATCCCGTTTGATTAGGATACTGATCAATATCTCCAAATTTGAAAAAAAAAACCAAAACAAAACAAAAAAAAAAACACCGTTCGATTTATGGCGCCCCCTCAAGGCAGCAGGAAGAACTGCAGCTTCAAGATGTGATTGTAACGATCCTCATTTCTCTGGACCTTCATCTTCATCGAGTTGAGATGATGCTTTTTGATTGAAAAAAAAATTGGGGGGGGTTAAAAAAGGTTTTTAAAAATTAAAAAAAAATTCTATTGCGCGTTATTTATTTTCCATATTTTAAGAGGGAGATTCAAAGAATTTGATATTTTAAGTTTTACCGTTTGCCTGTTAATCCGATAGAAAAAAAAAAAAAAGTTGCGATGGTAAATGTTGACCTGAAAAACCTTCCGAGTGACTCAAAGACATAAATCAGAAGATGTAAAAACTGAGAAAATGCCCTCAGACCCAGGATTTGAATAGTTTTTCCACAGCTGCTGATGCAGATAGAGAGAGAGAGCATGAAAGAGAGTAAGGAGAGAGAGAGAGAGAGTAATGGAGAGGACATGTAGAGCAGGAATAAAAAGAGAAAAGGATGGAAATGGAAAAGAGAAGCGCTGCAGAGGAAACAAGATAAGAGCAGGAGAGAGGGAGGGAGGACATGTACCGGCGGGGGGAGGGAGGAGAACATGCAGAGACAAAAAGAGAACCGGAGGGAGGGTGAGAACCATCGCCCCCCCCCCCCCTCTAATGGGTGAGTGAGCATCGGGAACAGTCAGCTGAGTCCGCGTCCAGCAGCTAAACGAGAGGCCGGCTGCACGAGGAGTCCAAGCGCCGCCGCCAGCAGGCCGCTAATGGGCGGCGGAGGAGAGGTGGAGGAGGTGGGGGAGGTGGTGATGGGGGAGGAGGTGGGGGAGGGAGGGAGCTGCATCCGCTGATGTGATCTCATAAACGGCAAACAGAGCAGGAGGAAGAAAACACCAGGGAGAAGGTTTGATTAAAAAAAAAAAAAAAAACTCTCCAAACTCATTCAGAGGAAGCAGCTGATCGATGATGTCATCACTGATCTGTGATGTCACTGACCTGATCAGATTGATCCGGTATTTATCCGACTGAAACAGTTTGAGTGGGTCAGAAGCGGCTCTGCAGAAAGGTTCTGTTCTGATGGAGTCAGTTTAAGGAACACCTCCAGACATGGAACGCGTTCTGATTGGCTGATTCATGAAGTTTGATGGTAGGTTGAGATGGTTTCATCCCAGAAACCTCAGATCATCTGTTCCCAGAAAGAACTGAGGAACTCTGAAAGAACTCTTGAGCGCAGGAACCTTCAGAGGAACCACACACACACACACACACACACACACACACACACACACACACACACACACACACACACCATCGGCCCATCAGAACAACGACGCTTTAATTATTCAGGTACCACTCAGCCTTTCTGGTAAAGGTTCCACCAGGGCGCTGAAAGGGCTGATGGGAACACGGAGGGTGAGATGGTCTCTGATTGGACGTGGGATCAGAACTAATGTGGGTCGGTATCAGATTGAGCTGTATGTGTGTGTGTGTGTGTGTGTGTGTGTGTGCGTGTGTGTGTGTGTGTGTGTGTGTGTGTGTGTGTGGGTGGGTGGGGGGGGGGGTCCACATCTGTTTAGGATCCTCTTGGGTTTCCCGCCCAGCTGGGAGCAGAGCCAGAACTCCCTGGAGAGATTCCAAGAGGAAATGGAAAATGTTTCAGAGGAGACAGAAGAAAAAACGTCTGAAAAAAGTCTGGGACAGAAGTAGATGCCAAAACCTCAACCAGGACCCCCCCATGGAGGTCTGAGCCTCAGGGACTAAACTCTGCATTCAGGTCTGACCTTAGGTTTCATCATCAAGTTGCTGAAGAAGAAGAAAAAGAAGAATTAGAAGAAGAAGAAACATCTCATTTGTCTGTTCCTGGAAAGATTCAGGAGGAAGAAACGAGAGAAAAAGAATAAAAGAGAGAAAAACAAAAAGCGCCGGGTTTGAGTTTCCTCGTCTGAAAGCAAACAGTTTCTGTCTAATGGATGGAAAACTGGAGAGAGGGAAGAAAAGAAAGATGGAAAGAATGATGATGCTGAAAAATGATACCTGGGGGAGGACGTTGGGGGAGGAGATGGTTTAAAAAGTGTCTTCCAAGTCAATTTAATGTTCCCGCGACTCCATAACTGAATCGATCTGTGTGTTATTGACAAAAGGAGGGGGAAGACGAACGAGTCGCTGGAGACTCGTCTTCCTCAGATGGCAGACGAGTGGTTTTATTAAATCTGTGTCCGGGAGAAGCTCGTCGTCGTTCCACGCTTCCCCACGACTAATTAGGTTGTTTAAAGAGCGTGTCATGTTCAATATCTCTCCACGTCTGGAGAGAAGAAGAAGCTTCATCACCGAGCCGCCCACATTTAGCCTGAAAGAGGGCGGAGGATGACGAGGATGAAGAGCGATGACGAGCTGCCGGCGCGAAGTTCCGATCAATTAGTGATCGGAGCAGAAAGGTGGGCGGAAAACATTCATTCTGCTACTTAAATGTTTGAATTCATCAAATGTTTGAAAGAGATGCATCCGTCATCGACATAAACATTATATTCAAGTTACAAACATTACAGTTGCACAAAAAAAATGTTTTTTTGTTATGAATCCTTTTAATTTGTCAGGTTATGAAACACTCTAACCGTTTTTACTCTCGCGGGCCACATAGAATGATGTGGAGGGCCACATTTGGCCCCCGGGGGCCTTGAGTTTGACACATGTGCATTAGATTCTGATCCTGATCATGGTTTCGGCCTGTTCAAGGCGTTCCCCAGGGAGAGGAGTCCTCCTACCAGCAGGGGGCGCCACATTTAGACGTGAGGCTCCATTATATTGTTTTTTAGAGAATGATGTGGAGGGCCACATTTTGCCCCCAGGGACCATGAGTTTGATACATGTGCATTAGATTCTGATCCTGACCGTGGTTTCTTTCTTTTCAAGGCGTTCCTCAGGGAGAGGAGTCCTCCTACCAGCAGGGGGCGCCACATTTAGATGTGAGGCTCCATTACATTGTTGCTTAGAGAAGGACGATGCGCCACAAGTCAACATCAACCAGAAACGATCCAGATTTTTTTGGTGTCAAAAAACAAAACAAAAACAAAAATCAAAAGGAACATATGACTTTGTCAGGAAGTGACATCATCAACGAAGGCATACAAGTGTTTATGTGTGTAAACATTTACAGTCTGCAGGTTTATTCGATCGTAATGATTTTTTTACCGGTTACAATTGAAACGACATCATGTAAGCATCACGTCTGAACGCTTCGCATGTCGAAGCTGTTGACTCTGAAAATAAACCGGGATTAATTCAATTTACAGAAAGCAGATATTAAACCGTTTCCCTGCAGTAAAAGGGAAGGAGGCTGGAAGTGATTAACCGTCACTCAGCATCCATTACATTAGCATTTAATTAGCCTGAACTTGAGTGAATGCGACGCCGCGTTTGTTTGTTTTGCCGGTATTAATAATTTACCGGGTGGAGGTACGTCAGGCTTCATGAGGACTTTCTCTATCCTCTAGTATCACCGATCCGACCTCAGAACGAAGCGGCTCCAGAAAAAACTCCCACATGACGTGAACCTCACTATGGTTGTCATGGTAATGAGGATGTATGCTGGTGTATAGAGCCGCTCTGTTTTCCTCAAAATACAGAAAACTTAATGTTTTTTTAGGAGTCAGGCCTCCACGGGACGCTTTGCTACGTTTACTCCACTATGGGATCAATATAGCCAAACAAACCCATACGGTCTGCGCTCTGATTGGACGAGAGGCCGGCGAAACATCTGCAGTGCAGCAGAGTTCAAATCCAGCCTGAGCCTGTCAGCCAATACTGAGGGAGAAGGTCGCACACAGTCAATGGAGGCGCAATGGTTTAGGTGAGAAACGGAGGAGGGGGGGGGGGGCAGGAAAGAGGGGAAGAAGTTCATATGGGTCTGTTGGGAAACACACACACACATAAGTGTGTGTGTGTGTGTGTGTGTGTGTGTGTGTGTGTGTGTGTGTGTGTGTGTGTGTACACTCGAGGCTAAACCTCCAAGAGCCTATTACTTTATTTAGTCAAAGTTTATTCTGAGTATTTAAAATAAACCAATAAAAAAAAAAAACTGGATGACAAACCCTCACCAACTCACATCTAACATCAGATTTACACCAGATGATGTCATCAGTGTGTTTGGGATCATCTGGGGGGGTGGGGGTTGTTGCTTAGTGACGGCCAGAAACAGGATTTAACTGATGTCTGGGGTCTCCAGTGGTTCCTGTGATCCTCCACGTTTGAGTCCGACCGCCGTCGCCGTCGGATGCGATGTGAGCACGCTCAGTGGGAGGAAAACCACGTGAATCCGGATATGATTGTTCACACACCGTGTTCACACACACACACACACACACACACACACACACACGAGTCACAGATGAGCAGAAACATCTGATCTAAATGGTTTAAACGTCCGTGAATCTGTAGACGCTCATCTTCATCATGACCTGATGACATCGTTGTTGTTTTGTTTGTTTATCATCTGGAGAATAAAATCACAATCTCTCCGAATAAATATTATTTCATTCATTTATCTCCTAGACGATCAGTTAATCTCCTCTTCTTCTTCTTCGTTATCCAAATCCGGGTCGGGTGTTTAAACTTGAGCTGATCCCACCTGATCGCCCCTAATATATAAATTAATAAACATAATTTTAGCGTGAGATCATGTGACCTTGTCTTGCTGTTGGATGAAGAAAATTTTCAGCTCTAAACTTAAACTGTTTAATTTTTATTTTTCATGTTTAAATCTTAAAAAGGTGAATTTTCCAAAGCGTTAATCTGTGGAGGAACCAGATTAAGACGGCTTCCTCCTCCATTTCCTTCCTTCATTTCTGCTTCCTGTCTCCCTCCTCTGCCTCCCCATTTCCTCCCCCTGGGGGGGGGGGTGAGTGGAGAAGAGAAGGTGGGTCCTGCCCTCACAAATTCTATTTCAGAGAAACATGGCCGCCGCCACCGCTTTTAGACCAAGACAAACAGATAAACAAGAAAACAAAACAGATAAACAACACCACAACAAAACGTCACGTCACACGGTCGCCTCCTGAGTCACAACATGACACGTGAAGATGAGTCAGCAGCGGCGTTCCCACGGCGATACATGATTCATATGGATGCAAACGCACAGGTGGTCACATGACCTGCTCTGCTCCTCTGGGTGAGGTTTCTACGCCCTGATGGCGTGGGGGTGGGAGGGGGGGGAGTATGAATTATACATCCGCCCTGTCGCCACGCATTAGAGAGGAAGAGAAGAGACGGAGAGAAAGAAAGAGAAGGTGAAGGTGAAGGAGGAGGAGGAAGAGATGGGAGACACACACACACACACACACACACACACACACACACACACACACACACACACACACACACACACACACACACACACACACACACTCGGATTATTTACATCCAAACGTTGTTCGGGTTTATCACCCATTGGAGGAGGTGCATCATGGGAATAAAAACTTACTTCCTGTTTCGCTTTCTCCTGTTGCATCTGGGTTCTGATCAACGTGATCAGTTTTCATTCCTAATAATTGACGTCTCGTGTCAAACAGCGCTCTCTCTCTCTCTCCTCTCTGCTTGTCGTTCTTGACAGCGTTTAAATAAAGTTTCATCCAGACGAACCTCCGTTTGAATCTCTTTTCCTGCTTCGTCTTCCTCTTGTTGTTTCTCCTCATTTCTCATGTTGATCTGCTTTTTATCGACTTGCATCCATCACAAGAACAAATCAGGATGCTGAGGCATCATGGGAAAAAAAACAACAACAAAGCGCTCCTAGATGAATGGAGGAAGCAGCAGGGAGTTCGACCAATAAGATCGTTTTATTTGCTCGCTGCGCTCTGCAGGCCTCTGCTCGCCATTCTGCAGCGAATTTAGCTTGATTTATAATTCGGCTGCTGTAATGGAATCGTCACGGGTTTATCGGGGGGGGGGGGTTCCTGCACACGCTCACTTATGCATGTGCACAGCGGCCACGGATAATTCATGCATGCACTCCCACTTTGGAATAATTTCCCCTTTTTTTTTTTTTTTTCACAGGGAAGCAAACGATTGTGGGTTTAAAAACTGGGACCGAGGAGAAAAAAAAAAAAAAAAAACCCTCCAAAACGGGACGTCGTGTGTACATAAAAAATTCAATTCCTCGCAAGAAGACGAGCGACATCAAAGCCGTAACTGAGCCGATTCGAGGTACAAAAAAACCTCCTCTGCTCTCGTCAATTAAAGACGAACAGGAAGTTAAAGCCGTTTGCTCCTCCCCGTCATCACGACTGACGGCTCCTTATAATCCAGCCGTGAGCGAAGCCTCAGGACCTACCGAGGACAAGATTTGATCCACGCCGCTCTGCCCAGAGCTGTTTGAATTTATTACCCCAGAATGTTTTTTCCTGGTAGGCGTTACGGCTCACGTTCTGCCCGGACCCGGAGAATTCATGACATCTCCGTGGGCAAATAATTCCGATGTGTCACGGTGGAGAGAGGAGACGGCGAGGAGGAAGACGCTCTGCCGAGAGTGAAATCTTCCTCATTACTGAGTCGGAGCCGTTTAAGGAGCTCCCAGAGGCCTCGGCGACGGTTCAGGGTCCACGAATCGTCCTCACAAGGAAACACAACCAGTTACTGATAGAAATATAATATAAATACGTGGCGCTAAAATCGTTTTCTGTCGTTGGTCCGGTTGTGTCTGCAGAGAAGTTCTAACTGTTATTCAAGCTAAAAGGTGGAAACCTGTCTGTCGGACTCCAGGGATGAAGGAATCAACTCTGACATCATCACCTTTTCAGCCACTTAAGTCTCGGATTTAGAGACCCCGCCCTCATAGAAACGAGATCACCCCTAACAACGCCTCAGAACTCATATTTAAGTCCACCAACCTGGACTGTTGAACAGCTTTCACACCTTCACACCTACAATTACACATCAGAGCTGTAAACAAACAAACAAACAAACAAACAAACAAACAAACAAACCTCTGGGACTGATCTGAGATAGAGCCATTACATGATTAATTTATTCTCATAATCAATAATTTCAGCACTCCTCTCACTTGTTACTCATTGTAATTTAGTTGCAATCACCTCCTCCTGACCTACACACACACACACACACACACACACACACACACACACACACACACACACACACACACACACACACACACCCAGAGGGCTTCCACCTCACTGATCAATTAATCATCAATCTGATCCTTGATAATGTTCCCGATCAAACTTTGATATGATTCTGATGTTAATGGAGAAGAACTGAAGACGTCCTTTCAGCGAGGAGGAGAACGAAGAGGAGGAAGAAGAGGAAGAAGAAGAGGAGGAAGAGGAGGAAGAGGAGGAGGAAGAGGAAGAGAGTCAGGAGAAAAGCCTGGAGCGACGGGAGAGCAGAGGAGCTGGAGTGACTCTTCTCTGGTGACGGACTTAATGAGATCCCAGGAGGCACCAAAGGATCCAGAGAGGAGGACAGGATCTAGAGAGGACAGGATCTAGAGAGGACAGGATCTAGAGAGGACAGGATCCAGAGAGGAGGACAGGATCTAGAGAGGAGGACAGGATCCAGAGAGGAGGACAGGATCCAGAGAGGAGGACAGGATCTAGAGAGGAGGACAGGATCTAGAGAGGAGGACAGGATCTAGAGAGGAGGACAGGATCTAGAGAGGACAGGATCTAGAGAGGACAGGATCTAGAGAGGACAGGATCTAGAGAGGACAGGATCCAGAGAGGAGGACAGGATCCAGAGAGGAGGACAGGATCCAGAGAGGAGGACAGGATCCAGAGAGGAGGACAGGATCTAGAGAGGAGGACAGGATCTAGAGAGGAGGACAGGATCTAGAGAGGAGGACAGGATCTAGAGAGGACAGGATCCAGAGAGGAGGACAGGATCCAGAGAGGAGGACAGGATCTAGAGAGGAGGACAGGATCTAGAGAGGACAGGATCTAGAGAGGACAGGATCTAGAGAGGTGGACAGGATCTAGAGAGGACAGGATCTAGAGAGGACAGGATCTAGAGAGGACAGGATCTAGAGAGGTGGACAGGATCTAGAGAGGACAGGATCTAGAGAGGACAGGATCTAGAGAGGACAGGATCTAGAGAGGACAGGATCTAGAGAGGAGGACAGGATCCAGAAGCAGACATAGATTAACACTAAATAACTTGATAAAGGTGAGAATAGCATTGAGACAGTGATCATAACAAGCTCTCTGACACACACACACACACACACACACACACACACACACACACACACACACACACACACACACACACACACACACACACACACAGTTTAATGTTACTTTGCAGCTTCAGAATCTGCGTTCAGGTTTGACCCATTTTAGACAAAGCATCAATAACAGTTTCCTCTGCAAATGTATGCAGTTGGGCGCACACACACACACACACACACACACACACACACACACACACACACACACACACACACACTGAAGGAAGCGAGGAGGGTGTTTGAAGTGTGTGTGATCAAACGGAGTGTATGCAGCACCAGCAGTCTGCTCCTGGAGACAGCCACACACTCCTCTTGTCGATTTGCTCCTCTTCCTCTCCTCTCCTCCATCACATTATTATTATTATTATTATTATTATTATTTCTGTGATCTGTACAGAAAAACCACACGACTGGAAACCCGTTGGTGAGTCCGCGGCTCCGTTACGTTTCCTGGAAACCACCATTCAGACGGTTTTACTGACATTTAACCAGAACCAGACGTCCTGATCCAGAACCTGTAGCTGGACACACCGTTAGCATCTGTTAGCTCCCAGATTAGCACGGGGAGTCAAACCTGAGGCGAGTACAATCTAAAGAGGAGACATTTAACCCATTTAAACCAGCTCCCCTCCCCTCTGCCGATGATGTCACTCCCTCTAACGATGATGTAATCCTTCTCGTGATGATGTAACCCATCCTGACTGGCAACCTTCCTGCAATACACTCCTGAAACCCGTCTACCTCCTGAAACGTCCTTGCATCCAGTTGGAACTTCCTGTTTCCGTGCTCAGGTAACGTGGATCACTTTGGCTCCAAAAGGGGGCGGGGCTACCTGTGTTCTACTTCCTGTTGATGCTCAAATCGACTGACGGTTGTTTTTCAACCTCCTGTTGTTTTGTTTTTCTTTTTTTTTTTTGGAACTCGTCTTCGTCTTCCAGAAAAAGAAGAAGCTCCTCGGAGCCACAATTTTCTTGTTAGGCTAATATAATTCACCACCTCCTTGCAGAAACTATAAATACCCCCCCCCCCGGTTCCTATCTGCCCCCACCCCATCCTACCTCCTCCTCCTCAGGTATTGGACGCTTCTTGTCACCCACTGTGTCTTCGCTCCCACCGGGATCAGACACGCAGGAGATGTTTATTCAAGCAGGTTCTTCTGGTGCAACGGAGATGAAGGACGTCAGAACACCCCCCCCACACACACACACACACACACACACTGCCCCCCCACCACCACCACCCCAGTAATCAGCCATGAGAGGAGGAGGAGGCGTCAGGAGAATTATTTACCGCCGTTTGATTCCACTCTTCAAACCGGCGTAGGGATCTAGTTTTTTTTTTCCACACTCGACAACCCCCCCCCCCCCCCCAACATGACAAAGGGTCCCAATCAGCTGGTGGGTGACCCCACGCTCACGCAGGACATATTAAAACGAGGTGGACACAATGGAGGAGTAATCTGCCCCCCCCCCCCCCCCTAGGGGGGGAGGTGAAGGAGACCATCTCATCAGCGGAGGTATTCATTCCAGAAGAAGAGGGAAACTAATAACGTTCTCACGTCGCCTCCTCAAAGGAGGGGGGGTGGAGGTGGGAGAAGGATGGGGGGGTGGGGGCAGCCGTATCTATCATTTAATTCATTTCTCCCTCCTTCCTTTTATTCATCAGGAATTTCTTAGTCTCTTATTAAAAATCCTTAAAAATCCACGTTTGCAAATTGATAGTGACCCCCCCCCCCCCCACACACACACACACACATACACACACACACACAGATTTTTGTCTTCTTCTGTTCAGTTCTGTTTTAAAAGAAAATCAATCAATAATCATTTTAAGAACAACACTCGTCCATCGGCGGCGGCGCCTCATCGATATCTAGAGATAGAAACCAATAAATCACATTTACCTCCATGTGACCTGAGGCTGCGCTCTGATTGGTCGCTTCAGGTTTTTAATCAGCATCGTCTGTATAGTTTTTGATTGAATGTGATTGGATGATTCTCTCTTGTGCACCCCCCCCCCCACTCATCAGAGCTGCGGACCGGATCAGCTGATCAGGGGGTCAAACAAAACCAGGACGCTAACGCGAAAGAGGGTTGTGATGTCATCGATTGTCAGCCAATCAGAATCTGCTCCTATAACGGCTTCAGATCTGGATTATTATGGATCACACTATTAAAATCCTGCAGCAAGACCCGCCTCCTGCCCCGCCCCAGGGCACTGGCCCCATCACCATCAGCATCATCACCACCAGCAGCAGCACCAGCAGCAGCAGCAGCACCAGCAGCAGGAGAAGCACCAGCAGCACCAGCAGCACCAGCAGCAGGAGAAGCACCAGCAGCACCAGAAGCAGGAGAAGCACCAGCAGCACCAGCAGCAGCAGCAGCAGGAGAAGCACCAGCAGCAGCAGCAGCAGCAGCAGCAGCAGGAGAAGCACCAGCAGCAGCAGCAGGAGAAGCACCAGCAGCAACAGCAGCAGCAGCAGCAGGAGAAGCACCAGCAGCACCAGCAGCAGCAGCAGCAGGAGAAGCACCAGCAGCAGCAGCAGGAGAAGCACCAGCAGCAACAGCAGCAGCAGCAGCAGGAGAAGCACCAGCAGCAACAGCAGCAGCAGCAGCACCAGCAGCAGCAGCACCAGCAGGAGAAGCACCAGCAGCAGCAGCACCACCAGCAGCAGCAGGAGAAGCACCAGCAGCAGCAGCAGCAGCAGGAGAAGCACCAGCAGCAACAGCATGCACCAGCAGCAGCAGCAGCAGCAGGAGAAGCACCAGCAGCAGCAGCAGCAGCAGGAGAAGCACCCAGCAGCAACAGCAGCAGCAGCAGCACCAGCAGCACCACCAGCAGGAGAAGCACCAGCAGCAACAGCAGCAGCAGCAGCACCAGCAGCAGCAGCACCAGCAGCACCAGCAGCAACAGCAGCACCAGCAGCAACAGCAGCAGCAGCAGCACCAGCAGCAGCAGCACCAGCAGCACCAGCAGCAACAGCAGCAGCAGCAGGAGAAGCACCAGCAGCAGCAGCACCACCAGCAGCAGCACCAGCAGCATGAGAAGCACCAGCAGCAACAGCAGCAGCAGCAGCACCAGCAGCACCCAGCAGCAGCAGCAGCAGCAGCAGCACCAGCAGCACCAGCAGCAACAGCAGCACCAGCAGCAACAGCAGCAGCAGCAGCACCAGCAGCAGCATCACCAGCATCACCATCATCAACATCAGCATCAGCAGTAGAATCACCATCATCAGCAGCACCACCATCAGTCAGCACCATCATGCAGTATAATCATCATCATCAACATCATCATCATCATCACCATCATCACCATCATCATCATCATCATCATCATCACCACCACAGCCTGATGGAAAATGATGAGGAGGAAGGTGGGGGGGGTGTGAACATTACGGATTCCGAGCTGCACCACCAGGGCCGGATAAGGCGGCGATAGTTGCCGACGCCTCGGGGGCAGGATTGGGAATGCGTGGGGTGGGGGTGTGTGGGGGCGTCGGGGGGGGGTCTGGTTTGCTCCGCAGGGAAATATTTTCAAGAATCATCTCTAAGACAAGAATTATGATTCTGAAGCGGCGCCGTAATAAGAGGAGAAATAAAACCTTAATCCTGAAGAAATGAAACCACATGGTGGCGACACCCCACCGCTAACGGTCACATGACCGGGAGGGAACTTTTACATGGAGGGCGGGGGCGAGGGGGGGGTTAGGGTTACATCAGTCACATCAGCTTCATCTGATTCATTTGAGATCACCTGGAAGGTCAAAGGTCAGCTTCCAGGGAACCACGGTGGCTGAGAATGCGGGACCGGGTGGGTGCCCCCCCCCCCCCACGTTGGAGACCGTCCCAAAAGGAGGCGGGCTTTAATGACTCGGGTCGTAAGACATGGCAAGAACACGTGACCCGATGCACCCCAGCACGTGTGTGTATGTGTGTGGGGGGGGGGAGTGGGGGCTCCACTACAAGCAACACATGCTAACCACATCCCAGTGGGAAGGGGGGGGGGGGAGAGGGGATGAGGTGGAGGAATGGAAGGATTTAACCCAGGGGGCAGAATTGAGTCTGACAGCCTGTCAGTGGTTGGGTGGGCTGGGGGGGGCGAGGGGGGGTGCACGTAAATGGGATGCAGACCTGCATGGTGGAGAAGAAGTGACAACATATCAGTGAACGCCACCAGGGGACACCGTGGACATCCTGTCCTGTAGACGGAGAAACATCAGCTGTCTGCGCCGCTCAGTGATGGGGAGGGGGGCGGAACGGGGGAGGGGGGGGGTCCTCAAAGAAGAAAGTGGAGGGAGAGGGGAGGAAAAGAAGAAAAGGAAGTCTTTTGAAGGATAAACTGTGGGATTAGATCAGGTTCGCCTTCTTGAGCCGTGTGTGTGTGTGTGTGTGTGTGTGTGTGTGTGTGTGTGTGTGTGTGTGTGTGTGAGAGAGAGGCTATTGGCTGCTGCAGGTGAACAAACGCTTCACTGGCTGATAGACATTAAAGTTAAATAACAGCAAACACACAAACAACAGGAAATGACAGAAAACAACAGGAAATGATAGGAAACAACAGGAAATGACAGGAAACAACAGGAAATGACAGAAAACAACAGGAAATGACAGGAAACAACAGGAAATGATAGGAAACAACAGGAAATGACAGGAAACAACAGGAAATGATAGGAAACAACAGGAAATGACAGAAAACAACAGGAAATGATAGGAAACAACAGGAAATGATAGGAAACAACAGGAAATGATAGGAAACAACAGGAAATGACAGAAAACAACAGGAAATGATAGGAAACAACAGGAAATGACAGAAAACAACAGGAAATGATAGGAAACAACAGGAAATGATAGGAAACAACAGGAAATGACAGAAAACAACAGGAAATGAGAGGAAACAACAGGAAATGACAGGAAACAACAGGAAATGATAGGAAACAACAGGAAATGACAGGAAACAACTGGAAATGACAGAAAACAACAGGAAATGATAGGAAACAACAGGAAATGAAAGGAAACAACAGGAAATGACAAGAATCAACAGGAAATGACAGAAAACAACAGGAAATGACAGGAAACAACAGGAAATGACAGAAAACAACAGGAAATGATAGGAAACAACAGGAAATGATAGGAAACAACAGGAAATGATAGAAAACAACAGGAAATGATAGGAAACAACAGGAAATGATAGGAAACAACAGGAAATGACAAGAATCAACAGGAAATGACAGAAAACAACAGGAAATGATAGGAAACAACAGGAAATGACAGAAAACAACAGGAAATGATAGGAAACAACAGGAAATGATAGGAAACAACAGGAAATGATAGGAAACAACAGGAAATGAAAAGAATCAACAGGAAATGACAGAAAACAACAGGAAATGACAGGAAACAACTGGAAATGACAGAAAACAACAGGAAATGATAGGAAACAACAGGAAATGATAGGAAACAACAGGAAATGACAAGAATCAACAGGAAATGACAGAAAACAACAGGAAATGACAGGAAACAACAGGAAATGACAGAAAACAACAGGAAATGATAGGAAACAACAGGAAATGATAGAAAACAACAGGAAATGATAGGAAACAACAGGAAATGATAGGAAACAACAGGAAATGACAAGAAACAACAGGAAATGACAGAAAACAACAGGAAATGACAGGAAACAACAGGAAATGACAGAAAACAACAGGAAATGATAGGAAACAACAGGAAATGATAGGAAACAACAGGAAATGATAGGAAACAACAGGAAATGACAAGAATCAACAGGAAATGACAGGAAACTACAGGAAACGAAAGGAAACGACAGGAATCAACAGTAAATGACAGCGAGCACTTCCACCGCCGCCACATGGAAGTGTTCATTTAATGTTTTATCACCATGACAACATCGCATGTGGGTACAGAACCCTGGTTTGCAGTGACACGCCCCCTCCCATGGCTCTGATTGGTCTGGAATGACGTGGACGTTTCTCCTTGGAAAACCAAGAAGTGTTGTTTTGTTTGTTTGTTTTTTGTCTCTTTCCTTCTAAATAACCGAGGAATTATTTCTGCTAAATATCAGATTCATTGGCCTGCTAGCGGTAGCATGCTAACTGCTACATTCATTAGCTAACGTTAGCCGCGTTCTCCGGCTAACCCGGTGAGCCTGAAACGATGTTTTCCGACGGGATCAAACGGAAGCGACGAACAAACACGCAAACGTGATGCTGTTTGTTGTTTGAGGCGCGACGCTAAATTATGCATGGCGCTCGCTAAACATTAACGCTGACCTTGCGCGGGACGTCCTCCCCCCCCCCAAGCTGTTCTGTTGGGAACAAAAAGTTTTGATGCAGACGAGAAGACGCGACGCATCCTGATAGCGTGACGACGTGTGTGTGTGTGTGTGTTTGATGTTGTGTGATCAACACAGCTGTCGGTGTCGCCGCACAATCGCTGCCGTCTGGATGAATCACCTTCCCACGTGCGAACAGGTGACCTTTCACACCTTCAGCTTTTGTTTTGTTTCTACCGTTTAGCCCACAACAGCTAAAAAACAACAGCAAACACAACGGTAAACAATTTTGGTTTGCTTGATCGAGACATTTTTGTTAGAAAAAGAGTTACCAGTTTCTGGTAACTAGTAAATCACCAGATTTAAATATAAATAATTAAATAAATATTAAAAAAATAATAATAATAATAAATAGAAATTCTATGTAGTAAAATAATAAATTAAAAAAAAAATAATAATAAAAATTCTATATAGTAACATAATAAATAAAAAATACAAATAAAATATATGTAAAATAAAAAAATAATAAAATACATAAAAAATTTATAAATAAATTAGATATATATGTGTATATATATAAAATTATAAAATTATAAAATAAATTAAATAATTCTGGTAAATCACATGACCTCTGGCTGAGGCTATGCCAACTATATTAGAATAGCCTCAGCCAGAGGTCACGTGTTCCGCTCCGACCAATCAGTTTCCATCATGAAATAAATCCTAACTTCATTAGGTTCCTCAAATTTGTGTCGTTTCCTCATAAAAATATGAAACCTGACGACGGACCAGAGTTTATATGGTGTGTGGGCTCCCAGGGGACGCCTGGAGAACCGGTGTGTGTGTGTGTTTGTGGGGGGGGGGTGAGTTTCTAACTCCTCTTCCTCACTCGAGCCACTTTTCTCTCGTCTCGTTCTGCAGCGGTCGGACTTCAGACGCAGAACCGGCCTCAGATTGGAGTTGAGGGATGAGTGTTGTCAGCGGGATGCGTCATGTGTGCGTGGCCCCTCGTCGGGGCCCCGGAGCTCGTCGCTTTAGCAGCGATGCATTTTTGATGTGTCCCCCTTTTCTGCTGCTTCCCACCGCCCTGACGGAGGAAGAGCGCCCCCAGCAACCGTCCCCACAGCTTAAATTTACCCTGTGACGTCTGCGCCGCAGAGGAGTGTGTGTGTGTGTGTGTGTGGTGGAGGGGATGGGGGGGTAAAGGGGGGGCGAACAGAAAGACAGACGGAGACGGCGAGAAAATGTTCCCCCTCGCCTGTTAAATATTTGAGAAGCCTTATGTGGAGAAGAAGAAGTGATGCAGTCAGAGGAAGGTCTGTTAGCTCAGTGTGTGTGTGTGTGTGTGTGTGTGTGTGTGTGTGTGTGTGTGTGTGTGTGTATGTGTGTGTGTCAGATGCAGAGAGACTGGGCTGTTAGTTTGAACTAATTCAGCCATGAGCGAGTGAGAGGAGCAGATTCACTGTTTATTTATCTACCTATGGTGGCAGGGGGGAGAGACTGGGAGAGAAAGGGGGTGAATGGGGTGGGGTGGGGGGGCAAATGGGGGTGGGGGGGCAGCAGGTTGTCACAAACCATTAGACAAACTGGTCCTGGATGCTCGGCCTCATGTCAATGAGCCCGCCTGAAGACGCCCGCACTGTGTGTGTGTGTGTGTGTGTGTGTGTGTGTGTGTGTGTGTGTGTCTGTGTGTGTCTGTGTGTGTCTGTATGTGGTTTCTGTGCAATTGAGAGAGGAATAATAGACATGATGTGTTTTCTGGCAGAAGCGGCTGAAATTAACCAGAAGAAAGGTAAAGGCTGTGTGTGTGTGTGTGTGTGTGTGTGTGTGTGTGTGTGTGTGTGTGTGTGTGTGTGTATAAAATAAAACATAAAATCTCTCGGTGCTGATGAGGAGGAGGCAGGATGCCCTCAATGTCTGACACAAAAGGAACCACACAACAAAATAGCCAGTGTGTCATCACATATTAACACACATTTTGTGTGTGTGTGTGTGTGTGTGTGTGTGTGTGTTAACGTGTGTGTGCTGTAATAAAACAACAGCCCAACAAATTGCTGCAGAAACCGAGAAAGAAGATCAGAGCAGCTGAAGACGAGTGGACCTTAGCTTTCAGGAATCTGAACACACACACACACACACACACACACACTTGTGCAAATACAAAAACACACACACTCGCGCGCGCAAACACACACACACACACACACACACACACACTGCTGCAGAATCAGAATTACAGGCTGCATTCACACACACACAATCAATCAATCAATCATTCGATATCCACTCATGTTCTGCAGTGACCGTGTTCAACATCCTGTAAAGCTCTGGGCAGAGACCCCCCCTCAGAGGGCCCCTCCGGTTACCTGTTTATCTGAACACCTGACAGGAAGCTTCCAGAAACCACAGAAGAAGAAACACTGGGGGGGTCCCTTTGCCTCTGATGGACCCACCCCCCCACCACCACCACCACCTCCATCAGGAGCAGGAACCAACAAACCAAATCTGGAGAAGAACTTGAGCCTGGGATCGAGACCCCCCCCCAATGGGACCCCCACCGGACACACACACCTACTTTCACCTGTGTGAATGTTTATGTGTCACAGTTTGTTCAGAACCCAAACAAAGACTTTAAATCACACACACACACACACACACACACACACACACACACACACACACACACACACACACACACACACACACACACACACTTTGACTCACTTGGGGTTGGAGCTGTTCCAGTAGACCGCGTGTCTGTCGAAGATGATCTTGTCCTCCGCCCCCCCGGACCCCCACCACAGGAGGAGCAGCAGCGCCTCCATCACCCCCCCGAGCCTCATGGTGACCTCCAGCCGGGATGCGCCTCTGCCTGGAACGCTGGGACCGCTGCTCTCTCTCTCTCTAAAAGTCTCTGGAACGGGTCGTGAACGGGTTCGGTTCGATCCGGTTCGGTTCGATCCGGTTCAGGTCATGCTGATCAAACCCGATCAGCAGCGGTGTGAACTTATCGATCAGCGCCTCCCCCGCAGGCTCCCAAACTTTTCTCCCATTACGCGCAGAAAGATGCGCCAAACCGGATTAAAATCCCCTTGAAATCCGGACTACACTCCCGGTCGGTTCCGGTCCGGGTTCGGGTCGCTCAGCGGAGGACGAAGCGCGGATGAAGAAGAAGAAGAAGATGCTTCCATCGCTTGTTTACCCACATCTGCGTTGCGCGCTCCTGTCGGAAGAAATAGATCCACACGGACTCCAAACTTGTGACCCGATGCGAGCAGAGGACACACACCTGTCACGCAGACACACACACTCACGCAGACACACAACACGAGCTCCGGTAACTTCCCCCCCCCCCCGTCCCGAAGCGCGTCACGCTGACAGCCGGGACGCCATCGATGATCGCGGCTTCAATCCGAACATGCTCCCGTGAAAACCCTCCACAGACGGCGGCGGCAGCTCTCACCGGTATCTGATTCGGTCCTCCCCCCCCCCCGCGCTTTCTCCCCGTGTGGGCGGGGCTTGCCGCTGCCGCCTCCCGGGGTCTCCGATCCGGCGCGGAGTCACCTCGTCCCGTCGCGGGAGCGCACGAGGGCAGGAGGATAAATCGCGCGTCAAGGTGACTTCCTGGACCGGAAGCACGGGTTTGATTGTGATTGGTGACGTCATCAATCACCTGTCAGACCACGTGTTAGACTTCCTCAGGTTTCCCCGAGTGTCTTTGGGGTGAAGGTGACGGACGCGTGAAGGCAGCATCCTCCGATAGGATGCGTGTCTGACTGCGCATGCGCATTAAATAATAAAGAAACAAATAATTCACTCAGGATCAGTGAAGATCTCTTTCAGGGTCGAGTCTGGTTCTCCCTTGGGAGGGGGTTCTGGGGGTGTGCGTGTGTGTGTGTGGGGGGGGGGGGGCAACAACATGTCCAGAAGAGTCATCACTTTCTGGTTCTGGTTCACTTTCGGGTTCAGTTTCAGGATCCCAGGTGTCCCACCAGTCTGCCCCGCCCACTTTGTTAGGGGGGTGGAGCCTTTAGGATGCTAAAGATGGTAGCAATGGGAGTGCGGAGCCAGAGGAAACTGGTGGGGCCCCCCAGCAGTAGTGATGGGGTCTGTAGGGCCCAAAGACCAGAACCATCTAGTAGTCAGAACCATTAAACTATTGCTAAAACTTTCTGCAGAGCTGCTTGTGAACCTTTCAGATCAATCTGATCAGAATCAGTGACTATAAGTATTGATTAGGTTCCATTAATTGATTGGAACGGTACCGATTTGATCCGGTTAGAATAAAAACTCCAGACTCAGGTCGGTGTCGTTTCCATCCAGACAGTCTTCTGCTCCATCTTCTAGTCTGGGATGGTTTCTTCAAGCTGTCCTAGTTTTGGGTTCTGACCTGCTCTGCATGCAGAGTAATGTCTGTAATTCACGGACCCCCCCCCCCCCATTCTACTCCACCCCCCCATAACCCAAATTCAGCTGCATGTTGTCCGCCACCCATGAATTATTCAGGCGTCTGTCTGAGGCGTGCATACGTGAACAGGTGGGTCGTCTCCTGCTGATGTTTAGAAACAGTCCTTCAGAAACCAGAACCGGGTCTGCTTGGATGGGGGGTGGGGGACATTAGGGTTGGGGGGGGGTGGTGATCCAGCATCTGGATGAATGGGGGTCAGAGAGTCCGATGCATTCCTGCTTAAAAGGAGGTTTAAGCTCAGTTTTCAGAGGCTAATTTGTCAGATAAGTGAAAGCCGGACCCGAGGGACGTTGTGTGTGTGTGTGTGTGTTGGTGGGATGGGGGGGGTTTGCCTGATTAGAAGCAGTAAGAATGTAAATAAATGCTTCCAGATGTGAGAACCGGGAGCCCCACGTGGCTTCATTTAGTCCTGAACACGAGCCAAGACCCCCAGGGGCCTCAAACTACAGACCATCATCATCAGAGCTAAAGCAGAGCCTGAACGACTTGGTTTCAGATTTCAGTAATTTACTTTTTAAAAATTATTTTATTATCATAAATGTCCAGATTTGACGTCAACGGCTACAAGAATAAAAATGAGTCGCCCTTTATCCCATCATGCATCTCTCTCCATCCCTCCGAGTCCTCAACTCGAACCCCGACATGCTGGCTGTGAAGGCGGGTCTGAGCTCTCAGAGCATCAAGGAGTCAGGTTTCCTGGGGGGTAAACGCGGTGTGAATAAACCCCCACAGAGGTGACTGTTCCAGCAGCTGAAATAAATTATCTTCCCGGCGTCCTTCAGGCGACTAAAGAGCAGAAACTCTGAGGAATTCAGGCGGCGTTGGAGAGCCTCTCCACAAACCGCTGGGATTAGGGCCCTAAATCCAGACGACACCTCTGGACTCCTTTCTCCTCGTTCTCCGTTTGTCCTTCTCCGGAGAAGCGGAGCAGATGTGAGGTTAATCCTCTCCGCCGCGCCGGGGAAGCAGGAGAAAACGCCACGGAGCCCGAGGAGCCACTCCAGATTAAGCCACTAACTATTGACACGGTGTGAGTGGCAGGTAAAGTCACCTCTGCTTGACGGCCAGCAGGGTCAGCGGAGAGCAACAGCTCCCCCTGGTGGAGGGATCGCGGGTGTGACCGCTCCTGCTCCCCCTACAGTGAGGACACCGGTGCCAAACGTGAACCCAGATGTGATCGATGGCTGCCCTCATTTAATGTTTTATTGGTTGTGATATAGATTGGTTTCCATAGCAACCCTCATCTCCTGAGAAATCGGGAATAATTCAAAGAATCGTCGTCCGGAGCGACTGGGTTCACATCCCGAGTCTGAATCTCATCTTTTTTTTTTTTTCCAAGATCTGAGACAAGATCTTCTCTCATCCTGATCACATGACGTTTTTAACAGGTTTCATCGAAGGATCAGCTGATCAGATGGGAGGAGCTTAAGTTGGAAAAACAGGAGCGTTCAAACAAACCCTCCAGCGGTCAACAGGCTGGGAAACAAAGAAATGTTAACGTCTCAAGAGCGAAAGATCACAGGACAGAAGACAGAAACCAACGATAACAGGAGGAACTAAAGGTTTATTGAAGCAGAAAAGTATAGAAGGGATGGGGGGGGGGGCATACAGACAAACTAGTGTGTTCAGATCGTTTAATGTGTTACAAAAAAGGTTTGTAATCCAGCTCGGAGGAGCTCGACACGTCTGCATTTATCAAAATATACATGTTCTGAAGGTAAAGTGGAAACAATCCAAATGATGTGGTACAAAAACATGAATATATACAACCATCAACCCCCCCGCCCCCGCTTATAATAAAAAAAGAAATAGCTCTAACAAACTGAAAAGGATTGGTCTCCGCATTGGATCATGGGGGAGACCGAGGCTTGACGGGAATGTGAACGGGAACGGTTGGGATCGGAGGGGGGGGGTCGGGAATCCTTTGGTCCTTAACAGCAGTAACCGTCTGCAGCTACATGAAGCTTCTTTAATCCATGCATAATAATCATCTTTACAAAAATAGAGACGAGCGTCTTGTCTGGTCCAAACCGACTGGAACGGGTGCGGCGAGGCACGGGAATGTGACGGCGTTTAAGACTGAGAGTGAGGAGAAAAAGTGCAGGAGAACCTGACAGGGGGGGGGGGGGGCAAGGCATCCCACCCCCGTCGTCCTGGATTTAAGAGGAAAAAAAAAAAAAAAAAGCTAAACTGGGTTTTTTTCCGACAGGTGGGTCACCTGAAGGCACCTGTGGAGCCAAAGGCCATGCTACCGGACTGATGTCACTCAGGGGGGGGCGTGTCAGCTGATGGGAGTTTAACAGCATTAAAGGAATAACAAAATACAGCCCCTGGGGGGAGGGAGGAATGGTGGTGGTGGGGGAGGGCGCTCAGAATAAACTGATGAATTTACCCCAGAAGAATGGAGACATCCAGATGCCACCATCAAACTAAACTGGCCCCCCCCCAAAGCACCGGGCGTGAACACAACAGCCACCTCTGGGCCGGCAAACAAAAAACACGCCCACCCCCCCGGCGGCTTCTCTTCCCTACAAAGACCCTAATCTCCATCAGACACCTCCCACATAGTGACATCATAAAAACGACGCCACGCTAACGCCAGGTAGCGCAGCCCCCCCTGCAGGCACGGCTGGTCGGACCCAGACGCTACGCGGCTATCCGTTAAGCTCACGAGTGATACACCTTTAAATGCTAAAAAAAAAAAAAAAAAAAGATAAATGAATATATTTATATACGTGTCCACAAATACATAAACAAAAACATGGTTAAATGACGCCCCCACCACCGCCCCCCCCACCCACCTCCACCTGACGGGAGGTGGTGATGGAGGCGCGACACGACACAGCTAACAGCGCTACATCAACCTAGCAAACATCTCGGGCTTCTACCTGACCGACATTCATAGTTTCTACATACGTGACGGGAAACACGGATACTAAACAGACTTGGGGGAGGAAGTGGGGGGCGGGGACTGTTGCCCCCACCATGGCGATGCTGGTTCGAATCAGAAGGCGTGAAATAAAGGCCCTGAAGTAGAGCCTGACGGGGGTAAAGTAAGGCACGAGGCTGCAGCTGAAGACACTGGTCAGCTTCAGATAGTGGTCGACGCCCCCCTCCCCCACCTACTCCCACCCCCCCATCTTGAAGCACAATGGGCTGGGTGATCACTAAACGGATTCTGACTGGCCAAACTGGTTCAAAGTGGCGTTTGGAGAAGGCACACAGAGATACACCCACACGCGTGTGACGGGAGAAGGAATGCAGAGTCGTGTCAGGGCCACGCCCACAGCGGAGGGGCGTGGCTTTAGCGGGTGGGTCCGGAGCGACCCGTCAACAACTGACTGGCCCCATGTTACCTCTAAACATAGACAAACATGTTTCAGTGCAGAAGGTCGCCGTGTCCCCAAAGAAAAATTTACTAAACCCACCTGAGATCGGGTTTCGGGTCCGACTCGATTCACTTCCTGGTTTCTGAGTCAGAACCTGATTGTTTGACGTCGTTGGGCCAATGGGAGATCAGATGTAGCTTCACCTGTTCATCAGACTCAGGAAGTAGAATCAACTCCACCCGAAACCCGAACCCCTTTAATAAAAAACAAAAACCACCAGGACTACAAAGGAATTGACGTTCTACAGAGAACCAGAGCGTTAAACATGTGACGGTTTCCCCTGAACAGGAAGTTTCAGGTGGAAACGAGGTGGGAACCCGGAAAGGCACTCAGATGGTGGACTTGGAGAAGGACACTCGCAGGTGGTGGTTCTCGCCCAGGTCGTGGTTATGAAACTCGATCAGGCACTCGATGGCTTCCTCCACGGAGCCCATCTGGATCAGGGCCATCTTCCTGTCCTTCCTGTTGAGGCAACAAAGGGTTAAACGTGAGATAGCACGAGCGTTAGCGGCATTAGCACGGCGTTGGCACACTGCTAACGGACTCACTGGAAGAACTTGAAGGCCTTGACCGTCGCTCCGCAGCTGGCGAACAGCCTCTGGAGGTCGTCCTCCACCACAGACGGCCTGACAAACAGGAAGTCACGTCAGCGAGGTCGAACCCATCAGCCAATGAAACAGCAGCGTTTGATGACTCACGGGATGTTGGAGAGGTGGAGCGTTGCGGAGGGAGGGAAGATGTTGGAGTAGTTCTTGGAGCCGGGCTTCTTGAAGCGGTGCAGCGGGGAGTTGCTGTAGTCCTTGGTGAGGCCCTGGTCCTCGTGCCCCTCCCTGGGCAGCTGCACCGTGGTGTGTTTGGAGAACGCCACGCGCATGTCCCTGCCGTGGAGCCGCTGGCCATTCAGGTGACTCATAGCTGGGGGAGCGACACACACGGTTAGGACGTGTCTTTGTTTCCTGGCCTTTATGAGTAACCAATCAGACGTTGCGTACCTAGCTGAGCCTGCGTGCCGTCGGACATCTGGATCAGAGCGTTCTCCTTCTTATTGAACAGGATCTTCACTCTCATCACATCGCCGTAAACACCTGGGGGAGCAAGTGGAGGGGGGTCACAACACGACAGAGACAAAACGGCAGCAGGAGGGCACACAGCCAATCACAGCAAAGAAAACAATCCAATCAGAGATATTCAAACTGACGCTGAACGAACACTGGCTGATTAAAAGTTCGAGCTAACCCTACATCAGCCCTCTCAGGTCACTGATGGTTGCTAACGGTAACAGGGGTGGGATTGATTCGATGAGTAGTGGAATGAGTCGTGTTCTGATCGGATTTGATGGATCTAGTAGAAAGAAGTCTGATTTATTGCGAACGGAAGGCCTAGAGACATGCAGGAATGAACTAAACATGCACAAACCCACGCTACAGCAGCTAAGAGGTTAAAACGGTGACATCATCGAGGAGCAGTCGACTCGCAATCACTAAAAAAATTAAAATAAGGAGCAGCATTTCATCTAAAAACAAACCCGACAAATAAAATCTGATCAGCGTTCAATTTGGAACATAAACTAGAAAGATTGTGACTTGTGTTTTTCATCAAGAAAACTTTTTAGAATTTAGAATAAAATGATCCAAACGTCTTTAAAAAGTCGGGTCCTCTGCTGTTAAAAATGCATGAAATGCTGCAGCTTGATGTGTTCTCACCTTACTTCCTCACACAAACCCACAACAACCATAATCAGGTCATACAAACCCCCCTCCCAAAAAAAGACAACCGGCACCCCCACCCGCCGTGGTTGTGCAGTCTGATGACCGACCGTCAAAAAACAAACAAATTAAAACAACCACAGCCAAACACATAAGACATGCCCACCTTGCCAGGTAACAGTAGTAATAAAAAAAGGATGAAAGGATGATAACGTACCGAAAAGAATAAAGAGGCAGTGTGGCGTAACGCTCTTTAGAGACAGCAGGGGGAGCAGCGGGGCAAGGGAACAGGGGACAGGGGAAAAGAGACGGAGCGGAGTGGAGGACAGTGGAGTGGAGTCGGGACATGTCCGCAGGCCACAGGCAGCGAGGTCCACAGGAAGGCCACAGTACCATGGAGGAAGGAGAGGAGATGAGGGACGAAGAGGATGGGAGGAGGAGGAGTGAAGGAGCATGAGGAGGGAAAGATGGAGGTGGAGGAAAGAAAGGAACAGTTGAAGGATGATGTTTTGTTTTTTAATTTTGTGGGTGGTGTCCAAATTAGGGGGGAGGGGAAGGGATGGGAGGGCGGGGGGGTCAGGTAAGGTAGATGGAAAGAGGGGAGGATTGGGGCGTGCAGTCAGTTGGCAAAAGTTCAGGTGGGGGGGGGGGGTTTAAAACAAAAAAAGAGAGGGGAGAGGGGGGACAGAGAAAGAAGAGAGAGAAAAAGGAAGTAAAAAAAACAAGGTCAGTATACACAAAGAAATGTAGTGCTTCAGACAGTAGAACTGGCTAAATTAAATGCACTGTCACTATGGTAACACTAGGAGAAAAAGAAGAGAAAAAGATTAACAATGAAATACAGAAAAAAAGGCAGAGACAATATGTACTTTTAATGACACGCTACGTTTGTGCAGATTAAAACAGTCTAGTCTGGTCCTGCTGGAGTAAATGTAGAGACTGACAGCAACAAATCAAAGTCATATTGTCTCTCCAACAACTCAGGAATGATTTCAACTAATGGACAAAAAAAATAAATAAAAATGAAGATATGAGATGGTAAGTTTTTAAAATAAAAAGAAGTTAGTGTTTTGAATAAACTTAAAAAATTCACAGTGAGCAAAAGTGGCAGGTCAGAAACGGCAGCAGGTTTTTGGTCGAAGAGAGGTCCTGAAAGAAGATGGGGGAGGATGGGGTCTCTGGAGTTGGATTAAGAGGGGTGGGGCGGCGCCGGAGGGACGGCGGGCCCTCTTCCTCACGACAGAGACACGACACCTCGCACGTCTTGTGGGTCGGATGACTTCTGGCGTACTGACCTGGGGGTTCAGATTGCTGACCAGTAAGACGTTGTGCCCCGCGGCGGGCGCCAGCCCCGACAGGCCGAGGCGGCTAGCGGCGGCGGCAGCTGCCGCCATGCCGGTGTGGCCCACGCTCAGGGATGCGAGGGCGCTGGGGATACCAGGCACCGACAGACCTGAAGAAGAAAAAAACCCCACCGCTGTCAGATTCATGAGCATCCTCACATAAACACACGCTATTAGCATCGAGGCTAGCTAACACCGCAGCAAAACAGCGCTCGATAAAGTTACCCAGAGTTCCCTGCTGGACAGGAAACCCTGTACATATGCAATGACAGGGGTTCTCAAGACTAGATCCATTAATGTGAAAGTAATGAGAGGGACAGACCTGCGTAGGGACCTGCTGCCTGCTGGATGGCAAAGGTCGGGGGGAAGGCGTGGGCCCCCGCGTAGGGAGAGGCTGAGATTATACCCGGAGCAGCTGCGACGAGAAGAGGAGGTTAAAACGAGAACAAATTCTCCATCACATCACTGCCTGCATCAGTGACGTAAAACCAGGAGAGACGAGAGACACATCACGCCATTTATTTAGCTTGTTTTCCCAGACGTGTTATTATTATAACAGACCTCACACCTCCATCACATTTGTACCATCAACATCTGGGAAAAAAAACAAAAAAAAAACACCCTCCCTCAACAGACAGTGTTTACCCAAAAATTAGTTTGTCTCAGACACGTTAACGGTTTTATATTCCAGCTTAATGTTATCCCTCCAAGCAGAAAAACATGTCTTTGTTTTTATTAATCCATGTTTTTGATGTTGAATGTTTTTTTTTTTTTAACTTTTCTATATAATCCTTGATGTGTCCAGAATTGTTCGGTGCCTCATTGTTTTCTTCGCTCCGGATAAAGCCCCGTTCTTTTGATGAAGATCCTGCAGTTGTTTGTCCAGGTGTTGTCGATCAGCCTGTTCTCCTCCGGTTTTCGGGCTTTTTTTTAGCGATATCAGCATTCTTTTTACTGAGATTCTCATTAATGTCGACTTTTTTTTTCTTTCAGTTTGAAGCCATGTTTCAGAAGAGAGTCTCATGCTTACGGTTGTGGAATTTTATCAACACTGCAGGTGGTCTCCTACCTCCAGATGGCAGTGGATAGCAGTTTAAATCTGCTCCGGATCTATACTCAGATCTCTGAGTTGAGAAATCACCTGTTGCTCCATAGTCTCAGTGTCAGCGTTGCTCTCAGTTCCCTCTCCACGTCCCCTGGCCCCAGCATTTGCGTTCGTATGAGGTTTGGTTTTAATGCCAATAATGACCACATTAGCCTCGCGAATGCTTTGCTCTAAATAATTTCATTTCTGCCATGGCATCCTGCATTGTCTTAAGTTCCTTCTCTAACTCTTCTATAGAAGAGGAGACACAGTCTGGAGTGTTCTTCATCTTCTTGTCTTCAAGCTCCTCCACTTCTCCGTCTCCTTTTGTCATTTTTATTATTACTGAGTT
Source organism: Antennarius maculatus (assembly GCA_013358685.1). Classification (NCBI taxonomy): domain Eukaryota; kingdom Metazoa; phylum Chordata; class Actinopteri; order Lophiiformes; family Antennariidae; genus Antennarius; species Antennarius maculatus. Next base: position 17,655,272 of record CM023621.1, on the reverse strand, counting down.
CGTGAGAATCAGTGAGGATTTAAGAGACAACAGGAGTCAGAAAGAACGCGTCTGCTCCCGCTGAAAGCTGGAAGTGTAACACGGTTTATGTGTTCCAGGACCACAATATAACGACCAAATATTTCTTAAATTACTTACCTAAATATTAGACTTGTTTCTGTTAATCTAATATTTTTATAAATATTAGATTTACATTTTATGTAAATCTATTATTTACACAAATACATCTAATATTTAGGTAAGTAAATATGTAAATTATCACATAAATAAAAATTATTATATATTTTTAACCTTTATGAACCCTCCCCATACTGGTATTAAACCAGCAGCACATTTGGGAGCCATTCAAGGGTTTCACACACGCACACAAAAAAAAATTCCACTTCACAAAGCTAAAGTAAACTGGCAGGAGGAAAGGAACCGTGAGGCTCCTCAGAACACAGTTCACACATCGACGCTGTCAGCAAATAAAATGCACATATGGTCTCACGTGACTACAGCTCATGGGATGAAACTTAAACTTCCCGCACTGTGTCGCCTCTCGCGGATTTGGGAAATTTGCATCTATATATAATTTGAAAAACTTGCCATGTAGTGAAGAAGCAAATCTTGAAGCGTGGATAAACGAGGAAATACTGTATTTATGGTGCAGACACGATCAGAACCGTGACGACTCACCAAAAGCAGCAGCCGCCATGGTCTGGGGGTCAATGGAGGGCTGGGAGTCGGCGGTGGGGAGGTCGGGCCGGGTGTAATCTCTGCTCTTGTCGTTGTTGTACTTCACATTGAGGCTGGTGAGCTTGGAGAAGCTGATCCTCAGGGTGCAGCAGGCGTTGTAGATGTTCTGTCCGTCCAGAGACTGAGACAGATTTATAAAAACGTTAAAAAAAAACCCGTTAAAATTCGACACGCAGCTCCTGGTCGGTTATATTCAACCCTAGCGCTCCGGCTGACGTGTCACAGGATTACCCAGTTGTCGTAAACTAAGTCTGAAGTGTTACCAGAACAGCAGCTGAACCAGTCTTACCACTTTGGCGTGCTGAGCCGTCATCCCGTCAGCATACTGGATCAGAGCCTGGAACTGGTTGTTCTTGGTGAAGGTGATAATCTTCAGCACGGTGCCGAATTTAGAGAAAATCTGCAGAGACGGTTGCGTTTAATCTCAGAGGGTGGAATGAGCGGAGGACGTAACACGTGTGGAGACCAACTGGACGTACCTGGTGGAGGACATCGAGGGTGACGGGGTAGAACAGGTTCTCCACGATCACCCTGAGGACGGGGCTCTGGGCTGCCGCCCCTCCGATGCTGCTGGCGTCTGTGGCGATGGTCATGCCTCCGAGCCCGTCTCCACGCAGCGCGTTGACGGCCTGCAGAGCTGCCTGGGCACGCTAACGCACAGCAACACGTTAGTATGGAAATAAAGGTGTGAATTACGATGGAGTCCACTGTGGCTAACAGCCCTTACCACTTGGTTGGGGGAGTTGTCTGTCTTGAGCTCCTTATGGGTGGAGTACTGCATGTAGACGGGGTGGTTTCTGATGACGGGCGTGACGGAGGAGTAGTAGCCCACCATCGACTGCGCGCACTCCTCGCTGTTCAGCTCCAAGAACGCCTACAGGGACAGAAAAACGTCCACCTGATTCCCCATCATTCAACGAGACGCTGCCTTCAGGTGTCGTTCAGAGTAACGGAGCGCGGTGCGTTTGAGTGCGTCAGAACAAACATTCTCTGTTCCCACTATGCATCAGTGAGCATTCCTTATAAATGCAGACATCTCACTGGGTTCTCGCCCTGCTAACCCTGACAGACAGGTCACTTTCGAGATCTACAGGTCGGGACAGGGGTGGGAAGCTGAGGTCCCACCCAGGATTCCAGACCTACAGGTTTGGTGAGCAGACCCGCACCCGTCGGTCTTTACCTGGTTCTTTCCTTTCAGCATCAGCAGATTGGTGACCTTCCCAAAAGGCAGTCCCAGTCCGATCACCTCCGCCTCGTTGATGTCATTGGGTAGCTTGCGTACGTGGACCACACGCGACGGGACACCAGGACTGCGGACATCACCTTTGAATTTTTTAGTGTCGTTGCCATTGGCTGCAGGAGGGGTGGGGGGGGGAGAACACAACACATGAGCAGATAGAATCAGGGAGGACAGAGGACTCTGGCCAGACCTGAATAATGAATTGAGTGTCATGGCAACACAAAACAAACAAACACAACAAGCACTTCCATAAGAAAAGGATTCGCCCGTCCATAGCAACCCCCACCTACCTGAGTTCATGATATAGGGCCCGTTGGATATGCAGGAAGAAAAGAGTTCGTCGGATCCCCTCTGCAGAGGAAGACAGAACAATGGTTCACTTCAGCGCCTTCACCAATGAGGGCACAGCCTGGCAGGTGGAGAGCGCGGCGCTCATATTACCGAACCACAGCGAGATAAAGCAGGAAGTAATCCGATAACCAGAGGAGGAGTGAACAAACACGCCTGAGATGAACTCCTCCGCCTCATCGGAGCTCGTCGGCAGGGAGGAGTAACTTCATCACGATCACCTCGTCTTACAGAGTCCTTTAAGCACAGTCTTACTGTTATTACAAAACATATTAGGCACTGATTACCCTCTGTGGGGATTTGGGGCGGTAAACAGGAATATTCAGCTCATCAGGAGGATGTACAACATCCCCTCCAGCAGCTATAGAGTGCTGCTTCAGAGCGGTGCATGTGTTTGTGAGAGATGAAGTCTAGCAAGTCACAAGAAGAGGCTCAGCAGCTCAGCGCCACAAAGACGGTTCTGTCCCGGCTCAGACTGGAGGCATTGTTACGTGGCAGCTCACATATGGAGCCCTGAAGAGCCTCGCAGCTCTTTAGGAACCAGTCAAGCAGGTTTACTCGCATTCTTCTCCACCCTTTAAGTCTTGTCTTTGTAATGGGCAAGGTGCTGGGGGGGTGGGGAGAGTCCAGTCAGATGTTAAATTCGTGCGGAACAGGCGGGAATCAGGTGATTTGGGGGGGGAGGTTAGTGTAAATGCCTCCTCAGTATTTACTCTAACCCCCCCAGATGGTTTGGCTGAGTTGGTCGTTCCATCTCTAGTCATCAACATAAACAGGAAACATTCCTCTTTTCTTTCAGGCTTCAGGATCAGAGGCCAAAGTCCAAATATTTATCTTATGGAAACAGAAAAAGCAAACGACACAAAAAAACCGTCCTGAGATTAATAAGAAGGACAAAAAAAGAATCTCAAGTCCCTTAATCAGCGAGATTGTACCACAGCGAGACGCTTCTTATCACCTTCATTTACTTTATGCTGAAACATCATGTTTAACCAGGGCTTTGAACAGAATTTTTTGCCAATTGGCTAGTAAATGTAAATAGCTAGGTAGCTTTAGGACTTTTAAAATTGAAGAGTCTGGGGAACTCGGCTCTGAAAATGGCTGCAGCCAATCAGTTAATGTCTAAATCAAACATTTTTTTTAGATTGACAGACTGCAGTGTTAACCTGTTATGAATATAAGCTAGATTGGGAGACTGAATTTTAATTGACTGCTCGTGATCTGCCTCAACTTCTCTGCACTTTCATCACACGTTTAGTGAATGACAGGAAGTGAAACAGGAAGTGGTCAGATTTTTTTTTTTCGTTCTTGAAAAAAATAAGTATTAACTGGTTGTTATTATTTTGAATAACCATTTCTGTTCCAGAACGTTAAAAAAAATACAGTTTCTGGTTTTTGTTTCATGAACCGGTTCAGAGCCCTGTTTTTAACACAGCTAGACATTTCCTTCTGTACAGTTCTGACTTCTGATTTTCTAAATAACATTGGAAATATCCAGCAGACTGAAAGATAAAGACGCAATTTCCAAAACATAATTTGATTAAAGGAGTGGCAGTCGGATCCAGACCGTGTTAACTTAAGGAAGTGGCTCCAGTCTGACTCCATTATTGAACAGTGCAGCATCACGGTATCTGTCAGCAGACCAACTCCAAACAGGAAGGAGGTGAGGGAGGCCCCGTTTCCAGTGTTTCGCTTAACTTCCTCCAAAAGACCGATGGTTACTGTTCTAGCCCCATCACCCCCTCCCCCAAATTTCTAATAATAACCAGAGCAGAGCTGAAGACTGAGGATTGAAGGTGTAACCGCATCTACAGACCCAGGAAACCATCCGTGCCTTTATAAATGCTTTAACGGCTGCTTTCGACACAGGGATAAAAATTTTTCCATCACAAATCAAAACAAAAGCAATAAATACTGAAACGACAAACCAAGGGGGAAACAATGGAACGTCTGTCATGACTACGACAACTGGATAAAACGCAAGCATGCGGAAGATTAGTTCATGGTCTGTCACACCAGGTGTGTATGGCACCAAAGAAGAAGAGGAGGAAGAGGAGGGAACAGACACTAATTTGTCAGCTGAGGAGCAGAACTGTAAACCTGAGTGCTGCTGCCTGCAGGCGACCTTTTCCGACTCCGCTGGAGGAACGATGGGGGGGGTTGGTAATCACCAGGGACAAAGCACAAAGGAGGGGAGCACAGGTATGGACATGTTTGCTTGCTCTGTTCAGCCTCTGCAAAAAGGGAGGGGGCGGGGGAGCGGTGCCTCACTCTGGGGGGGTAAGAGGGGGATGGTGGAGGAAGGAGATCGGAATGCGACCGCGGAATGCCTGACTCTACCCAGATGGGATAATTACAGATTCCAGAAAGGCAGCACTCCATAACTCAGCAGCATTGTTACCACGTTAGAGCCTTCAGGAAACTTCAACAGGAGAGCAGAATGGGGAGGGGGGGGGGGCTGAATCACCGGATCGATCCACCCCCATCAGCTCACCTACGGTTGGTATGACGAAACGCCCACTGGAGTGAATGGAGGGTGTGGATCACAAGGCTTGTTTAAACACAGTAAAAGACCTTTGCCCGGCAGGAAGAGCGTTCAATTACTCCTCCTTCATCCGCTGCCTGAACAGTTTTATTATGCAAGTTTAAAACAAGCAGTCTGCCCAAAAAACACGTTCCTGCTTCAAACTAATGTAGAAACACTTAACAAACATCAACAACAAGAGATAATGGCTTCTTCTGTTAGATGAGGGAACAACAGTCAACAAATTTTAACTAGAAAAGCAGTTTTCTAAGAATTATAACATAAAATGTCGAGCAGCAGGCTGCTTACTTTACTTTCCAGTGAAGGAACAGACCATTACGGACAGAACGAGCGCGCACACACACACACACACAATAACAGGAAGTTCCAACTCCAACCAGAAAGAACGCATAAAGCCACACCTCATGATGATCTATCGTAATTAAATCGTGGAGTAATGCGTGCACAAAGTCACTCTGACCGCTCGGGAATCTTCCTAAAGGAGAGCGTGTCTGCAGCTGCAAACTCATTACGAGCAGAACCGTCTTTCCACAGCAGCTCTGTAATTAGAGAGGAAGCGCATCCAGCTGACACGCTGTTTTATTCAAGTCCCAAACGACGCCACAGATACACGCCGCCAATCAGACCTGAAAAAACGTACGCGATCGCAAAAATCCCAACTAGAAATACAAATACGAAAGAAAACGTGTTTGGATTTAGAAGTTAATGACGGATGAAAAGTACGTGAGTGTTTATGAACATAAAACAAGCTCGATCTTGAGGTGAAAAATAGTTTACAGTGTATTGCATGTACAACACGTGTGTAGTCATGGCAACAAAGCTGCAGGCCATGAAGTGAAGAAGGAAAACTGGCCTACCTTTGTGCCAACTGATATGTCATGGACACCGCTGTGAAAGAAACACAAGTCATATTAAACACCAAGAACGGGAACACATGACAACACGAACACAAAGCAGACTTCCTGATTCAGATTCACATTTCAATAAAAACACACAATAATAAACACACAAGATACTCACTCAATTTCAGGGACGTAGCCGGATCCCAGAGGGTACAAGTCAGCGTCTAGGCGGCTGGATGGGAATAAAACAAGCATCTAATTACCATCATGTGTTCGTGTTCGCAGCCCCAGCGCCACGTTCAGAAAAACAAGTTCCGCGTCGAATTCAAGTGAAAGACGAGACCGAAACAAAAGATTCCGATTCGGTTCCGATTAACCTCCGCTTGATTTAACATGAAACTATCAGGCCAGACATCTTCAACATGGCTCTCCGCTCGCAAATGAATGCGGAAATGAGACACGTTGCTTTAGCTAGCGGTGAAGTTAACCAAAGTTAGCTAGCAGTGTCCGCCGGAAAATGAAGGCCAACGTATTTTGATATTAAATTTTTAATAAACTCAAAGCTAATTAAGTTACGTTTTTCTAACTTGAATTGAAAGGAAACGACAAAATACGTCGCTTCCAGTGACGGCTAACAGCTGCTAACCTGGTTAGCATTCGCTCCTGCTAACTGTTGCATGCTTTGATGGTGAGAAAAAAAAAAAAAAACAGTTTCAAAACTTTGCGGATCCGAGCGTCGAAAAGAATCCGCCACCGGAAGTGGAATGTTTTAATAAGCGACTTAAACGCGAGGAAAAATCATTCCTAGATCGATTCGGGTGATTAAATTAGTCTCAAGAGTCGTTCTTAAACACTTACCCGTCCATTGCACAAGAAAAAAACCGCAGGTCTGAAGCGAAGGTAGGGCGGCACACTCGCTTGATTTTCTTACAAAATGGCTGAACGGACGGAGGCGCGCGCTGATTAGTCCAGACGCCGTCACGCACCAATGAGAGGCAGGAACCAACCCCTATGAGAGATCTGATTGGACAAAGTAGCTGTCAATCCAGGAAGTAGCCTTCCGCGGCAAATTTCCTGTACAGGATCATAAGAAGTCAAATGTTGGAGTTGGATTAATGATTTCACGTCACAGTCGTCTCGTGACAGGAAAAGACGCATTTTAAAAAAGATTAGTTAATATTTAAGTTAATATTTACAAGATTAAATCAACTGAACGGAGGTTGTTTGCTCAAGTATAGTTTCTATACGTCTTTTATTGTTTATACAGCACCGTTTATAATAAAGTGCAGCTCAAGCCTGATTTTTGAATAAGTACACAGAGAAGCTACATCTATTTTTGACACAATTAAATTACGTATTAAAAATAGATGAACAGTTCTCAAACAGAATAAAGTAGTCCAGTTAGCCTTATTAACAAAGATTAAAGCATGAATTTAAGTATAAGATAATGACAAGTCTTTTAACTCGAGATTTGTTCTGGTGAGCTCCATTGCTGACTAAAAAAAAAAAAAATCATGTGTCTGTTTGATTTGTGTTATCTTCAGTTTTCAAAAGTTCTGGATCCCCTATGGAAGCCAGGGAAGACTTTAGACTCTCCACTTCTAGTCTCTGATGATCCAAATCTTAATGAACAGTGTCTCTAGGTCTTCTAGAGATACATTAGATGCTGTGATTCTGCAAAGCTGATGTAGATCCAGATTCTAGTTTCTGGTTCCTGAGGAATCTTATCACATTCCTCTCGGACAAATGCCTCCAGTTCTGGAATATTCCTGTTTGTCCTGCTGCAGCCGCCTTCTTTAGATCCCTCCAGAGCTTCTCTATGGATTCCAGTCAGGCGACCGTGACAACCTCTAGAATGATCCAGGACTTCTTCTGGAACCGGGCCTTGGTGGACTCTGAAGACTGCAGGTTTGCAGTGGACCAGGGAAGCAAGAGGTCCAGAAGGTCCAGTTTGGTTCCATGGTTCTAGAGAACAGCATCCCAAACTTTCTGGGTCTGATCTAGATGGTTCTAAACTGCTGGAGCTTTTTTCCTGGGTCAGCAGTGGTGAACATCTGGAGCTGATGGAGATCTAGACCTGATCAGAAAAACCTTCAGGACTCCAAAGCTAAAGTAAGACAATGAAGGTCAGCTCAGTGTTGGAACTACAGTACTGATCTGTTCGTGATGATGATGATGATGATTAGAAGATTAGATCACATCGAGATTCCAGTTTGTTGTACTGATCTATTTAATTTGTTGTGTATTATCTGGTTGTCAAAAGCTGATCAATAGCTTACCGATAAACTTATTAACACCAGAAGAATAAATGACTTCCTTCCATCCGTGAAGTCCATTTAAAGCAGCCGTTTACCCTCTAGTGGCGACTTCCAGGTACTGCAGCCCATCCATACCTACAGACGAGCTTCTTGAGTGTTCAGCATTCACTGAATCTGTTGTCTTGGTTACGCTTAACATCCCATCTTAACGAGGGTCAGCTCAACTCTATATTATTTCATAGGGTATTAATCTATTTGCATTCGTTGTATAATTAATTGGGTTTAGTGGCGCATGTTTCCCTCCAGATGGGCGTTCTGCTCCCATCTGCGACTCCAGACGGCAGAACAAACATTCTTCATTCATTCTTTTGGTAAACAAACAGTATTTTTATTCAAGATTAAACATTTAGACGACCATAGAATAGATGAACAGGCATTGGTTTAACACAAGGTTGCTTTTTTCTGCTGCTGTCCTGGAGACCCACGAGCAAGCAAAGCTTCGTTGTACACAGATGTCTGAATGCTGTACATTAACATAAAGTCCTGTGTGATGTTTGTAACCCAGTAAAACCTGTGGTGACTGCTTCTTAGACACCAACTACAGTCTGGGTGAAGACGTCAGGCGTGAGGCTCCAGGGTTTCCAGCAGGAAAGCTGCTTCTAGAAACGGCAGCAGACAAAGTCCAACCAACTGAACCTGACAAAGGCACCAACAACACATAGACGTAGTCATCGTTTCTTTTCTTTTTTATAAAATACACACAGCAAATACAACATACAGCCCTGCAAAGAGGCTGTAAGAAAAAAAAAACAAACAAACACATTTGTACAATTGCAGTGGAACTGTACATATGGAAAGCTATAACGGTTAGCCTGTTAGTCTCCCTGTGGGACATAGGGAGGACGGTCCGTCTGGTGGTGAAGGCAGGCGGGACGTAACAGAACGCAACTGCTACTGGAGGCTGGAGGACGCAACTAGTGTCTGCAAGGAGGGAGCAGATTCCCATGATCCCTCCCTCCCCCAACTGGTGATGAGAGTACAACAGGGTGGAAGAGGTGGATGTCGGACGAGACTCAGGATTAGCACCAGAGGGTTTTGAATTGCTCGTCTCCGAGGATGCCGGAATGGCGATGTGTGTGGGCAGAGACCCGAGGAACCCGGACCGGATGGGTCTAAATGTGGGCCTTGAAGTGGATTTGAATTCTGATTGGTCTATTAACACCCAGATTTAATCAAGAACTTTTGATCAGAAACCTTGAACACATCTTAGAGGAACTTCGAGCTACAGATTCGTCAAACAGGACCCAGACAGGCGCCGCCGACCTTCCTGGTGGAGCGAACAGTTCGAGTATCATCAGATTTTTTTTGGTTCATAAAGAGACAAAAGCTTCTTCTGTCTCTGACTTTAAGATGAGTGATCCCACCTCTGCTCATCATGGTAGAATGAATCCCAAGCTAACATGATAGCGGATTTAATAAAGACCCAACAAGTGACAAGACAGTTGCAAGGCTTCATGCAGTGCTACCTCATAAGAATTACATCGACTCTACTGAATTTAAGCATTTGGTTCGCTGTGATCATATCCATCCTATTTAAAAATACAAAAAGCTGTGTGTACATGTGTCACATATAGTATCTATGAGAGGCTAACGCGGCTACCACACCAGTTAGCCTCTTTGTCAATCAATAACGTGAATTTTTTACTGATGCAAAGACTAAAGATATGAGCACAGACACGTGTAATGACTGCAAATCTGGTACGAGCTTTAACATGCACTAAATGATTAGAGGTGATCTAAAGAACCCAAAATAATAAATACGTTGTATAAAACATAATTTCATATCAATATATTAAAATACTATTTAAAATAATATCTTGGACAATATTGCAATATGAAATCGACTGATAGGCTTACACAGATATTATATATATATATGTATATATATATTACTTATACATAAGTAAATATATATATATATTTAAATAAATACAAGTATATATAAAACATAGAGTAATATATGTATATATATTACTCTATATTTTATATATTTTTATATTTATTTAATTATATATATTTACTTTAAAAAGTATATATATTTAAGTAAATATATGTATATATATATACACACACATTTGCTGTACATACATACATATATATGTGTATATATATGTGTATATATATATGTATATATACACACACACATATATATACAAATATATGTGTGTGTGTGTATATATATATATATATATATATATACACACATATATACGTATGTATATATATATATATATACACACACACACACACACACATATATGTATATCTGTGTATCTGTGTCCTTCATAGATGTAATGGTTTCCAGATTTACCCCAGTACAAACCAGAGAGCTAAAACAGCTGTTCCAACAATAATAACAACAACCTTACAGTACACCGTCCCATAAAAGATACCGAATACAATAGAAATGTCAAGACTGAAAAATAGAAAAATATCAATAGAAATCAAAAGTCAAATACGCATCAGAGAAACTAGACAGAGTAGAATAGTGTACTGACGAGTCTTGTTGCCGAGAGCGTTTCATTGGCTCTCACCGTTGGTTGTGGAACACACACACACACGCACACACACACACACACACACACACTCACACACACACACACACACACACACACACACACACACACTTAACACACACATGCAGACAAGCTGCTCACATGACCGTGCAGCATTTGCAGGTCTGTTTCTTCTCCTCGCCTCCTTCCTCTCCGCCTCCCTTCTCCTTCTCCGCCATGCTCCCGTTGGGTGGGGCCTGCTCCGCCGTGGCCGCCTCCCCGCCCGCTTTTCCCTCGCCGTCCTCGATCACGACGAACTCGGCCTTCACGTTGCCGTCCACCCCTTCTATCCCCAAAGCCTTGCGGGTCTCCTGCTCCTCCTCCACCGTCTTGTATCCCATGAACACCAGGGTGACGGGGTTGTCGGCGCTGGCCTGGTCGGGACTGGGCCCCAGCAGCTTGGCTTCCATCCCCGTCACCTCTCTCTTGGGGGTTTGACCGGAGGTCTGCACTGCTCCATTCTCGCCTGCAGGGGGCGCCAGAACATCATGAAGTGAGGAACGACAGAGACAAAAAGGAACGCTTGTTTTGATGACCTCCGGAGGAGGGGAACAAAAAAACAGAGCGAATATAGAGGTTATTATTAGCTCGCTGTGACACTGTGAGCGACTCTGGTGTCTAGCATTGCCATAGTAGTCTGTGTCATCATGTGTCGCCATGGTTACCAGACTTACCTCCATTTTCTTTGACCACGCCCTTGTTGGCCGGCACGCCGGTCTCCAGCTCTTCAATCTCTTGCTCCAGCCTGGCCCAGAAAACACAGACGAAAGGCGCTGTGATTCTTTTCCAAAACAAAAGACCTCTGACCCCTGGAGGAATTTAATTCTTCGCCCGTCACATGACCTTGCTGGAAATCGTGTGACTTAAAATCTGAATTTAACAGAAGATAACTCCACTTTTCACATACTTTTAAATCATTGATGCCCACCCCCACCGTGCTCTAAAGGGTCTGACCCACAGCTGGACGTCACAGCCACGCCCCTTTATGGATGAAAACCACACCCATCCCTCAGAGAGGACCAACGACACTGCTTAAAAGAGGCTGCAGGTGAACTCTGATTGGTTAAAATCATGAATATTAGAGTGAATTGAATCGGGACCGTCAAAAACAGGAAGTGTCGTGAACCCGTCTCTGATTGGACGACAGCTGTTCTGGGGTTTGCGGTGCTGACCTGAGGATGACCTGCTCCAGGAGTTTGGTCTTCACCTCGTCCTCCTGGAGGCGCCGCTGAGTCTCTTCCTCTGCAGGAGCTCCATCCAACAACCAGCGCTCCCTCAGGGCCTTCGACTGCAAGAGAGACAGAAGACAGAACGCTGTTGAGGAGCAACAGGTTGTGGGTTCGACGCCCGGGGCAGCCACCATAGCACCTGGGGGGGGGTCGTTCATTCATGATTTCACCTCCTTTCTTTCTCATCAACGTCTCACCTGTCAGTGGAGGTGGAGTTTGGGTTCTCCGATCGACCTGTTGCTCACCTGTCCATCACGGATGTTGCCGTAGCAACAGATGTTGAGTAGCATCACGTAATGGCACCTCAACAAACACAACTTTTTATTTACAACAGCGCCGTGCTGTACGGGAGGGCGGAGCTACACTAACACAACATCAGTACCGCAAACTTCCTGTGTCACGTGACAGCTGATCCTGTCCCCTGATTGGAGGGTGAGGAGCTGCTGGAGGTCAGGCTCACCTCCCCCCATCTAGACTTGTTTTCTTTGGGATTCTTTGCTAGCCGATAACAGCCGTTAGCTGACACTAGCTGCTAAGTGTTAATGGCTATAAGCTCATATTAGCTTCTAGCTGATCCAAGCTGCTACCTGATAGCAGCTGTTAATGCTAGTAGTTAGCTGGTACTATCTAAAAGAATGTAAATATCTTCATTTTATTCAGATTTGGATGCAGTGCAGTAGTTTTCTACGTTAGTTTGGAGGGAGGGGGTGTTCGTCCTGTGTTCACCCCCCCACAAAGAATACTCAGTCCCACTTGACCGAGCTGTTAAAGTGTTAAAGTGTGTGTGCGTGGGAACCTAAATGCTACAGGTAACCTCGTGGGCGTTTGGCTGCTGTGATTACAATGAAGTTTGATTCTGAAACAGAGTATCTGAGAGGCCTTAGATACCCCCCACCCAAACTCCACCCACCCCCCACCCCACCATGACAACAACAGGAATCAGGTCGTTCTTTATCTCCGTCCTGTTCTGCTCGTTCCTCTCCTGACTCTCCCTCCTGCTGATAAGCTGAATCAAAGCGAATGCTCGGCGTGCCTGGAGGTAAATATAACCGTGTGTCGCTGCAGCTGTCAGAGCGAGCAAACACCCGCCGACCAACCGGCCGGACGCCATCTGGAGGAAAAAAAAACCCTGCTTTCACTGAAATCTGGACCTCAGCTCCACGAGAATTCTTCTCCAGTGATGCAACCCAAAAACTCCCCTCGCTTTTCCCCCCAGACTCTCCTACCCGCCCCTTCCTCTCGTGCATCCATCCGTCTTACGGTTCGTGAACTTCCTGTGAGGTTGTTAAAGTCTGGATGCATCTCGACGGGTTCGGTTCCCCCCGTCCCTCCAGACGGTGTAACTCTACACCCCCTGATGGCCTCCTGGGCCTCTCTCTCTCTCTCTCTCTCCTGTTTGAATAATGCTCGCTCGCCCACCACACCCTACGCCTGACATCACTTAGCTGACCCGCTCACACACTTTGCAGTTTGCAAAATCGCTCGTAGCGCCGCGGCGCTAACGTCTGTCTGCATTGTTCTTCACAGTGAAAGCTGCTAGCCTCGCAGACAATGGCCGGAACTGAAACACAAACAAACTTGGGGGTGGGGGGTGAGCTGGAACCCCTCAGCGCCGTTTCTTCAGCACAGTGACGTCACCGAACGCCAAATTGTTGAACACGCTGTTCGTTCACTAGATGTTAGAACTCTGATCTCATTCCATTCATTTTCAATTTAAAATAGTGAAAATCTCCCTAAATCAGGAGCAGATGTTAGCTTAGCTTAGCAGAGACGCCACAACCTGGGTAATACAGGTGGCTAAAGCTACGCCTGTCCAGAAAGACACTTCAGGAGTTCTGACATAGCAGTGGTCACACCGCAACACACTAGTGATACTGGTTAGACACTGGTGATACTGGTTACACACTAGTGACGCTGGTTACACACTAGTGATACTGGTAACACACAAGTAATGCTGATTACAAACTAGTAATAGTGGTTAGACACTAGTGATACTGGTTACACACTAGTGATGCTAGTTACGCACTAGTGATACTGGTTACACACATGATGCTGGTCACACACTCGTGATGCTGATTATAAACTGGTGATACTGGTTACTCACTAGTGATGCTGGTTACACACTAGTGATGATGGTTATCACCACCAGTGATGACGTCATCACTATTTTCCTGAATAGTAACTGATTATTGGTGCATCCCATCAGCTGTTGATTTTTTGAATTCTTAGTGTCAGTTACTTTAACTATTGTATTATTGTTGTCTCACCAACAACAATCTGTTAGTAACCAAACACTGACTCTCGTCTCAGGTCGGTTTTTACTCTCAGAACAGAACCACGTTTCAAACCAAACAACCTCCAGATCCTCTTCTGTCCAAAAACAACAAACAGATGCAGGACGTTAATAAAGAGCTGGAGCTCCGGTCCTGGTGGACGAAACAGGAGTGTGTGTCTGAAACAGGAGTGTGTGTCTGAAACAGGAGTGTGCGTCTGAAACAGGAGTGTGTGTGTCTGTTCTGGATCAGAACATCATTCACGTCTAATTCTGGAACATTCAGATAAAGGAGGAGATTTAATTAGAGAAGCTGCTACATGAATAATATCTGCTATTTAAATCCCTTATGAGTGTGTCCCGTCATTACATATTACCGTGTATGTGTGTGTGTTTAACGGGGGGGCAGGTACATGCTCATAAATGTGGTGAGTTAATGGGAACATTTATTGGATTTTCCACTGCTGCCTCTGGTCGAGTCGGACTTGCTGTGATTTGCACAAAGACCCTTATAACACTCCTGTACACCATGATTACACTTCCCCTCACTCTGTGTGTGTGTGTGTGTGTGTGTGTGTGTGTGTGTGTGAGAGAGAGAGAGAGAGAGAGAGAGAGAGATGGTGGGTGTTAGAGTTTCCTGTTACTGGGAGTGGGACAAAAATCTGTTTCCTCTGCTAAAGCCGTCAAGCATTGTCTGAGGCTTTGGTGTTGTTTTACAACACAAAACCCCCCTCCATACACACACATACACACACACACACACACACACACACACACTGGGAGAACAGGACAGGTCGGTGGTTCTCTGCTGGTATCTGAGCGGCGGGACGTCCGGAGCTGAAACAGCGTCGATAAGGTCGACGTGTTCACAGACTGAAGCCTCAGCTGTGTGTGTGTGTGTGTGTGTGTGTGTGTGTGTGTGTGTGTCTGTGTGTGTGTGAGTGTGTGAATGGCATGTGGAGGAGCTGCTGCTGTTATCTGTTAACATTCCCACACACACAACCCAAAGTCAAACCAACGACACGGGAAAAACAAGGTTTGTTCATCACCATTCACCACTGACTAAGCAACAACCAACACACTCCTACCGTGTGTGTGTGTGTGTGTGTGTGTATGTGTAGCATTGAGGTCTTGTGTTGTGTGTGGGCTGTGTTGATGCTGACGTGACTTCAAGTCCACCAAACACACTCCCACATGTGCTGCAGTCCACACAGGATGAGTGAGCCCAGCTGTGTGTGTGTGTGTCCAGATGTGTGTGTGTGTGTTTCCAGGTGTGTGTGTACCTTGAGATGCTGGAGCTGCCGCCGGTCGTCGTCCAGCTGCCTCCTCTTGTTCTCGATCTCTGTTTGTTTCTTCCTCTTCTCCTGTTGGGACACAAACACGTTTAAACCGATTAATAAATAATAAATAAAAATAAAGATCAGGTGTTAAAGGACAGGAAGTCCTTAAAGGTGTAGCGCGTCCAATCAGCATGAAGACGTTTGAGCAGATGTTTAAACTTTCATTCACAATAAGTCTGACATGAACCTAAAGCGAGAACCTAACCCTAATCCGTAATCCTAACTTTAAACATAATCCCTAACCTTAACCCCTAATCCTAACACCTAATCCTAATCCTAAATTTAACCCCTAACTCCTAATTCTAACCCCTAACCCTACTCCTAAACTTCGCTCCTAACCCTAACCCCCAATTCTAACCTCTAACCCTAATTCTAAAACTAACCCCTAACCCTAACTCCTAATTCTAACCCATAACTCTAATCTCTAACCCTAACCCATAACCCTAATCCTAAATTTAACACCTAACCCTAGCTTTAATCCTAACCCCAACCCTAAGCCTAACCCTTAACCTTACTCCTAACCCTACTCCTAACCTGTAGCCCTAAACTTAACCCCAACCCCTAATTCTACACCTAACACTAACCCAAACGCCTAACCCTAATCCTAATCTTAACCCCTAATTCTCACCCCTAATACAAGCCCAGTGTGTTTCTATTTGTATGACAGTAAAGAGGATTATAGACACGTTTCTATAGAGACGAAGAGACTAAAGGGAAGAGAGTTCTGATGGATGGAAAAGGGTTGCATTAACTCAGATCATCTAATGGGTGGAGGAGACGAGTGGAGGAGACGAGTTCTAAAAGGTTGAGTCTATAAAGTGAACGCTCATTCATTGATTCGTGTGTGTGTGTGTGTGTGTGTGTGTGTGTGTGTGTGTGTGTGCGTGTGTGTGTGAGTGAACTCACAGCGATGGCCTGCAGTCTCTCCTCTTGTGACACCTCCTCCATCCTGGAGGAGAAGCAGACAAACACACAGCAGCATCACCGTTTAGCCCTTTAGCCGCTAGCCGGAGGATGAACTCAATCTGTGAGGGTCGTTAGCAGCATGCTAACATGCTAGCAGCGAGCTGCCAGAGATTCCTGTGCTAATGGGTTCCAGACCGGAGCAGCAGGACGGATGGAGAGGAAACGTATGGAACATGTTCGTACGGTTAAAGATCGACTCGTGACGCCGCTAAACTTCTGTTGTTCATCATCTGAAGACCAAACCAAAGAACAGAACGAAATCTAAATTCGAAGAAATGATGGGAATGTTTTGGGTTCACATCTGCAGGCGATCGCGTCACCCCCGCTGCTGGAGGTTATTATGGTATGGACGAGAACTTTGAGCCTCACGCAGTTTAAAACGTGTTTTTCAGTTTAAATTCGACGGTTAAGGATGGATCAGAATAGCAGCTACAGGTGAGACACACCTGGAGATGACCTCTGATTGGCTGAACTCATGTTAAACCCCGCCTCTGGATAATGAGACTTAGCACAACTTCCTTGTTTCCTTTTTATTCAGTGTTTAACCAGCAGGAAGGAGAAGGACGCGCCCTAAAAGAACTCCTTTTAAATGAGGCTTAAAATGACAGACGAAAGGGGGCGGGGTCTCTCCCTCTGCGTTTCTGTTCGCCCAATCAGAGCTCTGGAAAGGGTGCCAACAGATTCGAATGTCCGACTCAACCTCGTCCGACTAAACGTTTTCCCGATTTCACGTTGGTCTGCTTCCAGTAGATCCGCCGTAAAGGGGTTAATGTACTGATCGTGTGTGTGTGTGTGTGTGCGTGTGTGCGTGTGTGTTTAACATACAGATCTGTTCTCAAAACACGGTCAAATGGAGCGCCTCCGGCGGGAAGTGATCCACCATCATCTGATCAGCTCTAAAAACACGCTGTCCTGTCCTGTGCTGACGATCTATAAATATATGAAATTATACTTGTGTATGGTTGGGGTCACCATGGCAACAGGCGTGACGTATAGACGTTGCCATCTGTCTGTCGCTTTCATTTACGAAGCGGAACTCAGAAAGCGTTTCAAACCTTTTCACCAAACTTTCTAGACGAGACAAACCGCCTTGGAACCTTTCCCCACGTTTCCACGGTTACAAGCCAAATTCAGGGGGCGTGGCTTACGCTTCAGGTGAGGATTTCCGAAAACCGTTGAACCTCGACGTAGCTGCTGTCAAACGTGTCGTTTCTGTCGGCATCGCGGTGTCCATGACCAGACAGAAACGGCAGAAGAGGAAACGCCTCCTGCCATTATGGGATGTTTCAGTCAACATGTCCGAGGAGTCTGACTAATGAGCGGCGCTCCCCGCTGAGCGCCGCCGCCCTTCCAGGAACGCATTATCCTCCAGCAGCTAATAGCATCACGGGCTTCTGGCACCAGCCGCCACTTAACACAACGGCCGGCCGCAGCGGCGTCCGCAGGGAGGCGTGCTAATAACCTGCGCTGTTCAGCAGCGTCACGCTGACCTCAACCCGGGGTCGACTGCGGGAGGGGCAGGGGACACTCATTCACCTACAGAAGTGGGGGGCAGATAATAGGACACCGTTGGGGGGAGGATTCCTGGATAAGCTCGTCCTCTAAAAAATATCCTCTAAATCGGTTCCAAACGTTTGTGGATGTGAGCTTCTTCACCCCCTCTCTCCTCTCCATCGCTTCCTTCCTTCAGTCCAACAATGACCCCCCCCAAACCCCCCCACCATGACTCCTTCAGTCAAAGACATAACAAGCTGATGAACACAAACAGCGTGGAGCCAATAGAAAGCAGAGGAAGTCTCTGGGGGGGGGGGGTCACAAGTTGGTGTTGGGGGGGTCAAAGGTCGTCCATTGAAAACAACAGGAGGTGAAACGACAAAGTTTGAGTCAAGATGAAGCAGAAGAAGAAGAAACGACGGAACAGAGTCCAAGAGTAAAGATGAACAGAGAAGATTGTCTGAGAGATTTTATGTCTTCTGTGTTTGAACAGCTGAGATGATCACTAGTGATACTGGTTACACACTAGTGATGCTGGTTACACACTAGTGATGCTGGTTACACACTAGTGATACTGGTTACACACTAGTGATGCTGGTTACACACTAGTGATACTGGTTACACACTAGTGATACTGGTTACACACTAGTGATGCTGGTTACACACTAGTGATACTGGTTACACACTAGTGATACTGGTTACACACTAGTGATGCTGGTTACACACTAGTGATACTGGTTACACACTAGTGATGCTGGTTACACACTAGTGATACTGGTTACACACTAGTAATACTGGTTACACACTAGTGATACTGGTTACACACTAGTGATACTGGTTAAACACTAGTAATACTGGTTACACACTAGTGATACTGGTTACACACTAGTGATGCTGGTTACACACTAGTAATACTGGTTACACACTAGTGACGCTGGTTACACACTAGTAATACTGGTTACACACTAGTGATGCTGGTTACACACTAGTAATACTCGTTACACACTAGTAATACTGGTTACACACTAGTGATGCTGGTTACACACTAGTGATACTGGTTAAACACTAGTAATACTGGTTACACACTAGTGATACTGGTTACACACTAGTAATACTGGTTACACACTAGTGATACTGGTTACACACTAGTAATACTGGTTACACACTAGTGATACTGGTTACACACTAGTGATGCTGGTTACACACTAGTGATACTGGTTAAACACTAGTAATACTGGTTACACACTAGTGATGCTGGTTACACACTAGTAATACTCGTTACACACTAGTAATACTGGTTACACACTAGTGATGCTGGTTACACACTAGTGATACTGGTTAAACACTAGTAATACTGGTTACACACTAGTGATGCTGGTTACACACTAGTAATACTGGTTACACACTAGTGATACTGGTTACACACTAGTAATACTGGTTACACACTAGTGATGCTGGTTACACACTAGTGATACTGGTTAAACACTAGTAATACTGGTTACACACTAGTGATACTGGTTAAACACTAGTAATACTGGTTACACACTAGTGATGCTGGTTACACACTAGTGATACTGGTTACACACTAGTGACACTGGCTACACACTAGTAATACTGGTTACACACTACTAATACTGGTTACACACTAGTGATGCTGGTTACACACTCGTGATGCTGGTTACACACTAGTAATACTGGTTACACACTAGTGATACTGGTTAAACACTAGTAATACTGGTTACACACTAGTGATGCTGGTTACACACTAGTAATACTGGTTACACACTAGTGATACTGGTTACACACTAGTAATACTGGTTACACACTACTAATACTGGTTACACACTAGTGATGCTGGTTACACACTCGTGATGCTGGTTACACACTAGTAATACTGGTTACACACTAGTGACGCTGGTTACACACTAGTAATACTGGTTACACACTAGTGATACTGGCTACACACTAGTAATACTGGTTACACACTAGTGATGCTGGCTACACACTAGTAATACTGGTTACACACTAGTGATGCTGGTTACACACTCGTGATGCTGGTTACACACTAGTAATACTGGTTACACACTCGTGATGCTGGTTACACACTAGTAATACTGGTTACACACTAATGACGCTGGTTACACACTAGTAATACTGGTTACACACTAGTAATACTGGTTACACACTACTAATACTGGTTACACACTAGTGATGCTGGTTACACACTAGTAATACTGGTTACACACTAGTAATACTGGTTACACACTAGTGATGCTGGTTACACACTAGTGATACTGGTTACACACTAGTGATACTGGTTAAACACTAGTAATACTGGTTACACACTAGTGATGCTGGTTACACACTAGTAATACTGGTTACACACTAGTGATACTGGCTACACACTAGTAATACTGGTTACACACTACTAATACTGGTTACACACTAGTGATGCTGGTTACACACTAGTAATACTGGTTACACACTGGTGACGCTGGTTACACACTAGTAATACTGGTTACACACTAGTGATGCTGGTTACACACTAGTAATACTGGTTACACACTAGTGACACTGGTTACACACTAGTAATACTGGTTACACACTAGTGATACTGGCTACACACTAGTAATACTGGTTACACACTATTAATACTGGTTACACACTAGTGATGCTGGTTACACACTATTAATACTGGTTACACACTAGTGATGCTGGTTACACAATAGTAATACTGGTTACACACTAGTGATGCTGGTTACACACTAGTAATACTGGTTGCACACTAGTGATGCTGGTTACACACTAGTAATACTGGTTACACACTCGTGATGCTGGTTACACACTAGTAATACTGGTTGCACACTAGTGATGCTGGTTACACACTAGTAATACTGGTTACACACTCGTGATGCTGGTTACACACTAGTAATACTGGTTACACACTAGTGACGCTGGTTACACACTAGTAATACTGGTTACACACTAGTAATACTGGTTACACACTAGTGATGCTGGTTACACACTTCTGTCTGAGGCTGAGCTGACATCATCTATTACCTCTTCGTCTTCTCTTCCTCCTCCTCTTCATCATCACACTCACGTTTCTTCACCAGAACTCACACAATCTCCATTAAATCACAACAATAAATCTTTAGTCTGTATATCAGTGTTGATTATTCCTGAATATCCGGTGAACGCCGATTGAACCTTATTGATCCTCGTGTTCGATTCCAGGTCTGAACCTCCGATCAGCTCGTAGACAGAAGGAAAGCCTGAACGCTCCAACAATAACAATAACATAAAAGAGAGACTGGAGCATCTGGACCGATTAGATTTGGATCAGAACCGACACTCACAGTGCCAACATCATCGATTTACAGCTGATTATTTATAGAGAAGTTAATGAAAATACAAATATGATGTAAAATCCATCCTAAATCTGATCGACTCTTCCTCGACCAGACCCGTCATGTTCTAACGTATCTGAACCAGAACCAGTCAACACGTTAGTGGCGTGTGTAGAACACGTGGCACATGCTCAGTCAGACCTGCTGCAGTTGTAATCAGCCAATCACATCGATCCGATAACACAGCAGCACACCTTCCCTGTCAACCAATCACTCGGCTGCTGTGTTTTTAAATGTGACTCTTCTTTATCATAAAATAATCATTTTATCTGTTTCAGCAGAGTCATCAGCCGCCACCACCACCTTCTGCTGCTCAGGACTGATCGATTACAGGAATCCATTATTTACTTCATTCTCCTGTTGGAAATGAAAACGATTCTGTGTAAAGTTTGATGTTTTATTGACGAACTGATCGGGGATCAACTTTTAAACCGACTTCCTCCCAGGTGCTTCCTGGTCTACAGCAGCTCAGCCACAATCTGGAGGCTGCAGAGGTCAACCGTCACCACAACTTCATCCCTCCATCGTGTCTGTTGATCGGCACTTCTAGAACTCAAGTGTGTGCAAAACATGCTGAGTCGTGATAAGAGGAATCTGTATCCTGATTGGTCACGGATAAAGTAGAATAAACCCGTTGTAATGATTGACTTTTTCCTGAGGCATTAGCATTAACATGACATGCTGACTCTGCTTTAAGCTTTGCAGACAGTCCATTTCTGGGGAGGGAGGTCACTCCGGTCCATCAGCAGCAGACCCCCCCCTGCCCCGCTTCCGGCAGGAGGAAGCCTCTGGACGGGTTTTACTGGAGCCTCTCAGTGCTAACACAGGACCCATTAGAGCCGTCCACTTAGAGCTCTCTCAAGAGGCAGGACCGGTTCATGTGTGTTCAGCATCACATCCCTGCTAGCAGCAGGAAAAAATTCATTTCCAAGACGACGAGGATCCCACCCCCCCACAAAAGATGTGTGTTTAGTTGTTTATCAATGAACAGAAGGCGGTGGATCCATCCCCCCCGCTCCTTATCAATAGAGCTTTTCATATCATCTCTGGAACAACACTGGTGATCGTCATATGAGCGACCCGTCCGAGAACTGCTGAGCACTGCTGAACCCCCCCGAGAATAAAACTAGGCTGAAGTTTAATCAGGAGATAAAGAAGAGGGGAGAAACAAGTTACCTCGGAATTAAAAGTTAAAAAAGCCAGGAAAAGTAGGAAAGGAGGACAAACCTGACGGTTAGGATTGATCATTTTATCAGATATCTATCCGGATTATCTTTGAGGTCATTTTAGTGACCCCCCCACCCCACCCAGCCACGACCCATCAGGTGTGATGAAGTTTTTAATCTGGTAACATCTTCATTAAACCCGCAGGAATTAAACACCAGATTACCTCCACCCAGACCCAACGACCCCGCCCTCAATGTGTCAACGGAATTATTCACCCTAGAATAATCAGATTAATTTGCGATCTGCTGAGTTAACAGCCTAATCTTGTGACATCATTATCTAACCTGCGATGATGTCACAGATTGTTTTCCTTAAATGGCTTAAAAAGTTCCCGAGACATCATGCGGAACATTTCCAGTTCGAGTCCGGCCCCTGGAAACCCCCCCCCCCCCCGCCCCATCTCTCAGGAGGAGACTGATTTTGACTTGTAACCACGGAAACAGAACAAATACAAACAGTAGCTTCTGTTTGTTTGCTGAAAACATATTTGACAGTTTCCGGGTGATGGACGCGGCGGGTCGCTCCTGCTATTCCCTCCTCATGCCAGCAGGGGGGGAACCAGGAGAGCTCCATTACACAGGTGGTTTAGAAAAGGAAGTTTAGAGGTTCCATGACGTTCACCGAGAAGCTGCAGGCGATCCGTCGGCCGAAACCCGGCAGGAATTCACAGACGGTTTGTTCTGTTTCCACACTCCATCACCACAACAACAAACGTGTTGTTCACAACAATCACATCAGTTCACAGGGGAAAACAATGAACACAAGACCATACAAAACGCCTCTGTGTGAGCGTCCCGCTGCCCGCTGGGTTCAAACACGCTACTTCCTGTTGGCCTCTGGTTCTGATGGTTCCACAAAGTTCATTCTGGGACTTTTTTTTTTTTTTTTTAAATTTGTGAGATTTCCAGGAAAATTTGGACTTTGATGTCCAGCTGCTAGTTTAGGATAAACATCCTGTCCAGGTCTTCCTCACCTCCTTCCTCTTTTTTTTTTTTTTTTTTTTAAAGTTTAATCTGTCAGGTGACAAACTTCCATCCATCCATCCAACTATTATCGACACCTTGATTGATGACCCTTCCTCCAACTCATGGTTGGTTTTCCTGGCTCCGATCGCAATCCTCTGATATCCTGAACCGAACGCGTCCGGCGCACAAGAGCTGAATTCCACTCTGGAGCTGTTGTAATGGCCAAAAGCTGGCGCGCCATGTTGGAGCAGACTGCTCACATCATCACAACAACCGAACCCTCTCCTCCAGCATCACGCATCCATCCACGCACCGCGACACAGGTCGATGTGACGCGACGAGGCGGCCCAAAACGCGCACCTGAGACGCGTGACGGCAGGTCGGCGCGACAGGAATGCGTTTAATTCACATCTAAAAAAAACAAATTAAAAAAACAAAAAAAAAAACAGCTTCACCTGCACGTCTTGAAGAATTAGAAGCTCCATCTGACAGAACGAGGAGAGGCTCGAATCCCCAACCCCGCTGGAATCGATCTGATTCCGGGGCGCTTTTTTAAATTTATTTATTTATTTTGGTCTCCATCCTCCCCCGTTCCCTCGGAGGATGCTGCGCCGCCGGACAAACATCCCCGAAAACAACAACAACAACAAAATAAAATCACGACTTACTCAGTTCCAGTCGTCTTCACGCAGGCTTGAGTCGGAATAAACACCCTTCCTCTCCTCTCCTCCACCACCTCCTCCTCCTCCTCCTCTTCCTCTGGCACCCCTCCTGTTAGCGCCGAGGTGATGCCGTGGGCTGCCTGCGCGCAAAAACCCGCGACGAGAGAGCGAAAAAGACGCGCGTTGGAAATCTCATGGGCGACGGGGCGTCGACCGGAGCGGGTCTAGCTGTGGGTGAGAGAGGGAGAGAGTGGTATGTGGAGGGGAGTGGGAGAAGAGAGAGTAGGGAGAGAGAGAGAGGGGGGGGGGGGATACGCCTCCCTGCCTTGGGGGAGATAAAGGGGGCCCTTGGTGCGCGCGTTGACGGAGATACTGGTCCTCCTGTCCAAACGGGGGCCCTGCTGGCTCTGCTCCAGACTTCTCATATGACGTTGGCTGGACCGAGCCGTCTGCTTCAGGGCCGCAGCTCCGCACCGGGACCGGATCCAGAGGAGAACAGGGCCATCATCCAGTTCAGGCCGCGTCCGATTCCCCCATCTAGCGGCGGAGGCATCCTGTTACATAAACACCAGACTTTACATCAGGTGGTGTTTTAATGCTGAACAAACCCCTTCTGGAGGGGCGGTGACGTCACTGCCTCTGTTGAAGGAGGCGGTGACGTCAGCTGTGTGACACGCTTTTTTTTTAAGTCGCACATCTGCATCGTGGATGGGAATTTTTAAAAAAAAAGCTGCGCCTGCGCAGAACGGCCAGCAGATGGCGGTAGAGGTTCACATTCAATGAATCTGAAGCGGATTAAATCCAAACTAATAAGAGTTTGATGGCGTGTTTGGTCACGTGGTGTCGGTGGGATGTGGGTCGGATCCCACCTGTCTCAGGTGCATCCAGCCCGTTTCATCTGCTTCATCCCAACAGAGGATGAGGAAGTCTCTGACGTGAGGAAGAAACAACCAGTTGTCCCACCTTTCAGCAGCAGTGGGGGAGGCGGGACCCGATGAGTGATACCAGCCAGGTGTGGAGAAGCCACGCCCACCACATGCACACCCACAGACAGGTGAGGATGATGGAGGAACTAAATAGTTAAAGATTCTCAGATTAAATTTGTGAAAATCTTCTTTTTTTTTTAATGGATTATTATAAATAATTGAGGGAATAAATTTTCCTCTTGGAGTTCAGATTATTTATTTAACCAGCAGAAATGGGCGGGACGTCCTGACGCCACCACAGATGGACCAATCTGGGGCCTCCGTTTCTGTAAGGTGGGTAAATGTGTCACAGGAGCGACACAGCAGAGGCCAATCAGTACAACACAAACGCATAATAATAACCACGCCCCCTGGCCCCACCCACCTGACCCACCTCCACACCCTCACCCTCACCTGAGCCTCAACAGCAACCTATCACCTGACTGTTTGTGCGTTTGTGTGTCGTGTGTGTCCTTTTGCTGTGTGTTTGTGTGTTCAGTGTGTCTATCGGTGTGTGTGTGTGTGTGTGTGTGTGTGTGTGTGTGTGTGTGTGTGTGTGTGTGTGTGTATTGTGCAGCTTGAGCCCTCAGGACTTGCTCAGTATTTGGCTTCTTATCTCTGTCATGAATAAACATTAGAAGAATGAAAGCAGCCCAAAAAGAAAATAACTCAGAGGAATGTGTGTGTGTGTGTGTGTGTGTGTGTGTGTGTGTGTGTGTGTGTGTGTGTGTGCGGGGGATAAATCCACAGCATGAGGGGGGTCTGAAAGTGAATGGATAAGAAGGAGCAAAAGGTGAAGGAGGATCCGTCCTCCTCCTCCTCTCGAGTTCGGATCAGATGACCCTCGGGGGCCACCGTACTTGTTTGTTGGCGGCTGAGAAGTTGCAGATTAAATAAAACCTTCCTCCAAATAAAAAAGAGAACATCAAGAAACAAGGATTCTTGTGAAAATAGTGATTTAAAGATCCAAACAGTTGACATCACTGAGACTCCTTTCTGATTGGCTGAGACTGACCGGCTCTATGACCCTATGATATAAATGAAATCGAGGATCAATCAAAGGAGAGTCTTTTATTCCATCGACTGGAAGAACACGAGACGGAAAACAAAAACTGACAGGAAGTAGCCTGACAGGAAGTAACCTGACCCACAAGCGCTAGTAGGCGGAGCCTCCGGTTTGGACCAGGTGGGGAGAGAGATGGAGAGGGACGGGAGACAGACAGGTGTGAACACATCCACAGTAACAGCACTGATCATGATGATGTCAGTGGGTGTCAGCCATCATCCCAGCAGGAGACTGTCTCCATGGTAACCTGATAAAGCCAGGAGACGGCACCTGATCTACCCTTTCTAGTTCATTTGTTCTTTACTTCTGGCACAGGTCTCATTCTTCCCCTTTCTTCCTCTATTCTTCTTCTATTCTTCCTGTTCTTCCTCTGTTCTATCTCTATTCTTCCCAGTCTTCCTCAGTATCTTCCTCTATTCTTCCTATCTTTCCTCCATTCTTCCTCTATTCATTCCCAGTCTTCCTCAATTCCTCTTGTTCCTTCTCTATTCTTCCTTAATTCTTCCAGTTCTTCCTGGATTCTTCCTGTTATTCTTCCTGTTCTTCCTCTATACTTCCTCTATTCTTCCTCTGTTCTTCCTCAGACGTCTGCTTCTCGTAGCTGACATAAAACGAGGGATGACTACAGATGAGTGAGTTCCAGCTTGCGGTGAAACATGATCCCGGAACAACAGATGTAAACTGGATTAAAGGCGGGACGCTTTCATCTCATGCTGGATTATTCCTCGGCGTGAACAAGGAGGAGGAGGCGTGATCACGTGTTCCTCCTGCTGCTCCTCCGCCGCCGGAGGACCCAAACCAGATCAGAATGTGATCCTCCTCCACAGCTTCAGAGACACCTCCTTCACATCCAAATCTGGAGGACGTATGGACACGCCCCTTCACGTGATGTCATCACGGACGCACGAAACACACACGTTCATGTTTTCATCCATGGAGGAGGAAGAGGAGAAGGTCTGAGAGGGAAGGAGAGCAGACAAGAGGTTTAATGTATGTGTGACTCCTCATGCATGCATACATGAGACACACACACACACACACACACACACACACACACACACACACACACACACACACACACACACATTAGTGTGGTCTGATAACTGTGTCACTGTGTTACTCCTGGGCCTGTAGGGGATTGGAGCTCTTACTCATGCATGTAACAACCCCCCCCCCCATGCAGACTAACACCAGGGAAATGGAGAGTGTGTGTGTGTGTGTGTTCTTAAGTCTCTACTACCTATAACACTGGAACCCTGTTCAGTGGTCCCACAACAAATAGATTAAAAAAACAAACTAAAGAAGGCGGGACTTTTGCTCCTTGGTTGTACCTCAGTGGGTGGGGTCATGGTTGCTCCTCCCCTGAGCCAGAGGAGGAGGAGTCAGGAGGCGCGTCCAGGAGCATTTTGACACTTCGGATCATAATTAACTTCTAGCTGGTTCCCCTGAAGCGTCTCCAGAGGATACATCCTGAGTGCCGTCAGGCGACGCTCCACCAGCAGGGGGCAACGTTAGCATCGCGTAGCAGGACAGCAGATCCAAGTGGACCCTCTGCCAGCAGTTGGTTGTGAGTTTGACGGTGTCACATTAAGGTTGTGCTCTCATTTGAATATTTGCCGATTCTTTCAGTTCCTGCCATGGTAACCGCGGGTAACCACGGGTGACCAGCAAGAAGTGTTTGATCCTGAAGATTCCCGGTTGTTCTTCCCACCATCAAGTCCATTTAAGCTCCTGTAAGGTTTTCAAGGGTTACCGCTGCAAGAAATGTGATTATTTTTCAAGACAAACGATTTCAGATTGATCTGACAGAGGAAAATGATCCGTGTGACCCCCCCCCCCCGACTCCTCCACCAGCCCCGGAATCTGAACACCTCCCTGAAGAATCAGGAGCTGGAGGGAATCAGGGCATGGAAGGTTGAGGCTGAAGAATCGGTGACAGATGGAGAAAAGAGACTGGAGGCGAGGACAAAAGAGGTTTTATACAGCGGTAAATCAGCCCTGAAAAGAATGTCAACACACAAACACACACACACACACACACACACACACACACACACACACACACACACACACACACACACAGCAACAAGAAAAGAGACGCATATGGAAGGTATAGTTGCCTTTTCTGGTGCATCCTGTGTCACACGGGACGGGATGCAGAGATGCTCGCTCACCGAGTGTGTGAGTCATGGACATGTTGACTCGGTCGTCGGTACGCCATCTGTAACCCCCCCCCCTTCCCCAAAACCACCCCCACCTCCCTCCTGTGAGGCTTCATCACACAGCTCAATGCCCACAAACACACATGCAAACAAGCTTTCCGCCATGAGTGCAGACAGGAGAGCGTTCATTTGCATGTGTGTGTGTGTGTGTATATGTGTGTGTTCTGAATGGACAGGCGTGTGCGTGACCCCAGAATCAATGATGGAGATCATTTTCATGAGCCGCTCCGGTACCGACCCGCTATCTATTTTGAGCCGAGCTGCAACACAAGATGAAAATCGGCTTTAAGAAGACGTCACTTTTTATTCAATCAAGTTATTGATAACAGACATCACCACGGATAGAAAACACCAGCCTGTGAAAAAAAGGCCTGAGCAATAATAATAATAATAATAATAATAGTAATAATAACAGTTTTAATAGGATTAAGGAAGTATTTTTTACAGTCAGAGTGGGAGAACTGGGAACGATAATCACCAGCAGGAGTTAAAAAACACGCCGTTCACACATGCAGCCGACGAGCGTCATCTATGCAACTACAAAACACAACTGGTCCCAGTCCCACTTTACAAAACCCCCTTTATGTTCCCTTCAGATGTGGGTCTGGTTCCCTTTAGTACATGGAGTAAATAAAACCTACCGCCGGTAGGACAGGACGACTTTATACAGGAGTAGAAACGCAGGAAGAATCGATCACGTCCGCTTAAAGACGTCGAGTGAGAACATTCCTCTGGGTTGTGATGGTTGTTTTTACGTTAGGTTAATAATCTAGGATGAATCAGTCGTCAATATTAATGATCAGATATTACATGAACCTGATACAGCCGGTGGACCACCTCCTTGCTCCGTCACATCAGCTGACGTAGGCCCTCACCTCGTCACGTCGAGTATGAAACAGGATTAAGAAAAAAAAGAACCTGAAAATATTTTGTACTCATGAGGAATGATCTCAAAATTATGAGAAAGTTTACTGGAATTATGAGAAGCTGTTGTGTCACTACTAGAAAATATATGATCTTCATCATGAGGAAGAACCTGCTTCTGTTCTCATTGAGTAACTTGGACACGGTTCTCGTCTCATTCAGTTGGACAGGATTAGATGTGACGGCGCTAACGTTAGCAACAAATGTTCATGTGGAAAAGTTTTCTCTTAATTATGATGGAAATATTTTGCTCTTCCACGCCTCTCGACGAAACATCTCATGATGAAGACTCTGTAGGATCGACGGAATCGATGATGCAAGAAGAGTGAAGGCCGTCCTTGTGACGACCAATAAAACTCGAACAACTAAAGACGTATAAACCCCTTATAGAGTATGCATAGTCAGCAGGGGGCGCCAAAACCCAGGAAATGCTAACAGGTAGCAACTTTAGCCTCACCTGCTGGTTAGCCGCGTCCAACCAGCAGCCGCCTGATCCCGATGTCGGCTTCACTCCAGCTGGACGGCTTCGCATTAAAATTTTGGTCCCCACTACGTTTCCGGTCCTCATGATCCTGGTCCCCACTTTGACTCCGGTCCCCACTTTGACTCCGGTCCCCACTTTGACTCCGGTCCCCGTTATGATTCCTGCCCCCATTATGATTCCCAAATGAAAAAACGTGTTAGCATGGTCTGATAAACAAATGCTAATCTCCTCTGAGCCGCTCCAGGCTCGCTACAGTCATCCATTCACTGACTGTAAGGGGTTGATCTTCCTCCTCCTCCTCCTCACAAGCCGTTCTGATACTGACACATTTTCTTGACATCAAACATAAAATTCTCCGTTTATTCAAGGGGGGTAAATTGACGAACCCGTTGTTGGAACTCATATTACTGCCTCTCTCTTTTTTTTATTTCGTGGATTCACAGCTTTGATGCTTCCTCTGAGGCGTTTGGACTCTTCCTCGGATCACAAGCCGCTAACAGCTTGCACTAGTTTTGTATTGCCTTTAGTTGTTTTCTTATCCCGCCTCCCCAGGGATGCTTGACTTAGCAAATCCCACA
Organism: Antennarius maculatus; assembly: GCA_013358685.1. Classification (NCBI taxonomy): domain Eukaryota; kingdom Metazoa; phylum Chordata; class Actinopteri; order Lophiiformes; family Antennariidae; genus Antennarius; species Antennarius maculatus. The sequence goes on along the minus strand of CM023621.1, from coordinate 17,624,882 downwards.
TGTTCATTGTGATATCTCTCTTTTCAGACGCCGCTTCTTCACTTCCTCCTTTGTCGCGGGGAGGATGAGCGCAATCTCCTCCGTTTGACTCCACGTTGTTTCTGACGCCTCCTCCTCTTCTCCAGCGTTTAGACTGGACCTGCTGTTTCTGGTCGTTTTTCGTAATTCTTTATTCCCCCCCCCCCCGCTCTCGTGATCCGTCTCCCTCCTCACCCCCCCAGCGGGTCCGATCGGCGCCATTACAACATCCTCTCGTTCTGCAGGGCCTTGTAGTACTGCTCCTGCTCGGCGTGGCTCCGGGCCGAGACGTTGGGCCGACGGGGGAGGGTGGAGGAGCGGGAGAGGCTGTGGCTGTCCATCAGCAGGTCGGGGTGGGGGGGAGGGGGGAGCATGCCGGAGCAGGACGGGTGAGGCGGGGCGGGCATGGACGATGGGTGAGGTGGCGGCGGCAAAAGGGATGAGGAGGTGTGCGGAGGTGGGGGTATTTCAGTGGAGGAAGGGGGAGGAGGTGGGGGCATTTGACTGGAGGAAGGGGGAAGGGGTGGGGGCATTTGAGTGGAGGAAGGTGGAGGAGGTGGGGGCATTTGTGAGGAAGATGGGTGAAAATGTGGAGGCTTTTGCGTGGAAGATGGGTGAGGAGGCGGGGGCATTTGGGAGGAAGACGGGTGAGGAGGTGGGGGCATTTGCGAGGAAGATGGGAGGGGCGGAGGGGACATCTGAGAGGACAGGTGAGGCGGGGGAGGCATGTGAGAGGACGGGGGTGGCAGGAGAGGGTGAGGCAGAGGTGAGGATCTCGGTTGCGGAGGGGGGGGGCAAGGGCGAACCGGATGAAGGAGGAGGTGGCGGCGGGAGGGGGGCTGACGTCAGCTGAGGAGGCAGATGTAGAGAAGAGGAGGCGGCGGCGGCGGGGAGAGGCGGGGGAGGCAGGTCGACTCCCACATCGGCGCCCCCCAGGGCGGAGCTGAGCGAGTCGGTCTTGACGGGGAGCGTCCGGTAGTCCCGGTACTGGGTGACTTCCTGCCGCTGCAGCGCCCCCCGGTGTTTGTCCCCCGCCGAGTCGCCGGCGATCATGTGACCGCTGATGGTGTTCCTCCACTCCCACGGCTTGCCGTTATTGGCCGACACGCGCACCACCGGGTGGTGGGGGGCGTGTGCGTCGATGGTGACGATGCTCCCGCTCCCGGTGATGCTCCCCGGGTTGCTCCCGGTGCAGCTGTCGCGATCCGATTGGATGCGGTAGTAAGGCGAGTCTGAGCAGTTGGACCCGCCCCCGGAGGAGGAGCCACCTTCTGAGGTCTTGGCGCAGGAAGTAGCCGATCCGTGACCGTGCTGCTTGGACATGGCTATCACCTGGAGGACAGAACATCTGGTTAGAATCTGTTTCGAGACCCCGCCCACTAGTACCAGTAGGTGCGCTGTGATTGGCTGACTCACCTGAGTGACTCTCTGCTGGCTGGGCGGCTGATTGGGTTGCGTGTTGGGCACGCGGGGCGTGGAAACGGCGATCGGGCCGCTTCCTGGCTCCTTGGCCCCGCCCCCTTCGGTGAGTGACAGCCACTTGGCACGAGTCTTAGCGCTCTTGGGGGAGACCGGGGGCGGGCGAGTGGCTTCCTCCGGGATGTGAACGAGCGGTGGCGGCGGCGCCACCGCCATCCTGGCCCCGGCGGGCGGGGCCGCGCCCTTATTGGCTTGCACGGTGGGATAAAGAGACGAAGGCGTCTCCCGCTCTTCCTCTCCATCCCTCCCGTCCGTCCCATCATCCTCCTCCTCCTCTTCGTCCTCCCCCCGCGAGCTCTGGCTGCGGAGCTCCAGCGAGCGCTGCTTCCACTCTGACACCAGCTGCCGTGACCTCTGGGGGTCAAAGGGGACATGGAAGGTCATGTGACGCTGCGTGGCGACAGGCTCGTCCGAGGGAGAGATGGGGCTGCTGCCGTTCGCGACTCGAGGCAGAGTGTTGCTGAAGGTTACCATGGTTTCCTTACCCATGGGGCCACGGGTCGCCAGGAGCTCCACGTCAGCGCTGGCTCGCTTGAGGGAGGCGAGGGACGCCTTGTCCCTCCTCACCTTACTGCGCGCCCCGGGCCCCAGCCCCGCCCCCAGCTCTTCCCTGCTCTCGGACGTCCGGGGAGTCTTTCTGTAGAGGGAGTCGTGGCTGCGCTGACTCAGCACCCGGAGGCCATCTTTGGGCGGCGCCGGGGTCGGTCTATGTGCAGCGTTCGCATCTTCTTCCGACGCTTTAAAGTTTCCCACGGCGTACACGGCCTGACGGGAGGAGGAAAGACGGGAAAACAAATGTTCTGTCATCTAGAGGAGGTGGAAAATATTTCCTAAGAGAGTGTGTGTGTGTGTGTGTGTGTGTGGGGGGGGGGGGCGAATGCATGAATCAGCATTTTCAGTGGGGAGGTCAGCTTCCATCCTTTTAACGACAGACAGAAATGCTCAAGACAGAAGAAAAGGGGAAAGAGGGGGAGGAGGAAAGAAGCGTGGAAAACGGCTAAGACACGTTTTCTTAAAATGAAGTGTGAAATTGCTCCATAGAATTCTTATTGGATTATTCTCCCCCCCCCCCCACCCTTCCTTCCCTCCTTTATAGAAGCTGCTATAAAAAAATTAAAAAAAACCTGCTGGGGAGGAGAATGAATGAAGCCGAAGCGAGGAACGCGCCGGAGCAGCAATCGTTTGTTAACGCTGATTGCTAACTATAGCCGCAGACGCGCTAACGTTAGCTGGTGATGACGTTCTTTAATTCTAAATCGGTGGGGGGTGGGGTGTTGACTCACCAGGTAGACTCCGATGCCCGCCCCGATCAGGTAGCCCACGTAGACGTCGATAGGGTGGCTGCGGTGCTGGGTGATCTGCGTCAGCCCGGCGAGGCCCGCCGCCATGCAGAACGCAAACACCAGCAGAGGTTTGAGCAGCTTGGTGGCGCCGTTGATGCTGGCGTTGAAATACATCTGTAATGAAGGGGCGGTGGGGTGGGGGGCGGTGGAGAAAGCATAAATAATCTGACTTTTTTTAAAAATGGTTGTTAAAGTTTAGCATTGAGAGAGCAGGTGGAGAAGAAGCATTGTAACTCCGATGCTATGCTAAGCTAACCATTTCTGTTTTCCAAGCACATAAGACAATAATTCCAAAATGATTTATTATGTTATTCTAGTAGAAATTAATTGTTTCACTCCGTTTCTAATGAAAATTGCACATTGCATTGGGTCTTTTCAAAATAAGACACCGCGACAGAAACAGAACAGCTGATTTTAAATGAACTGGATCGCTCTGGCAAAGAAATCTGGGCTGAGGGACTTTTCTTTTTTTTATCTTCTGAGTGAAGATAAAAAAAAAAAAAAAAAAAAAAAGAACTGAGATATTTCAGTTTTTTTTTTTAAGATTAGAAACAAAAAGTCTCACGAGTTCCAGTTTCTGGGTCTAAACAGCTGCTGTCCTCAACATCATCTGTCTGCCGAGCTTTAATGATGTCACCGTTCAGGCGTCAGGAGGAGTGTGTGTGTGTGTGTGTGTGTGTGTGTGTGTGTGTGTGTGTGTGTGTGTGTGTGTGTGTGTGTGTGTGATGTAAACACACACACTGCAGGAAGAACATCATAAAGTACATAATTGGAATTTTCTGTATCCTAAATGAAATTCTTCCTGAATGTTTTCATTTCCTTCTGTTGGAACATCTGTCGATGGATGGATGTTTACATGTTTACATGTTTACAGGATGTTTTTGTGATAATATACTTGTAATAAACATATAAATGCATTTAAACACTGTGGAATCTGAAGAGTTGTAAAATCGATCATCCTTTGAGACTTACAGAGATGTAGACGGCAGCAAAGCCGGACAGCGTTGCATGCTGGGACGGAAACGTCTTCCTGAGGGGAGAAAAGAGGAGAGGCGGATGTGAAACAGTTTCCAACAGTTTGGGGTGTCGCTGGGGGGCGTCAGAGCAGTGAGGTCGAGGGTCAAAGTGTGGGATGCTGAATTCAATCTTAATCTGTTATTTGTGTGGGCGTGTCAATTCCTGAGTCTCCGCCTCCTCGCTGTCAATCAAAAAACTATAGGAAATACACTAGAGACATAAACTTTTTAAAAGGAGATGTTTGTTTACTTCTTTATTTTGGAGTTCATGCAACGCGTTGATCAGATGACATCACACATTGTTGACAAACAGCGGTCTTACCGGGCCGACATGATGGCGTACTGGTCCTTCCCCGTGCAGATGTCCCGCGTGATGTAGGCGCTGTGGTCACATGACACGCCCGGCGCCGTGTAATTGGGCTGGCAGACGGTGAGGAAGAAAGGGGTGTGGTAGCCGGTGGCCAGCTGGATGACGTCTGTCACCAGGGCGGTTGCTAGGAGACCGAACACGTGAACACCTGAGGGAGAGAGAGAGGGGAGGGGCTAAGCCGGGTTTGTGTGAACACCTGACCCGAGGAGACGCCGCCATCCTCGCGCTGAGACGGCGAATCAATCCTCACTTCAAAGCTTCCTCATCTTCTTGTGTTCCGGTTTGAGCCGCCCCCCCCGTTTAAAGTGTGTCATTGGCTTATCGCCTCCCCCCCTTTATAGATAGAGGCTCATTCGTCAAATACCAAACTGGTTTCCACCTCTGACCTAAACTGCTACCAGCTAACAGCTGGTGGGGGCATTAATCAGACGTGTGGGGCATTTCCTGTTTATTTACATCAGAATCAGCTGTGGTTTTCAGTTTTAATTTGATCACTTTATTTATTTCATTTATTTATTGCTTGACTGGTGATCCGGATCGATCTGGGGCAGGAGATATTAAATAAGGGGCAGATCCAGGAGTGTTTAATGTGATATCCATGAAGGAGGGTCAAAGGTCAGACAGGCTACACGGATGTATCTTCTATCTCTATCTTATTATTATAATTTATATATGAGAAAATCACGCTACTTGACAGCCATGTGGATAATGAGGGCCTCTGTGGGCCCCCTAGGGGGGGCCAGGGACAGTCCTCCTGAGCCATACCAGATCCCAAACCCCAAAACCGGATTGGCATGCGACCCGAGTCGCAGACGTACCGACGAAGCGGACGGTCCGGCGCAGGAAGGAGTTGAAGCTGCAGCCGGCGGCGGTGATGCTGCTCTCCGACCGGGGACACGTCTTCAGGCGGGACTGCATGCAGTACATCAGCCCCTCCCCCAGCATGATCTACAGAGGAGGGGAGGAAGAGGAGGAGAGGAAGAGGAGGAGGAGAGACATACCATCAGAAGGAAGGAACCAGAAGCTGCTGGTTCGGATCGGATGGAGATGCAGAGCCGATATCGACCGCTGATCACTTCCAATCAGAGTGATGGATCGGCACTGGAAAGGCCTCTGCAGGGTGAGTGGTGTGTGTGTCTGTGTGTGTGTGTGTCTGTGTGTGTGTGTGTGTGTGTGTGTGTTGCCAGGGGGAGGTGTGTATTGGAAAGTCTGGTCTGCGTTTATCAATGTGTTTATTGATTGTGTTTTTCTGAGGAGAGATTGGGTTTTCTTTGTGTTTGTGTATTTATCAGATTTGTGTGTGTGTGTGTGTGTGTGTGTGTGTGTGTGTGTGTGTGTTCTCTGACACATCCATCATCACGACTCCAGGCGAGACGGTTACGTCCGGTCAGCATTTTTACCTGAACAATGGATCAAATATCGTTCGGAGTCGAACCAGCAGGGAATTAAAAGTAAAATGTGTCTCACTGGATTATTATGGGATGTCATGTGTCCTGTATAATGGTGCACATTCCTTTGTGTGTGTGTGTGTGTGTGTGTGTGATGGACTTACGGATGCTGCAGGACCGGCGAAGGCCAGACTGAGCAGCATCAGCAGCGGGATGAGCTCATCGCCCGTCTCCACGTAGGGCATGGACAGGTCACGGTCGTAGCAACGGAACCCCACCGTCGCCGGGGACAACACATCTGTCAGCTCCAGGAAGTACAGGGACACTAAGGAGGAGAGGACGATGGGGAGCTACACACACACACGCGCACACACACACACACACACACATGTAAGAAGACTGAAGTTTAAAATCGATCAAACAGGATCCAGCTGCTCACATGATTCATCCACACGTACCTCTACAAAATAAAAGCATGGCAGCAGCGTCATGCTGTCTTTGGGGGGCTTCTTCTTGGCTTTGTTTTTGGGGGACGTCGTCTTGGGGTGGGACCAGTCACAGCCTGCTGGGGCGAGACCAGAAATCAGACCGGAACGTTTTTAAATGGAATGAAGCCGCGTTTGAGTGGAAGAAAAATGAACTCCTGATTTATGGACTCATGAATCTAAGTTAGTGTCCAGAGCAGAAACACGACGACTCCATGAGGAAATGAGATGAAGATAATCCCCTTATCAGTGGAGAAATCAGTGGAGAAGTCCTCAATGTGTTTCTCAGTCACACCTGAGATCAAACGTTCCTTCACGGTTCCTTCACACTTCAGGCGGATTGAACGTCAGCTGATCTGAGGCTTCAATCCAAAAATACTCCTCTCCAAATCTCTTCTGTCAACTCCTGCTCCGAGTTTCTTCACGCATTTATTTCCCTTTTCCACCCCACCCCACTTTTTACTCCCTCCTCCTGTTTCTGACGCCCCCCCCCCCCCCCCCTCCACACAGTGGCGACCCCGAGGCGGTCTGGTCTGATTTCTGTGACCCTCCGAACGAGGACTGGAGACCAGATAAACCCAGATCAAACACATCAATGGAAATGACAGCAGCTCCAGTTTGAGTGTGTGTGTGTGTGTGTGTGTGTGTGTGGGAGGGGGGCGGGACAGGGACTGAGGGGGATACTGGGATTAATGGTTTCCCAGTTAAAATGAAAGGAGAGCAGGAACACCACTCCAGCCAACATCACAGCAGTGTGTGTGTGTGTGTGTGTGTCAGATGGTGAAGACGACACCAGAGTCAGACGGGTCTGTTTGTGTCGAGGTGTTTGACGGTACACACACACACACACACACACACACACAGACACAGACACACCATGTTGTCCCTCCATCATCTGAACCTGATTCTAAACCAGATTCACTCCAGATCAGATCGGAGCTCAAACTGATCTGATCTGATCAGATCTGGATCAATACCATCTGTTACCTTCAAACCGTCTGGATCACCTGATCCACATTTTGACCCAGATTCAGATTGGCTGTGTGAACACAGGAATCTGACGTGATGCTGTATCAGATCTGGATCTGGTTCAGGTCATGTGACCTGACTGGAATCACGCTGATCAACGATGATGAACGCACTGATGACATCATCTGTTGTCCATCCCCTTAGAACTATGATGCCATCAGTGGACAGTGATGTCAGAGACGGATCCCACTCTCTCTCTCACACACACACACACACACACACACACTCCCCCTCCCACCTGTCAAAGCGGTTCATCTAAACACACGTATGAACGCAAACCGGCGTGGGCTGGATGGAAACGTGTGAACCATGTGTGTGTGCCGTGGAGACTCACTCACCTCTGTCTCGGGGGCTCCGTGAATTCACCGAATCCCGTCGCCCCCTGCCCCCCCGGCGTGGTCGCGCGTGCTGCTCCAGTTTGGCGGTGCGTTTTTTCAATCCATCCCTCCGGAGTCACCCCCGAAATGTCCGAACCTGCTCCGGTGCGCTATTCCGGTACCGGTGGAGGGGGAGGACGCTTGTGGAGGAGAGACAAGTCGCTCCTCTTCCTCCTCACTGGGGAGGGATTCACGTGCGTCCGCTCCGGTTCCTCCCCCCCCCCCCCCCTTTCAGCCGCACCTGCGCGGTTTCGGATTTTCTCCAAACGCGGATGAATAATAAATCCCACCCGAAAATGTTTCCTTAGTGGGTTTCCGCTCCTCGGGACGCAGCCAGCTTCACGGCGCGCGCATACACACATACATACACACACACACACACACACACATTCACAAAGACACGGGGGCTGAACGGGGATGTGCAGGAGGAGGGAGGAGAGAGTGTGTGCGCTTATGGTGGGGGAGGAGACAGTCTGGTCAAAACACACACACACACACACACACACACACACACACACACACACACACACACACACACACACACACACACACACACACACTTTCGGGAGGACAAAAGACTCGGTTTTTGGAATGTGCTCGTTTTGCGCATGTGTGCGTAAAAGTGAGGGGGCGGAGTCTAACCGGAGCCAGCCATTCGGATGTGGGGCTCCGTCAGACGCCTCTGAGCCCCCCCCCCCTCTCCTCCCCTCCACGGGTGGGTCGGAGACTCTCTCGAGTCTTTGTTCCCACCGTCAGGGCGGGGCAGGTGTCTGTCTGACCGCCGCGGATTCCCGCTCCCCCCCCCACACACACACCCCCGGCGGACCCGCATCCAGATCGTTTCACTGACTCATCATCAATGACGGTGGGGGTTAACGTCAAACGGTCCGCGGTGCGTGCACGTGGGCGATAGGTTTCCTCAAGATGTGAAAAGGGATTCAACCCCCCCCCCCACACACACACACACAGGAAGTCGTTCTCCTCTCCTCTCTGGTCACAACAAACACATGAATTGGCTGTTGTGATGCGTTTGAGGACATCATGTCAAAATGGGACATCTACATCTCACCTGGACAGTCCTGCCCCCCCCCCCCCAGGCCTGAGGAAGAAGAGGCTCACTGACGTTCATCACAGCTTCACACTCATTCACATATTTACAGACAGGAGCGCCTCCTCTTCCTCCTCTGCAGGATGAATGAGGGGGGCCCCATTTAGTGTTGATCCCGTCTTCGGTTGCCAGGGAGCCTCTGTGGTTCTCACCCCCCCCACCCCCATACCTATTCCTACCCCCACCCAATAATACCAAAGGGTTGGTCACAGCTGGCAGGAGTTAATAAACTCATCAGTCAAAGCCCGGCTCTGGTTTACCTACCAGACAAAGACTCTCAGTGAGGGAGGGGCAGCACGCTATGGGGTATGGGGGGTGATGGGGGGGGAAAGCCTTTTGTGCTGCACACCGGCTCCTCGTAGCATCAGGATCTGCTGCTTCAGGAGGGAGGAGCTAGGTGGGTGGGTGTGAGGTTTGGTCCATTCCAGGTGGATCATAAAGTTTGATCTGTGATCGGCTGCTTCTGTCTGATGCTCCACCTCAGCCATCTGAGAGGTGGAGGCAGATTTCTGGGGGTGGTGGAGGCGTGCTAAATCGAGTTCATGTTTGACATTCGTGTTAAAATCGAACCTAAAATCCAAACTTCCTGTTTGACCCTCTGGGATCAAACAGGAAATCAAACTCTAATTTCAACCAGAAAATGAAATAATACGACTAAATAACTATATATAAATGTTTATTTCAAAACATGAGAATGGTCATGATGATAAAATTCAGTAATATGCTGATACAGTTTTCTTGGAGGGGGGGGTTTAAATATCCAGCACCTCTGATTTGCACTTTTTAAAGACCTAAAATATATATTCTGTCCTGGGACACCATGGCATGAACACGATCACTTCACACCACAGCTGAATGTTTGAATGTACCGTCGCTGATGTCAGCGTCTCACCTGATGGCCGGCGACGCCCACCTCACCTGCTCCAAAAGGTGATTGGATGGAATTCAGGTCCTGCAGCAGAAACTCCTCCATCACCATCAGCTCTTTTTATCCCAAAGGAGGGGAGGGGGGGGGACTGGAATGAAACCAGTAAGGCTCCACAACCGTGGGAAGAAGGGCTGCAGCTCCCTCTAGTGGTTGAATGAATAACGACTCCTGACACCACCTCTGACATAAACACATGAAGTTACAAGGGTGGAGCGGGGGTGATGCCTAACAGCAAGAAGGACCCGGGTTCAGCTCCACCTGGGGGGCCTGGAACTGTTCCGTGTGGAGGCTGCGTGGGTTTCCTCTGGGCTCCCCCCACCACAAACCTGCAGCAGTGGTAACTAAACCTACAGGAAATGAATGAAGGAAACACCGACTGATCCTGATTGGTCCCTGGAGCCCAAGGCAAAGCCTCTAAGACAGGAACAATCTGGAAAAAATAGTGGATCAAAGAATTTATTCCACTTCCTGTAACGTGGCGACATCAGGTGTTTTAAAAAAAAAAATTTAATCGGGGGAGGGCGGGGCTTACGAGTTGTTCAGTGGGCGGGGCCTGCACCGACATTTAGATTTTATTCATGTTTAATGGACGGTGAAATGTTTCAAACTAATTTTAAGTGACTCTGAGCAAACAAATGTGAGTAAACATGTTGTGAGTAAACAAACGTGAGTAAACATCCTGTGATCCTCGTCTTCCCACGGCTTCGAGCGCCAGCTGAAACAAATTTGTCAGTTCCCGCTGCTGGCGCCTGATTGGTTGGCTTTCGTTCTCTCCAAACTGACTGCTAGCTTAGCCTTTTGTCTGTCCAGGCTGGAAGTGTTCCGTGATTGGACAGTTGTATTCCCAGCACCTGGTTGGTTGATTCGAAGTCGCTCTAGACTGGAGGAAGCACGTGATTGGACAGTCCTTTCTCCCGTCAAAGTGTCGATGGGGCGGAACTGATTGGCTCTGTCTAAACTGTTCGATGTGTTTAATTGGCTGCTCCTTCCCTGCTCCAGAGTCCCGGGACCTGATTGGCCACCCCGCCCCACGTGTTGGTTGTTCAGGGTTTGCAGCAAGCCGAGCCTGTCTCTGTCGGGGGGGGCGGGCTGGCTGGAGAGGGTCTGGATCCTCTGCCTGTCCCGGTCCCGGTCCAGCGTGCGCACCAGCCCGCTCCTCTCCCGCTCCAGGCTGCTCTGGATCTCCGCCCTCCTGGCCAGAGCCTCCCTCAGCTGGGACCGGAACGTCTCGATCTTCTCCTGCAGGTCCTGGAGCTCCCCCTCCCACATGCTGGTCTGAGCAGCCCTGCTCCCCAGGGGGGACAACACCAACCCCGAAGAGGCCAGGGTGGAGACGGGACCCCCGTTGACGTGGAGGCTGATCTGCGGAGGGGTAGCAAAACCTCCCAGGTTGCTCAGCCCCAAACCTCCGAGTCCGAGTCCGGGGCGTCCCACCATGCCGGGCCGGCCGCGCACCGAGGCTGTGTGTGTGCGCAGCCGGTAGCTGTGGAGGGTCTCCAGGTCAAAGTGGACGCGCTTCTCCTTGGGCTCGTGGGACGATGTGGAGCTGCCAGTGTCTCCGGCCGTCGTGGAAGCGTTGGTGGACGTGGGCGGAGACGGGGGAGGAGGAGGAGGAGCCTGCTGTTTCCTGTGCAAGGTGCAGTTCTCTGAGATACAAGAGGAGGGGCTAGTGAAAGAGAGGAAGATCACAGCACAGAGCAAACGTCCAATGAGAGAGGGCGAACAACCGGGAGAATGTTTTCAGTTCATAGCAGCAGAAAGACGTTTAATTCTATTTAACTCACATTTGCCAACTTAATATTTCGCTTCTGACAGGCTGTTTCTGGAGAGCTATGGTACGGTCACTGGAGCGTCCCATTAGGTTTTTGTGGGGTGATCCACATCATTACAGAAACAATCACTGATCAATGATTCACCATCTGCTCAGAGACCTTCAGTCCTCCTACCAGCAGAGGGCGCTAAGCTCCTGTGAGCTCCATTACAGAGAGGAAACCAGAGAGGAAACTGAAGCTGATATTATTAATAATCATTTAAAAGTTTTTCAGCCTATTTCTAAGTTAAACTGATATTTTAGAGATTATTTCGTCTTATTTTGGTAATAATAATCCCTTACTTTTCGTCCAGGCCGGTCAACTCCCTCCCAACATCCTCGTACGTGGTGTGGAGGGCTCGGTGAATTTTCTTCATGGGGAGAAGAAAAACAAGATTAGAGTTCCAGATATATCCACTCGCAAGGAAACTCGGTCTGCACTGAACATCTGCTGCTGAGAATAATTTAATCAATGATTCTGATCCAGAGCCGGTTCTGTTTGATTCAGTTACCCAAGGTGACCCAGCTTTAATTTGTCTGATAGATGCTCGTCTGAAGGACGGGGATGGGATCATCTCCAGGGACTAACTGAGCCGCCGTCCTCTCGTATCTGAACCGGGTCGCTGATGAATGCTGGCGGCGGTTTGCCCTTTTAGAAGGATGTGGCAAACAAATGTGAGCGGTCCTGATTTCACTCTGCTGTTATTCACTCAACAACATCACCGCCGGCGGCTCGTTAGGAGACGCTTCCGCTTCATAAAGAACAAAAGATGACATTTAGAGCCCCGCTTTGTGGCTCCTTGAGTGAACAGCCATAAAACACACTAATTCTCTACACATGGAAATAAAAATATACTCCACTAATGAAGAAAGCATTTTTATGAGGAGGTTTACGTCAGGAACAAATTTCAACACGTGGAGCTAACGGGTGATATTGTTATCTATTCCAAGATTAAAATCACTGTTTGATGGGAAAAACTATCAGTTAAGAAAAATTCATTTAAAACAGGTCAACAGAACAAATCCTCTATGATCAGAAAACCTCCTCCCTTCACATAAAATTTCACTCCATCCCATCCAGGGACAGAAAGTCGACTGAAACCAGGAGAAATGAAATGTGTTCATTGTGCAGTGACCCTGCAGCTCCTCCAGGGGGCAGCAGCTGCTTAGACCAGTAGTTCCTGTATAACTGGCCTCATGGCTGCCTGTTGCTAAGTAGATTCCAGCTAAAAAAAACCCCATAATCCTCCAGTTTGGAACCAGTTTGCGCATGAAGAAGCCAATAACGTAATAACAGCTGATAACGTGATAAATTTACCCATTTTTGAAATGTAAAAGGCCAATAATGTCATAAATGTCCTGAAGCGATAACGTAATAACTTTTGGCTCATAACTTAATAATTAGGGGTTACGTTTAGTAATAAATTATTACGTTATTGGCTAAAAGTTATTACATTATTGGTTCAGGATTTTTATAACATTATTAGCCTATTAAATTTCAAAAATGGGCAAATTTATCACGTTATTACATTGGATTTAACAAGGCACAAAGGTTTCAAAAATCAGATCTGATGAGGACCAAACTAAAAACTTCTTTCCTTGTTTCTTGTTTCTTTTGAAACAAGAAAAACAAGAAAAAAATCTAAAACCAGAAAACAAGAGAATTCCTCTTCATTCTAGAATCATCATCATCAAACGCTGTAATGAAGATGAAGTCGGACATCATAGGTGATATAAATGTTCTTCTGCTGCTACAAATGAGACCAGAGGAAGAAATTAATAATTAATCAAAGCTTAAACCATTACCAAATAACTAACAGCTTGATTGAATAATTAGAGGTAATGTGTTCATATATTTATAAAGATATTTATAAAATAAAGTGATATGACCAGAAATTTTGTCCAACTTTGGGATTTATCACATTTATCACTTTAAATGTGTTTCATTATTTCTCTCAGAGTATAAAGTGGGAATTGGTCTGAAGAATGAAATGAACTCCAAACAAACAAATGCTGAGTTAATAAAGCGCTGCTGTTCGCCTTAATTAACCGATTCATTTTAAATACAGCCGTTAATTTACAGCATTAGAGTCACACACCAGGGCTTAATTAACAGCAGCTGCTTCTATAGCCTGATTGAACACATAAAGAATCTCCACAGCAAACGGGTGAAAAATAAACCCGTCTGGAACTCTGGATCCTGAGTTCCAGCTCCACCACCGCCCAAATATCCTCCAGAACTGGATCCCCTCCAAAACGATTTCTCAGGAAATAAGTCGTGAATAATGAGATTAACAAGGATCCTCCATCAGGCTTCAGGCAGGTTTAAATGACCACTAAAAATGTCAACAGTAAATACAGACAACTTTTGGGTCTTAATGGATGACTTTTGGGTCTTAATGGATGACTTTTGGGTCTTAATGGATGACTTTTGGGTCTTAATGGCCGACTTTTGGGTCTTCATGGACAACTTTTTGGTCTCGTTGCAACACCAAGTTCTGTTTTGGCTTTAAAAGAAATATACGACCTCCTGATACCTACGTTACAAATTGTTATTTTCTCATTTACTCCATTATTAAAGTCCAATAAAATTATTTATTTATTTAAAAAACAATTTAATATATTTGTCATAAACTATTCTCTTCACTGTTAAAACTGAATGTTATTACGAGTTCCTAACACTAGAGGGTGGAAGTGAGCTTCAGAAGAACAGGCATTTGGGAAAACGAAAGTGTGTGTGTGTGTGTGTGTGTCTGCTGATTGATGTGCATGTTTCCAGTGTGTGTGCTTGAATACACACACACACACACACACACACACACACACACACACACACACACACACACACACACACACACACACACACACACACACACACACACACACACTCTTCACCCACCTGGCTGGTGTGCAGCCAGTACTGCAGTGTGTGTGAGCGCCGGAGTCGGGGGATGACCAGGTGGTAGAAGGTGTGTTCACCAGCCAAAGTCAGCAGGGCTCCGCCCACCCCCATGCAGAGCAGCACGAAGAGGCCCGAAAAGTGCTGGATCCCCATCTGGAGAGTCTGAGTCAGGACAGAGAGGCGAGGATGCAGGAATGATGATGGCATAATTATTATTTAAGATGCTGCGTGTGGATTAATTCTGCTTTGTATCAACACAAAGGGAAATAAAGAGCAGGATGTTGGGGAGACGGGTGGATGGGGGGGTGGGGAGGGAAACATCTGCCTCCGCCGGCCCACAATCCCCCATCCATCCCATCAACAACTCCATCTGATGGCATATCAGCAGTCGGCCATGTTTTCCTGGGGTAGAGGAGGAGAAGGGCTCCTCTTCATCCCTGTGTGTGACAGTTCTGGTAATGCAGCCAATCAGAAGCTGCAGATTCTTCAGAAAAGTTATGGTTTTGATTAACAACTGATTGGTTGGAGGTGGTGAAATAATCCATCATTGATGAGGAGAACATCACCTGCAGCAACCCCCCCAGCAGCAGAAACCAGAAGTGTGTGTCTGCCGTCTGACATTTACCCACAATGCACAGCAGCTTCAGTTGATTAATGACTTAAATCTACAACATGGATCTGATGTTAACAGAGGTTCTGTGTTCTCCAACACGCCCAGAAGGTTCCACGCACAGTCCAGGTTCACACGGTGAAACAGTCCAGGTTCACACGGTGAAACAGTCCAGGTTCACACGGTGAAACAGTCCAGGTTCACACGGTGAAACAGTCCAGGTTCACACGGTGAAACAGTCCAGGTTCACACGGTGAAACAGTCCAGGTTCACACGGTGAAACAGTCCAGGTTCACACGGTGAAACAGTCCAGGTTCACACGGTGAAACAGTCCAGGTTCACACAGTGAAACAGTCCAGGTTCAGTCTGAAACAGTGAAACAATCTGGTGGAAGGACAGGACTCAGACCAATCACATTTTAAAACTGTCTTTAACACTTTATATTATTATATTACCCATTTGAGTCTCACTGTGGTTGACTTGTATCACGGTCCTTCACCTTTACGGGTGACCAATCAGTGTGAGGTGTAACAACTAAGGGAGATGGAAACAGTTGTTCTTGGTAAAAACAGCTAATTGAAAAACAGTTTTCTCCAATTTGGTGCCTACTACATTAAGTCCATCTCTTTACAGGCCTGAAGGAAGGGAAAGTATTTCTACTGCTCTCTAATCATGTTTCCCTCACTCGGCTCAACCTCTGTTGGCAATTAGCCCCGAGCTGAGTCGACAAAATCACCTGAAACGATGCTGACCTCCTTTTGCTCCCGGTCCGGAGGCCAGGATGGCACTAAGTTCCACAATATTTGAGAGAATCCAGCTCTCCAGACTCCATTTGAGATGAATAGAAATAACTTCTTGGCGCAGGGTGAAGTTAAGGTTTTCATTGCATTGGAGAAACCAATGACTGTGTAATTGAGTTTGTTGCAATTATTTGATTCAACTTTGAAGTGGGATTTAAAGCCAGAGGGACTCTCACAAACAAGAGCCAGCCTAGATACAGACTCTCCATCTGGAGAGTCCTGGTCTTTAAAAAGAATGAAAAGAGGAAGATGTACGAGAGGATGATGCTGCAGATCATGAGACATAAATAAGCATCGACAGAGATGGACTTGTAATGGTGATTACATGGCGGCACAGAGTTTATGTGACGGGATGTTTGTGGGTATGGCGTCGGTCTGGTCAGACTATCCTGTCAGAAAGAGACTAATTTATGGAGGACACTTTGCTTTACAAACTAAACACGTCCATAGTCCACAAACTCTCCAACCGATGACTTACCTCAGTGACTGCAAACACTCTCTTCCCGCAAGGCACAACCTTATACCATTTGTCATGTAGCATGTCCATGAAGCCGTCAGACTTGTAGCGACTCACAAATTCAGACACGTTCCGGGTTAGAGGAGAGCCCTGGGGCAGGCCGATGCCGTAGCCTGGGAGAGGAGACACAGCTGTGAGAAGACTAGCTGGAGAACGGAGGAGCACAGAGCAGCAGCCACGCCTGAAGAAGGAGCAAACTATTACAAAACACAGCAGGAGCGTTGAGCCAAAGGCCAGACGCCCTCCGGGAGAAGGACGTTTCATATCGGTTCAAATCGAGTACCTTAAGGAACGCGCTGTTTTTTTCCTCCGGTTTACTGTATTCATAAGGAGACATTAAATATGTCTGATAGTGAATTCATCTCGGTGCAAAACCAAGGTGAACTCAATAACGTAATAACGGTTGATAACGTGATAAACTTGCCCATTTTTGAAATGTAATAGGCCAAGAAGGTAATAAAAGTCCTGAACCGATAACTTAATAACTTTTGGCTAATAGCATAATTAAAGAATTACGTTATCGTTTCAGGACTTTTATTACGTTATTGGGTTTAACATACAGATGTTAACTTTTTAGAGTACATGACCTCGGTCCATGTCAGACCACACCAATGTCATCCTGAGGTTGTTGATGACAGATAAAAACAAAAAGAGGAAGATGAAGTGTTTGTATTGAAGTATTGTAAATATCAACAGTGAATTCAGAGAGGGACAACAGAGGGGTGCGTTTGAAGAAAAACCACCGTATGAGGAGAGCTGGGATTTCACACTAGTGGACAAAACATCACGAAACACCGCCTGGAGTGTGTGTTGTAAAGTTAATGCTCACGTTTAAACCCCTTTTTAAAGCTGGAGGAAAATTTGAGGTGCTGCATTTTGAGAGAATAACATGGATTATTACATCCTGGGCTGGAGTGTGTGAGTGTGTGTGTGTGTGTCCTACATGTTCATTCCCATGCCTACCGCCTCACATCCGTCTGGTTTGGGACTGTTGTTTGGGCTGACATCAGGTAGTCTGATCCAGGATTGGAGCAGGATCAACTTGAATTCAAGCTGCTTCAGCGGATAAGATGAAAACATGTTGGTGGTGATCCAGACAGCTGACATTCCCTTGGTTCTGCTCACATGTCGCCCCCCCCAGTCATTCTTTAGTCTCATATAAGTGACTTCTGTATGAAACCGTGGAGGGAGGGGCGCCACCAACGTCGTATTTTATGAGCATCAAACTAAAGGCGGAGAAATTGTTTTATAAAAAGACCTTCTTGCCTTAATTTACTTTTCTCACCTGATCATGATCCGTCATTCTTCATCAAAATCACTCAATGTCATTTTGACTTTTTTCCCCCGATGTGCTTGATTATATTACTACATCTCCATCAGTGAGGTGCCCTGAAGGCTGCCTGAAGAATATTAAGAGGTAGATGAAGCTTCATTCTGGCTCAGCCATCAGCTCCTTTCTATATTTACTGACAGTTTTACGACATTCAATATCTGAGAACACGAAAACGTGTACGTGTTGCCTCCAGCTGCGGGATCTGTTTTCTCACCACAGCATCAAATAGTTGGACCTCCGACCTCTCATAATCCATAATTATTCACACCATGATTGCTTCAGTCTATGTTACTGATACCAGACCAGCCATTTATAAAGGGATGGTTCCACTCTGTTTACTCATGATAACACGCCGCCATTCCACGGCTCTGTGGATCAACGCACACGCCACACAATTCAAACATCTCCCCAGGAGATGCTGTTTGCTCCCGTCTGCTGGTTGGGTTGTTGGTTGGGTTGGTTGACGTGATGGTTTGTCAGAAGGATGCTTGAAATTTATGAACCAAATGTCATACAGTTCTGTGGTGGGGTTGGACCGGAGCCAGAAACGAATCCATCAGATGTGGGAGTGGATCCGGATCAGGTTTAGGATATAAAGTAGAACCTGGAGATACGAGTTTAATCCATTCCCAAACAACATTTCCCCATTTAAAACAACTAAAATCATTCTAATCTGTTCCAGCCTTTAAAAAAGCCCTAAACCCCCTAAATTATGAAAGAAAATTTTTTATCAACAAGTGGACCAGCGATGTTGTGGTGAGACCAGCGATGTTGTTTGGTCTAGAGACAGTGTTACTGAGGAAAAGACAGGAGGCAGAGCTGGAGGTAGCAGAGATGAAGATGCTGAGGTTCTCTCTGGGAGTGACCAGGAAGGATAGGATCAGGAATGAGTACATCAGAGGGACAGCACATGTTAGAGGTTTTGGAGATAAAGTCAGAGAGGCCAGACTGAGATGGTTTGGACATGTCCAGAGGAGAGATAGTGAATATATTGGTAGAAGGATGCTGAGTTTTGAACTGCCAGGCAGGAGGCCTAGAGGAAGACCAAAGAGGAGGTTTATGGATGTAGTGAAAGAGGACATGAAGGTAGTTGGTGTGAGAGAAGAGGATGCAAAGGACAGGGTTAGATGGAGGCGGTTGATTCGCTGTGGCGACCCCTGAAGGGAAAGGCCGAAAGGAAAAGAAGAAGAAGAAGAAGTTGACATTCAAACTAAAGAATGAAAAGATCCGCAAAAGTCACAAGAACACATGAGCTATGTCCCTACTCCTCCAACGAGAACGAGATCCAGTCTCTGCTGATGTTGTATCCATCCACCAACACATGGTAAAGAACGAGATCCAGTCTCTGCTGATGTTGTATCCATCCACCAACACATGGTAAAGAACGAGATCCGGTCTCAGGTGATGTTGTATCCATCCACCAACACATGGTAAAGAACGAGATCCGGTCTCAGCTGATGTTGTATCCATCCACCAACACATGGTAAAGAACGAGATCCGGTCTCAGCTGATGTATCCATCCACCAACTAGAGGTGGTGTCCCGAAAGCACGGCTCGTATCTTGGATTTCCGCTCCTATGTCGAACAAAACTATGGACAGAGCGACAGGTGAGCAGCTTGTACCTCGAGGTACTACCGTATACGATATATTGTTTGGTACAACTGCAAAATAAGGAATGGGTGAACTATATATTTAGAGGGACTCTGATAAGTGAATCAACACATCATCGCTGACAGGGGTAGCACCTCCACCTTTGCGCAGCGGAGAGCGTCCTGATCTCTGTGAACTCAGTCGATTCACCAAAAAATGAAAATCTGACTCTGGACCCTGCAGACGTAGAGTTCACCGAGCTCGTCTGGTGGTGCGCTGACACGAGTGCTAATGTTGTCAGCTCTGAGGCTGCAGGGGAAAATTTCATCTTTAAAGTGATTACTTAAAGTCTGGTGGGATCACAGCTGTTTGGAAACTCGTCCTCATCTCCGTCAGAGTTCATCAGAACGCTGCAGCGCGTGTGGCTGATCTGACACCTGAGCGTTCCGAAGGGGAATTCTTCCTTTAAACTGTCACATATGTTGTCTGTGTATATTTAATAAACATCATTTGAGGTATATTTAAAGGAGCTCGACGCATAAAATCCCCTCCAACATCAGATGAGAACATTATAGCGTGCATTTAAGAACTGAAGCTTCTGCTGAACCGCGTGACGCTCTAATAAAATATGTGGTATCAGAGTTCTCACCCGCTGCTGTCGCATTCATGGATTTAATAACTCCCACTTCCCGGGTATATCAATGATGCAGTCGGTAATGCAGATTGCTGTTCTAGTTAATTAGTTTTTGCTTTATTTGCAGAAATTGTTTCATTGATTGGTTGCGCCCTGGGCTGTTTCCTCTAGTTAAGGTGAAACTCCAGCGGTGGAGTGATGAGAGCAGACAGTAATGAAACAAGTCAAAGCGATGAAGACCTGATTAAAGCTGCCAGCGGCGCGCATCGGGCCATCACCAGACACCTACCGCTCAATACGGCGGCATCATATGTCACGTGTAGGACTACCAGCGTCCACTAGGTGGCGCCACAGAGACCAGAGACCATTATAAAGATGTTCAACACAGGGGCCCGTAAATACATCCAACGGATCGCTTCAACAGTCGCTTATCCGCCTTGTGGCTCACGGACATGCTGAAGTCTATCTCAGCTGGATACAGCAAGGGGCAGGGTACACCCCGGATAAGACGCCAGCTCATGGTGGGTCCGCATGAAAAACAAACAAACACAAAGCATTCAACAATAGAAAATTGAATTCAAATAAGTAAAAACTACAGTTGTGTTCAGTCCATAGAGCATCTCCTTTTCCTTCGCCATCTCTTCTGTATTTCCAAAGACTGTTTTGGACGTCTTTGTCCAGTTAAGGTTAAAATGCTTCAAAAATAACTTAGAAAAAGGGAAAAAAACAAAATGCAGCTGTGGAGAAGTTTGTGAAAGTACAGTTGAAAAAAAAAAAAAAAAAAATTATGTTGAGTCTGATCCATTTAGCAAAACTCAAGCGTGAAACCGTTTTTCGACAACCCAGATTTTTAATCTCCTGAACAATAACCTTCCGAGAAGAGATACGACGGCGGGTTCATCCACCTCTTGTTCCCGGAGCAGACATCCTGACATTTCTCATCAGGCAGCATTTTTAAGCACCTTTAGCTTCACTCATGTTTGGCTACACAACGTGACAGCTGGAGGGGAACTACCGGTGCCTCTGAGGTTCATCTCCAAACCAGATATCTGCCTGTTTTGTTTGGTTTCATCTGGATGCAGCCGTGCCAACCGCTGTCTGAACGACTCCAACCTGGCAGCCGCTTGTGTGTTAAGGTGGGGGGAGGTTGTGAGCAGAGGGCAGAAAATGGTTAAGGTTCACACAACTGTCACACTCTACAAGACAAAGACTGTCTAATCCTCTCCCCTCCACCTCCTCCTCTGACCGAGGTTATTTCTCTCCCACCGTGGATTCTCTTCCTCCGTCAAGTCCTCTCTCCTTATCGCCGTCATCCCTTCAATTTCGGCTTCATTCCATTCTTCTGTTTATCTTCCGGCTGCTCTCCAGAGTCGTCACTTCATCTCCGTACGTCTCCGTCCTCTTTCTTCTCCTCCCCCTCCAGCAGACGGATGACGTTTTTCTGTCATTCCTTTTGCAGCGATCCCTCAGATGGCGAAGTGGGCAGCCACTTGTCATTTTCTGTCCTCCAGCAGATTTCCAGAGCTGTCAGTCGGAACTCCTCACCACCTCCTCAGTCGCAAGTTTCACAACATTAAAGCCACTTTATTTGGAGACTCAAATGAAGAATGTCCTTCAAGCATTAATGTCTTATAGTCTTGAAATACAACATGAGCAGCCCTCCTTTTGTTTCCTCATCAAACGCTGCGGCCGGGATTATGACGTCGTCCGTCAGTGAGATTTGAAGGAGATTTTCAAGAATTCCCACCTCGAAATGAAAAACACACGATCATGTGATCACCAGTGTTTTTGTTTTTTTTTTTGAGAAATAATTTTTGTTTTGCAGTTTTAGCTCTAGCGTTGATTAGATTTTGAGGTGCATCCGGTGTACAGGTGGATTCCACGAGTGGAATAAAAGAATTCCAGAAAACTCACAAAATGATCTCGTTCCGTCTTTCTCTGCGACAAATGAGAGCCTCGTTTTCAGGAGGTAGAGATTAAACGTAAAGTGTAGACATAAACACTCGGCTGCCAAGTTTTATGGAGGAACTTTAAAAAGGTGAATTTAAGAACAATGTAAAAAAAAAAAAAAGACACACACACGCACACACACACTCACATCCCACACACACAAATACGCAGTGAGTGGCGGTGTGTTCACTGGAGATATTATTAATGGGGTGTGTCTCGGCTGTCGTAAACATCTCCCAGCAGCACTCAGCGACATCTCTCTCCTCTTAAGTAGCCTGAAGATTTCAGCTCGCCTGCAGCGGCTCAACACTTCCTGCATCTCTATAAATCCTGCCGGCATCCTGGTTTGGACCGAAACCCCCCCCTCCCCCATTGCTCTCTCTCTGTCCTCACTCCGTCTGCTCGGGGTGAAGGTTTGTCTTGATTAGGGGCCTCTGTTGGCCGCCTCTTTTATCACTCGCTGTGCAGAAAGGCCCAAACTGGCAGCGGGCAAACCAGAGCTCTCAGTCTCCCCTCCCCTCCTTCTCTACCCCTTTTGTTCTCTCCTTATTTTTCCTTTTCCACACCTCTACTTTCCTCTTTCACATTTCCTGTCTGGGCCACTTCCTGCTCTTTCTTCCGCTACTTTTTTTTTTTGAGTTATTTACTCCCAAAGACAACGCGGAGTCTTCTCCTGACTCCTGATGGAGACTGAATCATCGCACCGGCCTGCTCTACATTCCAATGAGAGCTGCCTCCTCTTCATCACATCGCCAGCAGCAAAATCTTCTGGGCTCTCTTTGTCTCATGCAGTGAAGGAAGCAGCAGATAATCTCAGGTGAAGAGTTGGACAGCTATGCTTTCACTGACAGACGCTGCGTCTCAGTTCAGTGGTGGTATCCTCTGAAGGCTCCATTTAAAAACCAAATGCGTTGCAGAGGCATGACGAGAACAAACCAGTTCAAAATTTCCTTCAGATGCATCCTAAACATGAAGCTGTCATCTGGAGCGGAGAAGGAGGCATAAATTGGATCCTTTAACATTCATCCACCAAGAGTTATTTCACTAAAGTAATGTTATTTCCAAAGCAGAGTGCATTAGCATCGTGCACTGTCTTAGCATTTAGCAGTCAGCATAATCAATCCGGGTCTGTCAGTGGATCACCAGAGTCGTGACAGGAAGGCGAGTCAAAACAAACTGCAAAGAAGGGTGAAGAAGTTGTGGCCAAAACAATTCAAAATTTACAGACGGATGCAGCGAAATGTGCAAAATTCACCCAAGATGTGGAGTCAAAATCACTCAGAGTCAAACCGTCCTGCTGGGCCACTATTAAGGATGGGTAGAACGTACCCCCCCGTGCCCCCAGCTCAGCAGCTGATGGTCTGGCCGAAGCCTCAAGTGGCTCGGCCGACTTTGGGTTAGAGGTTAAAAACTCGAAACATCCATTAAATGTGTTCCTCCAACAAAAATCTCAACTCAAAGTCACCTTGAGGGAGAAAATGTGTTCAGATGATGTGTGACCAGAATACAGTAAAACTGTACGAAGGCTGGAACCACAGAAGAAGAAGAAAAAAAGAGAAGCAGACGTTCGTTTAGAGCTGGGAAATAAATTCTGACGGGTCTGCAGAGTTTTAAAAGTCAGGTTTATGGATCTGCAGAAGAAACGCACCGCTGTAGTCTATACTGTCATCATACGTGTAGTTCATACAGTCATCATACATGTAGTTTATACTATGATCATACATGTAAAGCAGTATTTACTCACATAGTGTTTTTTTTTAATTTCTCAAACACACTGATTTTAAAATCAAGACTTTTTAATATTTAGGTGAATAGCCACGCCCCCTCCCATCCGCCAATAGGCTCCAGCAGACCCGTGACCAGCAAGGCAGATAAGCGGAGGTGATTGTGGTCGTGATCGTCTCGTCTACCAGAAGATGAGAGGATGTCCTCTGTTAATAGAGCAGGTGAGCTGCTATTAGTTCCTTTATGTCTGCTGGGGATTAGTACAGAGGGATTACAGAAAGATTAAGCCCCAAACTGTGGCATAAAACAAAGCCAGGATAAAGAATCTTTGTGTTAACGACACATCTATAGTGAGGACAGACAACCATCCTGAGGTTCAAGAACGCTTTTGGTAAAAAGAGAAATAAAGAGAGAGAAAGTTCAGAAAACCAAGGTCACAAAAAAATGATAGAAAATGTTTTTCAAATACCATCAGAGAATCAATAAAAAGCCACTGTGTGTGTGTGTGTGTGTGTGTGTGTGTGTGTGTGTGTGTGTGTGTGTGTGTGTGTACCTTCAATGGCAAAGGGCTTTCCCACAGTGAGCAGTTTGCAGTCTGCATCGATAGACACCTCAAAGTCCAACAGCGCTTTGTCCATGATGAACGCGTCCAGGGCCGGAGGATCTGTCCTTCACCACCGACACACACACAGAGGTGTACACACACACACACACACACACACACACACACACACACACAGAGGTGTACATACACACACACACACACACACACACAGAGGTGTACATACACACACAGAAACACACACACACACACATGAGAGAAGAATTAATGCAAAAACTTTAGGAATCCGATCCATCCCCAGAATGCTGAGCGGTGTCATTTCTATGGAGATAAAGTGCATTCTGATTGGCTGTGTAAACACGTACATCCATACCTGAACCAACAGCCTCTGCGGTCGGCTGATAAGGTGTTTAACTCACTGCCAGAGACTCTCCTACTCCGACTCTATCGATCCAATCGACCCTAATTGACCCCTAATTACAGATGGCTCCTCTGAGCGTCTGCTGGCTGCAGCTTCGGGACGCTGCCCAGACTGAATTTAAAAAACGGCTACATTTATTCAAACGGTACCAGAACTGAGAGCGATCATTAGACGGCTAATGATCTATGAGGAGCGACTCCACCGATCAATCACCTTTAAACCCTGACAGAGGATGCAGCTCGACTACGATCGGCTAACTGGAACAGCTCCGAAAGAAAAGCATCGCCTCCATCAGGGTGGTGACGTATTCACCTGTCTGTTAAGGGAAGGCGTGTGTGTGTGTGTGTGTGTGTGTAGGGGGGGGTCATATACATAGGAGGTCATGTGACTAGAATCCTTTAGTCTGTTAGCTGCTTCAAAATTAATAACAAGAGGTTTAAATCAGTTCACAGGGTTTCATCTGACTGAATTGTAATTTTGAAGAGATGAAGGTATGAAGAAACATGACACACACACACACACACATGCACACACACACACACACACACTAGCAGACAGATCAACAACAGAACCTAATGGAGCAGCCGACTGATTGAATTACCTGAAGCTTCTTGTTATTCAGGAGGTTTTTTTGCCTCCAAACTAAATGTTGACTTTCTGAAGTCTTTGCTGCTGAAGCAGAAACTCTTCCTCGCTTGAATCAGAACCAGGGAGGATGAAACGCGTCAGATTGCGCGGTCCGGACCGGGAGAGCTTGCGTGCAGGTTCATGTGTCGCCCCGGGGGGGCTCTCAGTATTGGGGTCAGCTGTTCTGCCAACACAAGGTTTTACTTGCGCTTCGCAGCGTACGCAAACAAAACAAACACACCTTCATCTTCCTCTTTCTCTGAACAAGCACTTCGTGTCTTCCCGCTCCGATCACCGAGTCAGCACATGCGGCGTCTCTGCTGATGTTCACAGGAGCAGCGGCGCCACATTTCTGCACCAATGACGTTGAACCAGGATGTTCTGGTGTCCAGGATAGAATGTAATCGAGTACATTTAATCACAAGTGACACACGAGCTAAGGCGATTTTGAGTGGAAGTTAATTCGGGTCACTTTGAGGTTGAAAACTTTACCAGCTGTTTTTTCCACCTTTAAAATGAACTCTAACCTCTCTATCATCCTAAACTTCCTTTTTATCTCTTTTTTCCCTCCATCTTTACGGAAACCGTTTCAAACTGTCCTTGTAAATTTAATGTGTGTTATAAATAAACTTCTCACATCTGTTCCCATCCATCTGTCCATCTTTATCTCATCATTTCACGTCTGACTCTCCTCCATCCCTACATTTAACACCTTTAACTGTCCTTCCAGGCTTTAACATCCGTCTACTTTGTGTTAAATGTGGTATTTTGTTGGAAAAAGTTTGCTACTCCTCAAGCGATGAGTTAGAAGCCAGTATCTGGCAAAAATAGCTAACATCCCTCAGATTGCATGTTAAAACATGAGATGCAGTCAGATTATTTGCACCATCTCCATGTCTGACATCCACCAGATCTGGATCTAAACTGAAAACATCACATTAAATGTTTCTGGATTCTTTTCTACATCTGTGAGTGACTCTAAACTCCGTCATCTCGGTGGGAAATTGTTATTAAATCCTGACAGATTAGCAAAAATGTGATGCTGCAGCACTGACATTTGTATTCTGCCTTCTGGAGTGTTCCTGCTGACGATCAAACCAACTAGAAAGAATCAGTGAGCTTTTATTTAACCCTAAACTGACCGATCATAACGGTTTCCAGTATAAGTCACAATAAAGCCTGGCTATGAGGAAATCACTGGACTCCTCGTGTGTCTAGAGTCGTGTTTATCAGCAGGAGTTTGAGTTATCAATCAACCTGATTTTCCACGATGGATGATCTGGATCAGTTTCGGGTCCGGAGAGAACGAATTTACCAGATCCGGATTCAATCCACAATGTGTTGGAGCCTCTTGACTCACCCGCCTCTGTGTATTTGAATTTTGTTGTTATTTTTTAAATGAAGAAAACAAATGATTCAGAAGCCACACCTGTACCTGGATCTAGAACGACATCTTCGGGAGCAGGAACATAAATCTGCCGTTTTACCTGTCAGACTGAAACACGATGCGGAGAACAGAGACCCTCTGAGAGGACTGGGTCGCCTCAGACTAGAAATCCTTCTGGGTGTAAATTAGGTTGATTCATGAATGCTTGTTTCGTGTGTGTGTGTGTGTGTGTGTGTGTGTGTGTGTGTGTGTGTGTGTGTGTGTGTGAGAGACGGTCTTACTTTAACATGTGCACGCCCTCTGGTGTGGTGGGTTGGTTGAAGCGTCTCATGTAGTCGTGCATCTCTGGGAAGCTCTTCTTCATGTAATCCTCGGCGCTGCTTTCTCTCACCGTCCCAAACCGGAAGCCCAGGGAGGGATGGTGGAGCTGGGGGAGGAAGAACGGAGGGCGAGGGGCGGATGAAGATCAGGAAGGGGACTCCTATTAGATACAGTCTTGCCCTGAAGTCCCCACGGGGGTTTGTGGATGCGGAAAGCGATAATCCCCCAGAAATAATTCCACTCTCGGCTCATTAGTGTGTCCTTGTGTCAGATTAATTTGGTGCGCATGAAATCGTGTGTGAGTGTGTGTGTGTGTGTGTTTGTTGACAAGGTTTGCGTCCTTGTTGAAAGCTTAACCTTGTCGTCATGAATTCCAGAAACCTGCTCGAAGGTCTTCTCCCCGACCATGACTGCGGCCAGG
This sequence comes from Antennarius maculatus, assembly GCA_013358685.1. Classification (NCBI taxonomy): domain Eukaryota; kingdom Metazoa; phylum Chordata; class Actinopteri; order Lophiiformes; family Antennariidae; genus Antennarius; species Antennarius maculatus. Next base: position 17,597,730 of record CM023621.1, on the reverse strand, counting down.
TTGGCGGTGTAGCTGGACAGCACCAAGAGGCAGAAGATGGCCCAGAGGTTCATCAGGAAGCGGCCGGTCCAGCATTTAGGAGTCTGACGCGTCAAAACACACGTTATTATTAGTGAGAGAATGTGAAACAGGCAGACGTTCATCCGTTCTGACCCGTTTTAGGATGAACCCACCAGTTATCACTGATTAACTCCACTAAAGGACAGGAATGGATTCGCAGGAGTTTTACAGGCTTGAGATTAACGACGCATTAACGATGGTGTGATGGAGCTGCTCTGGGTGTTAGCATCATTAACTGGTGAACTGAAGGGGGGACAAAAGGAGGCGAGGATGCCCCCCTCCCCCCTCCCCCAACCTCTCTCAGCAAAACTACTCAGTCGGGTTGGGTTTTTTTTGTGAGGAAGTGAGGGAAACCGGTGTTGAAGCCCAAGACGTAATGAGGCGCCGTTAGCGCTCCCATGTATGTGTTTTCATTCCATATTGTGTTTCCAAGCCATCCATCCAAGGGAAATAACACATCTGCTAACACATGAAATGTAATTGAAGTCCTGTTCCCATCAGTTACTGTTGTTCTGCCTGTCATAGCGCCGCCTCTACAAGGAGTTTACAGCGATAACAGAGGCACACTTATCATTTCTTAAATTATTTACACATTCTGGTGGTTCGTCTTTCATTTCAGACTGACACGCTCATTAGTTACTCCCACACAGGATGTTCAGAGGGGAGGAGGACAGAGAGACTAGCTCAGGTATCAGTTGTCTCGTTCACACGCCCTTGTCAGGTTAGCGTCTCGCTGCTCTGATACAGATTTGACTATTTTTTCCTACACAGTTGTTTTTTTTTATGGTCTTTCCATAATTTAAGTGTGTAAAAGCCACACGATGCTTCTTATTGTTGACTTTGGCAGGCCAATCATCCTTTTGTTTTCGTATCTGGATTGCTTTTGTTGATGATTGATTAGATAAATTTCGGAAACTATTTTGTTGTCGCTACGTGTGCTAATGTTTATGCCAAACTGGGTGGGGCCATTAATGGAGGATGGATTGAAACATTTTCCTTCAGTTGGATTCAGTTTGAAGTCATTTCTCACATCTGTCTCCTCAGCTTCTGCCAAAAAAATGCTACTAGCTTAGCGATAGCTAATAGTTCAATAAGCTTGTAGCAGCACATGCTAATGACTTCCAGAGATACACTTTTGTGCTCATGCTTTAGGTTTAAGAATTTTAACATCCTTTTAAATCTCATTATCGAGGATCTCCAGTGAAATGAGATAGCATTAGCAGTTTAGCAATCACTTTACCCCCCCTCACTCTATCCATAGCTGAAGAAAAAACAAGCCTGTTTGGCTGTGGCCCAATGCACCGAGGTCCGGCGTGTTGCTCAGGGGCCTTTTTACAGGTCACAGCTGCTAATGGACAAATCTGTTAATTTAAACGCGGCCAGGCGTCGGGCGACCTTTCAATTACAGTCGGGTCTCTGATGCAGGACAAACGGGAATCATCTTGTCATGACTGAGGTGTTCTGAATGTTACGTTAGCTATCGTACCGATGGATCAGGTGACTGCTGACAACCAATCAGTCAAACACGACAGGTTTCTGAACCGAGATGCTCGTTGTTATGGATTAACAAACATGGTAACAAGACGTTTTATCTCATTCATCTCCGGGAAGTCTCCAAACTAATATAATCTGTAATCTTTAATCTCTAATCTAATGTACTCTCTGACCCTCTGTTGATTAACCCTCATCCTCTCGACCTCTTCTCTATCCTCCATCACCTCCTTTTTGAAGACTCTCACCTTTGAGCCCCCGGTGTTATTATCACCTCCTGATGACCAAGTTCGCCCTTTAATTCCATCTTCCTCCATCTTCATCCATCCCCATCATCTGTACCATAACTCCTCCAGCCTCTTGCTGGCCCACCTACCCTTTCTCCTCATCCTGGCGGTGTGTGCGTTATCCTTCTTCTTCCTCTGTACTTCATCACTGCCCTCCCTCTTCATGCCTGCCCTATCAATCATCTTCATCCCTGGTCATCTCCATCATCCCTCCCCTCTTACTTCCTCTCATTGTTTGCCTTCTCTCCACCATAATGCAATCTTCCCCTCCCCTTCCCATTCGTCATATGTGTGTGTGGAGTGGGGGGTTACCTTGGTGGCGACGGTGCGTCCAAACAGTATGGCGTAGCAGAGATTGAGGGCGGAGGAGTAGGAGAAGACCCTCAGCCGGTTCCTTCCGTGCGGCGTCATGCCGAAGGGGCTGTTCCATTCGTACAAGGTGAGGAAGAGCGCGGTGAGATGCAGCGTCACGAAGATGCCCACCCACATGGACCAGTGGAGGGGCCACATGAAGGCCCCGATGGGGGCCGCGGTATCGCGGCTGCGAACCTGAAGGTCAAAACCACCATTAGCACTTTTCCAGCTTCTCCCGTCATGTCGATAAATATCTCGTTAACGCTCTGAGTCATAATTACTGTTTTTATTTGGCGCCGTTCATCATTTTCTGCGACAGCCAGAAATCTCCTTCAAATGATGGAGATCTTACTTTCGCACCATCTTCAGGCTCAGGGGGACGAATCAAAATCTAACTGCAGCATGTTGGATGTCTTAAAGCTCCTCATTACTCACTCTGATACTGTCGTTTATGTTGAACTTTTATAATTAACAGGACCGACTAATTACGCACAACTAATGATCTCCTGCTCTTCACCAGGCTGAACTGAGCATTAAGGGACTGACAAACGTCAAACCGTCCTGAAAGCCTCTCATAGACGGCGAACCCTCAGAGTAACCCCTTTCAGTGACCGTACCAAGATGCCCAGGCTGGTGGAGTAGAAGGGCGAGGTGAAGTCCACCACTCGGCTCCGGGCCGAGTTGATGGAGAACGAGGTGACGGCCATGTCGGCGCTGCCGCTCAGCAGATCCCCCACCAGCCCGGTCCAGCGTCCCGTCCCGCTCAGCGCTCCGTACTTTCCGTCGCCCACGATGTAAAGGTCGAAGGTGAAGCCCATGTCCTCGGCCAGCTTCTCCAACAGGTCTATGCAGTAGCCGTAGCAACACTTCCTCAGGTCCTCCGGGAGCTCTGACGGGACAGAAGGGATGATGAAATCGGCATTTTCAGATTGATCATACAGGATTAGTCGTCAAACGACCTTCAAAGTCAAACCTTTCACTTTTGGATTTCTGTACTTTAATTTCATGTTTCTGTTTCTGTTCTTTACCCCAAAGAAAGTTAAATGCTGATGAGTGAAAGTTCATTAAAAAGAATTTTCATTGATCACTTCTGTAGAATAGAACAAATAGTTTCAACTATATTAAAGCTGTAATAATGACTAACTTTGTGATGGGTGAAAGCAGAATTGGCAGATCGACACATCATAATGTACGTCTTTCAAGTTTTCTGCCAGCTCCACCATTTTTCTGGTAAAGCAGTTTTCTTCGTCAGCTGGCTTCCGCTGTCGCTGACTAATGAAATCTCAGCTCTGGTATTTTATAATTTGCCCACTGGACGCGAAAAGGTGACACCTCTCTCACAGACTTTCCATTTATCTGCCTGTAGCTCCAAAAACAGAACAAACTCCTCATCCTCCGTGTCAAATATCGGTCTTTGATTGGCTGGCAACAACTCAGTAATTTGAAACCTTCACTGTCTTCCTCCATGAAACAGAAAAGTAGCTGTAGAGGTGAACAGAGAGCACTGCACCAGGAATATTTCTGAACCAGATCAACAGGAACTCATCCACATCCTCCCACAGTTTCAGTTTGGGAGTCAAAATTTAAAAGCTAAGCTGATAAATTGCTTTTCTAACCCACTCAATCCAATCACAGCACTTTACAACACAAGCTGATATTCAGCCGTTCGTTCTGATATTCAGCACACATTCATACGGCGGTGGTAGAGGCTACTGATTCATCGCCTCATTATTCAAACAGTCAACACATGAACAGCTATTGGGATCAATGTGGGTTCTTCCATCAGCTCAGTTAGCTGTGGAGCTAGAGTCTGATTGGCTGATTAGTCGGTACCTGGACCACAACCTCGGATCAGATGGATATTCAATGTTGGCAACACCAGACTGGAACCAGACACGGCCTTAGAGACCAGTTTGATTGGGATGGATGGAGGAGGTGTTTTGCAGAGGATGATGACTCCACAGACGAGATGAGGGCGAGTCGAGCATCAGCAACGACTGAAAATGTCGGAGGATGAGTTTTTCGACCAAATCAGAGGCGATTGGTGAGTATTTGGCAAGTATTAGTTAACATATGCCTTCTTTAAATGAAAAGTGTTTTTCAGTGAGTTCACAGGACTTTTAATCACGTCTCAAGCCAAACTCACGTCAGTTTTTCTAATTATTCTGATCTGATCAGTCTGCATCAGTCACACCAGAAGAAACTCAGACTATCTTATGTCTAATCTGTGAATCAGGACAAATCAGAAGGCTTCAGACCGGATCTGTAATCATCTCACATTAGCAGATAACTTGGACCTGACATAGTTGTCAACCAAGACAGCTATGTCTGAGTCAGGAGTTCATAAGTTGTAGCTGGTGAGCAGGTTAAAGTTCATAAAAGTCTCCGGTACATGACAATTAGATGTCTCATGTCCCTTTTCTTCACCATGGGAACAGGAAGACCTACTCATGCAGATATGTAATCATTTCAACAACCACTGTGACCTCCCAGAACCAGGCCTGTCAACAATCCCACTGAGGAGGAGGAAGGTCATCTATGAAAGCAACTAAACCTGATATTACATAATCACATCACCACATATGGAGACGTTCCGCTGATAGATTTTCTTCTGTGGTGCATTTAAAGGACCTCTGTCAGTTACACACTCACCGATGCCGTCCCAGTCTGTGGCTGTGGAGTTCGGGTTGTGCAGCTGGTTGAAGATGCTCTGGATGATGTCGGACCGGTTGGTTCTGGGGTCGAGACAGAGCTGCCCAGCTGGACATAAGCCGTCCTCATCCACCTCCCGCGTGAAGACAAACGGGTGCTCCACCAGCGTCACCACCCTCAAGCGGTGTCCTTCAACAGACAGTCCCGGCCTCCATCGTCCTCCAGTGGAACTCTCCCCAAAACCGTCCCCTCCCCTCACTCCAGCTCCAAGACCTGGTCCCTGGCTGCTCCGGAATCCCCCCACTAGTCCCAGGATTCCCCCTTCCAGCTCCAGCCGGCCTCGGGTCCACTGGGCTACGGTCACCCAGGCCGGCTGGCCGAGAGCACCTCTCTTCAGGCTCCACACGTGGAACAGCTGGGAGGATAAGACCCGAGAGAGACCGGCATCCACCTGAATCAGACCTGTGGCCCCGGTGAAGGAGGCGTTGGAGAGAAACCTGGAGGGGAGAGCGAGAAAGTAAAAAAAAACCAGAACAACAAACATAGCTTTAGATACACAGAGATAAAACTAAGCAGACGACAGTTTCGGAGAGAAAACTGCTAAAAAGCAAAGTTCTGGATGATGGTGCAGACAGTCCTGGCCTGGCTGTCGAGCCTTTTCTACTTCTAATTGCATCTCCCAAAAAATCCTAATTAAAAGTTAATGCAGTGCTCCACTATGTCAGTTCACAATGATAGTCATTACTATTCATCTCACTCGCCTGGTGGCCACACAATGGCCTTTATGGTGGAATATATTAAGTAGAGCGGTCGTCGTTCACACATAAATCTGCCCCCGCCCCTTGAACCATGGCGGGATTGTTAGCTCATGCGTTAGCAATCGATCATGCGAACACTGATGCGTGATGTCTCAATCTGATGCCAGCAACAGCGCAGTTTTTGATCGGGTCTTGATTGTCGCCAGAGATCACAGGAGCAGTGGTCTCGATGTTAAAGTACGCAGGACCGCTGCATACTTTGGGTTTGGGTGCTGCACCGTGCTGGGACTGCTGATGTCGGGGTCACAGAGGTTTCCCTTACTGATAATGGGAAACGTTACAGCCGCAGAGCAGGAAAATAGATTTTCATTCTCGCTCTTTGTTTCAGTCGCTTTTCTTTTTCTCCCTCTCGTCTTAAAGTAATAAATTGCTGAGAATATAACTACAGCTGCAGAACTTTCTCCATTAAATAAGTGAAATGGACGTCAAACTTTATTTGTATGACTACTTTCATAAAGAAAAGTGCTTTACAACAAAAACTTTATCCAACAAGTGATTCTTATATATAAACTAACTCTGATCTGGACATGGCATCGCCTCCTTTGTCAAGACTGGACTCTATTCTGGATATATGATACGAAGATAAGAAGAAGACCAACGTTCAGAGTCACCATAAACTCATAGCTGCAACTCCGTGCTAACTAAGTATTAGCCTGGAGTACCAGGCTAGAAGTATTGGTGGTAGGATTAGAATGAAGCTGAAAAATAATGTCAGGTTCAAGCAGCCTATAACATCAAATAAGACCACAAATTACGATCAAGGTAACACCTCCACCATGTGATCAGAATGACGACGAAGTTGGACTTTACTTTTTCTATGAGGAGACGAATCTGACATTATAATTTGCACATCTTGAACGTGGGATAGATTTTAAAATAGTGGTTTTTAAAAAAAAATTAGATAGACTAAACATTTTATTTCCTTAAGAGGCTCACACCTTCTTTCTAAATCACCCTGAATGTTATAAATGTGATCATGTCATTCTAGGCATTCTTTGGACTTGTAGGCTGGATTGGAAGAAGTTTATTCATGTTACCTCAGACTTAATCCAGTGAGTTCATTAAAGAGCATTTCACATCCTGTAGGACCATTGTAAACTAAACCTGTAGATGCTGAATTACTTGGTGCAGCAGAGACGTACAGCTGTGCGTCATCTGCATAGAAATATACAGTGTACTTTCAAATGTTATCCAACAAACGTCCTATGAGATTTAATGGATGGAAGTAGGACAATCCCCAACAGATGTTTGTCAGAAACACGATCCGTAACTGACATAAAACACTTTTTGAACAAGACAGAAGACTGATTCACAGTAAATCTGATTAACAGCTACTTGAGTCTAAGAGGAAAGGAAGTGAAAACCATTTCTAATTAGTTGCTGATTATTTTAGTCATTTTAGTAATTGAAAAGCTGAACCTGATCATGAAGGTTGGTTATCTCTACCTCTAACCCTGTAATAAATCTGTCTGCAGCACGTAGAATGACATCATATGAATTCTGATTGAGCCTTTCTTTCTTCACATTGTAATTTACTTCAACAGAACAATATCAATTTAGAAACCTATTCCTGGCACCATAATTTTGAAGAAACTGATTAAAAATGCCTCTGATTTGACAGTCATTCCAATCCCATTCCACGTTAACTTATGTGTCCTCGTCAGTAGCTCCCTCTGTCTCTGCGACCATAAAGTCAAAGTGCTAGCTTTGCCTTGAGCTGAAATCACTCATGGTAATAGCTCAGCAGAATCATCACGTCCCACAGACGGCAAATTCATCAAGTCAACCTGCTCCAGAATCTTACTCTCGTCATCGGCTGGGAAAAATGAGTCCACTTTATATTTGAGCCGGGACATATGAGACAGTCTCCTCCAGGTTGGTTACATTTTTTGGATTCATGCCTGGAGAGAAAAACGTTGGCCAAGAGTGGGAGATTATAGGATACTTGTGGGTACGCATATGGGAAGCTCTATAGCAGCAACTCCTTTCCCCATGATAAGAACTGGACACACACTGGAATGACAGTTGAATGATGACTCACTCCCAAACTCCCATCACTCCATCCTTCCAGTTTGGAAAAGGATTAACTACTTCTTTGTCCAACTGGGATGATGTCAGGACTTCTTGTTTCGCTTGTTTAATCTTTTCAAATAAGTTTAACACGAGAAGAGATCGATGGTCTCTAAAAGTTTATTTCTTTTCCCGCTGTTTTCACCTGCTGTTTGTGAATGAGACTTCTGGCTTTTTTTAAAATTCCTGACATTCAGAAAAACTACAGTATAGGTTTGTCTTTCCTTACTTGCTGTTTGAATCAGAATTTTGTGCAGTATTTGCTCTTCTCCTCTCTTCTTATGTCGCTTCTATCTCCCCACATCCTCCCTCCGTCCCGAGGGCGCTGAGCTGTTAATTGCCTTTTCCATTGGAGCTCTCTTACTTCCCTCAGCTTTGTTAGCTCCTCCACAACGCAAGCATGTCTGGCTGTTGCTGGGGAGGGATAAGAATCTGGGAGCACACTGGAGGGCATGGAGTCTAACGGGACCAGTCTGAAGAGACATGTTTTATCAGTCTCTCACAGGACAGGAACAAAGGTCACCAACGCTGTGGTGTGGAGGATTTTGTTGGAAGTAGCCCGTTGTGTTAGTCCTACCTGTCCTAATTGGTCCTCCACAGGAATATTGTGACTGTCCCTCGTGTCCTGATGAAGTTTGAGTCACTGTTATTTTCTAATACTCTGTGCTAAATTGTAGTAACGACTACATGCTTCTGATTGAGTTCAATAAGGACGCGAATGAGCATCATATTTCCAATCAAATACTATTACAGCTCGGAGGGTAAACATCTGCACTCCAATAAAAACTGATGATTTCAGGTTTTGTAGGACATTTTGAAGAGTTTGGTACTGTTGATTTCTAAATAAATAACAGCACTGCTTGCATTTAACAAAAGTACTGCAGTACTGAAGTTTTGGAGAAGGATTGAGTTTCCTTGTCATCTACCCAGCAGGTACAAACCTCCACTGACTGCAGGGTAAATGTTCTGGAAACGACCTTTCTGCTGAACTTTACCATTAAGACAAAGCTTATACTGTTCTCGGTTAATACATCTCTGCTTGGTTAACTCAGTAAAAGCGTTTCGACATCAATGGAAGTGAATAAATTAAAAATGCCAATATTATTGTGAGTTTGTCTCCCTCTCACATGTATACGCCTATTTCCGGAATTAAGAATTGTTACCCAGTAGAACATAATTGAGAGTTGGCTTCTGAAACCCTGCTGCTAGAAGGGCTAAAACTGAGGCATTTAATCCCATTAAACTTCAACCTGTTTAACTCCAGTAATGAATGAACCAATAACGCTGCCGTTTAACCCAACTCTCCCCCCATCATGCCATTCTGGCTCTGCTCAAACCCAAAACAGACCATAGAAGTAGGACTTATGTTGTTTCATCCTCTGCTCTATTCTAAAATATTCATGTGACCCGGCAGAGCAGAGATTTTTAACTGTGGTGAGGTTATAGGCTGCAACGCTCAGTATCAGGCACCTCTCTCACACATAAACAAAAAATATTTCTCTGATTAAACAGTTTCACCATATGATAAATAAAAAATGCATTTTAAAGACACTTAAAATGACAAACTTCTATTTCAGGAATACATTTTTCTCGAAAAAGATAAAAGTTGATATTAATTTCCTGTCCCATCAAACTGAGGTTTTGGCTCAACTAACGAAAAGAGGAAACCACAAATGTGATTTCTTGATGAATTTTAATTGGGGGAGGCTTTAGAGTATATAGTCAGAGCTTTGGACCTACTAGAGGGCCAGTGGTCCCCCCCTTTGTGACATTTATACCAATGGCGAGGAGCAATGAAGGAGCAAAGGGATTTCATTAGTATGTTTAGAGTATTTCTGTGCTCATACCTGGACAGGTACTGTCCTGAAGAGGGCAGCTCCTGCCTGTTTGGTTTGTCGTAGCAGTTCACCATGGTCTGAACCAGAGCCAAGTCCGGTCTCAGTAGGGTTGCCGCAGTGACTGCGCGACCAATCAGCTGCAAAGCATCCCGGATGTAGAAGCTGATTGGCTTGCGACCAACCTCCCCGTAGGCTAACAGTCCAAGAGGACCCCCTAGAGTGTGGAGTGAATCTGGAGACAAGGGATATCCCATAATCCACTGCAGCGCCGGTAGTGATGGAGCGAGGCGTTGAGCTGCACGCAGTACGGAAGACACGCACTCGGGGTCAGATCCCAGGAGGAGCACGGAGGAGATGGGAGAAGAGGCACGCAGGAAATGGGAAGAGAGGATCTTGAAGGCATCTTCTTCCCGCTGGTCCTCCCTCCTCTTCTCACTCGTCTCCCCTTTCCGATCCCCACCCCCAGAGATATGTGTCAGGTTAATGATGTCCCACAAATGCCAGGTAGCTCCGCTGTGGGACTGCAGGTGAGACAGCAGCCCGTCACCGCCTTCCTCCCAACCAGGACAGATTACAGCTGCTCCTCCCCAGCTGCCATCCTCTCTGCTCCCCCTGTCCCCATCTTTCCCCTGCAGGACGGCCAGCAGCAGCCCCCCCAGACTGGACGGAGGCACCCGGGCCGACATCTGAAGATGGAATTGGTTCTAGCAGAAGAAGGAGAAGGGAGAAAGGTCAGTGAGGAGAAAAATGCAAAATAATTTGATGCAGGAGCCAAAATAAATAAATAAAAATAAGGAGAGAAAACAAGACAGAAACAGAGAAAGTGAGAGAACACCTCAGGGCAGAACGACACACAATCACATTAAACACAGATTTCATGAGCATCAGACGACTGAAAACAATCTTGTCGCAGCATTAATTCACCAAAACACTGATCAGTCACATTCGTTCATTATCTCTCGCTCTGGACGAGATGAGTCGCTCTGATATAAACAAGGAGTCAATGATTCGCATCTAATCTGCAGCATCACAGTTGGCAGGACAACACTGGCATCCACAGTTCATCCAGAAGCCTGCCTCTGAAAAGCCCACTGAAGACACTGGCCTGTTTCATACTGTTCCAAAATGGATAACACTGTTGTCCTTGAATGCAGCTCACAGATGGACCTTCCCCCTCCTTCCTTTGGGGCTTCCAACCATTTTTCATCCTCTCAGCGCTCCAGGCAAGGTTGGGGAGGAGACTGCTTTTGTAAGGAGAGCCCAAAGTTGGGCTTAAGATTTGCCCTGACTCACTGAACTGAAATGATAGGTGCATTACACTCGACACTCACGACACTCCCTCTGGCATGAATGCATCTACAGCATCTTTATATGCAGATGTGCACGCACACTAAACACACAACGCTCAATTCAATGTAGTGGAAATCAATGCAGGTTCATTCAGCCTGCATTTAGTTACACACACATTGTTTGAAGAGTCCAAATAACTCACTCGGATGGGTTCATGCTCCCAGGAGAAGCATTTGAGCCCAGAAGGGTCCATAAACATATTTGATGAGCGTGTGCTCAGAGGATCAACAGGAGGGAGGGGCAAATCTCAAGTGTGAACTTCATGCAGCATCATGTACAAAAGTCTGCTCCGAGTCAGACTAAATACATCACTGTCAAACTAACTAACAACCATCATGCGTCCCACGGCTGCCACAGCTATTTCTGTGTCACCATTTTATTATTACTTCCCCTGGCATGGCGCCTATAATTCACTCCAATCCTGTTGACATTTTGAAGGATTCTTTGACGATTTTATTCCAATTGGAGGCGTTTCGGCAGCCCCCTGATCCAGACTGACTCCCAATGAGCACAACAGCAGAATCACTTGGGTTGAGGATGTGAGAGTAATAAGAGTTGAGAGGAGCAGATGTATTTGAAGTCAGTGCTGGTAGGAGAGGGAGCAGATCAGGGGTGATGGAGGAGGAATATGTGGGAGCTGCCTCTGAAAAGATGAGGTGATATGAGCCCGTGAGACAGGAGGTGCTCCGCTGTGTGGACTCAAACATGAAAGGCGCCAAAGCGGCTGATACGTAAAGAAGTTTACCACCGGAGTGAAAGATTCCAGCTGTTTGTATTTGATATTAAAGCAATAAAGCAATAACCACCCAGACAGGATTGTCTGGTGTGTAAAGGTTCTCCATCAAAGTTGGGTTCAGTAATAACATGAATATCAGAGCTTTGGTGTTTGTTTTGTTTCAGGTTGTTTCTTCTTTTCAATTTTGTTACCTGTCTCTTTCTGTTTATGCCTATTGTTCTGTGTGTGCTTTTTTTTATTATCCCACCATATTAACCTTAGTTTCCCATCCTGGTCTATTCTATATTCTGTTTATTTATACCATTATTCAGGCATTTCCTTGTATTGCTGATTTGCCTGCCTGTGGACTTATTGTTGCTTGTTGTTTCCTTGTAATAAATGATTAATGCTGTTTGAGTTGTTAGAAAAATATTTTTCCAATTGGGAACTCTTTTTTTTTTTGACACCAAATGAATGCATTAATCAGCCACATGTTTCATTTCTCTTTTATTACGGACCAATCACTAGCAGCTTGAATATTTAACACCACTGGGTCACTTTTTAAGCTGCTGATTCCCAAACAGTCTGTTTCCTTTCTTTCCTTTTATACTCTACATGCCCTTAATGGATAACAATAAAGAGCATGTGTCCCTCAGTAATTAAAATCACACAATGACAAAGTGTTTCAGAGCAAACAGAACAGAACAATGAAATCCCTGCCAGTCATCACTGCGGTTTAATCCAGCATGCTTTTGAAAGCTGTTCATCCCTCGGACACACCAGGCATGAGGCGACGTATGCGTCTGTTTGGGTCAGAGCCAGACTTGTTGTAGTTTTCAGAACTTGAAAGTTAAATATAATTTTTTAGAGGGCTTCAGAGAAATGGGATCTCCAGAGGAATGCGGGCGATGTTTTTATGATGTCACCATCTCGACAAAATGAAAGGTGACTGTTCTGTCTGGAGCTAGAAAGTTAGCAGACTTCTGGCTACAGGAGCGTGTCTGTGTGCAGGGACCAGTTAAATCCAAACAGCCTTGATCCGGTCAGCCATGCTGCTCAGGTCAGTCCACAGTTATGCTTTCTTGAAGTACACATAAAGGCCTGTTTCAGGCTTGGTTAGCAATGTAATGGATGCTCCCTCAAAGCTGCCAGCTACACATTTTCCACCTGTAAAGACCTCCAGAGAGTGAATGAGTGTGTGTGCTTTCCACCTCTCAGGTAAAAGCTCCATCGGCATGCATGAGGTGATAAAGGCTCTAAAGCAAGGATGCAAGATAAGCACAGCTGAAAGGAATGTCAGCATTATTCTGGTATAAATATCAAATCCACACACCTTTCCTTCACATCTGCAAATTACCAGCCTTGAACTGAACCTGGGTCAGAAGAAACCCAGAGTTCTATTTGATGTTAGATGATATGCTACATGCAAGTCCAGCACACATGCAGAAAGCCCCAACAAACAAGCGCACACAAGGTAACAAGAACACACAGATGCAGCGCAAACATGCTGTGAATGCTGGAGCGTAAACCCAGAGGGATCTGTGGGCAACGTGGAGAGCAAACCGACAGCAGCGCCTTGAATCAGAACAGGAGGGAGCAGCTCCCCGTTTCTGAGCTCATTCCTTATTTAGGTCTCCATAAGACAGGCATCGATACTTGGAAGGTGTGCAAACGAATGCACAATGCCAGCAAGAAAAAACAAAAAGATTACCTGAACCAAAACACAGCACAGAAGAAAAAAGCAGCAGCTGCAGTTTCACAGCTTATTAGAGTAAAAAGTAAAGAGGTGTGTGTGTGTGTGTGTGTGTGTGTGTGTGTGTTGTGTGTGTGTGATTGTGTGTGTGTGTGTGTGTGTGTGTGTGTGTGTGTCTTCTTGTCTATCTGGTGACGTCTTTAACGCTGCGGCAGCTTGACTTATAAAAGCTCTGCACTGTTGGACTCCATCGTTTGCACCACATGGTCAACTGGAAACAGCTTCAATACAAGAAGTAATATCTAAGAATAACTAACTGAAATCAACATAGATTGGAGAAATATCCTCCAAGGTTGAATCTGATCTGAATTCAGCATCTGAAGTCATTCCCTACATGAGTTTTTGTCAGTTCCTATTGGCTGGATTGGACACTTCGTGCTATTTAAACTCCTGATTTTAAATAGCACAAAGTGTCGAATCCAGCCAAGTTAAGAGTTAAATGTGTTTTCATGACATAAGACATATCAGCTATGCTAGCAGATATCATTCACCATCGCCTCAGTTTAGTAGCATCTCCTGTGTTTGTTCTTCAAGTAAAGGACTTCCTGTTTCTACAGGAACACTCCTCAAACGTTCATGCAATGTGATGTCTGTTCCTCTATGCTAGTAGACTCCCAAGACATGCAAAGGAAACACTGTCTGATAGGGGCTATCGCTGAAGTGGAAACACCACCTATGATAATGCTAACGACTCACTCCATGCCCAATTACACGATACGCATTTGTCTTTAATGACCATAACATCCCATAATAATGTTTTTGACTCAACTGTTTAGGTGTGACCTTTAAGGAATCATGTTTCACTGTCACACGTGCAACAATCACATAGCATTTGCTGGCAATGAAATGCTTGACAGTTCCTCGTATAATGTGAAAAAAAGTAGGAGTAGATAGATAAAACTAATCTAATACAGGCCTGAACGACTATATTAATAGAATAAACAGAAAGGAAGATCAACACAAACTAAAATCTGGCAGCACTGCAGGTGCTCAGCATTCTATAAAGAGCTGTTAAGAAGTCTTGTGGCCTGAGGGATGAAGCCCTCTCCGAGCCTCCTGGTGTCAGTACGGATGCTGGGGTACCGTTGGCCAGAAGGCAACAAGAACAATAGCTTGTGGTTGGGTGATGGGGGGGTTTTCAGTGATTCCATTGGCCTCCCCAAACAACCCGTAGTTTAGATCTTCGAGCAGCACCAACCTGCTGATATACTGAGACAATTTCATTTCCCTCCGTCTAACAATTTAGGGCGGAGCAGATGTCGCACCAGGAAACGCAGCCAGTCAAACTCCCTGAGGTACACCTTTAGAAACTGCAGGTTACTGTGGAACAACAAGGCCTTTGTTCTGTCAGTGCTCGGGCTGTCATTACAGAGATTAATTAAAAACTTTATATTCACTGCATCCAAGAAGGTTATGTTTTCATATGCATCAAACTGTTTGCAGGACTGCACCACTGGATGGATTTCCATGAAATGTGATGGGATGGTTGGGCTGTCACTAGGAAGACGACCCTGGTTCATTTCGGATAGAGATCAGGAAGAAAGAGCAGAACAAAGACTTTATATTCTCTAGAGGTGATTTTTTATCTCTCTTCACTTTTCTGTCTTCTATGGCTTTGTTGTCTTTGAGACATGTGACCTTGGAGACGCGACCTTCATCAGTCATTGAAAGGGTTCTTCAGTCCTTGAGAGTTTCTTTGTGCGCTTCAGCTTCAGTTGTTGACATTTAAAAGTTGAATATTTAATACTAGAGCTTTTTCAGCGATATCCTCTCACCTGCCTCGGCAGGTTAACTGACTAAGAACAGTTGTGTCAATCCATAAGATGCAGTATTTGCTGTTGTCCAAAAGTGACATGAACACATTTTGGTGGATGTCCAAACTGTGAAGTCAGGAAAGGCTGAATGATGAACAGTGACATTAAAACTACTTCCTGTTCGACGGTGAACATAGAAATGCCAGGACACGTTCAGTGGATTGCCTGGGCTGTGTGCCAGGTGGCACTCAAGATCCACTCTGCCACGCCCATTTCTGATGATCATATCATACATAAATTTCCAGATGAGTGAGTATGTTTGGGCCTCCGACAAGGTGAAACAAAAGCGTCTTTGCTCACTTAGTGTTTAGATTACACCTGGTGCTTAAACTGCATCAGGTTCCTCACTCATAGATCATTTACATGAAGCACGAGTAGAAAAAGCCTCCTACATCAGTCTGCGTGGCCCTCTGCCTGGACTGTGAATGGCTGTTCAGCCTCCTATTCAAACCAGAGACAAAGCTCGTGGTCCGGGCAGCCCTCCAAACAACAACCCTCCACTGAACACATTCATATTTCACTCGTGCTGTCAGCAGGTCAGCTGTCTGCATGCAGAACGAGGTGTCTGAATGCAAGTACATGTTTGAGAAAGAAGAGAAATAGATAGTGCTTTAATATCCGTAATTGTTAAGTGAGGTAAAAGGTGATGTTTGAATGTTGGCATGACCCTTTAATACCTTTTAAGAAGATCAGATTTGCTGATAAACTTTGCAGAACCAACTTTAATCCACCCAATCTTCCATTTTTGGAAGAGGAAAATAGTACGGCTTAGTGACACCATTTATTTTATGAAAGTCTGATCTTGATCAGATTTTGGAGTCAATGCACAGAGAGGCCCAGCTAGAGGAACAATGCTTGCCAAAGCCATTTTCATGAACAGTGAAAACTTCGGATCTCAGCTCCACACTACGTGATCCAAGCAAATGAGACAGAAAAAGTTCATCCAATATCATAAAGAACAAAAACATTTTAAAGCCAACATTCAATAAAGACTGGTCAGATGCACTGAGCCGATTCAAATGACAGAGCATCCTAGTTTTCACAATTAGGTGTAGAAAAAATATAATTCTGGTCTGACACGTGTTTCTTTACATTATACATAACATGTTCAAATGGTTGATCAATAGCGGGTATGGGACTCAAATATGTCTCAAAACCTCGTGGTTTTGTGGCCAGTCATCATGAGCTACTTTAATACAGGCTGACAAAATAAAAAAAATAAAACCTGGCTGACACAAACACCAATAATTTTTCCACCGTGTGGCACCCAGTCCAGATGTTCAGAGTCAATTTGCTGCAGGCATGTCGCTTGTCACCAGATAGGCATGCACATTCATGTCCGACCATTTCCACTGTCCCCATTTGAACAGGTGTGATAACAGGTGGCTGTAATTGTACACACATACCAGGACCTACAGGTTCACTTCCAAGCATGACATGACTATCCTGGAATGGCAGCTCTGGATGATCAGCCACTTTAGCTTTGCCTATTAAAGCTACCTCAGTACCAGGAATAAAACTAGTCTTATGACTCATAAGAAAATTAGTTTACCCTGATTAGTACCACCCAGAAATTACAATTTTGTTTCTGCGACAAACCAAAAACGAATGCATTTACTGAACCACATCAAACACCAGCAATAAAAGAAATTAAAGCATTCAAGGAAAGACTACAGGGAATCCAAGGGAAGTCCTTTTGTGAAATTGTGATACTAATTCACAAAATCTTGGGATTATAGGGAGCCGTTTGGCAAATAACTCACAGGACGGTAAAAAGAAAGACTTTAACACTAGAGCCTTTATTTGAGGAAGACCTCCAGCCTGAAGGTGGAGTTTAAATAGTCACGGGGCACCAAGCTCAGGTGCTCCAAAATAGTCAGCTCCACCCACAGTTGTACCTTTTGTAGAGAAAAAAACCAGAATAACTCAGGGAACCATCGCAGGCAGGGATTAGGGTGAGGAAGATTTTCTCAGCAGGGTGCAAGTCTTTTATTTTATCGCCTGAAATGAAACCTGAGCGCGTCGTATCCTGAATGTCAGAATAAATGCCACATGTGGGCTCACATCATCCAAATCCAACCTCAGTGATTGGATTTAACCTGCGGAGCAGAGCTGCCTTCCCGTCAGGAGTCGAACACGAGGAGATGAATAAAGAAACTGTTGAATGCGTGTGATTTTCTCCGTTTGTCACAGTGCAAATGAATTAAATGAATGAGGTGCCACTGCTGTTTGCATAGTTAATGAAGGATAGCTCTTTAGGTGACCAGACCAAGCTGTTGTGGAATTGTATGCAAAGACCGTTGTTTAATTTTCTCCTAATTTCTTCACATCTCCGGGAGCTAAGTGTTATATGTGTGGCTTTAATCTCACACAGCCATGCTGCCAGGGACTGGAGCTAAGCTTTAAGGCTAAGCACATATGCAGCGCTGCAATAAACACGCAGGAAGGGACGGCAAATTACATTTACGTGCTCACACATGAACGCAGTCACTACCGTGAAGACACCAATGACTATGGTTATCTAAGGACAACAGCCTGTTGGCTTAGAGGAACGGGGACGAGCAAGAAGATACACACCATTAGTCGCCACCACAGGACTGACCGCAATCATGTTCATAGCAAATGGAGATGGAGCCATGTGTCTCTGGATTTGTTCAGACCTTGTTTAATATCAGTCCTGGAACAATGTCTCAGAATGCATTCAGGAAAAACAAACAAACAAGGTTAGTAGTGGATGAATTCCTTGCAGTCACTTCATGATTTCCATTTACCTGTGAGATCCAAGGCACTTGGAGATGTTCTGAACATCTCCTATGTTGCCTGCTCGTAGTGAAACCCCTTCAGATATGCTAATCTGATCTCTCTTTGATATCATCTGACCATTTGTCTAGTCCAGATGCCCCTCTCCTGTGTGACACTTTCAGTCCCTCCTGGAGTATCCACAGGCATCCCCACTTTGGATGAGATATCCAAACCGTCCTGTGACTTCTGGGTTAAACCAAGGGTGTTCTCCTGGTTGAAGGAAAACTTAACCAGATGTTGAACCAACTTAGAGTAATGTGATGAAGGGGTTTGTGTCTGTTTTTCCCTGCAGTAAACAGCAGATAGTGAACTCATCTCAGGCGAAAGGTGAAGACTGATTGGACAGGTGGTGCTTTATTTCAACAGATCAGTCCTGTTTGGCCTGCGATTATCATCACTGGGAGATGGGGAGAGAAATCATATTGTGCTATGATATGCTCTGGTTTCCCCTATAAAAGTCCACAACTTCTTTTCCTTTTGGTTTGTCCCGTTAGGGGATCCAACAGTATGTCATCTCTTTTAATGTCAGCCTCTCTAACAACCTTGTGTCTTCCTCACTACATCCATCCACCTTCTCTTTGGTCTTCCTTGTGCCCCTCATCACCCTTTTGCCAACATACTCACCATCTCTCCTCTGGATGTGTCAAAACCATCAAACTCAGCCCGCTAACTTTGTCTCCAAAACATCTCACCTTGGCTTTTTGTCTTCTTTTCAACAGCACTGTCTCTAATCCATCCATCATGGCTGTCCTCACCACTGTCTTACGAACTTTGACCTTCATTCTAGCAGACTCCCTCTCACTCTTCCTTCTCCACTCCTCTTATACAAATATTCTGTTTAACTTCAGCTAATCTTAATTCCTCTCATCTTCAACGCATGCCGCCACCTTTCTTAATGTTCCTCCACCTGCTCCCTGCTTTCACCACAGACCACAGTGTCATCTTGTTCATCCTCTTTAGTGCCATTCTAACTTCACCCTTGCTAATCACTACTACCTGTTCCACCACACTTGCATCTTCTAGAAGACAGAAAGGATGAGGAAGAGGAAGATCTAGAGATCCAACAATATTTCATTCAAATCTCTACACAAACATCAAAAGAAACTTCGAAGCTTCACAAGCTTCAAAGAGTTGAAGACAGAACTACTTCCTACAAGTAAAACTCCAACATAAAAACTGTCAAAAAAAGCCAAATAACCGTGATTTAAGACGGTGCATCACCTGTGTTTGAAGCACACGCATGTGTGAAAGAGTCTTCCTGTCATTTACAAAACATTTAATGGAGTATTGTTCTCAGCATGACTCCAAATTAATCTGAATGCTGAACACACATTTCTTCCCTCGGAGCCAGAAAATGCACACACTAGTTGTTTGGGTTTTATGCTTGTATTTCCAGAGGAAACTCAACTTGATGCTGATGTTTCTTTGATGGTGTGTCGTGTTGAGAAAAGAAGTAACAAATTAATGAAGTAATCTGGCACTGCTTCATTATTACAAGACCCCACCTCCCCTCCCAGCCTCTGGCCCCACACTATTTATGATCATAATGGCTGCTGTTATTTGTTAAGGAGAGTGATTGCCATCCTTGTTTTCTCTGCCACAGAGAATAATATTTGTCCTTTTGTGGCGCCACTGTTTGTGACGAAGGGGTGTCCTGGGCATGATGCTGATGGATGGGTGCGTTGAACACTGGAGAGAGGCACACAAGACGAGTCAGCTGAGCTCTGATTGTTGCTGTAATCACATCACACCTCCCCTAATTCATCCATCCGCTCAACAGTGGCTTGTTTTCTGATTACAATGCACATCTGTCAACCACTCTTGAAGCACCAACAGTAAAAACTGAAATCTGAGTGAGGTAACAAGAATATCTTCAATCAACACTTGACTGCCATTTGTCACTTTTTCCTCAGTTTTGACATGGATTTCAACCCTAAAAGAAGCTAAATACCATCTGTTAGAAACCCTTATCCTTAATCAAATGTAGGCAACAAACCTGATGATAGTAGGAAGGGATTTGAAGATGTGTCTGTAAACACAAAACAGCAAACTAAGATAAGGAAGCGCTCCCGTCGCTTAAGGATAGTGAGTTTCTCAGGGATTTTCTGAAATAATCTTATTTAACTTGTCTTTCACTGTTTTCTTCTTCATTGGTTCCACACGTTTGTTGTTCCTGGCTTGAATTATAGCTATACTAGTCTCCCCACCTAACAATTCTGATAGTATTGCTTCACATCAGCAGAACAGCTCTTCACATGTTTCCTCTAAATGTATTAATATTGAACGGATCACATAACTGAATTAAACCAAAGTGGAGAAGTTACGTCCTTGGGTGCCCAGAAGTTCAGTTCAAGATCACATGATGTGTTTTGCAGGACAGATAAATGAAACAAACCACATTATAAAAGCAACAAGGGGACAAAGACAGAGTTCACTTATGTCACCTGGAATCAGTTGCTTGACAAGTATTGTGACAGAAGGAAGGATGATCCTTCTCGCTGCACTGGTAGATAGATTCGTTTGGTTGTAGTTGACTTTGTGTCTAATCATGCATTACCCTGTTGTTTTCAGGGTTAGTTAATTTTTGCAGCACTTCTGCTGGTTTTCCATCACTACCATTTTCTGGCTCATAATTCTCTCTGCTCCTCGTATTTGCTGGGAGGTGGCATTGAGTGTTTGCCATCATTATGTCATCATGTTGGGGGTAAAATAAACCCAGGCCTCTCAGCTGTGCAGCTGGACTAGTTTTTATTCAGTTACTGGGGGAAGGATACCAACAGTTTAACAGAGTACAGATGATGTCATTAACAGTCAGCCCACGGGGAGCAGAGCTGCAAACATTAACAACTTCAGGGGGGTGTGGGGTGGGGTGCATTTATTCACACACTCCAGTGGTGAAAGCTTGGCCCTCTAGTAATGAGGTGTCTGGAGCGTTGGGTGTCAGCCGGGTGTCGGATGATGTGTGACACTTTCTCATCTGAGGGTTGGTTCTGCCTTTTTGTTTATACTTGTGACCGAACAAGCACCCATTGTTCCGATCGAGGCAAACAAAGCTTCCCAGGAGTGAAATAATACACCTAGAGAGATGGGAGTCATTTGGGGTCAGTGTGTTTATGAGGGACTGTGTTTAGTCAGGTGTAGTTTTCAGGATGGATGGATTCCCAGTGAGTTAATGACCTGCCTTGATTCAGCGGAGCTCTCCACCCATAGTCCCTCATATTCCCTTTCATCCATCTCTATAAGAGAGAGATGACGGCGAGATGGAGAAGGGCCGATGAGATGAATACACCGTGCAACAGAATGAACGATTTCAAGTGCAGGAGCAAACTGAAAGGGGCTAATTAGACGAGAGGGGGAAATTTGGGAGCGAGAGCGAGAGACAAAAGAAGAGAACGGAAAACGACCATTAGGTTCTGGATCTGGGGTAATATGTAAGAAAAACAGCCCCCAGTTGACGGCAGAAGTACTTCTCTAATGTGACAACCATATCCCGCCAATCCCATGGTCCATGTTGGCGGGCCTCATTCTCTTCCGGTGCTGCAGACACACGTCTGATCAGAAAGGGGAGGAATTTAAATGCACTGTTCTTGGACGGTTGTTCTTGTTGCTGGATGAATGTGCAGCATTATAAAAAGAATAGAATCCATCAGAAATGTCCTTGTGCCGCTGCTGTATCCGCCATCCCCATTACTCCGCCCCCCCTCGGGGGAATCTCTTTCTGATTTGTTCTCCAGCATCAACTTTGGTTTTCCGTATGAGTTGAGAAAATGGCTCCGAGAAGGTAATTTCAAAAGGAAATGAGCTCTCTATTAGAAACCCGAGGACAAGGACACAGAAACAGTCGCAGACAGAAACAGTTGTTAGCGCGGAATGAAACCGAATCAGTCAGAGACAGCTGATCACAGCTATGAGGGATCGTTGCCACGGATTTATTATTATTCAAAACATGTCAGGTTTGAAGAGTCTCTAAGCTCCTGGTTCTACCCTGAACAGCCAGAAACCTGTTGATGTCTACAATAAATCAGTGTGTTCCTCCTGACCAGATGTGATTCTACTCCCAACTGTACAGGAGAGGATATTTATCTCGACCACCGCTAACCACTAACAAGGTAGTGTTTGTAGGACCTGCTGTAATAAGAGCCAACAGAGACACACATTCTGAATCTCCCGTCTATATGTCTGAAGAATGCTCCTGAACAACACCTCACTCATCTCAATCCAACAAAGTAATACTCTAGTTAAATAACATCTCACATTCACGTTACTGCTGACAAAACCAAAAAGAAAAAGTTGACTTACTTTCTCCTTCACTGCTAACTGTCCAGCTGACACTCAACATTCAAAATTCAACTGATATGTGAAAAGCAGCATCCATAATAACAATGTCTCTGACAGTATTCCGACATCAGAGACATGAACTTGTTAATCATTATTGTGATCATGACCTAACTCATTTTCTGGTTGTTCCTTCCAGACTCAGGAGTCAGATATTCTGTACACGCACTCATAAATCTCTTACATCCAGGTCTGTCGTGAGTTCAATAAACTGAGCGCTTGCTGCTCGAGTGAATAACCATCGAGAGAAATTACTTCTGCAGCACTAATGCAAGATAAATGTTGACATTTTCTGCAACAGCTCCAGATGCAATATCTATTTTTACACTTATTTATCCTGCTGGTTTGCTGAGCATGCACGTTCTGTTACTGCAACACTGGCAGTTAAATACACAAACACACAACATCCTCAGATGCTGCTCAGCACCAACATCTCTTTTCACTACTGACAGGAATAAATGCCTTGCTCAAGTACATGGGATTCAAACCGACGACCTTGACCACCATCTGTTTGCTCTGTAAGCTGCTCCCCCGTGATTACACATCCTTCACACGATCCAACCGAGCAGAAACCACAAAACATAAACACCACCACAGCTGTCGGATGCAGATTTCAACAGGCAATAAACATCTCTCAGGAGGAAAATACTTTCATAAACTGTCATACTTCTGCAGGTTTGTTGATTATTCATCCGAATAGGGAGGAGTAGAGTTCAGGAAGGGTCAAACCTCAGAAGGAGCTGTTGTAAACAGGGACCAGAAGAATCGTCAACAAAAATAGATTCATAGTGATGCTAACAACCGGCAGTATTACCATATTATTAAGGTGTACAAACTACTAATGGCGATACACAAACTGAAGGAGACAGAAGGACAAACATTCAGAAATTATCTTAATATCAAAAACTAATTTTGAGATATTAATAATAGCAGTACATCATATTGTATTAAGATTGGTAATATTAGGATTATATTAACAGTAATATACATACTAGTAATAATATATTAGTATTAAAAGTACTATTATAATAGAAAAATGATATTAGAATGACATTATGATTATAGGAGTTGTAGTAGTAATGGTTTATTGTTGTAGATCTCGAATGCCAAAAATATGTCTTCTTCTCCTTTTGGCTTTTCCCTTCAGGGGTTGTGAATCACTTGCCTCCAAGTGATTCACAACCCTGTCTTCTGCATCCTCTTCTCTCACACCAACTACCTTCATGTCCTCTTTCACTACATCCATAAACCTCCT
Organism: Antennarius maculatus; assembly: GCA_013358685.1. Classification (NCBI taxonomy): domain Eukaryota; kingdom Metazoa; phylum Chordata; class Actinopteri; order Lophiiformes; family Antennariidae; genus Antennarius; species Antennarius maculatus. Next base: position 17,574,136 of record CM023621.1, on the reverse strand, counting down.
CTTTGGTCTTCCTCTAGGCCTCCTGCCTGGCAGTTCAAAACTCAGCATCCTTCTACCAATATATTCACTATCTCTCCTCTGGACATGTCCAAACCATCTCAGTCTGGCCTCTCTGACTTTATCTCCAAAACCTCTAACATGTGCTGTCACTCTGATGTACTCATTCCTGATCCTATCTATCCTGGTAACTCCCAAAGAGAACCTCAGCATCTTCATCTCTGCTACCTCCAGCTCTGTCTCCTGTCTTCTCCTCAGTGACACTGTCTCTAGACCAAACGCATCGCTGGTCTCACCACAGTTTTGTACACCTTTCATTTTAGCTGAAACTCTTCTATCACACATCACACCTGACACTTTTCTCCACCCGTTCCATCCTGCCTGTACATGCTTCGTCACCTCTTTTCCATACTCTCCATTGCTCTGGACTGTTGACCCTAAGTACTCAAAATCCTCCGCCTTCTTGATCTCTTCTCCCTGTAACCTCACTCTTCCATTTGGGTCCCTCTCATTCACACACATGTACTCTGTCTTACTGCGGCTAACCTTCATTCCTCTCCTTTTTACAGGAAAAATCTCCACCTCTCTAGCTTCTCCTCCACATGTTCCCTGCTCTCACTACAGATCACAATGTCATCTGCAAACATCATAGTCCATGGAGATTCCTGTCTAACAGTGACGTGCGGTCAGGGGAGGCAGGTGAGGTGAAAGAAAAAAATGGAAGATAGAATAAATAAATGCTAATAATTAATGCTAATAATTAAATGCTAATATTTATCCAGCGATGTGTATTATAAACATTTTTTCTGTTTAACGTCACCAATTTTAGGTTATTTTTACTCAAAATCGCTGAATTTTCACATTTACCGCTGCAATACGGAGCAGAGACCTGCGGTGAGGCACCAGCCAGCCGAGACTCACCATGGATTGCGCAATAGCTCAGATAGCTGTGCTGGTAGCTATACAGTGAGACCGTAATGCTATCTCTCTATATGTCGCTATTAAAATGTTCAAACACGTTTTCTCTATAAACTAAATTCCCGTAATTTAACTAATGTATATAATGTACAGTGGTTTTTCTTGTCAACAGCTGCATGTGTGTGACGTCTTTCTTGAGTTGAGCGGCCCTGAAACCGCTGTGAAAAGGCACTAGGTGAGGCACAAAAATACCCGGCCTCCTAGATAGGGGGCGCTGGTGATCCCAGGGATTCGTCTTGGGACTCCTCAGCCGAAGAATAAGTGAATGCAGGCTACGATCTACATTAAGTCAAGTGCAGCAATTTTTTTTTTTCCGCTCGCCTATTCAAATGGAGGATTAAATATTACAAACTGAAGGAAAATACGGACAATTTCTACAAATAAGTTATTGATGCGTTTGTTCAGAGGGGGCGGCGCATGGACTTCATTTACAAGTAAACCTGACATATTAACAGTTAGGTAACAACATTACGTTTTTTTAATCAAATATGCTTATTTTTGTGTTACAGTTTGTATGTTTAAATAATTCTGCAATGAGACTTTAACATAACCCACTCACTGTTGCTAATTAAATGGTGAATAAGCTACACTGTAGGTTCATATTTTTGTAAATCTGATTACGTGATCATGATGACATCGGTGCCTCACCAGCCATGAACCTCACCGCACGTCACTGCTGTCTAACCTCGTCTGTCAGCCTATCCATCACCATAGCGAACAAGAAGGAACTCAGATCTGATCCCTGATGCAGTCCCACCTCCACCTTGAACTCCTCTGTCACACCTAGAGCACACCTCACCACTGTCTTGTAATATCTAATAAAATGAACGGACCAATCAGAGTGAGGGAGACTGCAGGGGGCAGGGGCTTGAACCAATGACCTTCCAAAAACTGGATAATGCTTTAACCACATAAGCCAAAGTCACCCCAGCCATGCAAATCAGGATTCAGTTCTGTGTAACTGTATCCGATTGTGGGTTTGCCCAGTCCATCAGCATCAGCTGTATGTAAATATCTAGGCTTGCAAATGTCGATTCTTGAGGCAGATGGACAGAAAGTCCCTCAAGTACATGTATATCTGTTAGCTTTCACATTAGCATCAGTGGTACCAAGACAGATTTTACAATGTTTTCATGTCAACATCATGGATGTGGAGTCAAAACTGACAGAGTGAACACAATTTAATGATGAGGTATTTCAATGATTCACCGGTTCTCCTACACTGTAACAATGATATCACCGCTCTAATTATGATGTCAGTACTTTGGTGGTTTCACATTATTTATTACTCTTTTTCACATTGTGTAATTTTAATAGGAACTGTTTTGTTAATCTCTACCAAAAGACATAGCACACTTTTCTTATCAATCCCCATGTTTTGATGTATTTTATGCTGCAGACCTACTTGGTGATGAAAGAGGAATAAAAATCAGTTTGTGTCTGTGACACACAGAAATATATCAGGTTTTGGAAACCACAGCTTTATATGCTTTTATCTCCTTCCTCCTCAGAGCAGGGCAGTTTATCTGTACCTGCTCATCCTTTACTGCGGATTTCGGCATCATCTAAATGCATAAATGTAGCTGATGGCTTCAACAGGATAATACACTGCTGCTCTGCTCACTGAAGGAATCCATTAAATAAACAATGCCTTTTACTCTGGGCTAAAGACGTGTACTTAACATGCTCTGGAGGAGGGGATGATAGAAATTTTAAAAAATTGCAAGTAATATCACAAGAACTGTGCACTTAGCATTGCCCCAGAGCCCCTTTATCCTTGTGAATGTGCCATTAGTCATACCCTGCACACAGAGGTCTAATTGTTTGCTGCAGCTTCTCCTGTCAGATGTAACCTTTAAGAAACCAAAGAGGTGCAAGGCTTTATTTACAAGACACAAAACACCAATATATCAGATTTTTTTCATTACATCAGTATGACACACACACACACACACACACACACACACACACACACACACACACACACACACACACACACACACACACACCTGTGGTTGAATGTCAATATTTTACCCTCAAATCTGAACAGTTATTACATTCCATCCTGTTTATTGAACTGTTATTGGATTATCATGAATAGCCAATTAACCCAACACGCCCGCGGGCCACATCCAGATCAGCACCTCATTTCTTCTTAAAAAGAATTTCCCCAATAGCACCCATATCATCAATATCTATGGTCGGTTTCTGATTAGAGTGGGACCTCAGCATTGTTTCCACAGAACAACTAGAGCCAAAAGATTGACGTTTGACAGGAGCCAATAGCTAATCAGCGTGTATTGACCAATAGAATCATGACGTTGGACCGTTCTAGTCGGAGTGGGCGTGGCAGCATAGTAATCATAATGTCATCCCATAGTCATAATATGAAATTATCAAATTATCCAAATCAAACCAGGTACACAACAACAAAAAAGAACTGAATTGCAAACAGGTCAAGAATAAAACGAACTGTACAAATTAATCAGATTAATATACTTTCGTATTTTCTGGTGTTTAACCACACCCACTTTAGCGGCGAAACATTCCTACTGCGTCATAGGCTAACGCAAACAGCAACGTCACTCCCATTTCTACTTGTGGCAAAACTACTGTACATTTCTTCACTCACCACAACATGTATCCACAAAATGCTTCCCAACCAACCTGAATATATCAACTAATTAAAGAATAAATGGTATCTGTGGCTCTCTAGATAGCTACATTAGCGCTGAGCTAGCATCAGACTTCTACACAATTACGTTAGCTCTGAGCTAGCATCAATTAATTCCAGCGTAAGCATCAATGCAGAGTACGTCATCAGTAAAATTTAAATTAAAGGAGTCAAAACTCACCCACAAAGCGTCATGGTTCAGTAAGGTGTGTTCCTGATAAACCATAGAACAGGTAAATGTGATTTTACAAGTGATTTTATTAAACTTTTCACTCGTTAATTCTCCTGCTTCTCTCGGTCAGTTCAGCGGTAACAGGTGCTCTTAAAGGGGAAGCGTCACCAACATTTTATTGAAGGCAGACTGTTAATCATCCCCTTTAAGAGGTTATTAAACCTTAATTTAAGTCACTTTAAGCAATTAAATGCTCACATTTTAACAATTTAAAATAATTAACACCTTTTCATAACTCATTTTGGTTTAAATTATGTTTTAATTAAATTTAATTTAGTTTATAATTGTGTTTTAAACTATATTTATGTCATAGGTTTTAATCAGTCAGAGCTGATCAACCACTCAACTCGGAGCTTCAGCTTCACAAAAGTGATTTATATTAAAGGGAATAAACACACACATCTTTTTGCGTATTGATGAATAAAATCTTAAACCACACTTTTCAGGTTCACGCAGCAACATGTTAGTCACTTGTGTTTGAACTAGTTTTATGTCAGGATCTGGTGTCACAGATATAGTCTGAGAGCTTCATCAAAGATCCAGCTTCATAAAGTTAATTTCATCTGAGAGGCAAAACCATTAATCAATATGATTAATTATTCATTTTCAGCTCTGATATAGACTCCACTGGTCACATTCTTAATTGGGATTACTGAGATGGTAAATAATTAGGAAACTCAGATGAAACGTGAGATTTCTTTTTACAGTTTATTTGATGAATTTATATTTAAATATACCAGCTGGTGTTTATAACTTCAAATTTTGATGTTCAGTAATGATTTAGGTAATAATTACTGTGACTGATTAAATATGTATTAAAGCCAAAGTTCCTGTGAGACTTTTATGAGGGTGAAATGTCAGCTGATATCGACCAGTGGTCAATTATCTGCTTTATTCTTCACTAAAGCTCTTGTAATTATATCAGGCTGTGAAAACGCACCATCGGCTGACCTGCAGGGTAAAATATTCAAGAAAAGATTAAACACAGACAGAAGTTAATTTAATAAAGGATGGAAAACAGCACCAAAGGAAGACGACCTACTGCTGCACTTTGACACCAAACACAGAGGAGATAATAATACAAACTGGGAACAAAAGGGCAGCGCACAGTCGACAGAACGTGTTCCTAAAGGTAACAGTAAAAAAAAAAAAAAGTGCAGCTTTACTGGTGCTAAAAAACACCACCATCAATCAATCAGTCACAACAACACACATATACGATAAATACAAACGTTTACAAGTGGATCTGGATCTGACGATTCGCAATCAACATTCCAGCTAGTTGGGGTCATTTCTGATTGGGTTCTGAGTTGTGTTGGGTCTAGTGAAGACAAGAATAATCTGTCAGAACCCACATGGTTCTAATCCAATGGGATATTCAAATGTAATCACTACACCACCGCTGGCTGCTGCAGCAAAATCCGGCTACAAATCTGTTACCTCATTTTCAGTATTAATTGCTGCATCAAATTAATGGGGCAAATCTGTGCAGTGGGTCCTAATCACTTATCTGCCATCGCTGCTCCTAACCGGGGGGTAATTGGAACAGCTTGTAGTCGTGTAAAATAACTTATGTGTTATCATCAATAAAGGCAAACGGTGGCTCGCTGTCACTTCGCTGAATAAAGAGGATTAAACGGCGGAAAAATTAAACTGGTGTGAAACAACACAGCTGACGGGTTTTCTTTGATGGAATAAGAATTTTAATGTCCAGGATCAAGTGACTAAATATGATGAAGCTAATGAGGATGTATGACTGGAGACACCAGATCAAAAGCAGACTAGTGTGAACCGATGTGTCCGAACAGACGAAACTATTAACCAGTGATCCGTGATGGAGCTCCACCTGCTGCGTTTAGTCACCTCCAATTAGACTCACATGAAAGACGGCATCTGTAAACAGGAAGTGGGCGATCTCCTTCGTGACGTGAGATCGTTTCGATTAGCGCGGCGGAGCTGGTGTGATTTGTGCGCGGCCCTGCAGTGACCTTTTGACCCTATTATGTTCGAACTGCTTGAAAATTCGTAATCTGCGAACGACTCGGTCAATTAGAAGAAGCGCCGCTTCCTGCGTCTGACGGATGCTGACTGAAACGTGTAAAGGGCACAAGAGGGCGGCTGTCTGTACGATGGCGTGTGTGTGTGTGTGTGTGTGTGTGTGTGTGTGTGGTGTAAATGTGTTTTCCATTGCGCCTGAGGAGGAACACATCATTTACAAATATCCCACATCATGGCGGTCGTCCTGATTTATGCCTGATGTTTAATTAACTCAGCTGTTAGCTGCTAGCGGCGTAGCAAACAGGCTCGGTGTCAGGTATGCCAGGCAGGAAGTGGGGAAAGCTGAATCTCACATTAATCTTCTGGGATTTGGTTTTGTGGGCTGGCAGAACGAATGAATAATTAATATAACGCATACAACATGAAGAACCAATAATAATACAGAGCATACAGCTGTTTATAGGCAAACACAATATGTCTCTGCAGCCATGTTACTCATGCGTGGAACACACACACCCCTTCCATCAGCCAGCCTTTGGGTGGAAGGATATCATCTCTCCGAAGAATATAATCCTATTGTTCTTCTTTGCACACACACACACACACACACACACACACACACACACACACACACACACACGAGCTGTGGAACACACTACAATGATATCTCCAGTGTTGGTGCTTCACTCGGATCAGCCTCGTGCAAAATGAAGCCTTGCTCCCTGATTGGTTGAACTACAATCCTTGCACCTCCTGGGAGGTTTCTGTTTGCATGTTCTCCCCACATGTGCATGGGTCCCATCTTGGTTCTCTAAGTCTAAGCCCCCCCCCCCCACCACCACCACCACCACCACCCCCAAAAACATCCCATAGAGGTGAGCGGGTGAGTTGAACTTGCCCATCCGAAAACGTGTGAGTTTGACTGTTTGTCTTTACTGTAAGTAAGCTGGCATTTTCTCCAGGGTGTACCCCGTTTCATGCCACTCATCAGCTGGGAGGGGCTCCAGCCCTCCCAGCCCTAAAGTACTTTAAAAAAAATAAATGAATGAAAAAAATCAATAAATCAATGTACCTGGGGTTCTATATAGACCTGAATCAGACCCACATCCTGGTTCATGTTGATGACTCCAGAAGTAGGAGGAGCTACAGTGTCAACCAATCAGGTGCCTTTACTTTATTAAATCACCAGTGTCTGTTCTATGACCCCAGTCCAAGTTTAGAACCCTTGATGAGTTAATAAACTGACGTCTTCTGGATTTATTTTCGGACACAGGTTTTATTTCTGGCCTCACACACAAATAAAAAACAAATGAACACACATAAAAACACACCCATTTTCTGACAGGAAGGGGCGGGGCCTGTTTTGGGGGGGTTTACTTGAGCAGCCTACAGCTTTAAAGCCGTAAAGCGTGAGCAGCAGCAGCAGCGGCGGCGGCGGCGGCGGTGGCGGCACAGATTAAGCCAGCAGCGAGTTGGGTACGCATGAGCGGACCAGCTGACATTATGTCGGCGATTATACGCTCCTGTTTCAATCCCAGACGTTTCTTTGAAGCTTAGTTTGCTGTACGACACAAAGTAAGCGTGAAATTGACACCCGATGCCATTGGCCGGACCGCGTGCACGTCCCCAACGAAGCACTAAAACAGTCAGAGAATGTCAGGCTTTACAGTTAATATTCATTAATGTAAATTTCACATTTTCAATATGAAAGAATTACATGTGTTGAATATTCCCTTATTTCCTCTGCCCCCCCCCCCCAGCCTGGAACCTCCTGCTCCAGTCCGATAAAACGATTTCACGCCAAAGTGAAATCCTCCTCCTCCTCAGTCCCCATCCCCCCCACCCCCCACGTTTGCCTCTTCTTCACCTGGCATTTGTGGACAGGCATGGTGGGGGTCGACCCTATGAGGAGGAGGATTCCCCCCCCCCAATCTTAGAAACACTGAGAGCGAGGATGAGGAGGGCCGGGGGGGGGGGGTTGTCTCAGAGGTGAATGGAATCTCTGAAGGGTAGCGTAGCATTAGCACCTTTAATATCAGTATCAGATGGAGTGTCTGACGGATGAGGCAGAAAGAAACTGCCCCCCCCCCAAAAGAAGAAAGACGGAGCGAGAATTAGTTTCTGAAAGATAGCCAAGAGATAAAGTGACATTTACGGATCAGAACTTCTCACATCCATCATTGTTGAACGTTAGACGTTCTGTCCTTTTTCGGGACGGATCCGTCACCTCCGCCGGGCCTCCATGAGGAGGCCTTTAAAGGTAGCCCCCCCACTTCGAACCGCCGCTTTGTAAACGAATCCAAGGGAATAGGATTCGAAAGCCGTGAGCGTGACGCTTCACACCGCTTAGAAAGCACCTGGTATACCCAACCGCTCGCTCGTTTCACCAGCGGTCACCTTTTCCGACCCCGACCCGTGCGGGGGGGGGTGGGGGGGGGACTCCACGACACACTCGTCTTCACCCAGGCGTGAGCAAATCCACCCGCAGAGGAGCTTTAGAGAGACTCCTGTTCCGTTAGAGAGGTGGAAAACCCTCCTGTTCCACTCGTTTGTGAGCCGCCGGTCCTTCAGAAAAAACTCCACAAAGTGAAAAAACGTGGAAACACATTCTTGGATCTGTCTCTCCCCCCCCCCCCCCCCCCACACACACACACACACATACACATACAACTAAATTTATCGGGTCGTCGCCTTCAGAAAAAAATATCCTCAAGTTTGAAGTATGGCTGAGAAATAAACTTCTTGTAATCTGAATTTGGATCAGAACCAACATCCCATCTCTACAGGAAGCCATCCAGTAGATTTACTGCTGCCAAGCAGCAAACAAACAAACAAATAAATAAACAAACAAATTGAATCCAGTTTACATCAGAAAATGGGACCAAATTAACCTTTAAAATGATCAATTAATCGTCAGCTGCTAATGATCGATTAATCAATCTGTCTGTGGTCTGACACTGATAGACAGGAAAGAGAGAAGGGGGGGGGGGATGGGGGAGAGAAAAGAGGGGGAGGAATTCTCTATTCATGCCAAACAACTGCAGATAAGAAAATGCTTCATCAATCACGATGGAGAATTTGTGGCTAAGTGAACGTCTGGCGGTCGGCTTTTACAAGCAGAGAAGGTGGAAGCTGCCTAAAAATAGTCCTGCAGCAGCTTCTGGTAAACGAGGAGGAGAAACAGTCGAGAGGAAAAAGGAAAAGAAAAACACACAAGTGGTGATTTCATTTCCCTCGCTGTCATAGCGCCGCTAAATAACTCCGGTCAGGGAATTACAAACGCCCGAGCTCGATGGCTCCGAACAGCAATCCCATACAGGTGGGAAATGAGAGGGACAATAGGGGGGTGAAGGGGGTGGGGGGTGGCAGAAATGGAGAGTAGGGCTTGATGGATAGAACAAGAGGTAGAGGTGGAGAAGTAATGAACGGAAACGGAGAGAAACCGCCGAGATGGACGAACGGGGAGAAGGAATGATATGAAGAAGAAGGATGGGAGCAAGGGAATAATCAATACGGAAGGAAGGAAGGTAAGAAGGAAGGAAGGAAGGAAGGCAGGAAGGAAGCCAGCCTTTTAGAAGTTCAAGGAAAGGTGAGCCTTGAGGAAAGGAAGGAAGGGAGGAAGGGAGGAAGAGAGGAAGGAAGGAAGGAAGGAAGGAAGGAAGGAAGGAAGGACTTTTACAAGTTCAGGGAAAGGTGAGCCTTGAGGAAAAGAAGGAAGGAAGCAAGGAAGGAAGGAATGAAGGAAGGAAGGAATGAAGGAGGAAGGAAAGAAGGAGGTTAGGAAGGAAGGAAGCCAGACTTTTAGAAGTTCAGGGAAAGGTGAGCCTTGTGGAAAGCCATCTTTTGGGTGCTCTGTTGCTGTCGCCATGGCGACGGGGTACACCCTATACCCACCCATGTAGAACCCAGGAGTGACCCTCCTCCCTCCACGGGTGAATAAACACAACTAAGTCAAACTTAAAACATTTAAAGTCGTCCCTCCCCAGAGTTGAAGAATTACACGCCCCCAACTAACTGTATCGGTCTGGTAGCGGCAGAGGGGAGGGGGGGGCAGACAGAGGTCTGTGATTGGCTGACAGACAACAGGCAGCGACAAACTGCAGAAAAGAGCGACGGTAGGAAAGACAAAGAGGTGAAGAACGAAGAGACAGACCAGAGAGACGAGGTCCAGGAAGAGCCCGAGCCAAAGCGGATCAGAACCCGGTCCGGTAATAAACGACATTATTAGAGCGGCCGTCATTAAAGTCTGAGCACACAATGAGCGGCGTGCTCTTAAGGTATCCCTCCAGCATGACGAGGGAATATTTGGGCTTCAAGGACGTTTGATTGAAGCCATAAAAATGAGGGATGACTCCGTGGAGCTGCCGCAGAATCTCTGCCTCAACTTCTCATTCCTCGCCCCCTACAACCCCCCCTTCCCTCTGCAGATGCTTCATCCCGTTCGGACGGGGCTTCGACCTTTACCCTCAGGTGGGGGCAGAGGTCGAGACGGCAGAAGAAACTTCACACCAATGGAGAAACTGTTGTGATTGGTCCAAAGAGTGTCAGGAGGAAGGACGCGCTTCTCTAATGTACGGCTGATTCATTAGTTGAAGTCGACTTTATTATGGTCTGTGTACACGGACCATATTCATCCTGTTGCTTCAAGTGATGGCGTGATGACATCACTATTGTGCGCTCCCTGCCCCCCCTCCCCTGGGAACTATTGCAATTACATAATGATATCTTCAAATCTACAAGCGCAACAAAAAGATACCTGCATCCCCTCTCCTCCATCCCTCTATCCACACCTTCACCCCGTTTCCCTTCTCCCCTACCCCTCCCTACTTCTTTCCTCCCCCCCCCACCTCCTTCCCCCCACCCCCGTCACTGCCTTTGTCGTTTCACGGCCACCTTAAACTGCCGCAGATCAATCAGAGGCACTCAGCAGAGTTTGTTAGCATGCCGCCGCTGCAGCCGGATGACGACGTGCCCCCGGGGGTCCGCCGCCCTCATAATTAAATGGCTGGAGGACTGAATGCCTTCCTCCTGGGGACCCTGGTGATGCTAGCTGACAATCCTCCCCTCGCAATTTGTGCCGGTGCAAAAACTAATCACTTAGACCGTTCCAATCTCAGACAAGCCACTGAGAGGAAAAACAGCGATATTATTTGGTTTTGGAAAATATCCACCAGTAATAAATAGAGCTGGAGACGCAGCTGATGCTGATTTGAAAGCAGGACCGGCCCATCTCCGTGTCCAGGACCTGTCAATCACAAACTGATTTACGTGACGTAGGAAGTTGTGAGCGTGCCAATCAATATCTCATCCTGTAAGTGCCAGCCAGGATCTACAGCTGACCAGCGCCGCGGCCTGAACACTCGTCCGTGGACGCCACACACAATGAGGCCCCGGCGCATTTCATCATCCCTTCAAAAAAAAACCCACAAACTCCCGACCGAGGCCTGGCGTCGATCCCGTGTGCTCAGTGACACGGTTCATGAAACGCAACCTGAATAACCTCGCCTTCATTTGTTGGTTACCGGGGTAACGAGTCCAGCTTCCGTCTGAAAAATGACTCATTTCCTGAAATTGAAAGATGGTGACAACATTTAAGAAAAGTCCAGAAATTGTAAGTTTGGGACTAAAAAACTGTAAAAAAACAAAAAAAAACAAAACAAAAAAAAAAAAACAAAGCAAAACAGAAACGAGACACATTGTTCACGTGCTGATGCTGATGAAGGAAACGCTGACGTGATGAAGACGCTGGTTTTCAGAAGACGTGCTCTTAGATGAAGTTAGCCTCAATAAGTGGTGTTTCACAGAGTAGCAAGAATGTGATGCCAGCCAGTAAATATATATATATATATATATTACATTTATCTATATATTTATCTCTATATTACATTTAAACATTTATCATATTATTATCTCTATATTGTATTTATACAATATAGATTACAATGGTCATCCGGATTTAATGTATAAATACTAAATTAAATCCGGATGACCGCTGTAATCTGCAGTTCTGTAGATTGTAGTGTAAATATAAATTGTAAATTGTTAATAATATATGTTAATATGTATACCATATGTGAATAAATATATTTCATATTCTACATATGTTAATATGTATGTATTATTTAAGTATTTATGAATGACCCCCCCCCCCCTTCCCGCTGCCACGATTGCATACATTTCCCCACTGTGGGACAATAAAGGATTATTATTATTATTATATTATTATTATTTCTATATTATATTTTTCTATTTATTATTTTTAGCTCTATATTATATTTATCCATTTATTTATATTATTATCTCTACATTATATTCCTATATTTATCTATATTTTTATTTCTATTATTTTTATCTAACTAACGGGCGTTGCTCTGTTCTCACTGGAAAAAGATGAGGAAAAAAGGTGAGCAGATCAGAGGGCAGAGGTCACAGGCACAGCCTCTGCTCATTGGCTGGAACATTGCTGCATGTCTCCGTCCGACACAAAGTCACCTGAGCGATCAATAAAGCTGCCAGTCAAACAAGTCATTGATCAATAACTTGTCCAAACAAAAATGCACCGTGTAGCTACAAACACGGGACCCTGACCCAGATCTGAGACTATAAACTCCTCCAGGGAGGGTAGAGATACAAGATCTGTCCCACAATGCACTGCTCATGTTTCAGTGCCTGCTCAAGGTGTTCCTCAGGGAGAACAGCGAACAGCACTTACACTTGTACTTAGCCTTCCAGCAGAGAGGGACCGGCGTTCAGTGAAGGTGAGCTCCATTACAGATTCTTATAGAAAAGGAGCTCGAGGGGAAACTGAGCTGCTCTGGTTTTTGTCATGTGTGGATATTTTCTGTTTTCAGGTGTTTTTGTCTGCTCTCACTGGAGTAGTTTTCTATACTGCTGCTCCGTCATGTAAGTTTCCCATCAGCCTGGACCATCATTTCTCCGCCCACGCGGCCTCCCAACATAAAACCACCGTTCAGAACCAGCATCATGACAGAACGCAGGCTAGCGCCGCTGCCAGAGACCAGTCCCTGCTGGGAAGTGTTGGCAGCGGACCTGAAGCCCAGTTCTACTCAAGCCACGCCGGTTTGATAAAAAGTGACAGGGAATGGGCAGACTGGGACGACCCGGTCCATCAGGGGTACTTTACAGCTACAGCGCTGCCAATAAATATTTCAGCTGTAACACAAGCATTTTGAAAATTACCACAATGGGAGGGAGAGCAGGGAGAGCAACAGCTGTCTCCTGTAAGCAACCAATAAAACCAGTGCGTGTCCAGTCCTACCAGTAGCCGGTGAGGGGTCACCCACTGACATCTATGAGAAACGGTTTGTACAGCTTTACCTTGGCTTACTTTCTAAGATAAGTTTTAAAAAATGACATAAACTGAATTAACTCGTCTCCAGGCTAGACTGGAAATAACCATTCCCAGTTCTGTACTGACCTTTATTTATGAATGCATTTTCAATAATATTTGGTTAATATGAATTTATTTTAAACTCACAAACAATTCAATTTTATTTTTTAAATACAGAAAAACTCTCGCCGTCTCATCTTCAGCCGGTCATGGGGGTTACTACGGCTAATAATCTGATATTATGTGTTTTTACTCTTATTTATTATCCAGTAACATGATATTGTCTGCTTTCAGCGGTTTACAAGTGATTTTATGATTCCAATATTTGTGGCAGACAGATGTAAAGTGGACTTAAGTGACGTAAACTTGACTTTTTATTTTTCCTTTTCTTTTTCTTTTTTTGGAAACTGATGTGAATTTGAAAAAAACATAACTCAAAACCACATAAGCCAAAGTTTACCAGTAGTAGGACAAATAATTAGCTTTTAGCTTAGCATGAGGACAAAAGCCCAACTGTTTATTGGCAGTAAAGCATCTATTCTGTTCCATATTTCTGTCCCTGTAAACTGTTTGATGGTGAGGGCCACTCAAAATTATGAGGACACTGGCCGGAGGCGGGACAGAGAGAGGCCGACGCCCATCTCTTCTTCCTCTGTCCTTCGTCGGGCAAGGAAGTAAAGACGAGGACAGACGAAGGATTTAAACTGCGTTCACGTCATGTGATCACTGATCAGCTGATCACTGCCAACAATAAGGTGACTCCTGGTGATCAGACCAAGACGGAGGATAGCAGTGAACATAAACTGGACAAAGATGACAAACATTGATCAGCCAATCGGGAAGATGATCACCTGATCACTCAGAAAGTCACCTGATCTCCTCCTATGACAGGTTTCAGATGTAATTTTTTTGGGGGGAGATGATCGGTAGGGGGGGGGGGTTCCCTTTCCCTCAGGTTTTATGCACAGATATTTGTCTCTCGTGTCCAATGTTCCAGATCACGGTGGTTAAATTGGTGGTGGAGGGGTAGGGATGTTTCTGAACTGAAGCAAAGTGAAATATCACTGCGCTGTCTTGCGTGACTTGGCGTGTGGTAAGTGGGACGCTGCCTTAGCGGGACCGGGAGGACGATCTGTCCTTTGTTAGAAGGGCAACGAGGAAAGAAAACTAATCACATCCTGTTTCTCTTCTCTACAGCTTTTCTTTATTTCTGTCTCCTCTTTTCTTCTTGTGTCACCCCATCCATAAGCTGTCGTTTATTGCCTCATTCATTCGTCCATTGCCTTCCTCTTCCCTGACGGCTGCGGCGCGTCTGCGTCTCCTCCAGCTCATAAATAGTGTTTATGTGTGCGCTGTTGTGCATGTGAATATCAGATCGTCCTGACGTTTCACAGTCGTCCCAAGACGACGTTCTGCTCAGTTCTGCTTCGTGGCGGCGCCTCGAACACAAAGGTCACTACAAGAGACCCCCCCAACCGATGCTGGCGTGTGTTGGATGCTCCATCTGACTGAGCGTGTGCATCCAACCGTGTGTGCAGCAGAGCTGTAGCTGTCATGTCAGGGTGTGTGTGAACCAGACAACAGGTGTGACAAGAGGAGAGTGTGTGCACCTGTATGTCGTTTGCATGCACCTGTGTGTCATTGGAACGCACCTGTGTGTCATTTGCATGCACCTGTTTCATTTGCATGCACCTGTGTCATTTGCACACACCTGTACGTCATTTACGCACACCTGTGTATCATTTGCATGCACCTGTGTGTCATTTTACAGTGAATTATCTCTTGAGATAACAGAGATAGCTTAGCCCTGAATGTCTGCTAGCTGGAAGGCGGGGCTAATGCTGACCCCACAGCCGACCCAGCGTTAGCCTGCTTTGCGGCTGCTTTTTCTGTGTGAACGCACCTCCAGTTTTTTGCTGAGATGATATCAGAACTCCTCCTGAGGTTAAAATATCTCCCAAAGTCAAAACTGACTTTATAATATCTGGAGAGGTGGGCGGGGCTACTCCAAAGAAAGGCAGGTGAACTCCTCCCAAAGTCAGGCGGTCTTCAGAACATCTCAGCGGTTTAAGACTCATGAACGTCTGCTTCGACTGTTATTGAGCTCCATGTTTGCCGCTGACGTCACATGTCTGAACTGGGCGCTCCAATTGGCTCAAGTGGAACCCGTCGCAACCAATCAGTGTCCGATTCAGATGTTTAGCCGTGTTGCTAGGCAACAGGGTCTCGGAGAATTAAACTAGCCAGAAGCCCAGTTGGATGCCCTTGTGCAAAATTACAGAAAGGAAGTACGTGATAAATATAATAACTTATATAATGTTTAGAGGTAACCGTTCCGGCAGATACAGCCCATAATAACCAGCATCGCTCATCAACACATAAAAATAATAACTTCAAAACGCTTCCAGTTCATCCCAAACAAATGAGTGAAAATTTCTGCGATGACATTTTCTTGTTGTTATTCCATTGCTTTGTTTTTAGTGTTTTTAATCCATAAAATCAATCAAATTCAACTTTTTTTAAAAATTTTTGTTTGTATTTATTTTATGGTCTGATGATAACCCTGTTAGTTTTTCTTCAGTCAGCCGAGGTGTTGTTGGTTCTGACCCGTCCAGGAATCGGTTCTAATGATGACATCTGAGCTGCGCTGGAGCCAAACGGTCCCATTCGTACACATGTAGCTGTAAAGGAGGCATGTTTGTGATGGGATATGAATCCACCGATGTCCCAACGGGGGTCTCCCAGCACCCCCACCTCCTCCTCAGGCAGGTGTTGCTGAAGCCCGTCCAGATGGGCTCTAAATCATCGCCGCTCTCTCGCCAAATCCTGACATAAATATCCCAGAAAAAACACAGAAGTTACTTCGGGGTTCCCCATCATTCATCCTCCTGTCGGCACCTCGCTCGTCTCCCAGATATCTTCATCTCTGACAGCGTCTGGCTGTTCGTCCTCTACCTCTCTCCATCCGCCTGACTTTGCCCGTTTCCTCGTCTTACAGTTTTGGATGTTCGTCTTCGTTTGTGGGCGTTTATCCAACCCGGCGCTCTGACACCCGCTCAGGACGTCCCACAGACATCTGTCAGCATCTGTTCCACCCGTCTTTGATTCTGTCTTTCATCTCGTGTGTCTTCTACCGCTGGACTCCTCTTTTTCATCTTTTAATTCTTCGTTTTTTTTGTCCACACCTTCCTCTTCTTCTCTCCTTTCCTTCTCCATCTTTCCATCATTCCAATTTTTGCATATAATTCCCCCCTTCTTCCCTCATCCACATTTTCTCCTCTCAATCAGAACCATTTTTTCCCTTAATCCCTCCTTCCAGCATTCCTTCTTTCTTCCTTGATCCCCCATTTCTTGATCCCTGCCCACCTTCCCCCTTATGAATCCCTCTACCGTGAAGTCACCCCATCGCTTCCCTCTCTCTCTCTTCTCCATCACACCGCTTCATCTCTTCATTCCTGACGTAGAGAGTATGAACTCTTGTGGACTTTATGGGAGGCGTTTGTGTTCC
Organism: Antennarius maculatus; assembly: GCA_013358685.1. Taxonomy (NCBI): domain Eukaryota; kingdom Metazoa; phylum Chordata; class Actinopteri; order Lophiiformes; family Antennariidae; genus Antennarius; species Antennarius maculatus. The sequence continues at coordinate 17,557,398 of CM023621.1, read as the reverse complement.
CAGAGGGGGAAAACGACATTAGAGCGCCAACTCAAAACGGCAAGCGGAAGCGAGCCGCCTAAAAAGCAGGCCTTTACTGTCCCGATTGGCGAGACGTTCAGCGGGTTCTGCTCTGCCCAATTAGCGTGGCTCAGTCAAGCCGGGGTGCGACTGTCATCATAAGAGCAATAAAGCGATACGGCGGAGCTGTTTGCGTTAAGAGGCCGTTCAACTCGTGCCGGAGGCTCTGGCTCAGAGGAAGTCCCGTCCGCGTCTTTCCACTCGTTTCTCCCACTGTGGTCGGAGCACAAATCCCCTCATCGCCCAGAAAAAAGACTGACGGCAGCGAGGGCTGGTAAAGCCTCATTAGGCGTAATAACCTTTAGTGAGCACAGAACAGTGGCTGAATGGGAGTCACACACACACACACACACACACTCTGTGTGTGCAGAGTGGGTGCAGAGCGTGTGTGAAACGCGTGTGCAGCGTGTGTGTCCTCGCCGGCTCGGAGCCACAATGCGTCGTATTCAGCAGGGTCCCTGGATTAAAATGTAATTTCATTCAAAGTCGCAAATTGGGTTTTTTACTGTTCTAATCTTCATTTTACTCAGCAGAATGAGGCACGTCATTAAAAATGAAGTGACTTAATGAAAGACTGCAGGATGGATGGATTGCAGCTCCCTGTCGCAACCAAAAAGGTGCTTCGACGTTAGAAATATTAAAAAACGCATGAGCGTGTGGAAAGGTTACTGTATTCTGTTCCACAAAGGAGTTCAGGGCAGGAGTACTACAGTAAGTACAGGAGTACTACAGTACAGGAGTACTGGAGTACAGGAGTACTGGAGTACAGGAGTACTGGAGTACAGGAGTACAGGAATACTGGAGTACAGGAATACTGGAGTACAGGAGTACTAGAGTACAGGAGTACTAGAGTACAGGAGTACTGGAGTACAGGAATACTGGAGTACAGGAATAGAATACTGGAGTACAGGAGTACTTGAGTACTTGAGTACAGGAGTACTAGAGTACAGGAGTACTGGAGTACAGAAATACTGGAGTACAGGAGTACAGGAATACTGGAGTACAGGAGTACAGGAATACTGGAGTACAGGAATACTGGAGTACAGAAGTACTGGAGTACAGGAGTAGAGTACAGGAGTAAAGGAGTACTGGAGTACAGGAGTACAGGATCACCAGCAGGAGTACAGGAGTACAGGAGTACTGGAGTACAGGAGTACTGGAGTACCAGCAGGAGTGCAGGATACTAGAGTACTGGAGTACTGGAGTAGAGCACAGGAGTACCAGCAGGAGTACTGGAGTACAGCAGTATAGGAGTACTGGAGTACAGGAGTACCAACAGGAGTACAGGAGTAGAACACAGGAGTACATGCGTACAGTAGTACAGGAGTAGGGTAATGGAGTACAGGAGTACTAGAGTACAGTTTGGTTGTGGTTCTATCTGGAAACTTGAGATAAATACTCTAGTTTTTAAATGTCACTGGGTGCTGGAGCCTATCACAGCTGACTTGCAGGCAAGAGGCAGGGGACACTCTGAGCATGACGCCAGTGCACTGGGGAGCCACATGGAAGAAATCAGCTGTGTGACGTTCAAACGCTGTGAGAGCTGAAGTCAGGAACCTGCATCCATGCAGAAGAGAATTCATTTAAATAGATGTTTAATCCCGCGATCCCAGATCCAGGATTTTTATTCCGGTTCATGATGCGGTTGACGAATCATCCGGTAATTCCTCATCTTCACCGTCTCTCAGCAGAAGCGACTGAATCCAGCGGGTACCGGCTTCCTGTGGGACCGTTCTGGATCCGGGGCCCGTGTCTTTGCTCATTAATGTTGATGGGATGAAGGTCAGGCGGACGCGGCACGTTTGAAACACGAACGCCACGCTCCGTCTCCGAGAGGGAATACTAAACGTGGAACTAATTGAGCCACGAAAGAAGGAAAAAATAATCTGTGTTCATAGCCCAAACACGGTGGAGGTTAAGTCCAACGATAGACTTCCATGTGACCCACAATGCATTCACAGCACAACCCCCAACCCCCGTCTCCCACAATCACAAGGAGGAATCAGCAGAAGCTTCCCTTCAGCCTCGCTGCTGGAGCAGAAATCATGATCCACGGAATAATTCCTGTGATATCAGCCGACGCTCCACAATGGTGAGCCACTTCAAAAAAGGCCGAAGCGGAGGCGCTCTTTTCAATTAAATCTGCCGGAATTATTTCTCTCCATAATAACGCGTCCCATCATACTAGAGGAAAACCAATCCCAAACACCGGCTCCTCCGTTTTCAAGTTAATTAAGGTTATTTTTGGGTTTCTTCACTCATATTCATTTAATTCCTTATCAGCGACTTCAGGAACGAATCACCTTCCAAACAGCCATTAAGGCCCTGATGGGAATTACAAGTCCATTTCCTTTTTCCTCCAACCCCCCTTTTCCGCTGTACCATCTTCTTTCCCCCTACCCTTCCCCTCATCATCATCGCTGCCATCGATGGACGTAGAGATTTACAGCTGGGGAGGGTCAAACGCCAACTGTAATTAGCTTAAGTAGTTTGGGAGGAATAAACACTTCTTCTCCCAGAGCGAGTCTGACGAAGCAGAGAGGAGGACGGATGAGGGGTCCGACATCCATCAATCTGTCCGTCCGTCCGTCCGCCAGTCCGTCCATCTGTCGGTGCATCGGCGCGTCCTCTATGAGGTGGGGGTCAGTCTTTATTGGATTACAGTAACAGATAGAGCAAAGATGGGGCACTGCCCCCTGCAGGCAGCTGAGATAATGCAGGTTCAGGAAGAAGAAGAAGAAGGAGAAGAAGGAGGAGGAGGAGGAGAACAAGAAGAACAAGAAGAAGGTGAACAAGTAGGAAGAAGAAAAAGAAGATGATGAGCAAGTAGGAAGAAGAACAAGAGGAACAAGTAGGAAGAACAACAAGAAGAATAAGTAGGAAGAAGAAAAAGAAGAACAAGACGAACGAAAACAAAAGGAACAGAAAGAAAAAGAAAAAGAAGAAATGAAGAAGAACAAAAAGAACAAGAACAAGAAGAATTTAACTTTATTAATCCCTATGAGGGAATTAAACGTATTAATGTACCTTTGAGCGTAAGAAGTTCTTTCTAGAACATAATCAGATCCAGATCCTCCGTTAGAGAACATCAGCTTTATATTGACGACCCAAAAACATGTGACTCCAGATGAAGGAGGGGCTTCATCCATTTGTGATCACATGATTTCTTTAGATGAAACTTTCTGATTCATGTCATCCACCTTGACCGTTTCATTTTTACCTTGATGATGTCGTCTGTTCCTTCATGGAAAGTCATGAAGTCTTTTTTGATCTTTTGGTGCCATAAATTTGTGTAAAACTTTTTTGACAGATTTCATCCTTCCTCCCTCTGATTCTTTTCCATTTCCAGAAAAATCACAAACTCCTTTCCAAACACCCTGCAGAAAAAAATCTGCGCTTCAAATGTGGTGGTAGACGAATCTCTGTCCAAAACCATCCAAGCAAACCTCCTCGCTTTGGATCCTTCTGCGATGGCGAGGCTTGGCAAGAGGCGTTTGTTTGGTGTCACCAGCCCCCCCACTCCCGGTCTCAGGAGCGCTCCTCCCCCCTGGTGCTTAGATGTTAGCAGCATGTTAATCAGAATGCTACCTTTGCTTTACTATGACTGTACCATTCCCTGTTTGTCACTTTCTGCCCCGCCTCCCGCCATCCACTTTAGCTTAGCGTTAGCTTGACGACGGGAAAAATTAGCTTTTCATTTTTGTTTTATGCAAATTAAGCCATTAAAGTTGATCTTGATTCCTTTCCAGAATTCCGATGTGGACTGTGAACCCGTGACTCCCTGACAGAGGAGACATTAAATTAATTAAATCAAATTAACACGGATTTAACTGCTGGCATTATTGCTTTTTATATTGTACACATTCATAATAAAACAGCTTTGATTTCACATCTTGAACTGTTTCTGAAGATATGGACCATTTCCTGTCTGACAGCCTCCAGACCTTCGTTCTTTATTTCTTTGTGTTCCCTACTTTGTCTCATATTTTAACAGCGATGCTGAAACTCGGAGCCTCTGTTTTTATTAAAGTAAACGGAGCGTTTCATTTCTGTGGCTGGAATCTCCAGGGAGGGGCGGAGAATGAGGGAGGAAGTCACGACTAATGTGAGCAAAAGCTCATCCGTGAACCGTGATTGTAGATTTTCATTAACGGTGATTGTTTAGGAATGAGGAAAAACTCCCATGATCCCATGCTGCCGTGAGACCCGGAGCAGCAGAAGCTAGCCACCCATCTGTTGAGGAACTTAATGTCCCACATCTTTTGTTGGTGATGAAGGTCCTGGTAGAATCCAGCCTGTAACTCCGAGGAAGACGAGCTGAATCGTCGATGAAGATGATGTCGGCTAAAAATACTAATGGCCGAGGAAGATGCTGTTCGTCGTTTTTATTCTGGCTCAGTTTGTGGTGAGGTTCCTCTGGCCGGCCTCCTCCTTCCCCACTCCTCACAATATGAACACATCCAACTGGTAACGGTTCTCATCCAAACGAGGTTTACTGAAATCAAATTTGTAATCCACAAAAAGATACGACAAGATGAAGAGTTCAGACACACAATCCTCCTCTTCCTCTCTCCTACCAGAACGTCTTGGTTCTGCGTGTGATTGGAGCTGGAAGAACAACCATGGAGACTGACTGCTGCTGAGAAGATAGTCACCAGCTATTTAGGATTATTTAGGATGTCTGGGTAAGATGGAGAGAGTCTTAGTGTTAGTTTGGGTTAGTCTTTGTTTGGTTAGGTCTGGGATTGGGTTAGATTAAGCTAGTCTTAGTTAGTGTTAGTTTGGATTTGGGTTAGTTTGGGTTGGTGTTAGTTTGGGTTTGGGTTATTTTGGGTTAATTTAGTTTGGGTTAGGGTTAGTTTGGGTTTGGCTTAGTTTGGGTTAGTGTTAGTTTGGGTTTAGTTTGGGTTGGAGTAAATTTGGGTGTCAGCTTGAGTTTGGGTTAGTACAGGCTATGGTTAGATTGGGTTAGGTTTACTTTTGTCGTATGAAAGGTTAGGACCCATATGCAGAACACCAGGGGAGAAGTTCACATTGATCATTTAATCTGAACAACAAAATCAAGGAAACATAAGAAAGTCCAAGAAGTCCAAGAAACTAGAGGCATGGACATGGGTAGAACACAATCTGGCACAAAACCAAAGGTGAAGCCGTCTTAAAAGGCCTCAGGCTAATCCGCCTGATCAGGCACAGGTGTAGCGATTATGGACAGGTGTGGAGACGAGGCTCTGCCCACAAGTTTGGCCCCGCCTCATGACACACTCCAGCACAGCAAAGCAACATGACACAAATACCAAACTGTGACAAGTTTGGGTTTGTGTTATTTTGGGTTAGGGTTAGTTTGGGTTTGGGTTATTTGTGGTTTGTGTTAGCTTGGATTTGGGTTAGTTTAGATTAGGGTTAGTTTGGTGAGGTTTAGTTTGGGTTTGTTTTTTCTCTAGTCTTTTTATTCTGGCCCGTTTCCCTCCACTGATTGATTGTTTCTGATTGATTAAGACTTGAGAAAAGGTCTGGACCAAAGTTCTCTAGAGTCAGGAAGCAGTCCAGGAGCAGAGTCCTTGGTGCTGACTTTTCACCTTTGTTTTATTTGTTGGTCAGTTACGAGCTGTTTATCCTCTGACTTCCTGGATCCCGATCTCGATCTCTGACCGCTGTCTGCTTCTTACAGCACTGTTCAATCATTCATTCGTCCATCTGTCCGCGTTTGAAAGATTCATCTTTAAAGATGCCAAAACCCAGCTGCGTCTGTAGCGTAGACCCTGACCTGGAGTCAGTCCACCACCACAGACACACAACAGGACTCCTTAAAGACAACAGCGTTTAAAGCTGAGCGGCTGGCAGAGTGACAACGCATTAAACATGCATGTGGAGGCCTGGAGGGTCATTCGACACGGATCGATGTGAACACCACAATCTGCAGCAGGAGAAGATTTAGTGCTGCAACTTCACAATCTGAAGCCTTTCATTTGGAATAAACACATTTGTGTTTGTGTTGCTGTTTGTTTGTGTTGTTCTGATCGCCTCTCGGAGTCGTTATTCTGATTATCACCACAAAAACCTCCAGAGGCGTGACTCTGCTTCCTTTAACCTCGTAATAGTCTACCCCTTGATGGCCACACCACATCTCACCTGTCAATCGACATGGACACATGTGTTACCATGGTAACAGGGAGACCTCCTCCTCCTCATTAAATGTGATTAAATGTGAGAGATGTGAAAACATGTCAACAATTGCTATGACCAATCAGAACCACGACCATTAACATTGGATGATACTGATGCTGAATGGACTTTAGCATGTTAGCAAGGTGCTAAAACAGGACGCCAGGTTAGCATTCTGCTAACTGTTTAGTCTCGGTACACCACCACAGGTATGACTTCATCATTTAGCATCTTAGTAGTGCTAGGGCAGGACAAATGTTAGCATTCTGCTATCAGATTATTTAGTTTTGGTACACCACCACCTGTATGACATCAACATTTAGGGTTCTCACCAGCTGAATACTGAATCGACCGGCGCTAAACACCAGGTTAGCATGTTAGCATCAGTTTGACTCCCACCAGTCGTTTTCAAACTTCCAGCTTCAGAAATATTCCAGAAAAACCCAACAGATTACAGGTAAGTGAGGACTTAATCTCCAACTGATGAATCTATCAGGATGTAAAAGAAAGCTCCTGGAGTGTCTGAACACACACACACACACACACACACACACACACACACACACACACACACACACACACACACATACACAGTTTCTGACTCTTTCAGGGAGTTGATGCTGTTTCCCGTCTGACAGTCTTCATTCATTCATTCATTCATTCATTCATTCATTCATTCTCACAGGTAATCAAGAGATTTTCAACCAATAAAATCAGGTGTGATTTTTTTTTTCTTCACTTGATCAGGAAGTGAAACCTGTTCAAAAACCAAAGAAGCAATAAAATCCAGAACCTCCAGTGTTCCACCATCCTTTAAATACAGTAACAGGTGAACACACACACACACACACACACACACACACACACACACACGAACACACACACCTGAGTCACCAGAGGCTCCGTGTCCTCCAGGATGGAGATGAAGGGGATTTCCAGGAACGACGACAGGAACTCCAGCTGGATCAGCTCCTCCGTGGAGCGCGGGAACGCGATCACGGCGGACACCCCTCTGACCACCAGCTCCTGACAGGCGCTCCGGGACAACGACTCCGGGTCTCCTCCCGCGGGGGACCGCGCCACCACCTCCAGGCTGAGGTTGTAGGGCAGCAAGGGAGCCGCCTGGGGGGAGCCGGTGGAGGGGTCCGCTCCTGCGCTCTGGTGCCGGAGGCTAGCCAGGGCGCGGTTGAGCGCGTTTTGTATCCGTGCCGGCTGACGGGACGGCAGGAGCGCGCCGAGGCGCACGGTGTGTCCTATCCGGGAAAGGATGTGGCAGGGCTGGGGGTGCAGGAAGCAGGGCTCCGGGGAGGAAGTGGCGGTGGAGAGGAGGAGCAGCAGCGGGAGGATGGGGTGACATCTCCCGGGGGCGCGGCGGCGGGTCCAGAGTCCGGAGAGGGACGGCATGCTGCAGCTCCGACAGGCGACAGAGGAGGACTGGGCTCCGCTCAGCGGGAGATGGCATAGCTCCCTCTTTCTCCCGCTCCTCCGCTGCTGCTCTCGGGACCGGATGGGTTATTCCCCCTCCTCGCCTCCGTTTCGTTTCTCTCCTGCTGTCGGTGATCTGTCGGTTTGACGTTTCACCTCCTCAAAGTTTCAGAGGAGGAGGAGAAGAAGAAGAGACGCGCTGCGGGGGGAGAGAGAGAGAGAGAGAGAGAGAGAGACGAGCGCACACAGCTGCGAGCGGCTCCCCGCGTCTGTCCGCCTCTGCTGGAGAGGAGTGTGTGTGTGTGTGTGTGTGTGTGTGTGTGTGTGTGTGTGTGTGTGTGTGCGTGTGTGTGCGTGTGTGTGTGCGTGTGTGTGTGTGTGTGTCCACGCACCACCAGTCTCAGTTCTAGCTGAATTTTGACGCAAAGCCAACGCGTCCACGGAAACTGTTTCAGGTTCCTGACGGGACGTTTCTTTTTGTTTCCGGAGGTTAATCCGGATCAGATTCAGGATCAGTGCTGGATCTGGAGGATTCTCCAGATGAAGATGTTAAAACATTTAAAGAGTGCCTTAGAAAACGCTAAATAATATAAATTCTTAGTTGCCTCGTTCAGCTTGAGCTGCTTTTCATTCTTATTCTGTGGAAGACGTTCAACTTTCGACAAGCACGTGACCTGAAACTGCTCTCTGATTGGTAGTTCCAAATTTTACTCCCACCTGTCTTGTCATTGCTCTCATCCATTTAGATTTCACGTGTTTGGATAGACGCCTTGGAAAGTTTTTCGCATTTCCAACAAAAAAACTGATCAATGAAGCAATAAAATAATTTGACCTGACATTCGGGAACAGAAAAATGGCTCCACAACGCCACCTATGACGTCACATGAGCATCTCCCACCATATGTTTCACCTAGAAATCTGGTTCAAAACCTGATTTGAGGGATTTAAGTTGAGTTCACATGGAGATGGGACGTCCAGGTTTTGGGTCGGGGTCTTTCTTCGCTGCTCTGGGACGTACGGAAGCCCTATTGGACACAAAGCTTCTGCAAAAGGTGGATCTAATAAACTCAATTATTATTTATGCAAAAACCGTAAAAATTCAGGAGGAGACGTGAAAATGCTCCCAGACCCTCGGAGGATTAATTATTTTAGCGGAGCATGACTTCCTCACCTCCGCTTTCTGGAACCCCCCCCCCCCCCCGGACGGTCAGAACAGAGACATTTTATTCTGATCAGACTGTTTTAATCAGGACTGAGAACTTGAGTCTGTTTTAAATGGTGATCGTTCCTTTTTCTTAGGTCAACCTCCACCTGTGAGCGCCGGCTGTGCTAGTTTGGCTAACACAACGCTAACAGCGTGCCGCCATCGCTTCATCTCCTCCCACTGGACCAGACTGAACATTGGCCGTCGTCTTTTCAGCACCGGCGCCATAAAAAAAGATGGAGTGCGAATGCTAATTTGGCTTCACACGCCGGACAGCACTCAGTCCTCGCATTGGGCCCGCCTGCTCTCACCTCTAATCTAATCTCCTTCCATTAGCGATGGCGGCGGGCGAAAGCGGCGGGATGCAGTTGGCGGCATGTCGTCGCCCTCCCTCCCCCACCTCTGTTCAGCTGATGCTGCAGAACCGGGTCAGAGGCTTCGCCGCAGACAAACCGCCTTCCTCTGGATCGAGGTCACGGCCCGCCAGGTCGCCCGGCGCCGCACCTGACATACCCGTCTGCCAGCATCGTACCTGTCATCTGCTCTATTTGCTCCATCCTGAGATGAAACCCCGGCTCTCGGCTTTTTTTCTGCTGCAGAAACCGGAAGCATTAAACTTGCATGGATCTTCACACTCTGTCCCTCAGGAACCTGTTGAAGCAGGAATACCGAGAGCAGACTCAGCAACGTGGATTCTGTTTGCTCAGGAGATGATGACGGATGATCAGGTCGAGTCTGGTTCACACCAGCGAGGGCTCAGCCCCGTCCTAAACAAAAAAAACCACCAACAATGAGACGTTTCCTTATCGCATAAATCTGCCTGAAGTGCATCAACACCCGATCATTATTCCCTCCACCTTTTTTTTCCGCTCCACCGCGGGGCGTATTGATCAGGTAACAATTAGGAAAAACACTTTTGTCTAATAAAAACAAGACTCTTTATTATCAGCGACTAAATGGTAAAGCCTTGCAGATACACGATCATAATTACTGTTAGGGAGGAAAGTGTGTAACCGTAGTCAGTTACTGTCGTGTTCTTTCCCATTTTACCAGTGAAATTAATACAGACTAAAAATATCAAAATCACTCAGAGGAAGGCTCACAGAATAAAAGAGGAGCGCAAATCAAATCCCCCCGAGTGCAAAATAATTAACTGTGAAATGAATTATATGGATTGTTAAGTATAGACACAACCTGACGGGCTGATAAGTGGCAGCATGACTAATGGAAGCACTGGGTGTTCTGGGATTACTGGGAAGAGAGACTCTCAGCAGGAGGTGTCCAGAATTCATGATGGTGGTTTCACTGCGTGAACCTGGACTGTGTGTAGAACTTTCTGGACGTGTAGAAGAACACAGAACCTTCGCTGACATCCGACCCTGTCGGCGTTAAGCTGCTCTGAATTGTGGGTAAATTTCCATTGGGTGTTTTAGACTAGTATCCTTCTTCAGGTGTTTTAAACCAGCTTCTTTAGGTTCTTCTTTAGGTGAACCCCTCCTTCAGAGACCCTCTTTGGAGCTCTCTTTGGGGGGGGGGCATCTCCTCCATCTGTTCCCGGTGGTCCTACAGGTGTCCCACATGCTCACTAATCTGCGTTACTGTTTCCTGGTTGAAGCCTCTTCTCCCGGCGGCTCTATTTGTTGTGATTATGTACATTGTGAAGGATTAATGGGATTAAACCCGCATCAGAAACCCAATTAAAGCTCCCCTTCATCTCCGTTAGCAGGGGACGCCTCTGATTGGCTGTCAGACCCTCCTGTCCACGCATCAACTCCTGATCTTCATCCTGTCACGACAAACACTTCCTCCTCCTCCCTTCGTTGGTTTCCCCTTCGTTCGTCATATCCTTCACCTTTAGCCCCTTTCCTTCTATTTTCATCCCTCTATCATCGTGTTTTTGGATATTTGTGACGTTTCTGTGCATGAAAATAAAAAAAAAAAGTTTTTAAAATGTTCTTCAGTTCCAATTTAGAAGATTTTGGGTCACATGACCTCTTTCCACGATGCTTTGAGGCGAACGCCAGAGAGCTGAGATTGTAAATGTTGATATAGTTAGATACACACACACACACACACACACACACACACACACACACACACACAGATACAGATACAGAAAACACTGTCTGGACCGAGGAAGAGCACTCCTCTGCCTCATTGTGCGATCTTGTCATAAACCCAGCTAGCGCAGCTATCTGTGAGTTAGCATTCCAGGCACATCTGCAGCTAAAGGCACTGATATAACCTTTTAGCACGAGGCTCGCTAACAAGGCGGACGGACAGGAAGACAAGGACGGAGGAGGAGGAAGAGTCAAGAGAGTGTTTGGTGAAGATTTGTCTGTTTGGTCATGAAACAAATTAACAACAGGAGTTGAATCCTCCATACACAAGCACACCGGTGTGTGTGTGTGTGTGTGTGCGTGGGGACTTATCAGCAGCCTGTATATGTGCCTGTTTGTGCACTAACACACAAGTGTGTGACAGATTACGAGGCTTTTGTGCGGCCGTACAGCCGCCGCTGCTGCGGCTGCTACACACTCTGATACGCTTAAATACCTTTATTATAACAGCAGTAATTATTGTTTGTGTAGCAAAACCTCGGCGTCATAAAGGCAACACAACACTAAAACCAGATTTACAGGTCGTGTGTAGGAGAAAAGGTACGAAGGAACACATCCAGTGTGATCCGGATCTGGTTTAAGGGGCAGGTTTACATGATCCAGGATCAAATTATCAGGATCAAACAATCACAGGATTTTAGATTTTAGACATCACAGAAAACTGGGCGGTAACCTGTCTTTAACAGTTTTGTAGTCATGCTAACGATTCGCTCTTCTATAGAGAAGACACAAAAGTATTAGCATGATAGCTAACGCTTTAGTTGTGAGCATCTTAGCATGCTAGTGTTAGCATTCATTTGTAACAAAGCTTCTGGCAGATCTGCCTTCAGTGGTGTTGATGCTAACGCCAGCCAATCGTCATCTGATGAAATATAAATGCTAACGCTAAGGCTAATGTGAGGCTGTTAGTCCTGAGATGAAGGCTGTGACATATTTAGTTTCAGACCTGATCGAGTGCTGCTGATGAACCAGATTGATATGGATGTTTAAGATGGAAACAGAAATTTTGGGTTTTTTTTTTAATAGTCGGAAAATCATATCCAACACTTTTCAAACCAAAGAGACACAAAAACAACAAAGAAAAGCTTTTAAGCGGTGAATTATTTCACACAAAGAGACTTTAAACAACTGAATGAGAATGAAATATTCAGACTCGACTTGGCCAAAGTAAATTTAAGTGTTTATGTATTTTTAAAATAGTCTGCAAGCACTTTCTGTGTAACTTATGAAGTGAACAACTTTTGGCAGCAAATCAGTAAAAAAAAAAAAAAAAAAAAAAAACCCTCAGCGACAAAACAGGAAGCAAGTGAGGCAGCAGAGGCGGTGGGACAGGAAGTAGGCGTCGTTTTTTTCAACCGCATGGTGAGTGTTTGTCTACAACTCGAACATTTAAAGAGAAGCAGCTAACCGTTATTAGCTGCTAGTAAAAACAATTGTCATTTTTAAATTGTGCTTAATTTAGTTTGACGAGACGTAAACAGGCAACTTGTGACGTTGCCCCCTATCTGTGTGGAGTAAGCCTTACACTGCACCTGTAACAGCATTAACCATCCTGATGCAGCTCCATCCTGATGCAGCTCCATCCTGATGCAGCTCCATCCTGATGTAACTCCATCCTGATGCAGCTCCATCCTGATGTAACTCCATCCTGATGCAGCTCCATCCTGATGTAACTCTATCCTGATGCAGCTCCATCCTGATGCAGCTCCATCCTGATGCAGCTCCATCCTGATGTAACTCTATCCTGATGCAGCTCCATCCTGATGTAACTCCATCCTGATGCAGCTCCATCCTGATGTATCTCCATCCTGATGCAGCTCCATCCTGATGTAACTCCATCCTGATGCAGCTCCATCCTGATGTAACTCCATCCTGATGCAGCTCCATCCTGATGTAACTCCATCCTGATGCAGCTCCATCCTGATGTATCTCTATCCTGATGCAGCTCCATCCTGATGCAGCTCCATCCTGATGCAGCTCCATCCTGATGTAACTCTATCCTGATGCAGCTCCATCCTGATGCAGCTCCATCCTGATGTAACTCTATCCTGATGCAGCTCCATCCTGATGTAACTCTATCCTGATGCAGCTCCATCCTGATGCAGCTCCATCCTGATGCAGCTCCATCCTGATGTAACTCCATCCTGATGCAGCTCCATCCTGATGTAACTCCATCCTGATGCAGCTCCATCCTGATGCAGCTCCATCCTGATGCAGCTCCATCCTGATGCAGCTCCATCCTGATGCAGCTCCATCCTGATGCAGCTCCATCCTGATGCAGCTCCATCCTGATGCAGCTCCATCCTGATGCAGCTCCATCCTGATGCAGCTCCGTCTATGCTGGACCCAGTTTTTCACAGCGGAAGCATCAACATCACGTCTTATTAGCATCTCAGCTGCAGCGCCGCTGTGATTGAATTCAAAAATCTATTCTGTAGGACACAATCTCATACCTGTGTGAGTTTCTGTGTATGTGTGTGTGTGTGTGTGTGTCCTCTCCATCACCTCCCCACGAGACGGTGTGCATGGGATCAGGCGAAGTGGGAATCAGGGCCTCTGGCAAGGTAAAGAAGGAATTTATATTCAATATTTGGACACGATTAACATGAACACACTACACTGTAAAAAATCCAGAACTGGGTTAGTGAAAGTATTGAGTTAGTAAATATTAATCCATCCATTTGCAGTGGATAATTACACAAGGAAGGATTCCTTTTTAAAAAAAAAACAATCCCGTCATTCGAAAAACATGAAATATGTTGAATTTAGTATCAAATTAAACATTTCTCTTTTACTCATTTAGGCAGAAATAAATAGATAATTGATTATATTTTCCTTAAAACTTTCAAATTCAAAAGAGTTTCGATATGCCCGAGAAAGCTGGGTTTGAACCCACAACCCTCTGACCGGAAGCTGCTATTAACAAATGTAACAGAGCTTTAAAATCAAACATGAAAGATACTGACAGAAGAATGTAATGGATAGAGTAATAGAGTAATCAAAGTAACAGAGGAGATCACGCTTCATCCGTGTTGGTCGTGTCTGTAAAACAGCTGCTGAATTAAAACCAATGGCCTCAGGTTTGGTTTCCTTTAAGACTCTCAGCTGACATTTAAGCGTGTGTGTGTGTGTGTATGTGTGTGTGTGTGTGTGTGTGTGTGTGTGTGTGTGTGTGTGTGTGTGTGTTGCAAGGGGGCTTATTAGGTTTGCTCACGCATTCCAAGATCCAACCAATCAATGCTGAGCTAATGGGCTGTCAGTCAAGCGGAAGGCCTGGGACGGGTCAGGGTCGCTGCAAGAACGTCTTCATTTCTCAGCAGAACGGCACAAAATTGGCCCGATAGGAATCCAGCCAATGGGGGCAATTAAGGGAAATGATGAGACCCAATAGCAGGACAGGACGTCTAATGAGCGGCGGGCTGGGGTGGGGGTGAGTGGGGGGGGGGTCACACCGTGAACCTTTTTAATCATTTAAACTTCCTGCAGCTGTTCCTTCAAAACTCCTCCTTTGACTAAAGCGACTTCTAGAAATAAAAAGGCTCACAATATATTTAAGTTTGTGTAATCAATTAGAGATCAATAAAAACATATGTCGGCTGGTAGCTGCAGAGGTTTTTAGTCTTCATTCTTAAAAGCAGAACCATCTGTTTGTTGTTTCCGCTCTGGAGATGCTTCTTAATGTTTGTTATTTAATTTAATAACAAAGGAGGTAAAAGTCAAAGACGTAGAGACCGAAAAGTGTTGATTTTTATTGTTTTCCATTTTATTTTCCTCGAAAATTTTGACATAACTCTGTCTCCCGAGAATTTACCGTCAAACTTTTAATGCTGTAAAAGTTCTAAATGTGTTCTGGAATCAGCAGCAGAATTAAACATGCGTCAATTGTGTATAATGGAAGGTTGGCTCTGAAAACTGTTTTCTATATGGTCACACCTGATAGCATCGCTGCTAATGCTAGCGAACAGCTGGTTGAACACAATTTGGAACAGGATTACTGCAAAAAAAAAAAAAAGCACCGTTCGGATTCAGGTAGATTAAAGATTTAAATGTCAGTAAAAACAAAAGCACACATGGATCCAGTAATTAAAAGTCATCTACTTTAAACGGGATTTAAATGGACGCTTTCAGGTTTCAGGTTCCACTTAAATCGTCCCAGAGGACCTGAAGGGGTCTGGATGCGTCATAAATCAGCGATGACACCATCAACTGCTTTATGGAGCAATAATTGGATTATAAAAGCTCCTCTGCAGTCTTTTTTTATTTTTTTTTATTAGATTCCACCTTTTTACCTGCTGAATGCTGGTTTTAGGGAGCGTTGAGGGAACCTTCATCAGGACTCGGTTCTGGTTTTCTAAACGCTTTTCTGTAACCTCATGAGGCGTCACTGTCAGCTGACTGGAAGGCCTTCAAACATCCGTGACCAGCTTGTTCAGAATCAGACTCATTAGCATGAGAATAAAGACATTTGCTGCAGAACGATGTC
Organism: Antennarius maculatus; assembly: GCA_013358685.1. Classification (NCBI taxonomy): domain Eukaryota; kingdom Metazoa; phylum Chordata; class Actinopteri; order Lophiiformes; family Antennariidae; genus Antennarius; species Antennarius maculatus. The sequence continues at coordinate 17,541,944 of CM023621.1, read as the reverse complement.
GCCGGGGTCAGATTGACAGAAAACAGCACATAAACGGGGGGAGGCTGGCGGTTAATTAAAGCCTTCAGAGTTTAATGTGATGGCAGAGTGAAAAGCTTAAGAATCACTTCCATTTATCCTCTTAAGTAAAACATTTTTTAAATTGTGCAACTGCTGAGGGGGGTGGGGGGGAGGAGGAGCGAGGGTCTGCGGTTTCCGTCGGTATAAGTGATGTTGGTGAACGTGTTTCTCATTTAGTGAACGGTAACGAGACGAGCAGCAGGAGTCCAGAACGGTGTGGGGAGTGATTACAGCCCGGCTGCAGAATTACCTCCGAAGATAAACCGTGTTTAACAGTTCAGAACCGAACCTCCAGTCTGTTTCCTATCAAACAGTCGCAATGTTAAAAAGACCGTATTATTCTGTTAAAAAGACCGTATTATTCTGTTAAAAACACCGTATTATTCTGTTAAAAACACCGTATTATTCTGTTAAAACCATCGTATTATTCTGTTAAAAACACCGTATTATTCTGTTAAAAACACTGTATTATTCTGTTAAAACCACCGTATTATTCTGTTAAAACCATCGTATTATTCTGTTAAAACCATCGTATTATTCTGTTAAAACCACCGTATTATTCTGTTAAAAACACCGTATTATTCTGTTAAAAACACCGTATTATTCTGTTAAAAACACTGTATTATTCTGTTAAAACCACCGTATTATTCTGTTAAAACCACCGTATTATTCTGTTAAAAACACCATATTATTCTGTTAGAACCATCGTATTATTCTGTTAGAACCATCGTATTATTCTGCTCCCCCTGTTAGAGGAATGATTATTAGTCCGCTTTTCTTTTAGCTGAAACTTTGTTGACATTCAAAATTCCAACCCTGCTGATGACTGTATTCCAGGATGCTGTCGACCTCACGCTCCTCGTTTCACTATCAAACTTCACGTTTCATCCTCGTGTTCCTTGTTTCATCCTCAAGTTTGCCGTTTCATCCTCACGCTTCTCGTTTCATCTTCACGTTTCTTGTTTCATCCCCTCTTCTCGTTTTACTCACTCTTCTCATGTTGTCTCTCATGCTTCTCGTTTCATCCTCACACTCCCTGTTTCATCCTCACGCTTCTCGTTTCATCCTCACTCTTCCCGTTTCGTCCTCAAACTTACTGTTTCATCATCACATTCCTCGTTTCATTCTCACACTTCTTGTTTCATCCTCACGTTACTTGTTTCATCTTCACATTCCCTGTTTCATCCTCATGATCCTTGTTTCATCCTCACACTTCTCGTTTCATCCTGGTGTTACTTGTATCATCCTCACGCTTCTCGTTTCATTCTCAAGCTTCTCGTTTCACTCTCAAGCTTCTCGTTTCATGCTCACACTCCCCGTTTCATCTTCACGCTCCTCATTTCATCCTCACGCTTCTCGTTTCATCCCCTCTTCTCGTTTGACTCACTCTTCTCGTTTCATCCTCACTCTTCTTGTTTCATCGTCACATTCCTCGTTTCGTTCTCACACTTATCGTTTCATCTTCACATTTCTCGTTTCATCCTCACGCTTCTCGTTTCACTCTCAAGCTTCTCGTTTCATGCTCATGCTCGCCATTTCATCTTCACGGTCCTCGTTTCATCCTCACGCTTCTCGTTTCATGCTCATGCTCCCCGTTTCATCCTCACGTTTCTCGTTTCATCCTTGCACTTCTTGTTTCACTCTCAAGCTTCTCGTTTCACTCCTCATTTCATCCTCACACTTCTTGTTTCATCCTCACGCTCTTTTCCTCCTCATGTTCCCCGTTTCATCCTCACGTTCCCCGTTTCACCCTCATGGATCCTTGTTTCATCCTTACGCTTCTCGTTTCACTCTCTCTTCTCGTTTCAACCTCACCCTTCTTGTTTCATCCATAATCTCCTCTTGTCATCCTCACACTTCTCTTTCCAACCTCACGCTCCTCGTTTCATCCTTACGCTCCCTGTTTCATCTGCATGCTCCCCGTTTCATCCTCGCACTTCTTATTTCATCCTCCCGCTCCTTGTTTAAACCTCCCTCGTTCCCCGTTTCATCCTCACGTTCCCCGTTTCATCCTCACGCTCCCCGTTTCATCATCACATCCACGCTTTTGATCCTCACTTTCTCCCGTTTTCACACAACGGTTGTGATCTGCGTTCCGTTTCAGCTTCAGGACTGTTTATGTTTCTATCTTCTGTGAATCTCGACTGAACGGTCTCCCTGATCTCCACGTGTGAACTGAGCGTCGTTCACACCTGCCTGAGGGATGTGGGGTTAAATTACTTTTTTTTTTTTTCCGTTTACAAGCTAAAGCTATTAGCTGCGCCTCTGAAACATGCTCCAGCCGTGTTTCAGTGGAGTGATAACTGAAGGCGGATACCCATGTGGACGCCGCTTCCATTAAACATTTCAAGAAGGGTTTGCTCGCGCGGCGCCGGAGGAGGACTCAGCAGACTGTCACGGTGAGGAAGATGTACACGTGGAGTTCCACAGGTTAATGTCCTCCTGGCGAACGCACAGCGATGTTAATACTCCCGAGTCGTGCCCATTACTCCCATTGTCGTAACCGAGGCTGTGCTGTGCTGAGCTGGCAGAGTGCAGCCGATTACATTAACATGGAACACTTTGCCTCTCCCCCAGTGTTCACAGCACTTTGTGGAGGAGGAAGACGAGGACGAGGAAGAGGTGGAGGAGGAAGGGAGTCCGAGCTCACCTCAGAGCAGCAGGGTAATAAAGACAGGTCCTGTATGAGGCTAATATGAGCTAATCTATGTCTTCAGTGATCTATTCCAACATAATCAGCCTCTTTGCTGTGCAGCACATTTGTCACCTATTAGCGTGGGACCTGCTAATAAAATTAGCTGATGACAGACGTCTTCACGTCCGTCCAGCTGATCGGCCAGTTTAACGTCAGGCCTGACGCTCACGACCGTCTTTACCTCAGCGGTAAAAGAGAAACTCTTTTATTGTTGTGGTGTCACTGGTTTACTGCTGGTGGTCACGCTAGTAAAGAAAGGATGGTTCCAGAGCCCATCTGTGGGCTGATGGGAGAGAACAGCGGTTGGATGTACTGTTGTGCCTTTTGTCTGTTTTTAGTTGTTAGACGGATCTTTTTAAAAGTGATTCCACAAAACCAAAATGTGTTATATATTTAAAACACCATCTGCTGAGGGTTCCGTTTGTCCTAGAGCTATAAAGAGATCACAAAACACAACAACTCCAGAATATGATTAAGATTTTTGGAATTACACAAATCTGAGTGAATTAGGTTTTATGAAATGTCATGAACAAAGAACGTCATGCTAAAGATAAAGCTTCATAGATTGTGAGTCAATGTAAAGTAAGAAAGAAACAGTTCAGAATGAACTCTGCCGATAACACCTGCATGACAACCCATGACTGTCCTGGACTGTTTCACCGTGTGAACCTGGACTGTTTCACCATGTGAAGCTGGACTGTTTCACCATGTGAACCTGGACTGTTTCACCATGTGAAGCTGGACTGTTTCACCATGTGAACCTGGACTGTTTCACCGTGTGAACCTGGACTGTTTCACCCTGTGAACCTGGACTGTTTCACTGTGTGAACCTGGACTGTTTCACCGTGTGAACCTGGACTGTTTCACCCTGTGAACCTGGACTGTTTCACCATGTGAACCTGGACTGTTTCACCCTGTGAACCTGGACTGTTTCACCGTGTGAACCTGGACTGTTTCACCCTGTGAACCTGGACTGTTTCACCGTGTGAACCTGGACTGTTTCACCCTGTGAACCTGGACTGTTTCACCCTGTGAACCTGGACTGTTTCACCGTGTGAACCTGGACTGTTTCACCCTGTGAACCTGGACTGTTTCACTGTGTGAACCTGGACGGTTTCACCGTGTGAACCTGGACTGTTTCACTGTGTGAACCTGGACTGTTTCACCCTGTGAACCTGGACTGTTTCACTGTGTGAACCTGGACTGTTTCACCGTGTGAACCTGGACTGTTTCACCGTGTGAACCTGGACTGTTTCACTGTGTGAACCTGGACTGTTTCACCGTGTGAACCTGGACTGTTTCACCCTGTGAACCTGGACTGTTTCACCCTGTGAACCTGGACTGTTTCACCCTGTGAACCTGGACTGTTTCACCGTGTGAACCTGGACTGTTTCACCGTGTGAACCTGGACTGTGTGAACATCATTTCCTGTTGGCGTGTTTCAATAGTTTCATTGTGATCTAAGCGTGTCCCTCTCGTATTAAACCCTCTGCTGCAGGTAAACAGGAGTAAAAACATTCCAGAATAACGTTTACACCTCTTCTAATCAATCACACACTTCTCTTCACATTTTAAACTGTTTATTTATAAAGACTAGAATCCCATTTCTGCAAACGGTTGCCAGGTTCTGGATAAAACCTGTTAGCGGGACTCCCGACTTCTCCGCCAGTGGAACCAATCAACCAATAGAAAAGTGAAGCCAATAAAAACGCATTAAAGACGTTTCAGTTTGTCTGATTCCTCCAACAAACGTCACGCGTGACGAGGCGTCGCTCTGGTTTGGTGCGGCGGGAATCAGACTCATTCCATCACGTCACTCAAACGTCTAATGACTCTCTCTTCCTCCCCTCTTTCATCCCTCTCTTCCCCTTCCCCCCTCCCTCACCTGTATTCCTCTTCTCCGACTCACTGCTCATATAATCTTCCTCACATGCGTCGCTCCCCGTCTTCTTCCCTCCTTCTCCATCTGTTCTGTTTTCACCCGCTGCCTCCATCCATCTTTGTCACGTTGTCACCAGCTTCCATTTTTACTGCGGCGCTCCTCTCCTCCCTCCACGAGACTCTCTTACTCCCTCTAATGATGCTCTTTTACTCACTTTTCTAATCTTCCCTCCATCATTTTTCTTTCCTTCTCCCTCCTTTCTTCTGGCTCTGAGCGATGGCGGCATTGATTCACTCTGAGATGATATTTCTAAAGGACAACCACAGGGAGGAAAACCTCTTTAACTTTTTCCTGCGCAACCACAGGCGTTTCATCACGTCTCACATGACTGACCTGCGTCCACATCGGTGAGGTTACAGGTCAGCAGACCCCGCCCCTCAGCTCAGTACTTCCTGTTCTGCCTTGATACCAACAGTACATCAGCTATCTTTGTTTCAGGCGGTTGATCAATTTTTGTTGATCAATATTTGTCGTAGAATGTTGTCAGTTTTCCAGTGTATAAAGTTTAAGCCTTCAAATAGCTGAAAATGACCTCAACCAGTCACATCTCTGTATTACCGATCTTGTCCCGCCCCTTGGAAACACTTCATTCTTATTCCCTTAGAAGTGTCCAATAAAATAAAAGACGGCATTGTGGGCGGGAGCCAATTCCAACTGAGTTCAGGCAGGTCACCTGGGCAGGTCATGGGTTCGTCGCCTTGGAAACAGGGACACATCCGATGTTGGGGTTGGGTTGTTGGGGCGTCAGTGGGGGGAGCGGAGCTCTCTTGAAAGTTATTCTGCTTTTTAGAGAATGTTTGCATACATCGTTCTCACTTATGTGATTAAAAATATTCGTTGGCTTTAGGCTCCGCCCCCCCTCGGGTACAGATGAGGCGGTATCTGCGACTGGTTTCCAGTTTAAACGCTGCTCCTCTTATGTCACGCTGGCATCGGAACCTCCAGTTGGCTTCATGGTCAGACATCAGAAACCGATCTGGATCGGCGCCGTTCTGCCGGCTAACGCCGTTCTGCCGCTAGCTCGCTCGCACGCAAACACACAACCTTCGGCGGCAGAAGTCCTCACATCTGATGCCGTAGAGACGCGAAACAGCAGCGTTTGCAATCTGACGCTTTCTCGTCCATTTGTTCGGGGGTTCCTGACATTTTTTGAGCTGCACAGCAGATATTCAATCCAATGAAAATGAACCCGCGGCGGCGGCTGTTGTTCGGAATCAGCAGCAGTCCCGCATTAGTGCAGCGGGAAGCTACAAGGAGGCAATTTGTTCTGGTTCCACTGTTCCCTGTTAGGACGGCAGCCAAGCAGAACGCAATCGAGAATATGTCTCCACTTCACCTGCATCCATCCCGACCCGCTCGGTCCGCTCGCTTCAGAACGAATCTCTCCGTTAAAGGTCAGCGCTAATGGAATCAGCTGAGTGTGCAGAAAAAAAGTTTACCCCAGATTAAGGATTAGAAACATCAAGAAAACAGATTGAAGCTGAGACACTCCAGGATGAATCACTGTTCAGTTGTAGAAGGTCTAAAAAAAATGAATGGACCAATCAGAGCAGAGCAGTAATTTGATTGGAGATTTAATCGGCTGTGTGTATCTGGGATTGAAAATGCTGGCTCATCAATCCAGAAAGGCTTTAAAGCACCAGAACCCGTTAGCATCCTAAGAAGTTGTTGAACATAGAGATTAAGAATCTGATTGGTTCAAGTTAAACATGTGACCATTACAGCCAGACAGGAAACTGCTCCTGATTGGTTTCCTCCCATGAGCTCCAAGTTAAAATGAGGTCATTGATTGGAGGTCCTGTTGCTCCTCCCTGAACAGGAAGTGTACGTCTGTTAGCTTCCAGATTAGCATTGTTAGCACCAGCATTGATTCAACTTAGTTTTTATGTCAACGTCATGGATGTGGAGTAAAGAGGAGATGTTGAAACAATTTAATGATAAACTGGAGACGTGTTTTAGATATTTATTCTTCTTTTCGACCCTATTTTCTTTTATTATTCCACTGCTTCTGTAAAACGGCGGGAAAACCCATTAAGAACCAGAAGCGGTCGGCAGGAGGTTTCACCAGAGATTTAAAGGATTTCAAAAAAATCTACTTCTCATATTTTGGGTCATGTGATTTCTTCCTTGCATGGAATGAGCGCCTCGTCGACAGGAAATCAAACATAAAACCCTGGGATATCTTTTCCGTCTGTAGGAATCTTAAAAAGTTTTTTTTTTTTTTAAACTGTTGCAGAAATGAAGGAAACACCTCTAGATCTCAGGATTGTTCCTCATGTGGAACAAAAAAAAAAAAAAACAACCCAGCAGGATGTTATGAGAAGGTTTACTCGCGTTCTGTTGCTCCGAGCGACACCGAAGACGACCCGAGTCGTGTTTCATGTGGAACCCCTCCTGAGATGTAATGAACAATAATCGCTCCGAACCACAGATGGCTGCTTTTTACAGGATTAGATAAAACACAACGTCTGTGGAGTTCCTGCAGAGAGAACAATTATAGGGTGGGACGCTGGTGACGGGGGGGAAAGCCTTCAATCTCCCCCTTCCTCACGTATCTTCATCTTCACACACACACAAACACACACACACTGACTGTACTCAGCCAATAACACAAATGAGATCACACATAAATTGTGGTCGATGGCAGCGTCTTGTCCTGAAGGTCATGACGCTGTTCCTTTCGTTTGACGGATCTCTGCTCCCTCCATCTGCATCTGCCACCTCCTCTTCATCCTCATCTTCATCCTCGTCTTCATCCTTGTCTTCATCCTCCTCCACTGTTTTAACTCTGGCTGTGGGTTTGGTGTCTGAATGTGGAGAAACATTCCACTGGTGGCGGTGGAAGAGATCAGGGCGATCTCACATAACCACGGAATCAATCATCAACCATCTCTATGCTCGTCGCCTCTTCTCCTCTCTGATTGGCTCTTGGAGGATGATGAAGTTTATTGTTGTTTACTCTGGTTTGTTTATCTCCATCCAGTCCTCCGGTATGGTGGCGGCGGTGATGTGAGGCCGCCACGCGTCTCTCAGACGTGGAGCTAATTGAGGTCGTTTGCTGAAGGTAAAGAAAACACAACGCCGTCTTTGAGCTTCTCTGCGCTGCCAGGAAACCCGACGCCTCTCCTTCATGTCGGCGCAGGCAGGAACACGTTCAGTTTGTGACCAAACAGAAGCTTTTAATCCTCGGATTTCAAACGTTTTCCCGACACGTCTTTGTCAGGGAACAGAAGGGGTTTACTGTCGCCGTAGCGACTCGTCAGACTCGTCTCAGCAGGAAGCTGTTCTCTGGGAAACAGGTTTTACCCTGAAGATCAGAATGACATGAAGATCGGATCAGGACCAGACTATGTAAAGATCTGTCACAGGTTGTTGGTTCAACTTCCTTTTCTTTTTCTATTGGCTCACTCTGAATGCCGCTGCCTCCTGTGGTCAGATGGTAGAACTGCAACAGATTAAGTTCTGATGTTTGTATTGCTTACCCTCCTTTTGGGTTTGCTGGAGTCTATCTAAGGTCATCTGTATCTCCTCTGCTACAGACTGTTTACACATACTGTTAGCATGTTATTAGCATCTTCAGGGTGTGACAAGGGTAGAAATGCTAATCTAACATCAGCTAAGACAAACTTACCCAACTAGTTAATAAAAGACTTGATGATATCATGAAGTTGTTGAAGCCTCACGTGAAGTTTCAGCTTCCAAGAAGGATTTCAGTCTTCAGGAATAAGTGCAGCACCAACGTGCTAATGTTAGCTGCAGCGCCGGCTACTGACATGCTAATGTTAGCTATAGCACCGGCTAACATGCTGCTAACATTAAGTACATGAAGTTGGGAACTGGATTCTGTTCTGACCGGTAGAAGCTGAGTATTGTGTTTGTAAGACGATGTAGAAATAAAGATAAATCACAGACTCTCCTTCTAACCGGGGGATGTTTCTGTCCTTCTGCTGGTGTCAATAACACACACATACACACATACACACAAACACACACACACACACACACACACACACACACTGCCATCACCTGTCCAGCATCGCCCTGGGGGGCCGCTGATGGTGTTTGATAATTCACTGAGATGGACGGATAAAGTAAAGGATGGAAGGGTGATGCGACAATCGGACTGAAACACACACGTTGTTGTTGTTGTTTACTCGTCTTTTGACCAATGACTGTTGGGTTTTTATCTGAGAAAATGTTCCGTTTTGAACGACATACAAATTAAAACGAATTCTTCTTGAATAAAAGATATCGCTGACGGGGGAGATGTTTACGTGAAGTTTGAGCTGCAGTTCAGAACCCTTCATGTGAGATGAAGATTAGTAACTATGGAAACCAAACTAGCACAAATACCTGGAGTTCCTGATAGAAGTCTCCTCTGCAGGTTGTTTGTAGAAACTTTCGTTGAAGTCAGTTTCTTGCGGCGCCTGCAGTGCTCCTCTTTCCTGTTTTGGGAGTTTTCTTGCACCTTAAACTCCAAACTTAACCTTCCGCTTCCTGACGGAGTGTCAGGTCTGATGTGCTTCTGTTGCTTCATGTCATGTTTTCCTTTCCTTTCAGTCAGACGACAGTTTAAACGCTATTCTTACAGCTACACATTTCCAACCAATTCAAATACCAAGTTTTTGTTTTGCACAAAAACCCTAAAACGTCTGTGTTCCGTTGCTGCTGGAGATGCCTTAAGAAACTGGTACTGCACAAACGTATACGGGAAAAAAAAGATGCATGGTTTTTCTGACGGCGCCACCTTCAGGCGCTCCTGCATCTTTAATATGAGATACGGTTCAGCCCATCGATTGGCGGCTTGCAGGTCAACGGGTCTGAACCGCCCAGGGCCTTCGTGGACCGAAGATCTTGGAACTTCTGTCGCCGCCGGCAAGGAGGCTCCGCTGCAAGAGGCGTTTAGCGTCGAAGTTAAATATTCATAATGAAGTTCTAATTCATATATCGATCCACCGGAGGAGAAATAATCAATACTTCAGCCTCTGGAGTGAAGCCAACGTCTTCTGAGACGTGTTACGGTTGACATCAGCAACGTAGTGATCCATGGGTGGGTTTACGATGTTTCACTGAGGGGGTGGATGACGGCTGACAGCGCCGTCAGATCAATCAGCGAAACACCAACTGATAAAGACATCGCAGCCCATCTAATGATCCTGTTTGTCACCTTTATGGTAACGACAGGTGTGTGTTTGCGGCCATATGATTCATTTATGAGTCTTCCTCCATGTTTGACCCCGATTCCCAGCTGGAGACGAACAGAACCGCCGATCCTCTGGTGGGAAAGCAATCAAATTTCAACATAATGAATTCCTGCAAATCAGAAACGGTTGAGGAAATGGAATTAAACTGTCATGTTTACCGTTGCTCCGTAAAGTTGCGTGTTGCTTAATGTAGATTTAATTTATGGCCGTTGTTGCCGTACAGCATGACGTCCAGGATGGTTCCGCATCTCCCGACACGTCCCCGCTGCAGCACATGAACGCACACAGTAAATAATCTGACAACAGCAACCAGCAAAATTTACAAGCGCGCCGTAAAAAAACCTTTACACAAGATTTGATTGTCTTGAAATACCATAAAAGTCGAACACATCTAAAAGCAGTTTAATTTGATTAGAGCCGTTTCTCCTTGTCTTGCAGCTGCAAGATTAAAAACACTTCTCCTCTGCAGCAAACCGAGCCCCGAGGAAACGTTGGCCTCACCGGACGACAGTTTGAGAAATTGATTTTTTGTTCTAGCAGTCAGATAAGTTAGCACAGAGGTGGAAACAGCTAGCCTAACCTTTTTTTTTAAAATCTCACCAATTAATTCAAAACTCTGTCTAAATCATGCTGCAAGATCATTTGAATTAAACAACATTAATGTCAACCAGTAACAGCAGCAGAGAGAAAAAAATATAGCTATGCTGTCTGTGCCATTTACGCACAATGCACAGCAACTTAACTTCATGAATGATTTAAAGGACAAGAACTGATGTTACACAGTAAAACAGTTCAGCCCATTACTAATTTGGCCTCTGGACATTAAAAATAATTGTTTGAAAAAGATTTTTTGTCTTGGATATTTTATCAAACTTGAGGAAACAGGGAAGAAAAACAAAAAAATGGACCAAAATTAAGTTAGTCTTTGTCTCCACTTCATTCTTATTTCATCAACATATTTATTAGACTGAGTTCTGACTGACAAAACAAATAGAATTCTTCATGATGAACACTTTATTTTGCATGAGTTGTCGGATGAGCAGATATTATGATAACAAAGAGGTGATGACATCATAGAACTGCTGGAGCAAGTATGACATCATCACAGGGGCGCTGCAGACAGCAGTAACGGCTGGTCGTTCAGCTGATGAGGTAATAACTCCATCTCTATCTCCTATTATCAGTGCGGAACAAAGACCGCTGGCTTCTAACAAACATTTGTTTTATTCCAATTCATTCCCCCTACAAACGACACAAAATCAAATAAGCTGTCTGAACACAAACTAAACTGTTATTGCCCTTCACAACTACCCCTGTAACGGCTTTCACATCATCATCAGCATCATCGTCATCATCATCTTGTTGAATTATACGGTCAATTGAGAATCATGATAACTCTGGGAGAATTACTAACTGGTTTATCTCCCGTACGAAAACATGCAGTTCATTTTCCAGCAAAGATAAGAGAGGAAGGAAAAGAGACAAAGAGGAATAACAAAACCCAAAAGCAAAATATGAGATACGCTTGGAAAATGAAGAATAACGGCAAGTCGTTGCCATGGAAACTCGCGAAATAAACATGTATGAATATATATTTAAAGGCACAGCTGCAGTTTTTGTTTGATGTGTAGCTCGGTCAGATGAAAAAGTAATCTATATAAACTATAAAATAAAAATAAAAATAGGCATCAGAGAGAAAACCAATCAGAAAATCCTGCTGATATCTGAAGGAAAAGTGACAGTTTGTGATTTAATGAGCGGAACGGAAAGAGAATTTCCTGTTAAACCGTGATTCTGATCCAGAACGGAAAGAAACCACATCCCAGGTTTATGAGACGCAAAGTTCTGGATCCTGAGAAGATCTGGAATACAATAGAAACCCTGAGTATAAGTCAGATTGAATTAAAAGTTGAAAGAGCATTATAAATCACCCTTCCCCCCCATCGCCGTCCCCCCCCCCCAGGACATGTCAGCACACGATTATTTACCTGCATGATGGGATCGCAGCAGCTGCAGGTTTTCAAAAGGAGGATTTCTAATGCAGAGATAAAACAGATCCACATATATGAACACATCAGCAATGAACACAATGAGAGGACACACACACACACACACACACACATACACACACACACACACACACATTAAGCAGCTGATGACCCTCAGCCCGTCCTCTTATCGGTCTAAGCCGCCGGTGGATTAAGGATCGGCTGAAGGAAACCACTGGAACCGACACTTTAGGGAAGACGTGGAAACTCTGCAGCCAGAAATGATGAACCATCCCATAATATACAAACACACTGACGAACGTGGGTCAGGATACTGGATATCAGAACCAAGAGCCCCCCCTTGGAGGCTGAGGTTAGAGAGGTGCACATGGTCTGGACTCACCATTAGAATCCGATATGGATTCAAGTCACTTTCTGGATCTGCTAATCCAGAATATTTAAAAATATAAACTAATCCTGATGGTGAACTGATCCATGTTCAGGTTTTCACAAGCCAAGGGTCACATGATGAAGGACAGCCAATCAGGGGACTGAAGGTTGTAGATGAATCACATTATGGAGGGTTGTGCTGTTTGAGAGGTGTCTGATGAGCTGTGTGTGTTAGCTGTTCGCTCTGTGTTAGCTGTTAGCTGTGTGTTAGCTGTTAGCAGTGTGTTAGCTGTGTGTTAGCTGTTAGCTTGTCAAGCTCAGAACCTGAGCTCAGGTTTAAAGTCGTAGGAGGCCTGCGGCGTTCCCCCCGCTGGCGACGAAGAACATCCCTCCTCTTCCTCCTGCAGCTCAGGGCTGCAGAGCGGAGGAGTGGTTTCAGGGATTCAAACACACACACACACACACACACACACACACACACACACACACACACACACACACACACACACACACACACACACACACACAGTGGGTACATCAAACGGCTTGTGGGTGGTCAGTCGCTGTGTGTGTGTGTGTGTGTGTGTGTGTGTGTGTGTGTGTGTGTGTGTGTGTGTGTGTGTGTGTGTGTGTGTGTCTGACTCAGCGCTGATGAGGACACAAGCCTCTTAAGACTTCCCAAATTGCAGAGACGATCAGAACCGCTGTTGTTTGGTTCGGGTGAAGCAGGAGTGACGCCTCCTGTCGTCATTGAGGATCTATGTCACACGAGACACATGCTCCCCCATAATCCCAAGCGACCCCCCATCAGAGGAACTTCATGCTTCCAATCGGACCATCAGGACCCGCGTGTTGCGCACTGCTCGGTGCAGGAATCCGATTGGTTCCCGTCACCTTAAAACACGCCCATGAATAATTAAGCCCCTCCCTCCGTCAGCCACCTTTGACCTCTTTAAAGGGAGGGGGGGCGCTCGGACCGTCATCGTCCCTCTCCTCATCTTCAAACACCAGACGATGCTCCATCCAGCTCCCCCTACCCACAATCCCCTGGGCCAAAATCAAACAGTGAATTTACACAAGTCCTTGAGAAACCCTGAATCAGACGCTTCAGTGCTGCCGCCACAGCCCTCCTGCCCCCCCCCCACAGTCAGTCCATTACTCCCCCGTGGATGACCCCCTCCCCTCTGTTCCTTTTGTTCCTCCAGTGGTGCTCAATCATCTCCAGCGGTTACCTTGGGGTGGGAGGGGGGCCAGATAGAGAGATAGATTTATTTTTTGTTCATTTATCCTCTTTTTAAACACACTTTTTATCATCTTTTATTTTTAATAACTTACTGGGAGTTTGGGGGCGGAGCCATCGCTCCAGTTTGTGACACGTCGAGCAAAAAGTTCTTTAATTCATTGTTGAATAAAAGCGAAACTTGTACTTAAGAGGACTTTTATCGTTTCTGTTGAAATGTGAGTCTAAATCAAATCTTCCCTCAGGTTTAAATGGTTTCTGGGCTTCCTGGGGGAGTTTATTTATTTCCAACGTCTCTCGTCTGGATTTAGCAGAAAAGCGAAAACATAAAGGATTATTAAACGATAAATGATTCCATCTCTGGTCCTGCTGTTTGCTCGTTGATGCTGTTTATCAGCTGGTTGAACCCACTTATAGAAGACAACAACCTGTGAACTCAGGCCACGCCTCCTGTCTGGACTCCTCCTCTTCTGATTGGCTGCACCTGGCACTACACACCTAGTCCTCGTCCTCCAATCAGGCTCAGTTACAAACAGGCAGAACCGACAGCTTGTTGCTGAGTCGAGTCTCAACTTGATTTGTGTCGAATCCCCTCGTGAGTCTGCAGAGTAACGGTCATCACTCACCGCTAACTGCGTTAGCCATTAGCATCAGTTAATCTGAACACACTGTTGGACACTCCAGTCAATGCATCACCAGTCGCCATGGTAACCGAAGAAGAGCTGGTCCGAGAGGAGACCAAAAGGAGGAGAAGAACAAGGAGGAGGACAAGAGGAGAGAAACGGGAGGAGACGAATGAGGATGAGGAGGTGATGAAGCAGCGGTTCTCCGTTCCTCAGGTAGCTCAGGTGAGAGGATGAGGAGGTGATGAAGTGAAGGTTCTCCGTTCCTCCATTAGGCCTGAACATTCATCTCTTTTCTCTCTACATTTTCCAATTAGCCTCCTCATCATTTTGGTCTTTATGGCCGCCCCCCTCTCTCCCTCCCTCCCCCCGTTGTCACCAGCAGTAGAATAATCTATAGCTCTTAACATGATGGCTGTGCATTATCTAATCCAGGAGATGGGCGAGCTGGGCAGCGAGTCAGAGAGAGAGAGAGGGAAACGAGTCACAGCGCCGACTCTTCATCATTCTGATGACAGAATCTGCAGCGCCGGAGTCGGGCCGCGTGCGGCGCCCGCATGACGTCACTGAGAATACCAGATGTAATCTGGGTGGTAAATGTAATCAGATTACTGGAGGTAATCTGAGTACCGGATGTAATCTGAATACCAGACATAATCTCAGTTTCGTTACCAGACATAATCTGAGTACCAGGCGTAGATGCAGTCTCAGTACCAGAAGTAATCTAAATGCAAAATGTAATCTGAGTACCAGATGACATCACAGAAATACACATCCATATGGTAGCAGTAGATGTAATCTGAGTACCAGATGTAATCTAACTACCAGATGTAACCTGTGCCATATATAATCTGAGTACCAGACGCAATCCAGACATAATCTGAATAGATGTAGTTGTGTCCATGTTGGTGTTGCTAATTCTAAAGACTGACATTATTGTCACATGGCTAGATGCTAACCGCTAACGTAGCTCCTGTTGCCGCCGTTTGGACCCGTGAATATTTCAGAGTAAATGCATGTCGCTGTTTATGTTGAATTATTTAAGATGTATTTAAGCAGCTTCCTTCTTATCCTCCGCTGTTATTCTGCTTCCAGCCTTAAAACTTCTCACCCCCCCCCCCACCTCAACCCCCCATTTCAACCCCCCATTTCAACCCCCCACCCTTCAATGCATTTAAATGTATTTATCCCCTATCTGCTCACTGACGAGCAGCACGCTTAAATAAGCCCATTTTAATCAGTGCGTGTGTGTGTGCGTGTGCGTGTGCGTGTGTGTGTGTGTGTGTGTGTGTGTGTGTGTGTGTTTCTGTCTGTCTGTCTGTTGGCTCACTGATTCCTGGCATCTAGAATCAGCGTGACCTTGCCAGTCAGCCAACCATGGCATCCAGTACACCTTCCCTCTGGTGTGTGTGTGTGCATGTGTGTATGTGTGTGTGTGTGTGTGTGTGTGTGTGTCTCCTGTCTGATTGGTGTAGCGCCAGCTGTAACAGGCGAGCTGGCCCCCGTCGGTCCCTCTAGATCAGTTGATTAGCGTCCCATTGGCTCCTTAATCCTAATGACTTTTTCCACCACATGCTTCCAGACTAGAGGCTCCTCCACCAATCAGACGCCTTGTAGCGATCACATGACACCTTCGTTTGAACGTGTTCAGTTGAAGCTGCACTTTGAGAAACATAAATGTGAGAACAGTCTGACCTGAAGATAAAAACTAATTGAGCTTCTAGGCGAGTTAATTAATTACTATAATCGAGAAACAGGATAAATGTGCTTCCACCTGATTGGCTGACCCTGTAGCCCCGCCTACATCATCTACAAGTTTTGAGTCATCAAAATGAACCAGATCCTGGATCTAGAAAGAACGTCTTACCTGCACAGGTACATAAATCCATTTGTGACTCTGAACCTGCCCTATCTCAGCTGCCTGTAGGGGGCAGTGTCTCACCCTGACCCCCCCCTCCACATAGAGGTCTACACATCAGGATTCATATTGTATTATTATTGATGAGTTGTTTGCTTTTTCCTCACGTCGACAGACTATAGTTGTAATCGTTCTTCGACGATGTTTTTCTTGGAGGTTTCACCGGGGCCCACAAAGTGCTGAGTCAGCTCTGCGGATGCCGCCGCATCCTGTCAAAGGAAATCCTGATGATGCGTCTCATCCATCACCGCTGAGCAGCAGCACCTGTGTGTTTTCATGGCGGAGACGTCCCATCTCCCGTGATGGGACACTGAGCTTCATTCATTCTGATCCTGGCTCTGGGCCCTCCAGTGGAACTGGAGTCTCCATCATCCTATATTAAAAGCCCCACCCCCCCACCCCCATCCCCACTCCAACCACCGCCGCCGCCTCCATCGCGCTCCGCTGCAGCATCCCAGAGCCGTATGTCACACAAGCAGCGTTGCATATGAGTGCTGGGTCGACATCGGAGACAGACGACGCCTCTCGCCACACCTGCAGACGTCCTGATTCCTGCTTCCTGTTTTGATTTGGCACCTCAGTTGTGGAAAACAAACACTATGGATTCACTGTTGGCTCATAACTCACGGCTCAGAGCAGCTGATGAGCTCCTGGAAGCCGTCTCATCACTCATCGAGTGTCTGAACTGCAGCATCGCCTTTTAGAAGGAAGTCAGGAACTCCAGGTGTCCTTTCTGGGGTCGCCTCAGGGTCAGGGATGCTTTCACACCTGAAACCAGCAGACAGTAGGGGCGGAGCTACGAGGGATAGAGTCTGCAGGTCCAGGTGAGCAAATAATCCATCATGCACGAGGAAAATATTGATGACATCACAGCAGAAACCAGAGGTATGTCTCTGCCGTCTGTGACATTTACACACAATGCACAGCAGCTCAATGGCTACATTAGCAACTCAACTTCATCAATGATTTGAAAATCCGACATGGTAGGATCTGACGTTAGTGAAGGGTCCATAGAGTCCAGGTTCACACGGCGAAACAGTCCAGGTTCACACGGCGAAACAGTCCAGGTTCACACGGCGAAATAGTCCAGGTTCACACGGCGAAACAGTCCAGGTTCACACGGCGAAACAGTCCAGGTTCACACGGCGAAATAGTCCAGGTTCACACAGTGAAACAGTCCAGGTTCACACAGTGAAACAGTCCAGGTTCACACAGTGAAACAGTCCAGGTTCACATGGCGAAACAGTCCAAGGATTCATGTAAAGCACCTCCACCTGTCTGTCACTGGACTGATGGGACTGATGGGAGTGATGGAGGACCAGATGAGGGAAACATCTTCCATCTCCACCAGCCCTCACTAGAGGTGTTACGTCGCCCTCTGGTGTCAGATTAAGGAATCGGCTGCAGGTTTAAGAATCCTTATTCTATCATTTCCTTCACTCTGACATCATGAGAGTGACGTCATGGACGACTGGACGGTGATGAAATGACAGTAATGGTTGTTGTCGCCTCCAGATCATTGTCCCCATGGTAACAAATCACTGATTATTATTTAAAAAAACCCAAAAAACAACAGACTTGTGGTCCTGTGGAGGAGATCATTTGACCTCCACCATAGATTAGCGTTATTATATCAATCTGTCATTTATCAGATAGTCAATCATAAAATGTTTGAATCGTTCTGCTGGACTTCTGATTGATCCTCAGTATATTAAAGTATTTTCCTCCACTAGATGGCAGCAGAGCTTCTCTTCCCTGTCATCAACCTCCATCAGTTCATCATGGGGGTGTCACAAAAGGGGCAGCAGAAGATGGGTGTGTTGTTTTCCATCCACCCTATCACCTGATTGGCTCTTAGTTTTTTTTCCTTTCTTTTCGGCCTATAAAACCTGAGCAGATGTGAGCCCTGCATCTTTTTCGGTGTTTGGCGGCCCAGCTGATGGGACAACTGGACTGTGGGGTCCTCAACACTGGATTAACTGTTTTTCTTTGCTTCTGAACTCATTCCTGTCGTCATGGCGAACTCGTGTCTCCAGCTGAGCGGCTTCCTGCTAAGTTGCCTGGGCTGGCTGTGCGTCATGATCGCCATATCCACCAACGATTGGGTGAATATGTGTAAATACGGCCTGAACACCTGCAAGAAGATGGACGAACTTGGGGCCAAGGGGCCCTGGGCGGACTGCGTCATCTCCACGGGACTCTACCACTGCGTGTCCCTAACTCAGATCCTGGATCTGCCAGGTAGATCTAGACCTCCAACCGCCGCTCCATGTTGTTGATCTCAACCTCTTTGTTGAACCTGTTTCCTGTGTGCAGCCTACATCCAGACCACCCGCGCCCTGATGATCACGGGGTCCATCTTGGGGCTCCCAGCGGTGGGGATGCTGCTTATGTCCATGCCCTGTATCAGCCTCAGCGAGCCCCAGAGCTCCAAGAACCGGCGCGCCGTCTTGGGAGGGGTGCTGATGCTCATAGTGGGTAAGAAACAGTGACAACGACACTGGGAGTTAAAGAGTTAATCAGGATTTGTTTTTGTTCTAAAAAGAATTAACCAATCAGAATCTCCCATCCGGTTTCTAACAAAAGAATTTAAATTAAACAAGTGAACGCCTCGGGGGAGGGGCGGTAAATTGCACGCCCCCGGCCAGGTGTGCTGATGACATCATCAGTCAGTCCCCTGCTTTATTCTCTAGTTTATTCCTGGACTCGGATTAGATTGACCTCCGCTGTGAACCCAGGATGTGGATTAACACACCCTCATATGTTCCTGTTCCACAAACCCTCCCCCTGGACCCCATCACATTCCTCTTCGCCACCTACTCCGTCCACACCCAGCCTTTGTCCCGGACCTCATGGAACCTCCTGCTGAGTTCTTAAACCATTCAGTTAATTTAGAACCAACGTACAACAGTTTGACATCATCAAACCTTTGATTTTCTACTTTTATCGATAAGAATTTTTTGTTTTCTGAACGCACTCGTTTAATTAGCTGAGCTGGCGTTAGTCCAGCTGTGTGTTTATCTAAACCTCTTTATGGAACTTTTTGTTATTATTAAAAACTCAATTCCATATGTTTTCTGGAACAAATCTATGAAATTAAATTTTATGACTGCTGTTTTTTCATTTCAACCAATTCTGAAATATGTTGAAAAGTAATATTCCAATCACTAAAAACTGAATGTTAGCTTTTAAAAACTGTGTTTGTATTGAATATTAGCTTTTTGATGTCATTAAATGACATTAAATGATCTGTTTTTATTCCCGTGACAATCTACACAGTAGAGTAAATTTTGCATAAATTTTAAGTTTTATTTTTATAGTTATAATTCCCTGAGGTGGAAGTTGAATGTCGGGTCTTGGTGGAGGTGTCCCTCAGGGCGCCCATTTGGGGGCCCCTCTGGCTTCCTGTTTCCTGAGTGGAATCAAATAAACTTGTTCCATCTGCTTCTGAAAGAACCCGTTAGATCCCATAAAACCAATGTTTTACATACCTAGATTTACAGGGTATAAAAGAAACTTAAAATACTTTTATGGATGCATCTAAATTTAAAGGTTACCATGGCAACCAATTGTGAACCCTAGTTTGTGGCGGTCCGATGTGCACGTTGTTTCCTGATGTTTACCGCATAAATATCCACATATTGAAAACTCTGCTGTGATGGTTACCTTATTGGTGATCGATTGCTAATCGATTAGCATGTGTTAGCATCCCGCTACCTGAGCGACTGCGTCACCATTGGTTCTCCGTCCTCCTCAGGGTTGTGCGCTCTGGTCTCCACCGTCTGGTTTCCAATCGGCGCCCATCAAGAACACGGCCTCATGTCGTTCGGCTTCTCGCTCTACGTCGGATGGGTGGGCACCATCTTTTGCCTGCTGGGCGGGGCCATCCTCACCTGCTGCTCCTCTGACTCCTCCTCTTCCTCCTCCCACTCCTACCAGGAAAACAACCGTTTCTACTATTCCAAACAGGGAGGGGCCAACCCGCCGGCCGCCGCTTCCACCAATCACGCCAAGAGCGCCCACGTCTGAGACGGCTGGTTCTGATTGGATGTTTGTATATAGAGCACATACTTGCAAGGACACGCCCCCTCCCAGTCCTATTCTTATTGATGGATTGTTTTTGGCTCCTCCTCCTCCAGTCGGCTAGGACTCCGATCAGCTGATGGAATATTGATCTATTATCATCCTGTTGTGTAATCATATTATCATCATGTGATGTTTTCAAAGCAGAATTATATGAAATGAATTTAATGATTTATTTTTTGAGAATTTAATGTCAGAATTAACATTGAGGCCTTTTTTTTTTTTCTTTTTTTTTTAATGTTTACAGCCCTTCTTAAAATTCAGCTTTTTTGAGATTCTTTGACTTGCTGTGATTTTCTTGTATTTTAAAAGTAAAACTTTATAATCTCAAAATTCCATTTGTCAATAATCCACATGGAGAAATCATGTGACCCCAAAACCTGATTTCACAGGTCGACTTAAATATTTGATGGAGAAACATATTCATGTGTGAAAGGAGAATCTTGCACACACACACACACACACACACACACACACACACACACACACACACACACACACTGTTGATCCAGGCCCTTTGGAGCTCATTAGCGTAGCGCTGTAGCTAACAGTCAGTGGGACGACTTGAATGTTCGATGTTTGCTCTGAACACACAGTATTAGCTTTTATAATAGTGGTTATTTATTGATGTTTGATTTTTCTATAATAAAAAAGTAAATGTGCCTCAAACATGTGTCCTCCCCTCTCTGAACCCCCCCCCCAACTCAAGACAAATAACATCCCCAAACAATCTAAAATTATCAGGTTCAGTCAAAACAAAATGAAATTAAATGAAAAAAAGGTCGATCAACATAAAAAGAGTAAAACAATATCAAAATACAAATATTAGATCATCACTAATATATAATTCTAAGAATAAATCATTAGGATCCAAACATATGTTTATTAAAAAAAACCCAAATTCTTAAAAATTCAAACTGGTAAATAAAAAAAATAAAATAAAATTCCTAAACTGTAAAAAGGCTTCACTCTGTTTATGTAGAAATACCATAAAATACTCACTTTGCTGGTGACATCACAGACATCTGTCAACCAATAAAAACACTGTGGGTTTCTTCACTTCCCCAGAGACTGGAGGACAGTAGAAGAAGAAGCCAGGATGTCAGCTGCGACATCATCACAGGTGGTTTGTGATGTCACTGAGGAGATGAGATGTAGCTCAATTCGAGCCAATCAGAGGAGAGTATTTCTAGTGGTAAAAATCTGAACAGAATCTGGTTTAACAGGATCTGCTGTCTAGAGCAGATGAGTTGAAACCACAGTGATGTCATCAGGTTGTTGTGATGTCATCGGTTCAGTGCATGAGACCCTGATGCGCGTCCATACAGTATGTGGGAACAATCTAAAGACCACAATAAAACGATACGTGATGTGACTCAGGACAAAGTCAGCATACACACACACACACACACACACACACACACACACACACACACACACACACACACTTGTCTCCTTATGAAGGTCACTGACTCACTTCACAGATACAGATGATGTTTAAAACAACACACTATCTCCTTGTCTTCTTATCATCAAACTCGACCTTCTGTCCTAATTTGCCGGAACACGGCGGTCAGGAGGCTCCTCCCCCTCACCTTCCTCTTCCTCCTCCTCCTCCCCCATAAAGCTTCTAACTCTAGAACACAAAACTTTCCCTCCATTAGTTTCTGACTAACCATTTATTTTCCTTTTCCTGGATCGGGCCTCATCTGTTTGTACTTCACTGATTAATTTCCCAGAATCCCTTTCAGCAGCACCATATTTCTGTCACAAGGTTAAACATCCAGCTTATTGAAGCTGGATTCTCTTTTGTCAGTTGGTGAGTTTCCTGCCATCTGATTGGACGTCACTGCTGAGCCAATGGAAAGTGTTCATTGATCCAGAACTTATCGGATGGATGGATGGATGGAAGAATTGATGGATGTAGGGATGGATGACTGGATGGATGGACTGAATATTATAGGATATAATAATCAGTGTAAAAAAACCAGCAAGTCTCTTTTTGGTATTTGCAATAAATAACTTTCATTGTTGCATGGAAGCGATAACAAATCAGCAAAAAAACAGCAAAAATATCCACACATGGAAGAAACCATTAGAAATAACAGAAACATCTACATCAAACAACTTTGTGCCCAAAAACACAGAGAAGATAAAGTCGATATCATCAGCCAGGAAGCTGACGCGCCACGCCGGACGCCTGGCCACACTGAGCACAGCAGGAAGAACACGGCCCGCCTTCTCCGAGCCAAACGAAACAAACGGTAGCCTTTAAAGCGGCGGCGGCGACGAGAATTTAGTTTAACCGTATTAAAATAGTTCCTGCATGTCTTCTGTCTGACGCTAAACCTTCTACATGTCACAGGAAGAGATTTATAAAGGATTCTAGGGACTCTTAAAAATAGATTCAACGCAGACCTTTTGATGGCGATGGCTGGTAACTCCACCCACATCTGTTGGTCACGCCCACACCAGGAGACAGCGGTAGAAAAATACTCTTGGTTCTCTCCTTCTCCAGTGTTTGTCGCTTCTATAAGCTAATATTTTCAACCTGTTCATGAAATACTAGGATTTAAAAACTGAACAGTTGAAGAAAAGTCCGCCGTCGTGATAAACGGACGTTTGCAGCTGGTTACCGACAGAGAGTCCGTCGCCGCAGACGCCTGCAGGTGAACACTGGACTTTGGCTTGTGTTTGAGAAGAGGGAAGAAGGCATACAGGAAATGTCTGAGGTCGACCCCCCCAGTGCTACATGTTCTACTGTATCTCAGATGGAGGCCAGACAGCTGAACTACAAACAGTTTAACTCGCCAGATTGATCTAGTCAGATTGAACTAGTCAGACTAATCTAGTCAGACTGATCTAGTCAGATTGATCTAGTCAGATTGAACTAGTCAGACTGATCTAGACAGATTGAACTAGTCAGATTGGACTAGTCAGATTGAACTAGTCAGATGGATCTATTCAGATTGAACTAGCCAGATTGGACTAGTCAGATTGAACTAGTCAGATTGAACTAGTCAGATTGAACTAGTCAGATTGAACTAGTCAGATTGATCTAGTCAGATTGAACTAGTCAGACTAATCTAGTCAGACTGATGTAATCAGATTGATCTAGTCAGATTGAAGTAGTCAGACTGATCTAGTCAGATTGATCTAGTCAGATTGAACTAGTAAGACTAATCTAGTCAGACTGATCTAGTCAGATTGATCTAGTCAGACTGATCTAGACAGATTGAACTAGTCAGATTGGACTAGTCAGATTGAACTAGTCAGATGGATCTATTCAGATTGGACTAGTCAGATTGAACTAGTCAGATTGAACTAGTCAGATTGGACTAGTCAGATTGAACTAGTCAGATTGATCTAGTCAGATTGAACTAGTCAGACTAATCTAGTCAGACTGATGTAATCAGATTGATCTAGTCAGATTGAACTAGTCAGACTAATCTAGTCAGATTGACCTAGTCAGATTGATCTAGTCAGATTGAACTAGTCAGACTGACCTAGTCAGATTGAACTAGTCAGATTGGACTAGTCAGATTGAAGTAGTCAGATTGATCTAGTCAGATTGAACTAGTCAGATTGGACTAGTCAGATTGAACTAGTCAGATTGATCTAGTCAGATTGAACAAGTCAGATTGATTTAGTCAGATTGAACAAGTCAGACTGATTTAGTCAGATTGAACTAATCAGACTGAAAAAGTCAGATTGAAGAAGTGAATGTAGCTGCAAGAGGGCAAGTCAGATTGAACTAGTGAAATTGAGCTGGTCAGAATTCAATTGCCAGATTTAGCTTTTCAGATTTTACTTGTTAGATTTAAGTCATATTTAATTTGTCAGAATTAACTCACCAGAATTATCCCATAAGAATTAACTCATCAGATTGAACTCATCAAATTTAAGTCATATTTAAAGTCAGATTTGAGCTCGTGTTTGTAGTCCAGACTTCCAGTTCCCGAAGGACTGACTCAGTCGAATCATCTTTTAGCTTATAGGCTTGTTTTGTGCCCGTCAGATACAACAAAGTTTGGGGTTTTAGTAGAAAAGCTGCTCAGGTGTGACCCACCTGTTCAGGTGTGACCCACCTGTTCAGGTGTGACCCACCTGTTCAGGCGTCACCAGCCTGCGTCACGTCGTGTCACCACATGCAAGAACAACACGTCCCGTCGGGCCTCGTGCATCACGGCATGCTACACAAACACCAACACACACCTACTGGACATGCATCCACACACTCGTATGCACACAGCGGGTAATGACGGCTGTACAGTCCCTTGTTGGAGGCAGCGCTCGTTCAGGCGAGGAAAGCAGCAGGATTTTATTTGGGGGGGTTGGGGGTGTGATGACGAGGAGACCAGAGGTTCACAGTAACGCTGGCCAGGATGTCAAAAATACGGAATATGCAAAAAGTTGGTTGTGTGTTTGAAACCACAGGATGGATGTCAAGGAACCCCCCAGGGAGGATGGGGGGAAAGGGGCGGAGGCAGGAGGATCTATCGGCCATTTTTCACCAAAAACTTCCATTAAAATTGTTTGATCCTTCAAACAAACAAAACCTTTTGACCTTATTTACACATCAGTCCAGATCTAGGGTGGGTGGGGGGTGGGGGGTTTCTGCCAGACATTAAACACACAGACCCGATGACCTGCCGGGGTGGGGGGGGGGTTAACGTGGCATCCTTAGATTTAGTGCATCAGACAAATAAGGCTTCCCTGGAAGGGACGGTGCAGCAATGGGGGGCAAGAGGACAATCAGGAAAAACAGCAGAGCAGCTGGAGAAGTGGCCCCACCCTCGATGAGGACCCCCTACACCATTTCTAAAGACTAAAAAACCAGCTTGGGGATTGATGATTTTGATTCCTGGTGACAGAGTATTGAACCGGTTCATGGAACGAAAACTAAAAGCAGAAACTTCATATTCTTTAAAGTTTTGGAAAACAATCGGTTATTCAAAATAATAGTAACCGGTTAATAATTTTTTTTTCTTTTCATTCTTGAAGAAAATATCTGACCTTATGTTTCACTTCCTGTCATTCACTCAATTCGGAGTTCCCCCGGACTCTGTTTTGAAACTTTGAACTTCTCCGTCTTCCTCTGAAACTCCATCCTCTGTTCTGTAACTGGATCAGTGCTGTTGTTCTGTTCACTGTAGGGACAAATATCTACAGTCTGTAAACTTTTGCTTTAATTGCCAATTTAAA
The DNA here is from genome assembly GCA_013358685.1 of Antennarius maculatus. Taxonomy (NCBI): domain Eukaryota; kingdom Metazoa; phylum Chordata; class Actinopteri; order Lophiiformes; family Antennariidae; genus Antennarius; species Antennarius maculatus. The sequence goes on along the minus strand of CM023621.1, from coordinate 17,516,596 downwards.
AGTCCTAAAGCTACCTAAAATAATTAATATTTACAAGGAACGTTCAGAAACTATATTTTTTTGTTCTAACTGGTTCAGGGACGTCAATTCTTGTCTATCCATTTTAATTTAAAATTAAAATTAAAATTAAAATTAAAATTAAAATTAAAATTAAAATTAAAATTAAAATTAAAATTAAAATTAAAATTAAAATTAAATTCTTGGGTGGAACGTAAAACCGGGAACGTTATAATTCTGTTTGGCAAAAAGTTCTGGTTCAAAGCCTTGCTTGGTGATCACGTGATACAGAGGCAGCCAATAGAAGAAGAGCTGAGCTGGAAGAGGAAAATAAAAGGAAAGAAATAAAAGAGGAGGGATTAGATGGATTACACTGTTCCATAAAATGAAAGTAAAACCTGCTGAGAAACTCTCCTGGAGTTGTAAACTCCAGGAGAGTCTAGAACCTTTCTGATCCCTCCTCCTTTTATCCACCACAACAACCCATGCAGATGGCGAGCGGCAATGGCCCGACTCCGCCCCTCCGGTTTGGGATGAGGATGATTTCGAGCTTCATGCTGGGGCAGCGAAACAAACACCTACACAGTAAAACTCCCACAGACACAGGCGACAGACGCGGGAACCCACAGACGTACAGTCGATGAAGGCACTATCGCAAGCGTTTGGGGGCAGGACACCGGCGTCCTGCCCCGACCCTTGAGCCAGACGCCAGCGGTCGCGTTCCAAAGCGGGCGGCAGAGAAAGTCAGACGAACACAGGAAATAAGGGTTTGGTCTGCTGTCATCTCAATTTCCTGTGAGGTAAAACAGGAAGTGCTGATTCATGCGTCCCTCGCTCGTCACCTTCTCCCGCATCCTGCAGATTCTCACGATTTATGTTGCTATGACGATAACAAGCGAGGCGACCTTGAGGTTTGAACGCCGAGATGGGTGGGGGGGGAACGTCCCACTGCCGATCTAGCCCAAGGGTAAAGACACACAAACACATTCATGCACTCTGCCCCCCCTCCCCGCCCTAACCACCCCCAGGCAGCAGACAAGTACATTCAGGCTCGCAGCCCCCTCCTCTCAGAAGTCCATGGGATCCTCCTCCGCGAGGCCGTGATTAGCGGTCCTGCCTTTCGCTCCACTTTCATCACGTTTGCCGTCAGGAGGCGGGGTCAGGCCCGAGCCCCCTCCTTCCGGCGTGCCCCATTGGTCCGAGGCGGGGGGGTAGAAGTCGTCGTCGAAGCCGCAGAAGCCTTCGTCGACGCCCTGGTCGTAGCGCTGGTAGGTGGAGGCGTGCACCTCGTTCTCTCTGGCCGTGATCTCCAGGGTGCTGTTCCACATGCCGTACCCGAAGTAGATGAGCACGCCTGAGGAACGCAGGGGTTAACACACGTGTAGATGAACCACACTTCCTGTCACATGACCGAAGCGCCGCCACATCAGAATCAGTAAATTAACTACAGTAACGCCTTGCTTGTTCGTGCTTCAAGATGCACCGCTTCTCTACATCACGGATTTTTAGTAGGTGGTCACAAGACACCATACGCGCATGCTATTGGCTGACAGCGTACGGAAGTGCGTTGTGTTCCGAGACTCACGGAACTAAATCATTCCATCAGTTTTTAAATCACATCCATGATGTTGACATGAAAATTCAGTGAATTCCGTGTTGGTGCTAGTGATGCTAATCTGGAAGCTAACAGATGGACACTTCCTGTTCAGGGAGGAGCTACAGGGCCTCCAAATTACTCTTTGGCTCTTATTGGTCCATTTATGCATAAGGAGCTCACACCGGATCTCAGGAGGAGCTCATAAAACCCTTGTCTGACAGAGACCGACTGAAGGTCACTGAAGGTCACTGAAGGTCACTAAAGGTCACTAAAGGTCACGTCTGCGGCTGACTTCCTGTTTGCTCGTCTCTGCTGTCTGTTTATCCTCCTTCTAATGAAGTCCTGTGTTACCTTAGTGGAGATCATGTTATTGAATAAATGCTAGCCGGTCAGTATAGATGTAATCAATGCAGTCACATGACCTGCAGGAGGTTTATTGATTGATTGTAGGCCATTCGTTTCCTAAACAAGGCGTGTCACTCACTCATTTTAACGGCGGATGCTTTTATAGCTTGTCGAGTTCATTTAATCTCCATCATTATTTATGCATCACATCCTATTTATTTGATGATAACGGCCCCCCCAGGGGCATTAAAGCTGAGTCTGGTGAGAGGAGACCGTTTAACGCTTTCAGTCATCAGGATATTGATTTAATCAGAAGGATATCGATAGATATGTTGATTCCGCTGTGAAGGGAACTGAGCAGGAATTTGAGCACAGAATAAACTCTTTTGGATTTTAGTTCAACATTTTTTTTCTCTCCTTCAACCAAACAGGAAATAAAAGCCACAGCAGCTTCATTGTTCTTCCTTACAAAAATAAACGGAGCGAGTAATGGAGGTACGCAGTGAGGTTTACTGCCTCTCTGGGCCAATGAGAGGCGTCATTTCACCGCTGAGGAAACTGATCTCGCCATTGTTTAAAATAAAGAATAAAGAGGTGACAAACAGACGTGAAGATCTTTCTGGGTTTATCTCCTCCATCTCCTCCTTCTCCACCAATAGGAAGACTCCGACCTCCAGCCTGAGGAGGAGCGCCAACATGATTCCATATTTCTTAACAGGAACCATAGTGTCTTAGCGGTTTCCAGGGGAGGCTTTAAAATGACGGACCGCCCTCTCTGACATGTGTTAAAGTTACTGAGGTAAACTGTCCTGTAATATTTAGAGTTTAAATTCAGCTACCTGGAAGCTAAAAATGCCGAGGGTGGGCCAAAGTCTGCCGACCAATCAGAGAGAAGGACGTTTCAAATCTGCAGTAGTGCAAGGTATTTTAAGTTTTTTTTGTAGACATCTAAAATATGATAACAAATAATAATAATATGGTCCCAAATCCCAATAGGTGTGAGTGTGTGCTTGTCTGTGGATGTGTGGCGTCGCACCCGGAGTGTCCCCTGCCTCATGCCCCCAGTCGGCTGAGATAGGCTCCAGCATCCTGCGACCCGCAACAGTGGATGAAGTGGATTTAGAATATGAAGGAATTAATAACAATAGTAATATAATAATAATCATAAATAATAATAATAATAATAAAAATGGCTCAACGGTGCGCTGGCGTCGCACCCGGAGTATACCCTGCCACACACTCCAAGTTTGCTGGGATACCCTCCAGCAACAGCGGAAGAAGTGGGTAATGAAGATGAATGAATGAATAATAATAATAATAATAATAATAATAATAATAATAATAATAATAATAATAATAATAATAACAAAACATGTGAACTTTGACCTCTTCAGAGAGGCGGTCGCTCACCGATGAAGCACCAGATGGAGAAGCGGATCCAGGTGATGGCCGACAGTTTGAGCATGAGGTAGATGTTGACCAGCATGGCGGAGGCGGGGACGAAGGGCACGCAGGGCGCCATGTAGGGCAGCCGCTTGGGGTTCTCGGGCTGCTGGAGGATGATGAGGACCAGCAGGGCGATGACGACGATGAAGACGATCAGCAGCAGCAGAGCCCACCAGCGACCCTCCCCGATGAGGCCGGACCCTGGAACGGACAGGAAACAGGAATTATCTCCCGGCGCCGTCGGGCTGCGACTTCCCGTCTGAGTTTGTTCTCACCGAAAATGATGAAGGAGCAGAAAGCGAAGATGAAGATGAAGAGGAGCAGCACACACAAGGTGACGGTCTTCCCCGTGGCCGCCGTCGGCCTGTCCATCTTTCCGGGGAGGCCCAATCGGATCCTCAGGGTGTAGTAGCGTGGGCCAATGAGCTTCTTCAGCCGGCGGGACACCCCGCCCTCGGACTCCTCCGCCTCGATGCCGGTGGTCATGTCCACCGTGCCGTAGTTGGGGTGGCTGGCGGCGTAGGCGGTTTTATCCGGTTTGCCTATCAGCATCTCATTGTCGCCCAATGAGGGCAGGTTTTTGGCTCCGCAGGTGTTAGTGGGCGGGCCCCCGTACTCCTCCGCCTCGCTGGTGGGCGAACACGCCTCTTTCTCGCACTCCGCCAGGACGCCCTCCCTCTTCTTGCTGTTCTGCTCCTCGGACAGGAAGTTGACGAAGCCGTGGATGTCGCCCTCGGGTTGGTACCGCAGCAGGAGGACGCACAGGCTCACCTGGAGAACAGGTAGACGGAACGTTAACGGAACGAAAACCCGGCGTTACGGCGCGTTCACAAGGATTAGAGAAGGTCTGACAGGTAACATTTACCTGCACCTTTAAGCTAGTCCCAGCAGGTGATGCTAACAGCTAACAGGATGCTACCCACACAGGTTTCTGGCACATGTTCAAATTCAAATTCAAAAAACTTTATTTGTCGCCAAGGGGCAATTGAAGCTACATAAAGCAGGACTGGCGCTCAAAAAAGAAATGCAGAGTACAAAGAACAAAAACCAGACTTAATACACAGAAAGCCAACATTAACACTAAAATACACAATAAACAGATAAGTACAATATAAACAGGTGTGTGCAATGGTGTAATAAATAAAGATATTAAGACCCTTCATACTGTGGCAGCATTATATGTGTTAGTATGAAGGCTGTAAAAGTGCAAACATACAGTGTAAAAATAAACAGTGTAAACATAAACAGTGTGAACATAAAAGGTGTAAATGTAAATAATAAACATAATGATTAAATAATAACAAATACATTGTTTATGTTAAATAATAAATAAATAAAACCTAGTGAGTTCAGAACCTAGTTAGTTTAACAACTCGTTAGTTAGTTAGTTAGTTAGTTAGTTCAAAACCCAGCTGTTTTAAAACCTAGTTAGTTGGTTCAGAACCTAGTTAATTCAAAATGTAGTTCGTTTAAAAACTAGTTAGTTTGCTATTTCAAAACCTAGCTAGTTCAAAACCTAGTTTGTTCAAAACCCAGTTAGTTCCAAAAAAAAAAAACAGAAAAAAAATGTTTCTGGTTCTAACTGGTTCTAACTGGTTCTAATGGTTCTCTCTGGGGTTCTCACCAGGGTGTAGGCCAGCAGCGTCCCGATGGACATCATCTCTATCAGGTCTCTGAGGCTGACCAGGAGGGACAGCAGCGCGGCGAGAAACCCCGACACCACGCAGGCGATGGCGGGCGTCTCCGTGTAGGACGACACGCTGGCCAGGAACCTGAAGGCACGGCGAGACGAGGCGGTTTGATCACAACATTCAGACACATAAAGTAAATAACAACAACCGGACTGACTTAAAGAGCAGGCCGTCCCCCGCCATGGCGTAGATGACCCTGGGCATGGGGAACAGGGACCCCAGGAGGGACACGGTCAGCCCAGCGATGGAGCCCACCGCCACGATATACTTGGCAAACATGCATCCGTGTACGGCGAACATCTCCATCAGGGGGGCGTCGGCGTCAATCTCGCTGTAGGGAACCATCAGGGTCAGGATCACAGAAACCTGCCAACAAATAGGTGTGTTCGTTAGCGATGAAGCTAACCCTCCGCTGCCATGGAAACCGATCTATCCATAACTCACAGAGACGTAGGCGGTGAGACAGGTGATGAGGGAGGCGGTGATGGCGTACGGGATGGAGGTGTTGGGACTCTTGGCTTCCTCTCCTGTGGTGGCGATGATGTCGAAGCCGATGAAGGCGTAGAAGCAGGTGGCGGCTCCCTGCATCACCTGCAGCAAACCAGAGAAAAGACGTGAAGACAAACAGCTAGCCACTTAGCGTAGCGGCTAGACTATCTGCGTGCGTCGTACCCCCGACCAGCCGAAGGGCAGGAACCTCCCCTCGTCCCAGTTCTCCCCGCTGACGAAGAACAGGCCGGCGATCATCATGAACACCCACACGACGAGGTTGATGATGTTCAGGATGTTGTTGAAGCCCACCGAGTTCTTCACACCCAGAGCGACGATCACCGTCACCAGAAGCGCGATCAGCAGCGCCAGCAGGTCGGGGTAGGCCTGCTCACCTTTACCTGAGGACACAAACGCAGGAGACGGTTGGACGAGATGCGTCTTCATCATGTTGAAAAGGCGCTATTCCCAAACAGTAAGTATAATCCGATCGGGAACTGGAAGAATGCTGCAACTTCCAGAAGAACCGCAATGCTAATGATGCTACCAATGCTAAAGATGTCACATGTTTAGACGTCACACGTCACATGTCCCAAAGGAGGCGTGACCTTCGCTCAGCTGACAGGACTTCCTGTGTTTTCCACCAGTGTTAGCTCACTGTCTGCCTCCCAGAGGCACACCTTTGTTTTCTAAACAGATCTGTAATGGAGCTCCCATGCAGTGGAGCCTGGGGGCCCCTCCCCATCATAATGAAGATGATGAGGATGATGATAACAATGACGATGTTAAAAATGATGATGATGATGATGATGATAACAATGATGATGATGATGATGATGAAGATGTTCAGTGACTCAGCCATCAACACATTTAATCCATCGTGGTACAAAGACAAGCCCACTGACTGCAGAGCAAACAAGTCATCAATAACACACACACACACACACACACACACACACACACACACAAACACAAACACACACACACACACACACACACACACACACACACACTGAAGCATTAAGTTTCCATCAGTGGAACAGCTGGTCATGTAACCACAGGAAGAGACGGTGAGGGTGGTGTGTCACCAAATCAACACAGGTCCCCCGCCCCCACCCCCCCCATCCCACGTCAGCCCCCCCGCAGGATGGTGTTGTTTGTCTCCTGGACACAATCGGGACGATCCGTCTCTGCGGCTCCTGACCAACCAGAATCTTTCCTGGACCAGAACCAGACCAGTGACTCAACCAGAGGAGTGTGTCTGACCCGTTTCCATGGCAACAGGGTTAGCAGATCACAGATGATGGTTGTAATCAACAGCTGATGGTTCAACTGGTTCCGTTTGTGGAAAACGCTTCTCTCCATCCTGTCTCATGCTGCTCAATCGATTGGTTAAATTTTTGGTAAAGTGAAAAATAATGGCTCCGCCTCTTTGCCCATATATGGGAGGTTATGAACAACAATGTGGTCAGCTGGTGAAAACACGCCTCCTCAGATTAAAGGAGAAGAAGCAGACGGTCCCAACAAAAAAAACTTTTAATTCACTTTAAATTCTATTTATTTATTTATTTGTTTGTTTGTTTGTTTGTTTATTTATTTATTTATTTTTATTTCTAACAATCTCCGATTCTCATGACCCTGCCGAACGAAGCCTCGCCGTTCGTCACTCACCCAGGCCGTTCAGCGTGCCCACGTGTGATATCATGAAGTTGCTGATGCTGTGATTGGCCAGCGAGTCGGCCATGCTGCTCAGGGCCGACGCCCCCGCCGCCGTCCCGATCAGGTACTCCAGGATCAGGTTCCAGCCGATGAAGAACGCCACGCACTCGCCCACGGTGACGTAGCTGTAGGTGTAGGCGGAACCCGTGGTCTTTGGCACGCGCACGCCAAACTCGGCGTAACACACTCCTGTGGGATGTGAACACACACACATTTCATCATCATCATCATCATCATCATCATGGGTGGAGACCTTCAAGCTGCGGTTCTGATAACCCACCTGACAGGATGGAGGCCACAGCCGCGATGATAAAGGACACGATGACTCCCGGCCCGGCCATCTCCTTAGCAACCAGCCCCGACACCACGTACATCCCCGTCCCCACACAGCTGCCCACCCCCAGCGACACCAGGTCCACCGTGGATAACACCCGCGCCAGCCGGGTCCCGTGTGAGCTGGTGCCCGGCATGGACGAATCCAACATGGACTCCACCGGTTTGGTCCTCAGGATGCGGGACGTGAAGCTGTTCCAGCCAGCGGCCCACTGGACCCTCCGGGGGTCCAGCTTCCCCACCAGAACGCTCATAGTGAGGGAGGAAGTCCACAGATTTCAGGAGAAGAAGAAGAGTTCAGGTCTCAGGTGAAAGATGAAGGTGGAGGAAGAGTTGATGAAGATTGAAGATTGAAAAAGAAGGTCTGGGTTGTCGTCTAAAGGGTCCGGTCCTGGTTCAGGGGGACGCCATCTTGGTTCTGGAGAGGAAACAATGCAACAGAAACATGAGTGGTTCATTATGTTACATTATATTATATTATATTATATTATATTACATTATATTAATGTTATGTATACATTCATTTTTATCGGGCTTTATTGTTATGCATTTTGTTTATTCATTCTCATTCAGGTCACATGACCAGAACCAGACTTAAATATGATCCAGGATCAGGTGTGAAAGAGGCGGTTCTATTTCCTGTCAGCCCGCCTCTGATTGACTGATTCACCTGTCGCTCAGGTATGGAGTCTCTCTCTTTAGCCAATCAGAGCTTGACCACGCCCCTTTGTGAAGTTTTTTAAAGTGGGGGGAGGGGCGGCAGAGGGGTGTGTCATCTGACGCCTCTGACCTGGACTCTGACAGGTAAGACCGTCATCACACTTCCTGTTTCTGCGTGTTGAGCTTTTTAAACCAGAGATTTTACATGATGCGGCGCATTCAAACAAAACTTTATTAAACTGTTGATAATGTGAGTAACCGTGTGATGCTAATCAGAGGATTAGCAACATGCTGCTGCTGCTTAGAACTGATTACTTTTTGTGTGCGTCGAGTCGAAGGGATGACAGTGGATTTAACAGAGATGAGATGAGATGAGATGAAGGAGCTGCTGCTGTGTTTACAATCTCCTTAAACGTTCCACTAAATGCTAAACACATATCATGAGTCTGCCGCCAGCGGAACCCGTCATTACCCCCATCAGCACCGCCTCCAGCATCTCCATGTTTCCTCTCAGCTGTCAGAGCATCTCGCTGGCCGTGACTAAGCTCGTCTGAGCCCCCCCCACCACCACCACCACCACCGATGAAGAACAGCTGAGAGCGCTTGAATCCACTCCAATCCTAACGCAATACATAACCCCGCCCACCAGCAGAAGGAGGAGGAGCCACGATCGCACTGCGACGTTTGGAATTCTCGCTATGGGTTAATAATTTATTCATTTTGAAATGACAGAAACCGACCCCCCACCAAAGAAGAAGAAACCAGATGCGTTCTGGTAACCAGTAGAAAACTAATGTGGGGGATGGATCAAGAGAAGAGGAAGAGGAAGAGGAGGAGGAGGAGGAGGTGATATTGATCCGTTATATTTATCAGGACTGAACCGGTTTCTGACCAGGAGATGAAGATCGGGTGCGATCCATCAGCATTCTGTACAAACCGGCTCTTCCTCCCCTCAGAGCAGTGGTTTCTGGGTAAGGCGTGTCATCTGCACCTGGTGTCAGGTGTTCCATCACCCAGACCGGGCCACGCCCAGGTCGGCCTCCTCACCACAGTGGAAACCTGGTCCACTGAGTCCAAATCAGATGTGTTCTTCTGTGTTCTAGACCAGAACTGAAGGTGCTCCTCTTCCTCATCATCATCATCATCATCATCATCAGGTCCCAATAAGGCAGCAACAATTACCCATCTCTCCCTCTGTTTCTGCCCGACATCCACCTGTCCAGGTTAAAGATGTGTGTGGTCGGCTAACGCAAACACAGGCTGCCTCCATCCACACCACAAACAAACACCAGCACCGCCCGACTAGCAGTGAGCAAACAGCTGAGCTAACGGCTAACGAGGAGGAAGAGGAGGAAGAGTACGGGTGTAGTTATGAGGTAAAACTTCTGCTGTGGCTTCCTTTAGTATCGGAGTTCCTTCTCCATAGTATGACTCCATCAGTGACTGATGGAGACCGTCTGGTTCCTCCATCTTTCTCCATCTCTCTCCTCCAACTCCGGCCTCTGTCCTGTTGAGCCAATGACAGACGAGTCTGCTGATGACAGATGTAAAGAGACGCGTGATTGGTTCTGATTAAATTAGCCTTTCGGTGCGGAGATAAAGATAAAGATTTATGGATTTGTGTGTGTGTGTGTGTGTGTGTGTGTGTGTTTACCGCATGAGTCACATTTAAAGAATGACATTACTTAATGTAATCTGATTACACGTCATCCATGCATGATTGATCCACAGGTGCAAAACGTTCCCGTTATTGATCATCAGCATCTCTGATGAAGATGATAGTGGGAGGAGCCCTGAGGAAGATCACCTGCTGCTCCCTGCTGTTTCGCTTTCATTAGCTTAGCATTAGCTAATCTAAATTCAACTCCAGGCTACCAGGAAGCTAAGACCTCTCCGTCAAAGCTACAAGCTAGCTCTTCATGACGTGATGACATCATTGGTTGCCGTTGGAGATAACGGTGGTTACTTGGCTTTCTACAGTGGCGTTAGCATTTTTAGCAGCATTAGCCAGAACACAGACAGATGCTAAGTCGTAGCATTGTGTTAGCATCATGCTACAAGATTTGCGACATGAACGGAACACCAGTGCATGGATCAAAGGGAGGGTACCGACCCGGCGTGCAGCTGTGGTGAGTAAATCATCATCGCTGCGCTCATTCATGTTTAGAGCTGACAGAAAGTTGTTGCCTTGGAAACATCTCAATGGAAACGGGAGACACCTGAGACCAGTTCAGACGCCCAAAGCTTCCGCCTGCAGCGCCGTTCACCAGCCTGCACTCGTGAAGCCGAGTCTCTGAGTCGGTGAACGAGTCTCAGAGTCAGTGGACGAGTCTCAGAGTCAGTGGACAAGTCTCAGAGTCAGTGAACGAGTCAGGACTCTGGAGGAAAATAACGGCGGCAGCATCAGGTTCTGTTCAGGCGATCCGCCTCAAAGCCTCTGCTGACATCAAAGCCCGGCTCAAATGTGAACATCTGTCACTCAGCGGTCATGTGATCATTGATCCCCTTTTCACGAGTCAGTTTTCACGAGTCACGAGAGGCGCCAACGACAACAAACAAAAGTGAGACGACTCCTGGTGAAGACACCTGAATGGACACCAGTGAACATATGCAAATCAGAGGGGTGATCACCAGCTATTGATCAGCTAGTGATCAGATGGAGATCAGCTAGCGATCGGATGGTAATCAGATGGTGATCAGGTGACCGTCCCTCCTCTCCTTTGGTGTTTACGTGTCCGTGCTGGATGATGATGATGATGATGATGATGATGATAATGAAGGTAATGATGATAATGACATCACTGCTTTATATGTAAACAAAGAGGCACGCTCTGCATTCATTCAGGTCACATGACCAGAACCAGATCCTGATGGATCCGACAGGCTTCACTTTCTTATTGAACGGGTTCCACACATCATCACAACTGAGAACGAGGGAGGAGGAAGAGGAATTAATGATGACCTTATGACAGAGATGTGGGGGGGGGGGGTGGACCTGTCATCAGGGATTAGCCCAGTTCTCCAGCATATCCACCAGGAAAGGATGGATGGATGGATGGATAAACCAGAATCACTGTCTTCAGCTCCATCCCTTCCAAACAGCCTCTTTCCGCTGCTTAACCACCAATGCCATCGATCCATTGATCAGACTGAACGTATCGATCGCCTCACACACCGTTAACTTTCCTCCTGACACACCTAAACGCGCTCCGCTCGCCTCACCTGCACAAAAGAACACCGGATCGGATCAGACGTCCCACCCTCCTCCGGTCTCCGGTGTCGATCCGCTGCAGCTCCGGCGGGAGAGGCGACCTCGACGGAGGGATCTCATCCAATCACCGCAGCTCTAACAGGGCGCCGCGTTATGCGCCATCGCTCTGGAAACAACGAGACAAAGGAGGAGGAAGAGGAGGAGGAGGAAGAGGAGGAGGAGGAGGGAGGAAGGTGATGCAGATGGAGATAAAGAGAGAAGTGGTGGGAAAACGCTGGCCGTGGAGGATTAAAGGATGCTGCAGTCGGTCACAGCATCAGCAGCATCTCCGGGAGGAGGAGGAGGAGGATGAAGATGAAGAGGAGGCTGGGATAAATTATTCACGAGCCCGTCACGTGATACGGTGTTTTATGATTCCGGTTACTTTCCCGATTTGACGCGACACGGCCCCGCCCATCCCCGTGATTCCTGATCCGACCGCGACACGAGCCTCTCGAGCGTCTCTTGACTTCCGGTTCCCAGTGACAGTTTATCCTCTTTATGGAATAAATGCGTTTTTAATTCATACAAATTTACAAATTAATCCAAATGTTATGTATGAAGAAGAGTTTTTGATTTAACTCAATATATGTTTTTAGAAATGAAGCCATTGTTCCAAAATGTTCAAAACTCCTAACAAAATTCAACTTCCTGTTTCTAAAATGAAGACAATGAATTGTTGTGATGTTAGCGTGGTTAGCTTAGCAAAGCATGGGCAAACGTGGCAGAAAAGGGGCGGGGCCTGCTGTTTGGATGAAGGTCTCTAGGCAACCATCAGGATGGATCCAGCTGTTTCCTCCTCCTCCTCCATTGCTCCTCTCCTTTAAGGAGCGATGGAGGACCTTCGTTCTTCTTCTTCTGCGCCGACGCTTCTGATTGGTCGTGACGCGGTCGGACAGGAAGGAGACTCTCTTCCTGCGTGGAACATCTGAGGAGAACATCAGCAGGTGTGTTGGATCATCTCGTCCAGCGGGCGTGTTTGACTCACGTCATCGCCCCATCTGTGAAAACAACCCCCGTCACCTGATGAATGTTTGATCAGAACCCTGCAGACTGTTAACCCTTCATGGGACCATTAACCCTTCGTGGGATACTTCATAGAGAACACAGCTGAACTGTAATTCTGTTTCAAAAAGTTTCAGTGTCATGGAGAAACTGAATTTACCGAAATAATCGGACGCAATGCAGGGTTAAAGACTGGCATTGAGCTCCAGGACACCCCCCCCTCACACACAGACATAAACACACACACACACACACACACACACACACACACACACACACATCTCTGAGGAAATGTGATCAGAGTAACCATGTATCTTCACAATCTATTGATCTGCAGCTGGGCTCTAAAGCCTTGCAGCCAAATACGGTTAAAAACCAGGAAACATCTAAACCAAGACAAAACCTGTGAGATGAAGCTAATGTGGCTAAAGCTAATGTGGCTAAAGCTAGGTTAACCATATTAAATAAACATTAAAGATGGATGAGAGAATGATGGTTCTGATTAACAGCTGATTGGATGTAGATGATGAAATAATCTAATAATCATTAAAGCTGTCTGTGCCATTTACCCACAATGCACAAAACGCAACAACAACCTCATTGATCCAAAAAAATAAGAAAACATTTTTCTCATGGTGTTGGTTTGTGATGTTTCTTCTTCTCTGACAGGTTTGAGTCATCACGGCTGCAGCTCGTTTGTTTCCCATTCAAAATGTCACATAGCCTACAGCCCAGTGTGTGTGTGTGTGTGTGTGTGTGTGTGTGTGTGTGTGTGTGTGTGTGTGTGTGTGTGTGTGTGTGTGTGTGTGTGTGTGTGTGTGTGTGAGTCACTCTTACTGTGCCTGAAGCAGCGACAGTTGTGAGACCAGAGTGTCACTACCCATAATTCAGGACTGTCTGATGAGGTCGCTGGGCTACAGGGACACACACATACACACACACACACACACTCACACGTAGATCAGAGTTTTTATCATCATATCTGTGCTTTTCGGGTTTTCTCAGGTCTCTTCTTGATAAATTCAGTTGCTATTAAAAGCTCCGCTCTTCCTCCTCGTCTCCCCTCCAACACACACACATGCATTATTCAGCACAACCTCCAGACATAGTCTCCCTCGCTCTCTGCCTCAGAACTGGAGGAAGAGGAGGGTTTAAGATTTAATGATCAAGTGGAGAACAACTGAAAAGAGAAAATAAAAGGGCGCTGAAACGAAAAGGGAGAGAATTACCAAGAGACTGATAAAAGGTGGAGGAAGAGGAAGAAGAGAAGGAGCAGGATGTGTTTTCAGAAGATCTTCATCCTCCAGACAGACGTGAAGGAACCTTTCCTGCAATCATTTGAATTGAAGACTCAACCCTGAGATGCTCACATGCTAATTGGCGGCGCTGAGTGAATGTCACAGTTCACGGGGGTCTCTTTGAGGCATCCTATCCCATGATCCTCTGCAGCTCCTTTGAGGTTGGCGATTTCCGCGGGTCGGATCGACTGATTAGCTTCCAGCGGCGCAGCAGAAGCTCAACAGGCCCGATAATCAGAGCGGGGTGGGGTTGGCGTGGGGTGGGGGGGGACCAGACGATAGTGTGGGTTCAGTTGGGGAGGATTCCTCTTGGAGGTGATGAAGAGGAACAACGTCCACCTGAAGACACAGACAGGCGGCTTCATGTGTTTCAGGTTAAACGTCTCCACATGTGGACGTGATTCATTCCAGCCGCTTCCCTAAAACGTTAAAGATGTGGAGGCAGAAGCTGTGTCGCCTTTCTTTTCAGATGTGGTTTCATTGTTCACGGCTTTCCATCCCTGGATCTCATTCAAAGGAGAAGCTGCATCTGCAGACACGATGTTCAACATGAGTTTAATTCTATTAGGTGTTAAAATCGTTGGATTCCATCGACGCCACAGCTGGAGTGTCATCGCTAACGTCTGGAGAAACAGTTCTGTTAACGTGCATGGAGTTAAACTAAGAGGCAGATCTGATGCGCCTATAGAGGAGGCTTCACAAAACAATACTCCACTGGTTAAGATCTAGTGACATCATCACATTTACATCTACCTGAACCAATGATTGTCTCTGATTTAGAGGTTCTACCTTCATGTGCGTGACACCACCTCAAGTAGTGCCTCAGGATTTATTAGGAGCTTTAGTCCAAGATATTTCCCTGTGTGAACCTGGACTGTTTACAGGATAAAGACGGTCACCATTGTTTAGTATCATACGTGTCGTCTTCTTTTCCTTTGGGCTTTTCCCTTCAGGGGTCGCCACAGCGAATCAATTGCCTTAGTATCATACGTGTGTTGTGTGTTATCTACTGATGCTTCTGCGCTTGAACTCATCACCATGGAAATGGGCGTCGGAGGGAAGCAGAGCTCAGGACACTTCACCGATACCTTCATCAGTTCATCTGCCTTCGTCACCTCTTCGTCATCCGTTTTCTCTGTTGCATAAATTCAACTCTCAGCCGCCATATTTGACATCTTCCTCCTCCTCCTCCTCCTCTCTTCATCTCCGATTGTTGAGATAAATATAGCTGCTGGTCGCCGGTTAATGAAATCCACCCAGGACCAGCCGTGACTCACCCCCTGTTTACCCTGGGCGATGACATCACATCCTGTCCATCCATCATGTTCACTCACACACACACATACACCTCAGCATGTCCAGTATCGGGTCACTAGAACCAGAAACAGAAGCTTCTTTTTCTTCTTTCCCATCATGCCAGGCGTTTATCGGTGCGTCTGTGTGAATGATGGCGTGCTTCATGCCTCTCCTCATCTCCTGCTTTATAGCAGCTGCTTTCATATCCTGCAGCAGACTCCAGCCTGTTTGTGGACATGAAGCCACTTTGTCTCATATCCTGCTGGGAAACGCGTTATTCTCTCTCTGTGTTGACACTCGATTATAGATTTACTTCCTGTTTGGTCAGGTGAGGAATTAAACGTTCTAGTTGTACTGCAAGGGTCAAAAACGAATCGACATGTGAAAGCATTTCAATAAAAACACTGGATCACACAAGTCTTTTTTAAATTTGTGTTTTTCACATAAATTTGAGTACAGGTAGTCTTCAACTTACAAACATTCGACTTACAAACATTTTGATCGATATCTGTCCAGGTGGTTCTGAACAGATATCGATCAAATGTAGAAACAGAGATTTATATTCCTGGTCCAGGGATCAGTCCTTCAGATCCTGGTGGTGATCCAGATCATCACTTGGATCCAGAAGGTCTTAAAGGATTATTCATGACTGTGGGACAGGTATTAAATTTCATCTTAACTTTATAGGTAACATCTGAGATGATTGGTTAAAACGACGTGATGACATCACCGTCACATCCACATCGGAGTCTGATCTGGATCCAGGTGTTATTCTGGATCTGGTGATATGCTCCTCCTCCAGCCCGATGGTCAGATGTCACCGGACAAAGCGGCCATTATTCCAGGTGAGTCGACCTCCTCCAAGCTCCGTCCACCTGCCACCCCCCCTTCAACAAACCAATAGAAACACACACACACACCTAGTTTGCAAACATTGACGCACAAAGACAGGAGCTCTTTAAACATTTGCCTCCAGAACAGACACGCCTGTCTGCAGACAGGTGTGTCTGTCAGGACGACAGACAGACAGACAGATAGAGAGATAGACAGAACTCAGAAACTCTTCATACTTAATGTCTGTTTCTCTTCAAAACCAATCATTCCAAGAGACAAGAGACTGCCCCCTCTAGAAGTCAAGGGACCGCCCTCAGAGGTCAATCAGTGTTTCAATGAAAAGCAGATAATACAACTCCTTCTTCATAGGAGGCTATCTCCTTTAGCTGCTAACTCAAAGAAGTCGTAGGACAGCTGGAGACAGCATGATTAGCATCCTCCAAACAGAGGATGAGATCACCACGGTAACAGAGATGCTACATGCTGCCATATGATCCCGTTCTTGCAAAGTGCTACTGGATGATGTCAAAGGTCACACTAGACTCTGCTGCGTTGGATCAAAGTAAGAGCAGCAGGACTGTGTCGGAAGTCTTTACTTCTTCAGAGGGCTGCCCCGCCCGCCTGGGATGATCCCAGGTACAAAAACCAGTGTGACCCAATGTTGGAATGTGATCTGGGTTGAGTATAGACTCTTAACAAACTTTTTCTCCATCTTTCCTCTCTGAACTCAGATGACGGCTGAACGGGTTTATAGTCCTGCCCGTCACCGGTCCAGTCCTGCTGCTGGTTCCCATCATGACTAATCTAATACATTCAACCGTTTCATTGGATTACACAGCAGGAAATGATTAACAGATTAGGACACAGGGGGTTATTTGACAGCGGTGTGCAGGAAGTATCCGTTCCTCTCACTACCGGTCAGACTGATGCTCGGTTCTGACACGGACCCGATCTAAAACCAAACCAGATGAGGATCAGTTTACATCGGCGAGACCTTCAGCTCAGTGTGGGTCTCCACTCTACGTCTTTGCGTATATAATCGCGTTGGCTGGAATTTACATTCCTGCTTTAAGCACCTCGAGGCGGCGTTTAAAACCCAAATATTATGAAGCGAAATCCCTCATGGCTCCGGGTCAGAAATATCTGCAGCGAATACCTTTCCAGGAAAGGTTTCCTTCAGACTAATTATTGCTGCTAACTCAACAACCTCAACGGCGGAGAACATCCCCGGAGATGTTTGATGACCTATGAGCCGAAAGGTCAACGCAGCCCGAGGAAAGAAGGGAGCTGAAGGAGAATCTGAGGGTTCTGCTGGAACAATAGTGTCGGTTCTGACCTGCTGGATTCTGGATCCAGCAGCTGCCTGATACGGATCAGGGGCTGGACTAGCATAACACACACCCTGCCAACATAACCATGCACACACTGGACCCAAAGACCCGACGCACTATGAATACACACGATTGTTCAAACACACACAGACGGGGTTAACAGGGGATGAAGCTACAGATACTATCAGCGCCCGGAGTGTCGGATTCTATTGTTATAGAGTTATATAACTTCATAGAATTGTTCAGTAATTCTGTTTTTACATCTGTGAAAGTGGATCAAAGAAACAGAAGAGTGGAGTTCATTTAAAACCGCTTCGTAGTTTTAGTGACTAAAGAAGTCAAGTGAAGCGTGAATTCACGATGGAACCCCAGATCAAGGTGTCCCTCAGGGAGATATGTGAAGAGGAGCAGTCCTCCCGCCAGCAGGGGGTGCATCTGTTGGAGTCGAGATTTGGAAAAGCCAAGGTGTTCCACAAGGAGATTTAATCTGTTATTTATTTATCTGATCCTGTTTTGGAGCAGACCTGATGGGCAGCAGCAGTAACCACGGTGACGCGAAGAAGAGAAGCAACATCTGGACCCTGACAGCAGATTTAACCCTTCAGTTGCCTTGGTAACCTTTCAGCGACGTGATGGGCGATGAGTCAGTGTGCTTTTGACACGATGAGTGAGTCAAATGCATCGGATCACGTGGTCCGCTTCCATATGAATGTTAACAAAAGTACTTAGCATGGTTGTTCTGTGAGGAGCACTAACTGAGGTGGGCCGCGAACCAAATGTTTGCTTTTGAGGGTTCGATGCCTGCAGGAGCCTCTCTTCACACCACTGAGGTTAAAATGGTGTCAGACCAGCTCCAGAATTAATATTAATAGAAGACGATAGCAGCGCCTGGGAGGAATGTTGAGTTTGGAACGTTTGGGACGGGATTCCAGAGCAGATGGTGAGGATCTGATAAGTCAGAGTCAGGAGCGGTCCAGTGAGGGGAATGATGGGGGGTGTTGGGACAAACCAATAAACACCACCCTGTGTATGAGGTTTAAGGGTGCCACTGGTTCCCAGTAAAGATTTCAGGAGGATCATGATGGAGCTGCAGGCTGTGTTTGAGGAGGAGGTCTAGAGTCTTGGCTGGATAAGCAATAATAATCTA